>CM069906.1:31926511-32561247 GCA_036172215.1 Camellia granthamiana | reverse complement strand
AGGGTTTAGGGTTTGGCTCTGATACCATGATAGATTTAGAAAATACCAAGATTAGGGAATGATTAGGATATCATCCCCTATTTATATTAATGAAGATTAATACTTACAAGGAAGCCCTAAGGCATAAAATAATTACAAAATAATAACCCAAATAATCATATATTATTCTAACAATAACAAACATAAGTAAAAACTAATTAAATAACTCGACCCATAAGACAATCCATCTGCGACCCCTACAGCCCATGTAGGCAAATATAAAATTACCAAAATACCCCCAAGTTTAAAATCCTATAAAACATAGATATAATTATAAAATAGAACTATAATAATATTAGAAACATAATTATGTAAGGTTCCTATCGATTTCTTTTTGAAACTATTCCAATTTCCAAATATTGCCGCTTCTTTGAATGTACTCTTCCTTGAGCTTCTTATACTCTGCATCATTCTCCCTTGGTTGGAAAAAAAACTCAACCTCAAGTTTTGAAGGATCCACAAACTTTGAAATTGCATCCATCATTTCACATTAAAATGTTCAAGTTGACGCCGCCTTTTCTTCATTGGAGATTGCAAAAAAAAAATAATGAGAGATTGATCTTTTCAATCATTTTTCTATATTTTTCTAGAATAACAAAGTCAATTGGCACAGGAAACACATCTTTGAATTCATCCAAATCAACTTTCATAAAGCTTTCTTCGATATTCCTGGCGACAACCTCGATTCTTTTCTTTCCAGCCTCTTTACCTAGAACAAGATCATCTTTTGATTCACTATTGGCCACTTCATTGATTATGGGGCTGTTTGGGAAGTGGGATTTTAGTCTAATTTAGGCTAAAATCCACAAAAAGACAAAATAGGCTAAAATAGCTATTACGACAAAATGTCATATCAAATCAATAATCATTTTACTTTTTCTCTCACAAACATCACATCCAACTACAAGAAAATCTAATCATTTTCCCAAACACAAAAATTTTAGCCTACTAAAATAACAACTTCCCAAACACCCACTATGATTGGAGCACATTCATCAGAGACCTTGGATTGTCATGTCATGACCTCTAAAGGTATTATATGTTCTGAACTAGCAATTGCACTTTTCGATTCATTACTCTCAAGAGCACAAGGAATGACAATTTGTTTTATTTCACCCTTAGCCTTTTCGAGTTCAATACATGGAGCTTCAATTGGTGGCTTCTCATCCTTCATAATTTGGCCTTCATTCTCGTTAGGCAGATTTTGAACAAATTCCTTGCTTTGCAACTTCAACTATGTAGGGTTTTAATCCCTACGAACAACATCTGGCTTTGGCACATCTTCCTTTGAATTTTCAGCATCTTTTTGTGGCACTTTAACCCTTTGTTTTGGAGTTTTTGTTGGCTGGTCTTCTTGGACAGCCTTTGTATTCTGCATAAACTTCAAAACAGTAGATTTCTCCTTAAATTTTACAAAATATTCAAATTGGATAGCCGTTTCAATAGCAACTTCGAGATCTTCTAAATATGCATGAGCACATCTTTTTTAATTCCAAATCTCAATCCACTTTTGAAATAGGAAATAGTCATCTGCTCACTTTCTACTACTCTAGACTTGATAAACAATTCCTTGAATTTTCTTGTATAATTAACCGCACACGTATCACCTTGCTCAAGAGTATACAATTGATCAAGAAAATCATCTTGAAGATCACTTAGACGAATTTTCTCTCTAACAAGCACTTTACCCTTTTCCCAAGTCAATCCACTTGTGTAGGATCTCCCACAATGTGAAAACATCATGGCGAAACCTAAGCTCTAATACCAAAATGATGTAGGACTACGCTGGATTTTAAAAACAGAGGCTATTTGACAGCCTTAACACTGAGTTATTTAGGTTTTCAAGGGTTAAATTGAAGGCTAATAGGTAGGGAAAGGGATTAGGGTTGATTTGGGGGTGATTGGATGGAGTTTTGAGGTTGAAAAGTGTACTTTTAAAGGACTGTGAATAGTAATCCGAGAATAGTAAATTGAAACAAAAAAGAACAAAAAAAAAGAAAGAGAAGAAGATAGGTCTAGGCATTGCACGTAGATTCCATAGGCATCACACCTAGGGTTAGGGTTGCATCACACAAACCCGAAGAGGCTTCAAAGCTCTCAAAATTCTTTAAAATATCAACTCTGTTGAATTAGAAGCATTGCATGACTTTATGTAGACTAAAAAATGAAATTATTACAATATCTTTGACTTCTAACATCAATTTAAAACCAAATAAGAAACATAAATAAAAACCCCCCTTCTTTCTGGTTGGTCTCCTTATGAGGTTCTGTTCTCTCAACTTCCCAATTACTCCCTCCTTCGTGTGTTTGGGTCTACTTGTTTTGTCCTTTTTTCTCGTAAAGATCAGACCAAACTTAGTGCCTGGTCTGTCCTATGCGTCTTTTTAGGTTATAGTCTTATAAGGCTATCGGTGTTACAACCCTATTACCCGTCGTCTTTACATCTCCCGTCATGTTTCTTTTCTTGAATGTCTGCCTTAGTTTCAACTTCCTCCTACCACTGCTCCAGTTTCCAAAGAGGATTTGGTTCACATTGATCCATTTCCTTCTGAGGTCCCTTCTGATGAGTACATCTCTACTGTTCCTCATGACCTTGCTCTCTTTTCTCCTCCTTCTCCCCAGCCTGCTCCTCCTCCTCCTCCTCCGTTGTTAGTTTATTCTTGTCGACAGACTCTCCCCTCCACCAGTTGTCACTGCTCCTATTGCTGATCCTCCTGTTTCAAACGACTTTGATCCTGTTCCACACTGATATCCTACTCGAGCGCGTCATCCTTCAAATAGGCTGGGTTGGTCTAATACATGTTTTTTTGATTCCTATCGTACTTTTTTGTCTGCTATTCATTCTTTTTCAGAACCTCAGTCTTACAAGGAGGCCTGTCAGGATCCCCATTGGATTCAAGCTATGGAGGATGAGTTGTCTACTTTACAGAAAACTAGTACTTGGGAGTTGTTTCCTTTACCTGCTGGTAAGAATCTGGTGGGTTGCAAATGGATCTACAAAGTCAAGACTCATTCTGATGGTTCTCTTAAGCGCTACAAAACTTGTCTGGTTGCCAAAGGTTTCTCTCAGGAGTATGGTATTTGATTATGAGGAGACCTTTGCTCTTATTGCCAAGATGACTACTGTCAGTACTTTGATCTCTGTCGTTGTTGTTCGTTTTTGGCCTCTTTATCAAATGGATGTTAAGAATGCTTTTCTTAATGGTCATCTTACAGAGGAGGTTTACATGCGTCCTCTCCCTGGCCTTCACCATTCCTCTGGATAGGTTTGTCACATTCGGCGTGCTCTGTATGGTCTAAAGTAGTCTCCTCGTGCTTGGTATGATAGCTTTCAAACTGTTGTTACTGCGCTTGGCTTTCATCCTTGTGCTCAGAACTCTGCTTTATTTCTTCTCCACACCTTTGCTGGATTCATTGCCTTATTACTGTATGTGGATGGTATGATCATTACTGGCTCTAACTCTTCTGTTATCTCTGAGGTCAAGCAACATATTTTCCGCACCTTTGAAATGAAGGATCTGGGCCCCTTGCGGTATTTTCTTGGTATTGAGGTCGCTTCTTCTCCCAAGGACTACTTTCTATCTCAGGTCAAGTATGCCAATGAGGTTATTCATCATGCCGGTCTTACTGACACTAAGTTTTTTGATACCCTCATTGAGCTTAATGTGAAGCTCACCACTACTGATGGTGTTCTTCTAGATGATCCTACTTTACATCGCGAGTTCGTGGGTTGCTTAGTCTAGATGACGGTTAGTCGCCCTGATCTTGCCTATGCTGTTCTTATGGTTAGTTCGTTTTTGCACCTCGTTCTACACATTGGACTACTTTGGTTCGGATTCTTCGCTATCTCCAGGATACTATATTTCAAGGTTTACTATTGTCTTCTACTTCCTCTTTGGACTTGGTGGCTTATGTTAATTCTAATTGGGCTGGTGATGTCACTGATCGCAAGTCCACTTCTGACTTCTGCATGTTTCTTGGTGACTCCTTGATTTCTTAAAAGAGCAAGAAACAGACTGTTGTTGCGCGTTCCACTGCCGAGGCTGAGTACCGTGCTATGGCTCATGCTATTGCTGAAATTGTTTGGCTTCGTTGTCTCTTGACTGATTTAGGTGTCCCTCAGTCTTCTCCGACCTCCCTTTACTGTGACAACCGCAGTACTATTTAGGTTGCACATAACTTTTGTCTTTCATGAGCGAACGAAGCACATTGAGATTGATTGTCATTTTGTACGTCAGCATCTGCAGTCTGGCTCCATCTCGCTTCCTTTCGTCTCTTCGGCATTGCAAATTGCTGATTTCTTTACGAAGACTCACACCATCGCTCGTTTTCAGTTTCTTCTTGGCAAACTCTCAGTGTTTTCTGCTAAACCACCTTGAGTTTGAGCAGGGGTGTGAGAATGTATGTTAATTATGGAAATATATTCTAGATTGATTATGTGATTGTGTGAATATATAGATTGATTGTATAGGGTTATTATTTCCTATTTCAGATTAGGTTTAGGTTTGCTATATATCGGTTGTAATCTTTATATTGAATACAAGTTGAATATACAGAAACATTCAGAAACTTACAATTTGATCTTCAAATCCTTGCAAATAAAGGAGTTTCTATGTATCTAGCTCTATATTTACATGTTTTTAGGCATTATATACCATGTTTTGAGGTTTAGAAGTAAAGAAAATCAAATTGGAAGGTTTAAGAACATGTAGAATAGTTCCAGCCCCAACTTGAGCTTCTTGTCCGCTTGAGCGGCCTTCATCGGGCTCACGAGCGCGCATAATGCATTTTGCCTGCCTTGACCCACCGCTCGAGCGGCCCAGCTACCGCTCGAGCGGCCCAGCTACCGCACGAGCGGCTAACATGGGCGCACGTTCGGCCAGCCCTGTTTCAGCTTATACCTTGCAATTTCAAATAAGTATATCTCTTTCATCCGAACTCGGTTTTATGTGATTCTTGAGTCTAAATTCAAGCCTTGGAAGTCTAATTTCCAATGGTGGTGGTCTCACATCCAAATTCTAAGTATACAAATAGATATGTCTAAATTAGTGAAGGCTGCTCACTTTCGTCCTAACTGTTTCATGCTGATTCCTCTCCTAACTTAGTTTCCTTTCATTTCTTGCTATTTCCTTAAACCTTAAATATGTAAATATGATATTTTCCAATGGAAAGCATATGAAATTATTGTAGGGTATATGCACATTTAGTACATGATTAACATTTAGAAAAGACTTGAGTTAGAGCCGATTCTTTAGAAAATGCTAAGCTAAAGTAAAACACTTGAATTGACTTAAGAACTTGCAAGTTAAGTTAAGAAAGAAAAACTAAAACTAAGTTAGTTCAATTGTTAAACGTTTGTTACAACGGTGTTTGTATTTTATTGTGTAGGTCAAGGTTGTTAAGGAGTTTTACCGAGCACGAGCCATCTGTGAGTAATATTATTGTAAAGTTATGTTTGAAAATTAGTTTTGGAAACATTGCTAATGTATCATGACTTTGTGAAATCTTTATTTTACTTCCAAATGAATGAATGTTCTATATTTTATTGAATCTATCAATGGCATCCTTAGACAGTCCTAAGCTATGGGGGACGTTTTAAGAATCATAGCCTTTGTAAGATCTCATCAGCCACCTGAGGTGTGGCGTTGTCTAACCAGTAACCAGGCCAGTTATTCCATTTAAGAGATTCTAATGGATGTACCGTTTATCATGTTTTGATATTGAGTTAATCTTATGAAATGTTTCCATGATAGTATATACCTTAAATTGTGATTCTTTGCAAATGAATAGGGTGTTCGTTCATGTTCCACTTTACATTGATATTATTCACTGGGCTTGGCTCATTCCTTTTATACATATATGTAGGTGATCAGGAGGAAGAACGCCAGTAGAGGATGTGGTCATGTTATGAGAAGTCTTTTCTTTTATTTCCTTCTTTTGTTTATGTTGTCTCTTCTTTTTGGGATGTAAGTTTTTGAGGGACGAGTTTGTATGCAACAAGTTTTATAAATATGGATGTAAGTATTGTACTATCTTTTTGTTTATGTACATAATGTAAATTATTCTAAAGATAATCAATGAAAGGTTGTATGTTCATTCCATATTACTTATGCACTGCTCTATGGACTTAATGGATTAATGAATATTCCACTGTTTGGCCCTATATATATTCTATTCCTTTTGTGATTTGTTAAGGCAGGCCTTTGGTAATCAGGGATTACTGGCCGATCACCACTCCAGCCTATTAGGGCAGGTCGGGGTTGTGACAGGTACTCACTTCACGTGGCACTGAAGAAAAACACTCAAAGCGGGGTCCAACTGTCTCTCATAGTGAACCCACTGCCTCATAGAACGATCGTGAGGTTGCCGAGACATTAGAGCATACCCTCACATTTGACACATTACCTAAGCAGAAAACTTACTAGCCAGGGGGTGAATTGACTGAAGCAGAAATCACATGAACATCATCTTCAGTTCGATACACCAAGTAATCAATTTGACTTTGCCCATTCTTTCTACTTGCAAAAGGAATATTTTGGAGTGGTGACTCGGATCAATCGGACCAATGTTGACCGTTCGATTTGACTCATCAAGAAGTTGCAGTGTGGCCCTTCATAGTATCATGGGAAAAGTGAAAAGACAATTCACCTCCCTTTACCTTTTTCAGTGTCACTTAACCGCTTTGGCATTAAGCTTGAAAAAACATAGTGATTTGTGTATATGAGATGTGTATTTGGATTACTCGAATTGCAAATATATATATATACTCCCCTTTAATGAAGATTGAAGCATAAAAATTGAAAACTTTCGGAATTTTTAAATTTTCATATCATAACTTTTGTTTTCGAATTGTCTCCTTCTAACACAAGTACAGATTTATACTTGTACACTATGCAGCACGGACTTGACACGGATATGCCGACACGTTAATTTTCAAAAATGAGGGACATGACACGCTATGGATACGTTGAAAATATATATTTATTTATATAATATACCTCATATATAAATATTTTATTTAACATTATGAAAAAATATATATATAATTTAACATTAACTAAAAAATTAAACATTACAAAGTCACTTACTCACGTGGCTCACAATCATCAACATAAGAAAATATAAATATACACATTTCAGATAGCTATTTTGACCATTTACTTGGTTAGTGGATGCCAGCTGTTTTGACATTTTGACTAATAGGTGAAAGCTTTTAACTAGTAGGTGGAAGCTTTCATGAGCTGTACTCCTTTTTCTTGGAAGACAAAATGAGTAATCAAACAAGGAGGCTTTTGTTATCATTGCAAAAGGAAGCTTGGTCTTCTTCTCTCTCTCTCTGTTGATCACATGTGGAAGCTTGGTTTTCTTCTGTCTCATCTCTGTGTCACAGTTGGGGCTTCGAATAGTGCCCAATGGGTATCACCCCAAACATGTCACCTGAACAGTATTGAGCTTCGATTTCAGGACCTCTCTCTCAGGCTATGGTTTCGAACAATTCCCGACGTGTCTTAAACTCGTTAACGAAGTGTCTAGGACGTGTCTGAGATGAAAAAAAAAAAAAAAAAAAAAAGAAGGAAAGGACATGCCAGATTGTGTCAGAGTAACACATGTTAGACTCTGATACGTAGCCTTGAGAGATGTGTCGATGCTTGTACATGACATTGGTATTTCTTTTATGTAGGGTATATACAATTGTGGGAATACTTTACATGACATGATAACAGGACTTAAACCGTATACGAAGTTAGCGGGTTAAAGTTGACCATTTCCGACACCAAGAAGTCTGTAACATGACCCAATAACATGAATATTAAACAAGTTAGGTTAGTGTCGAACCCGCATGACACGAAGTTCACACGGGTAACCTGTTTAATGAAAAATTAGTTAAATATTTTAATATTATTTCTACTAAGCGGTCCCATGACATTTTTGAATCCCCTATGTTACTCCATCCAACTTATTAGAAAGTATATAAAATAGGATTTTAAGACGAATATAGTTTTTTTTGTTTTTTATTTTAATTGAAGATGAGATAATGTATTTTTGTCTACTATTTTAGAGTTAATCTAGCAAAAAAATATAATAATATGATATCTTTTTGTAAATTAAGAAAATAAAATTGAGTTAAAATCAAATATTCTTATGAATAATTTAATTCGGTAGAGATTAGCTCCATTAAATTTAACTTGTGAATTCATGTGCTTCATATTGTTAGCTAAGGCTAATTTTGTTTTGACATGGCATGTTAACACAACACAAACTGAACACATAATAATACGAAATAATAAATGGGTTGGGTTAATATTGAGATAATTCTAACACTAACCCGAAATGACACAACACAATGGCCACCCCAAGGTATATATATATACATATATACTTTAGTTTTGATACGAAATACAAATATTAGATTGGATCTATTGTAGTTGTGAATCTTGTGATAGGTATAAATTAATAATATTATTTACGAATGCATTAGTGTCAAATTTCTCTCAGTTTGATGATTAGATATTTTGAATTTTTAACTTCTTGTAAGATAGATCTTGGATTCTTGTTTGCTCTAATTCATAAAAGTAAACGAATCTATTGATTTTCAAAAGGATCATATATCATGACCAAGGTTGGACCAACATCTCTTTCCATCGAGGCAAGTACCTGTTACAACATGTGCTTATTTAAAACAAGCTTTTCATCAATTTATATGTACACTATGCTTTGTATAGTTGGTACTCGGGTGCTGTTGTTTCATACTTGAACCAACATAGGTCTTCACAGGTGTTTGGTTTGGTTCGGTTATAGTATATACAGGTGGCACCGTAGCACCGCCTTGGTGTTCTTCTCTCTATTATAATATTTTCTTATAAAAAAACAAAAAAACTCAAAGAGAAGGATAAATATCTTTTTGACTGACCATAAGTTATTATGCTAGCATCTGAAAGTGTGATTAGCATAATACATTACTGACAAAATTTTCATAACTAAACTCGAGCATTACTTAATAAGTATTTATACATGAAAAATCTACCCCAATTACCTGAATTTCCAAAATTCCCTAATCAATTTCTATGATGTGATATATCGAGGATATCAGTGATTAAAACATCAAATACCAAGACTTCATGATCAGAATAGGGTGCATCAATAGCTACAAGAATAGTAAGAAACTTTATAGAAATATATTTTAGACTCACAATATCAGCAAAGCTAACATTAGGGGCAGGTGATATAATCATACAACTGTCTTTATGAACACAAAAGTATCTGATGACTGTCCCATCTAATCAAAGCCTTATCAAAATTGATAGAGTTAGGTATATACCTCTTGCAACTCGGGTAAAACCTTTCCATCAGAAAACAAGTCAATCACAATTCCTGGACAATATTTTCCCAAATGAGCATAACCATAGCTAGACCAAAAACTAATAATAACAATTACAAATGCCTCTAGTATATATTCAAATGGCTCAGTAGCAACATCAAGTTTGAAAAGCTAAAAAACGAAAAAGACACTGAGGTTAAATGAAGAGCAAAGGATGCTGAAGCGTAAGGGATCAATAACGCGAGAAGTGACATATAATAGATGCTATGATTGATAATATGGTCATTGACTGGCTGGACAGGGGAGGCAGGTTCTGTGCTGCCATTCTGAAATAGATGGCCAAGACAATTCTTACACATGCAACATATTTAAGTAGAAAATCATACCCAAGTACAAGGGAAATAAAGGAATTTGGCACATCATAATAATAAATTGAGTAGGCAAATTACCAGCATACCCTCCAGGAATATTAACTGATGGAGAAAGTGCATCACCAGCATGAACATGAAGAATGCCACCAGCGGATGTGTGCTTCTCAAGATCTGACAGCCCAAGATATTCTCTAGCTCTATCAATCAACTGAAGTTTATGATGAAGGCATTCCACATATCAGTTACACAGGAAAATTCAAAACTGTGGCAACTTGAGCTGGATGTCATAGCTCCAGCAAATTGCCGTCATGAATTAGGAGAATTACAGAAAAAAGTTAATGAAAAACTTCAATGAAGAAGGAGAAGTGTTTGATTTATCTATAATCAAACATAATTTTTAAAAGGTCTTCCAGCCAGCATCAACCAACTAGTTTTTACGGAAGGACAGAATTTCTGAACAAGAGGGAAAAATAGCCTATTGAATCAGTATTTTAAAATAACATATGAAAATATGTCAATCAATAATTTAAGAATAATGAAAAATGTTGAACAAAAGTAATAAAAAAAAATATTGATAGTGATCAAGGTGGTCTTTGATAAAACTGAAAACTAAGAATTAAGTACTAAAAATTGTCATATACACCTAGCTTAAACAAGAGCACATGAACCATCAAATTCGGTTGCTAGGTGCACTAACGAGCTTAGTGACTTAGTTGCAGGCCAATGCATCAAGTGAATTAGTATAGGGAGCCCTGAGAGATGGCCCACAGCACCATTCGGCAAAGCAAAATCTCGCATGCTAGGTCATGCCTGCACATTAATGCCATGGCTCAGCACCCTACAGCTCAGCTAGGCGAGCTTCTACCAAGCCATGACACTGCATACATCACGTCCAGAGGGTACATCGAAGGGCCAACAGTGACAGTCAGCCAGGTCGAGGTACCATTGCTCGGCCATTCCCACACAGTAGCAGCATGGTTTGACTCGTAGCTCGACCATGTCTCCTCTATGTCTTTCACCCCTTAACTGAGACTTCTATTTACTATTACTATCACCATGGCCACCACCTTGGCATCTTAGGCTAGGCACAGGGCCTGGGAATCGATTGCTCGAGACTGTGATTTGGAGGCTAGAACCAAGGGCTTGTCAAGGTTGCTTGGAACGCCCCCCTTAGGGAACAGCCCCTCCTTGACCAATCTTAGAAAGAGATGGATGTTGACCCAATCAACTGACACCTCCGAAGAGGTATAATACCTACAACCTTTGTCTACACCCACCAATGTATCATACCTAACTCTACAACTCTTATGATACAATCCCCAAGGTCTAACTCATGGGACACAGAGTTAGACCTGATACCTCCATTCTATTAATCCAAGGAAAGTCAACCACTTGTCCATGGATGAGCTAGCCTCTAATGGTTTAGTACCTTATATAAGGGGGGTATCCATGCAATGTAGACACCATCTTGATCATTGCCTCCCTCCACCCTCTTGCACTTTTTGTAAAGGTACTGCCACCCTCTCTCCCTCTAAGGCTACCTTGGTTCTCTCCACTTCCGGCAACTCCCGGCCATTGAAGTGTGAAACAATATTGAGAGCAAAATAACTATGTATTGAATTGATAAAATGAAAAAACTGCAGCAGTACAATATAAATAGGTAAAAGCCAAAACCCTAATGTCTTAAGACACAAAGTTATAGAAATAGAATGATGAGTACAAGATCTTACACCCTTTCTCTTGGCAATGCATATATCAAGATCAGTAGGCTCAGAGTTAGAGGTAGCAATATCAGGGGTTTCAGGGTTACCTGGACCTTCATCAAGAGAAGGAGACGGCAGTGTTTGATCAGAAGTGGTTTCTTGTATCCAAGTAACTTTCTGTCTTTCTTTACCCTGACATAGACTTGCCCTTCTTTGTTCTAGGCAACATCGGACTCTATATTGCTAGTAATAGAGACCACTAGTGGCGGTACTAGGCCAAGGATGATAGAGCAACAAGAATCTCTTCACTCCAAGACTCCCCCTGACGAGGTGCTGCGACACTGGGCTAGACAAGAAATAGGATTGAGACTCAAAGAAGGTGACATTCATGGACAAACCATTTACGAGAGGGAGGATGATAATACTTGTACCCCTTTTGGGTAGGAGAGTAACCCAAGAACACACATTTGAGAGAACAAGAATCCAACTTACCCCAATAAGAAGAATGATTATGGACAAAACACACACAGCCAAAGGTTGTTGGAGGAATGAAAAACAGAGACGCAGAACCTAAGAGCACTTGGAGAGGTGCCCTTTTTTGTAAGACTTGTGTAGGAAGACGGTTAATGAGATATGCAATAGTGAGAATAGCTTCGGCCCAATAGGCCCGAGGTACGCCCATAGAAAAACACATACAGCGAGCCATATCAAGACGATGATGACTCTTGCGCTCGGCAACCCCATTCTGTTGAAGGGTGTCAATGCAAGATGTTTGATGGATTATACCATAAGTAGAAAAAGATTACGCTAACCCAGAATCAATGTACTCACCCCCATTATCAGAACGCAATATTTTGACAACCACCCCAAATTGGGTACTAACCATCTTATGGAAGTTTTGAAACATAGAGAAACATCACTTTTTTCTTTCATGAGGTACACCCAAGTAGCACGAACGCAGTCATCTATAAAAGTAACAAACAATCTATGACCCTTCATTGACATCACACGAGATGGGTCCCAAACATCCGAATGAATTAAGGAAAAAATAACTGAACTTTTATTATTACTAGTAGCAAAAGAAGCTCGGTGTTGTTTACCAAGTTGGCAGGACTCAAAATAAAACTCAGAGACTTTATTTTTGACAAAAACAGAAAGAAATAAATGTCTAAGTAATAAAAAAGATGGATGTCCTAGACGACGATGCCATAGCCATAAATCTTCCTTAGTGGATGTAGTTCGGATGGAATGATGAGCCAGTTGGTCAGTTTGATCGAGGATATAGAGACTATTTTCTGTTCTACCACTGCCAATCGCCTTCTTCGTGATAAGGTCCTGAAAAAGACAAGAATCAAGGAAAAAAGTTACACTACAATTCAAATCACGAGTAAGACGACTCAACGACAATAGGTTAACAGAAAAATTAGGAACATGCAAAACAAAAGACAAAGGTAGAGAAGGGATGCCACGGATTAAACCTTTCGCGGAGAGAAAAGAAATAGTACCATTAGCTATCCTAACTTTATCCTGACCAGAGACTAGTGTATAGTCTGAGAAGAGATCAAAAGACCCAGACATATGATCTGAGGCACTCGAATCAATAATTCATAGCAAAGCCTTATGGGATAAAAAAGCACTAGAAGATATGGCTAAGTTACCTAAACGGGCAAACGAAGAAGAGGCAGAAAATGCATTTGGAGGAATAGGAGACCGGCGATCAAGCAAATTGCGCAGAGCATCCTCAAACACAGAAGATGACATACCAGAGACCAAATCAGAAGCCTGCATAACCGGAGCTGAATCATGTGTCTCTACAACACTGGACTGATGAGCACGAAAATGAGACCCACGTCCTCTCGACTAACTAGAATGACCGCCTTTATGACCAGAGCGATCCCTTCAACCCCTTGATGGAGTACGGGTATACCTCGGCCAGCGACAGTAATCATAGAACAAATTATCTTTCCAGGAAGAATGAGATGAAGGAAGTGACAAACCAGCCCCATCTCGATAAGGTGCAAAAAGTAATGCTGAACGGTCTGTAGGAGTCGATGGTAACATAGCAGACCGACGACTCTCTTTATTTTGGACGTAAGCAAAGGCCTCCTGAAAAGATTCATGCCAAGGACACAACTCCAAACTGGATCAAACTCCACATTGAGGCCTTCTAGAAACTTAAAGACTCTCTCCTGGGCAAGAAACTTCCGATAACCGATAACGTCAACTGTGCAAACAAACTTATAGTCTAGGAGATGATCTAGGAGTTTCCAACCATTAGTTAGAAAGGTGTAATATTGAAGAACTGTTTACTCCCCTTGTACTGAGCACTCCATAGACCGCCGCAATTCAAATGACTGAGAAAAATTTTCCTTCCAGGAATATATAGCAACTACTGCCTCCTACACATCTTGGGCAATCTCCATGGATAAATAACCTTCACCAATCTTAAGGACCATGGAATAAATGAGCCACCCCATGATCAAAGGGTTGGTAATCTCCCATTAATCATATCTAGGATCAGTGATACTAGGTGCTATGATTCTCCCATCAGCATAACCCATCTTTCCCCAACTCTTTAAAAAAAAAAGCATCCTTTGTGACAAAGCAAGATAATTCTAATCATTAAATAGAGAGGTGGTAATTTTAAGGCTAGTGTTGAGGTTTTCGGATGTAGTAGTCATGATGGGACTCACTCCTACAGGTGGCTGGGAACTAGTGGTGGATTCACTGGTAATTTCAGCCATCTTAAAACGCTACTATCTAAACAACACCCTACAATGATCACTACTACTGGAAGAAGGGGAAAAATAATTGGTATCAAGTCACCTAAAACAAACACAAATCATGGAGGGAGAGGTAAAGTCAATCAACACCAAGGAATTAGGCCATATATTGACTCAAAAAAATAAAATAAAAGAGGACTAAGAGACTCAGGGCTAAGCAAAATAGATTTTTAGAGTCCAGATCAACAACAATTGCCACTAGGATGAGAGACAAATACCAAACAAGGATGCTCAAACCATAAAATGTCCTATCTGGCACTAGGTAGTGAAGCAAGAGAGTCAAAACACATAGAGGGGCAGTCGACTTGCCCTAGTCAGTCTCCAGGAGGTTCAAAAGGGTTAGAGTGGCTATCGACTTTCCCTAGGCAAACTCTAGGAGGCCCGAAAGGGCTAGAGAGGCTGTTGGCTTGTCCTAGAAGGATTGAAGAAGAGCCGACAGCACCTATGAGCAGTCGGTTGGACCAGGATGGCTATTGGATGATGATGGAAAGGACGGGTGATGAGGTAAAAATTCTATAGCTCTGATACCATGTCTGTTTGAGAGAAAACTGACTTAGGGAATGATCATGATATCACTCCCTTTTATATTAGTCAACCAAAAGTGAATATTTATTTAGATACAAAGATACACTCAAGTATACAAGGAGCCTCTCAAGGACACCTCACTTTGGAATCACTCAAACTTGAGCACTTGACTCCACTTCTTATTGTTGTTGTGTCTTGTACCTTCCAAATGAGGCCTCCTCAATGGATGGCTAGGACCTCAATGGATGGCTAGGATCATTTTGATCCAAGGGCTATTATTAACCCTCTAGAATATTCTAACATATACTCATACTTATCTTATATTCTAAAACTCTCTAAAATATTCTAGTATATAGTAGTACTTTCTATAAAAAAAAACAATGCCTAAATAACACACATTAATGTGTGGTTGGGAGGGGAAAGATTGGGTACACACCTAACTTTTGGCATAGTGCACAAAGTGGTTGCCCCAAGACTTAAACCCATAACCTCGAGGTTATTAGGCCAAGATTTTACCATTGAACCAATGGTCACCCCTATGTTAGTACATTCTACAATTTTAAAATATTGTAGAACCTTCCGGAACCTTCTAGATTTGTCCAAGCTTCTCTAATGTTCCGGAACCTTCTACGATTTCTCTAGATCTTTCTAGAGTCTTCTAGATCTTTTTGGAGTCTTCAAGACTATTCAACATATGTAATTAATGGTTTAAATAATTCCAGAAGAATCAATGATGACTCTTAACGCTCCCCCTCAGCATTGACTCATTTCTTTAGTTCTTTTGTAGTGAAGCTGAGTTGATTCCGAAACTCTGCAAACTTCAAAGCTCCAAGTCCTTTAGTGAACAAGTCTGCTACTTGGTCATCTGTTCTGATTGACATCATCTCTATCTCTCTCTGGAGCACCTTCTCTCGAATGAAATGGTAATGTACCTCCACGTGCTTTGTTCTTGCATGAATTCTAGATTCTCAGCCAAACGTATTGCTGACTGATTTTCACAGTGCAACGGTACTCCACAGTCAACCCACTAGTGTAGATCCTTCATTAATTGCATAAGCCATGTGCTTTCTTGAGCTGCCATTGTTGTTGCTCTGTATTCAACCTCTGTGGTAGATAATGATACTGTAAGTTGTCTCTTACTACACCAAGAGATTGCTCCTGAACCAAGGTTGAACACGTACCTAGTAATTAACCTCTGTGTGTCACAATCTCCCGCATAATCAGCATCACTGTAGCCAATTACCTTGCATGCTTCACCCTTCTTGTACAAGAGACCGAAGTCAATTATACCCTTCACATATTGAAGTATTTGGTGAACTGCTTCTAGATGAGGTTTCTTTGGCTTTTGCATATACCAGCTTACTACACCAACTGCATATGTAATGTCCATTCAAGTGAGAGTGAGGTAGATTAAACTACCAACCAGTTGTCGATACATAGTTACATCCTCCAAGTCTTTATCTTCGTTTGAGCATAACACAGCATTCATCTCCATTGGTGTAGAAATTGGCTTGTACTTAAGCATCCGATACTTTTGCAACAAGTTTTTAGCATATTTCTGCTGGCAAAGGAATAAGCCTTCATTGCTTTGTTATGCTTCAAGCCTGAGAAAATGCTTGAGTTTTCCAAGCTCCTTCATTTGAAATTGTACTGGCAAGTTCTCTCTTGTCCTTTGGATCTCTTCTTTGTCATCTCCAGTGATTAATAAGTCATCCATGTATACTAACACTGTAGCTAGTTTCCCACCTTAAAACTTGACGAATAGGCCCGAATCCATTGGTGCCACCGAGTACCCACTTTGTACTAGAAATTCTACTATTTCGCCATACCATGCCCTCGACGTTTGCTTTAAGTTATACAAGGCTTTCTTTAATTTGAAAACATAAGTTGGATGGACTTTATTTTCAAACCCCTTAAGTTGCTCCATGTATATATCTCGATCTATTTCGCCGGGTAGAAAAGCATTCTTCACGTCCATCTGCCACAGCTTCCAAGACTTGTTGGTTGCAAGCATTATTAGTACTTGCCCCGTTGTGATCTTTGCTACTGGACTAAATGCTTCATCATATTCTACTCCGTATTGCTGTGAGGAGCCTCGAGCCACTAGACGTGCTTTGTACCTTTCTATCAAACCATCAGGACAAGTTTTTACTTTGTACACCCACTTGCATGATATCGGCTTCACGTCCTTGGGCTTAGGAACTAGCTCCCATGTTTGATTTTGTTTAAGGGCTTAAATCTCTTCATTCATTGCCTTCTGCCATGCTTTGCTTTGGGATGCATTTTCAAACGTCTTTGGCTCTATAATGCTATCTTCTTCGACTAGAGCAGCATTTGCATACTTCAGGTTACGCTTAAATTGTCTTTCTAACCTTCTGAGTTTTGGTCCAATCTCTTCAACCTCTTCTTGTTGGCCAGGGTGAACTTCTTTTGGACTCTTGTGATGGGCACATGTTTTCCACGGACTTGAAGATCTTTTTGGTATCTTTAACAGTGTTGATACCGGCTCCTTGATTTATGAACTAGGAGGCACTTCTTTCTCTTATCTTTGCTCCCCTAACTTTTCTTGTAACTAATCTCTTCTAAATTTTTGGAGTCTGGCAATGGTACATCTTGTGAAGACCACCACGATGAGGCTTCGTCAAATACAACATTCCTCGAATTATAGCAACAACCAGTCGTGGGGTTGCAACATTGCCACCCTTTCCTTTAATTGTCGTAGCCTACGAAGATGCAATGAATTGCCTTCTTATATGATTTGGCACAAATACGTAGTAGACACATCCGAATACTCGAAAGTGACTTACTGTGGGCTTTGTGTGCCATAACTTCTAGAAGGGTAAGACAAACCCCAAACCTACCTGTGGTAGCTTGTTGATCACATGAGCTGTTGTCTTCATACACTCTGTCCAAAATCTGCTAGGCACATTCTTAGCATGTAGCATGCTCCGACAAGTCTCTGCAAGATGCTTGTTCTTTCTTTTAGCCACTCTATTCTGTTGTAGAGCACTTGAGCAAGTAAACTGATGTCAAATTTTGCATTCTCTAAGATAGTTAGAGAACTCATATGATGTATATTATCCTCCATTATCTGTTTGCAAGCATCGAATCTTCTTTCTAAGCTCACTTTCAACCTTCTTACAAAATTCTTTGAACTTGGCCAGAGCTTCAGACTTCTCTTTCATTAAAATACACCCACACGTACCTTGAGAAGTCATCAATGAAGGTCACCATATGACGCATTCAGTTAATTGATGCTTGCTTTACTGGTCCGAAGACATTTGAGTGGATAAGCTCTAGGGGTTCCTTAGCTCTGTACTTTAAATCTTCGTATGGTAACTGATGTGCCTTGCCATATGACACCCGGTGCAAATTGTATCTTCTCGAATATCCAATTAAGGAAGACCCTTGAACATAGACTTTTTCATCATTATCTTTGGCTTGTTATAGCTAATGTGACCCAAGCGTGCATGCCAAAAGTCTGCAATCACAGTCTCTCAAGTCTTATCTATGTAGGCTAATTCTGCTGTCATTACGTAGATAGACTCTAGCCGTCTTCCCTCTATGATAGGAGTACCAGATAACTTAAGCTTTTGGTAAACCCTCACATTCTCTGGGCCAAATAACACATAGTTGCCCGAAGATGTGAGTTGTAGGACTGATCACAGATTTTTTTCATCTCTGGCAAGTGGCAGACGTCCTGCAGATGTATTTGGTTAGAGTTGAAGCGAGGAGTGATGATTGTCTTATCAACATGGGTGATTAGCAGTCTCGTATTATCAACGGTCACTACTACCCGGCCTCCTGTGTACTCAGACATACTAGACAACTTCTCCTTGTCACTAGTCATGTGGTTAGAGCATCCTGAATCAACAATCCAATCATTGTTGTAGTTGATTGCTCCAGATTTAGACTCCGTCACAAGAGCCGACTCGTTAGGCTCAGACACAACCGCACACACAGCTACTTTACTAGTGGTTGGACTGTGCTGCTCTTGCACTTCCCGTGCATCAAAATCTACTTCTTCTTCATAGTAATCTGTCTCATTAGGATCGAACACTGCAAAGGATGCTTGAAAGTCCCATTCTTCCTCACTTTTGTCTTGGTGACTTTTGGATGTCACCAAGTTACCTTCTTCTTGCGTTCTTTTTGAACAACAATCTTTTGCGTAGTGACCTCTCTTTCCACATTTGTAGCACTCTATGTTGTGCCGCTAGGGTGCCGAGGATCGTCCATCATGTTTGTTGCTGCTAAATTGAGCTCCCCCTGTTTGAGAGCTCCCATCCTGCAACTGCGATTTGGCATGTTCTTAATTCTTCTTTAGCCTTGTACAGTTAGGCTGTCTTAGTCTACCATGTCTTGTTCCACCCCTTCTATTATTGTAACTGAAGAATGCCTCCTCTTCAGTTTTTAATGAGGCCCTAACCATTTTCTTACATAGGCTTTGTTGATTGGCCAATAAATTCTCAAACTCTATAAGAAATGGTTGAATTGGCCAACTTCTTATAGCTGTAAGGAATGCATTATACTCGGGCCTTAACCCATGTATAATGATCCTCATTCATTCCTTATTAATATTTTGCTTTATGATCTAGATCTGAAATTTCATAGATCCTTAATTTTTGTGAAATATTCACTTATTGACTTACTTCCTTGGGCGGTGGACATCAACTCATTTTCTACAAATTGGAGCCGAGCATCATTTGTTTTTGAAAACAATGATACAAAGGTGTCCCATGCTGCCTTGGGTGTGTCATCATTCCTGATGCACCCAAGCAACTCATCCTCTATGGTCGTCTTAAGCACATACGTCGCCTTTCCGACCTTAATCTTCCATGTGCGGAGTGCCTTAGCATTATACTTGGAAGGTGGTGCGGTCTCATTTCCATTAACAACCTCCCATAAATCCTACCCTTCAAGGTAGTACTTGATGCAACTTTACAACTATGGTAGTTGTTGTTAAGTCTTGTGACTCCAATCGTTGTGCTCACAAGATTCACCATCGTGACTTGGTGTGATCCTCCTGCACTTTCACCAAGTAAGTGTGGTCTCTAACCCACAAACTTCACGGTCTCAAGCTGTGCATGATCAACTCGAGAAAACGGTCTCTAACCGCCCAGTTCTGATACCAAATTGTTGAGTTGGAACACAATGACTATACAAAAGTGAATATTTATTTAGATACAAAGTACACTCAAGTATACAACGGAAGCTCTCAAGGACACATCACTTTGGAATCACTCACACTTGAGCACTTGACTCCACTTCTTGTTATTGTTGTGCCTTGTACCTTCCAACTGAGGTCACTTCCTTTTATATAGGCATCCACCTCCTCAATAGATGGCTATGATCATTTTGATCCAAGGGCTATTATTAACCCTCTAGAATATTCTAGCATATATTCATACTTTCCCTATATTTTAGAACTCTCTAAACTATTCTAGTATACAGTAATACTTTCCATACTTCGAAAAAATTCTAGAACCTTCTAGATTTCTCCAAGCTTCTCTAATATTCTAGAATCTTCAAGATTTCTCTAGATCTTTCTAGAGTCTTTTAGATCTTTGCGAAGTCTTCTAGATTATTCAGCATAGGTAGTTAATGGTCTAGATAATTCTAGAAGAGTCAATGACGGCAAGAGGAGTATATTCAAAACGTAAGCACAAATCATCTTCGCTCGGCACGAACTGCCACACTAAACAAAGGTTGCGGCACGATTCGTCTCCCCTAAGCATGACTTGCCTCACAGTTTGTATATACATGCAAGTAAAATAGATGTCTGATTATGCATTCTCAATCAGAAAAATTGAATATAGAAATCGAATGAAAACTTTTCTTGAACAAAAGATCTTTAAAAACCATACAACAATTATCCAAATCCAAAAAAAAAAAAAAATAGAATCAAAATACAAAATTACATGATACTTGATTAGAGCTTCATCTTGATCATAAGAAGAGAACTTAGTTGCTCATAGAGAGTGAAATTCTCGAAGGTTGAAGAAAACACCATGGATTGATGATTTTGATCCCTTCTCTAGCTTCTAGCCATCTCTATTTTTTCGACTCCTCAAAATAAGTTTCAACCTGCCTTTTTATCACCTCTAGTCAATTTTGATCAAAATCACGAGCGCACGCAAAACAAGGCAAAACCACTTGTGCTACTTAAATGTTCCGCACGTGCGGATCAAGGTAGGGCCAAAGTATGTGATAGGTGTCCACTCGTGCAGCTCATGTGCTCCACATGTGCAGATCAAAGCAGGATTAGGTTCTTGCTCTCTTTCACCTCCTTTTGCATCTTTTTCAGCTTCGGGATTGTACTAGCCTAGAGAGCAAGAAAAACACTTTATTCTATCAAGTATTAGGAGCTAAAGGACTAAAAGCATAAGCTAGTGGGCCTTAAAAAGTGTGACATTTCGGCTCACATCAGAGAGCATCAAAAGTTTGCTAACAAGAAAACGAAAGAGGGTAGTAGTGCGAGTCTTCGTAAAAAAATGGGCCAACTAGAGAGGAGGAAACAAAAGGAAGAGTAAAAGTGTCAAGCTAAAAATGCTTCCGAACAAAATGACAATCTATCTCAATATGCTTTGTACGCTCTTGAAAAACCCAAGTTACAGGCAATTTGAACAATACTTTGATTATCACAATACAATGGAGTCAGGGAAGACGGAGGAACTCCCATATCAGAAAGAAGCCAGAGAAGCCAAACCACTTCAGAAGTAGCATGAGTCATGGCATGATATTCAGCTTCAGCGGTGGAGTGAGCAACCATTAGGAATGGCAACAGGTCGGGGATTACACTCCCCGTCTCCGATCCCCGAAGGTAAAAAAATCCCTGTCCCCGCCCCCGATCCAAGTTGGGGAACCCATCACCCACCCCTGCCCCTGCCCCCACCCCCGCCCCCGCCCCCCGCCCCCCGCCCCCTAACGGGGATCGGGTTTTCCTGACCCCGAAAAATCCCCGACCCTTTTTTTTTTGTTGAATTTTGTTAAATAAACAGAGAGATTTTTGTGATTTATTCAAACACAAAATGAATTTGAAGAATTTGAAGAAAGAGAGACAGAGATTTGTTCAAGCATCGACAACCCCAATGTTGGCCGGAGAATGAATTTGAAGAAAGAGAGAGAGATCACGGTGGTCGTGGAGAGAAGGGAGATCATCATCCCAACTGTTTTTCTCCCTCCCTCCCTCCCTCATCGTTTCCCAACAAAACTCCCCCAAACAGAAAATAATTTTATTTTAACAAAATTCAAAAACAACAACAACAATCACTAGAAAGACAATAATAAAAAATAATAATCACAACAGCAACACCAATAATCAAGCAATCTCAAACAAAGCAAAAGGAATCTCAACTAATTTCAAGCAATTTCAGAAATATAATTTTACAAAAATAAATACCTAGAAAGGGGTTTGAAGTTTCTTCATCTTCTTCACTCAATTTCATCTTCTTTCATCTTGAGAGAGAGAGAGAGACAGAGAGAGACAGAGATGCCCAGATTGTGAACTTCGAACCCAAATCCCAAGAGATGCCTAGATCGAGAGAGAGAGATCGCCAACCGAAATCAACATCTTAGAACCCCATCAATAGAGGGTTTAAGTGAGGGTTTCAGTTTTAGATAGGGTTTTGGTAGAGAGAAGAGAGGGTTTCGGTGGAGAGAGAGAGAGAGAGAGAGAGGAGCAGATGAAGAGATACAGATGGAGAGAGAGATACCTAACCCTAAAATGAGTCAAAAAAAAAAAAGAAGAGAAACACACATATATATAGGGGTGTAATAGTAATTTCAGTTCGCGGGGAACCGGTGCCGGGGCCAGGGACAAGGAAGGGACGGGCCAGGGCTGGGGAACATATCATTGTTCCCGGCCCGAAAATTGTCGGGGATTTATTTTCGAATACCATCCCCGGTCCGTCGGGGGTATTTTTCGGAGAAAAACTATTCTTATCGGGGTCGGGTCCCCGCCGAGTCGAGTTCAAATTGCCATCCCTAGTAACCATAGATTGTTTCTTACTTTTCTAATAGATGAGAGAATCTCTAAGAAAACACAGAAATCAGAGGTAGACTTGCGATTAGAGATATCACCAACATTAGCATAGGCACGAAGAGTCAGATCCAAAGAGGAACACAATAAAAAGCATTGCAACAAGGTACCCCAAATGTAGCAAATAGCACGTAACATAGCAGCCCAATGGGTAGAATGAAGAGCAGAGACAAATTGGCTGAGGATGTACACAACATAAGAGAGATCCGGGTGAGTCACAGTAAGGTAAACAAGACAACCAACCAACTTACAAAATACAATAGGATCATCAAGAAGAACCCCATCAGAAGCAAAAAACTTGGCATGCAATTCAATAAGAGCATCCACAATCTTGGCATCAGTAAGATTGGCACGAGAAAAGATATCACTAGCATTTTAGTCTAAGACAAAAGATACCCAGTAGGAAAATGCCAAAGAGACCCCAAATTCTTTATCTCAAATTCTTGAAAAAGCTGTTGTTTGACATCCTGAATAGTACTAGAGTCAAACTCAGTGATGATCACATCATCCACATATTGGAGAAGAACAAGACTAGCAAAAGTACGACAAACAAAAAGAGTCAAATCATGTAGGCTAGTAAAGAAATCAATTTGGAGAACAGACTAAAATCGCTTATTCCATGGCCGTGGAGACTACTCAAGACTATAGAGGGCATGACGAAGATAGTAAACAAGACTTGGAGGATAAGACTTCCTCTGCAAGATGTCCATTAAGAAAAACATTATTGACATCCAAAACAAAGGCCATTGATTGGCAACAGCAATAGAGATAAGAGTATGAACTGTGGTCATCTTGGCAACGAGGTCAAAAGTCTCTTCGTAATCTATCCTATACTCTTGAGAAAACCCCTTAGCAACCACCAGGCTTTGTAACATTCTAAAGAGCCATCAGAAAGAGTCTTGATCTTGTAGACCCATTTGCAACCCACAAGATTCTTGTCAGAAAGCAACAAAACCAAGTCCCAAGCCTGAGTTTTAGCCAAAGCAGTTAACTCCTTATTCACGATAGTAAACCAATTCGGATCATGACAAACTTCTTTGTAGGACCTAGGTTCATAATAAGTATGCAGACAAGAAAGAAAAGAACGATAGGAGAAAGAGAAAAATGTACTAGTAAAACCAAATCTTATTGGAGGATGACAGTCCCGAATTGGATAATGAGATGGAGGAGAAGGATCCAAACAGATAGCGGGAGGAGAAGGATCCAAACAGATAGCGGGAGGAGCAGTAGAGCTAGATGAAGGGGAGCTTGGAGATGTTTTGCGATGCTTGTAAACAAGGAAAGGAGTAGGCGAAAGATCTAGAGCACTAGCATGAGGCAAAGTGGACACCTCAAGGTCAAAGACAAACTCATTTGGGGGTACATCAAGAGGAAATGAATCAATATGAACCAATTCACCCTTCTGGAAGGAATGGTGAAGTAAGGTAATTTCTCTAGAAAGGTGACATGACGAGACACATAGAGCTTTTTGGTCACAGGATTATAACAACAGTAACCCTTCTGATGAATACCATATCCTAAGAAAACATATAAGACATAGCAAGAGCTAAGCTTGGAGCGTTCTCGTTTAGGAAGAATGAAACAGGTAGAACCAAATACATGAAGAAGGGAATAATTAGGAATCTCACCAAAGAGACACTCATACAGAGAAGCACTAGAGAGAAGGGGGGTAGGGATGCAATTAAGAAGATAGGCAGCAGTAAGTACAGATTCCCCCAAAAGACAGAAGGGGTAGACAAGGAGAGAAGGGATCGAGCGGGGTCAAGGAGATGATTATGTTTTCTTTCAGCTCGATCATTCTATGCAGGAGTATCAGAACAAAAGAATTGATGAATGGTACCATGTGTAGCTAAGAACTCAGTAAACTCATAAAGGAGGAGCTCACCTCCCAAATCAGAACGATGAGTTTTAATGGTGGTAGAGAATTAGGTGTTGACCACGGAATGAAAATCATAGTAAGTCTTATAAAAATCAGATTTTCAAGTCAGTAAGTAAACCCATGTAAACTAGCTATAGTCATCCACAAATGATACATAATACTAGGAACAACCCTTTATAGCAATTGTGGAAGGTGATCATTTGTTTCGCAGAGAATAACGATTAAGACCAAGTGTCGATCCACAAGGATTGTACTGATAAAAGTGCTTAAAATCAAAAATTATTTTTACTTTATTAAAGAAGCTTGATGATGTGAACTTAAAGAAAATGAAAAATAAATATAAAAGAATGGTGAAGTCCGGTTGAGGGAAATTCCTTAGGCTGTTCGAATCCACCACTACTCGTGTAACGTGAGGTAATTGTAACCATCCTTAGGAGATTAATTGATAGATAATTATGATATATTATGACTACAAGTCCTAATATGATCGTTTAGAAAATTCATATACCGAAATTCTAGGCTTAGACCATCTTTGGTTGGTACAGGCCGTCTTACACTAAAACTACTACTGTAGGAATGGTCCGTCTTCCCTTAGCATGGTCTATCTTACAATCCCAATATATGTACCAATAAAACTATGCTCAAACATAGATGAGAGGGAGGAGTCAAATTCGGGTCAAACCAACACCAGAAACCTAGATAAGACAACCCAAGAGCCAAACTTCAAAGTCACAATCCAAGAACCAAACCAAGCCCAACAACCAAATGGATCAAATACCAGTCAGGTAGGGTCATCCACCAACAGTGATGCTGCAAACAAGGGTTGCGAACTATGATTGTTGAACTGAAGCAGGACTGTTCCTACGAAGAACTGAAGCTGCGAACAGCGCTGCGATGTTGCTGCGAACTGCGAACAAGAAATCAAGATGATTGAAGGCTGAAGATAGAAGTTAAAAATAGTCCAAAAAAAAAAACTGGAGCAAAGGTCGAAAATCACATTATAGAACCCACGCAGCAGCAGCATGAGACCAAAAAAACACCAAGGACAAGCTAGGAGCAATAACTTAAGCCAAGGGACACTTTCCAAGGCCTGGTCAGCTCCCATAGAAGACAGCCCAAGGGAAAAACTGACAGAACCAGCCAATCAGAAGAAAAAAAAAAATTATATATATATATTTTCTAAAAATAAAGGAAAAAATTGAAAAATGGGCAACAAATACCACAAAAAAATTGAAATTTTTTCTAGAGATCCCTTTGCCCTAGTCGAGCATCATTGTGATTTTCTTTTTTTCTTTTTCTTTTTTTATTATCAGAAAATAAAAAATAAATAAATAAATAAAATACCAAGAAAATGAAGAACAGTAGAAAAACGATTCTTTGCTTTGATACCAAGTTAAAATCAATGAAGTTAAAGAGAGGAGAGAGAGGACGAAGAGAAGAGAGAAAGAAGAGTTGCAAGCAAAGAGGCACAACCCAAAATCAGGGTTTTCCTCTCTAATCATATGTATTTATACTGATGAGTGCACAAGTACAAAAATACCACATAACAATAGACAACTGAAGACTGAAGGCTGCAACAAATCAAAGAAACTAGTCGTGGGCTGAAGTTGAAGCAGAGGTACAGACCAGATATGTCACGAGGGCAGCGAGAGGTCACACACAGCCCTAGGGGGTTGCGAACAACTGTAAGCACCAGATGAAGATCGCAAAGAGCTTCAAGGCACCAGACGAAAGTGCAATTGCAACTGAAGCAGTGACGAGGGAGAGAGAGAGAGAGAGAGCAACAGCAATGACCTGCGACAAGAGAGAGAGCACCAGAAGAGTCTACGAATGGGCTGCAATGTCCTATGACAGCCTGATGATGGGTTGATTCCTGAGGAACTGCAAAGAACAGAGACAGCAGCAAAGCAGTAGTGAAGTAGAGCAGCAAAAGGGCAATCGGAGGGAGAGATGAAGCACCTGTTTCAGTCGAATTGTTCAGAGAGTGAACCACGAACAGTCGAATGGTTCAGAGAGTGAACCACGAACAATGGTCTGCGACAAAGAGATAGACCATTATGAGACGAGAGAGAGAGGGCACCAGCGAAGGAAAGCCTAAGGGGCTGTGAGGGCCTGCAACTACTGGAGATGACGTGCAACAGAAGCTAGGTCAGCCGTTTGTATGGCTTTGATAACATGAAACAATATTGAGAGCAAAATATGCATGTATTGAATTGATAAAATGCAAAAGCTGCAGCAGTACAATATAAATAGGTAAAAACCAAAGTCCTTTGGTCCTAATTACAGAGACAGGGCCTAAACTACCCTTAATGAAACCCTAAAAGCCTAATTACAAATAATAAGACTAAACTATCCTTAATGACTAAACTAAATAACAAGAACATAAATATGACATATTTCACAAAGCACACATCATCTTCTTAGAGGTCCATGATCGATCATCTCACTAACCATAGCGTACATTATACTCCACTAGAGAAGAGTGGTGCTCACTTCACATAGCGCTGAAGAAGAACACTCAAAGCGGGTGTCCAACTGCCTCTCATAGTGGACCCACTGCCTCTCACAGCAGTCATAAGGTTTCAAAGACACCAGAGCATACCCTCAAACCTGACAAATCTCCTGAGCAGCAAACTTACCAGCCAACCATTGTCAAGCAATTGCCCTCATTGGCTAACAACTTGATTGCTCATTCAACAACTGCTCCACATGGACACTCTAATCGCATGGCAAAGAGGGGTCAATTCTCTCCCACCATCTTTCTAACTCCAGCTAGCTTAATTGCTAACCTTTCTCAGCAAGAGGGTTCAAAGACTCCCATAGCAGGACAATTGATGGGATCAAAAAGACATTGGATGACAATAAATTGAAGCATTAGGTCTCCTAGACAAACCTCCAATGCAAACCCATAGACGACCAATCGCAATCATCTTCCCATTGCAATCAGCCCCCATCAACGCACCACCACTTTGCTATTGTGATCTATCACCACAAATTGTCCTGCCAACGATCAGCCATTGTACCATCGCTGTCTCGTTGCCTCAAACTGTCAAGAGTTGTCCATCATGACTGCCTCGAATCATACTAACCCATCAGAAGCATTAACCCAAGAGACCCAACCTAACAAATTTGATCCAACCATTAGATTTTACTCAAGACCAGATCCAAGTTTTCATATACCTGACCCATCTCCTACCTAGTACCCAACCAAACCCATAGTAACCATTAACTGACCCAGCCAAGCCAGAAGGCAAAACTCACTTGAAACAAGCCCAAATCAATACCACTAATCCAGTGTACTTAATTCCAAAACCCAACCCAAATCACAATTAGTTCAGCCCACACTCTTCCTAAAGTCTCTTATCAAGTTGATCCCCTTTTTTAGGCACCAATGCAATATATGTTACATAGACTCTTCAAAATAAATTAAATACATATGTCGGACAACCAACACTTGGACAAGGATTCGAAATATGTGTCCGATACTTTCTATCAGACACTTCTTACATATTTGTATTTAAAACTATCATTATATGTATATATTGTTGTATAATTGTTCTAAAATCAATAAAATATTTTTGATATTGTATGTTACATATAACTCTATTTTATTTGCCAAAATAGAATAAAAATATGAAAATATAATCTTTTTTTGCCAAGCCTGCGTACCCCTAAATTTGAGGTTTGATGGGTCCAATCTCTAGATACACACCTGCACTCAACACTTGTACCTAAGTCCATGTAACATAGAATGCAATAAAGAAGGCATTCAGACTCTTCTCAAACTCTTCAAGGTCATAGAAGTGTCGAATTATTATTATTGTTGTTGCTGCTGCTGCTTCTGCTTAGACAGCAACAAACAAAATATTATTAAAAAAGACAAAATACATAAAGAGTACAATGTGAAAAGTGAAGCGCAAGGAGTCCACAAAAAAGAGGTAAAACAAAAACAAAAATTAAATCTTGCATTCAGTTTTCCAATCAATACTAATCAAAAGCAAAGCAATTCCCTTGAAGGAAGATGTATTGAAAACAAAGAGAAATTGAATCACATGGCGAAAGAGGTTTTTGATAGGTTACATAGTAAGTACTAGTCAAAAGTTCAAGTGCAAGCACCTTGTATTAAAAAAAATGAAAAAGGCAAGACTTGTCCTAATTCATGCAACCAAACTGGGTACATTAGGTTTCAAGCGTTATTGCCAATTTTTTCCCTCTCTTTTTCAATTTCCACCTATAAGGGTTTCTTCCAAGTATTGAACTTACTTGATTTAATAAATTTACGTCCTATCGATAGAAAAAATAAGTCATCAAAGAAAAGGGATAAGGGGCAATTTCTCTAACCAGGTAAACATAAAACAAGAAAAAAACAAAACAAAACAAAAACAAAAAGACAATTGTGCCTAATGAAATGGAGCTTCATTTATATTACATCAAGCACAAACAGTTCTAAAGGTTGATGTGACCATGTTGAACACTGACACTCGGACACATGTTGGATACTCTTTTTTTTTGTCTCCATAATTAAAAATAAAAATTTCAAACGCGTGTCCAACACTCATTTTGCAACATGTCCATCATTTCTTGGCCATGTCTATCACTAAAAATTAACTATGAGATCAACAATTCTCAGACATTTGCTAATACATGATTTTCAAAGTTTGAAAATTTGACATAAATAATTTGTATCCTTACAAAATGTGTAACTATTAAGAACAACCCTATAAGAATCTCTACAGAAGTTTCATGCCAACTTAAATGAAAAAGATATGCAAATGTATCGACAGATGACCTAAGAGGATGAGGGAAATGTTGCAATTATATATGCTTTCTGTAGTTGTCTGATTTTTACCTACTATTATCCAGTAGTTTAAAAATTCATGTAAAAGAATTAGATACTAGACTTAGTATAAAATAATTATTTAATTTTGTATATATTATCCACATATATAACTATATGATATAAGATATTCCTTGATAATATAATATAATATCAAGACATAATTATTTTTGGCGTGTTCGAACCATGTCTATGTCCTACCTTTTTTTTTTTTTTTTTAAATTTTCCATGTTGACATATATGTGTCATGTCTGTGTCCCGTGTCTATGTATACGCTTCATAGCCTATACCATTTGCCCTGTAACACACCTAACCTTAAAAAACTCTTAGTGATAGGTTTTCTAAACAATTTAATCTAAACATCCTTTATGGTTTCATATTCTTAAAAAGTTTTAAATTGCTAAAAGAGCATCTTGGAGAAGAAGTTTTGCTAGATTCCCTCTAAAGCACTCAAATCTATGGTGATCAAAATACATTCTAGCATCATATGGTACAATGTTGTAGCTAGATTGATCTAGAACGCTATAGGCAAAGATAATAGTGAAGAGAAGAAAAAAAGGGTCATAGCCTACTCAATATCTCATTAAGCCAAAGTTGAATATTACAATGCAAAAACCTAATACTTATAGATCAATAACCTAAATTATATTAAGAAACTAAATCCTAAAGTTATTTGGAAAGTAAAGACTTTGGAAACTAGGGACTTCTAGTAAGACTCAACCACATTAAACTAAATCATAATATTATTTGGAAAGCAAAGGCTCCTAGTCAAACTATAAATAAAAATATTATAATTAAAATAAAGAAATAAAATATAAAGATATAAAATTGTAAAATTCCACAATTGGTGGATGTCTGTTTCGCATCATTCTCCTCGACTGACAAAAAATAAAATAAAAAAAACTCTTCTTTGAGTTCCCATTGAAATACTGAACTCATCCATGCCAACAAATCAAATACTTTGAATATGCTAGTTCCTTGATCTTTTTCCCATGCCAACAAAATGTGGTCAGTCACCAAACATGGATTGAACATGCAAAAAGTATCTTCAATACCCATAAAATCAACCCTCTCAAATTTGATTAAGTAATTGGGTTTTGGTGAACTTATAATCTACGTAGGATTTCCTTGCCCTTCAAGTATATCTTCTTGGATTTTGCTACCTTTCAAATCAACTTCCTTGTGCTTTGGAACTTCTTGATCAACAATTTTTACATGACCATCACAACCTCTTTGAGGATTTTTTCAAATATCTCCTAAAACGTGAGCCAACAACTTGCCAAAAGTAGCTTTGATTTGAATCATCTACTTCAGCATTTCTTGTTGGGATTGAAAATAATATTTCTCACTTTGGAGTTTGAATACAACTTTGAATTAGTCAACATGGTAAAATATGAGGAAGTATATATATATATTTTTTTATAGTTCAAATAACAAGGTCGTATCAACAAGGCAACCACATCAATTGAGCAGAAACTGCAGATCAAAATTTGGCTCTAATACCAAATTGACGTAGAACGCTATGGGAAAGACAAGAGAAGAGAAGAAGAGGGCCACAGCCGTAACACAAACAACCATAGCCTACTCAATATCTCTTTAATCCATAGCTGAATATTACCATGATAAAACCTAATATTTATAGACCACTAACCCTAATTGCACTAGAAACCTAAATCCTAATGGTATTTGGAAAGTAAACACTTCTAATAAGGCTCAACCACAATAGGAAACTAAATCGTAATATTATTTGGAAAGCAAAGGCTCCTCGTGATCAAACTAAAATTAAAAATACTACAATTAAAATAAATAAATTTTTCTTACAATTTCATCAATCTCCCAACCTTCAAGCACCAATGACGGCCATAAATCAAGCATCAAATGAGCAGCTGTTCCGCCACCCTGAAATATTTCAACAAATTTTAACTTTAGCTACTCATAAACCTATTACTCTTGTCCATAGAATGTAATGTTAAATAGCAACTGGAGATCCCTGCATCATATCACAATCATTGAACTACCAAACCAAAAATTGCAATGGGTCCCTGCGGAACAATAGCTGGCAAGCTAGCAAACTCATCCTGCATAATGAAATAGATCCCATGAAATCAGGTGGAAAAATTAAATTATAGGTCTCTATAGACATGCCAAGACATAGAAATTCAACAGGAAAAATAATAGAGGATGCAATTTTTGCAATTTCAAGTTTCAACATCAAAAACCAATAAAATTTAATGATAATCGAAGTAAATAACTTTACTAATTAAAAAATGCATGGGAAATTAAATCAATGGTCAATTTACATGTAAGGGGGGATCTATAAATAAAATTGTATGTGATGAAAAGAATTTTCTCATACCCAATATGAACCAGTCCATTTCTTTGCCTTGTTATAAATGCTGTGAACATTGTCTGCACCAGCAAGAACAACAACTCAAGGGCACTCAGATAATAGTCCTTCCCAGCATACATAATAATGCAAGAACAGCAAGGCTAGGTATCATGAAAAGTCTTTCATGAAAATAATCATGAAAGATTTGTGACCTTTGGATTACACTTAGAATAAAGCACCACACATTAATTAAGGTAATCTAAGGGTCACAAATCTTTCATGATCATTTTCATGAAAAAATTTTCATGATCCCTAACATTTCTCATGCACGAATTGGATGTTGTTATGAGAGCATAAATATTGAAAAATTTAGAAAAGCATTCATATACTCTCCTTATTGAGGGGGAAGCAGTTTCAATTTAAAAGCACCACATAGTACAGTACAGTATGGGACATTTGAATATTTAATCAGGCTAGATGGGTTCTCCCAGGTGAAAACAAATTATTGTAAGAGTTGAAGGTAATGCAAAACAATTGCTAATACAAAACAAAGGAGAAAAAGGTGGGAAAAGGGGTAATAAAAAAATAAAAATAGAAAAGCCAAATTGAGAAGCTGAAATAGTTAAAGAACTCGGGCAGTAAGTCCAATTTCAAAACTTTTGACGCAATAACCCCAAACTCTATATTTTGACCATATTACCACTACGAATCTGTCCACTACCCATCTATTTGTCTACGTCACCTATCTGTCCAAGTCACATATACGTCCACGTCCATGTGGCATCCCTTATTTGTCCACATGTCATCTAGTTGTCCACCCAATTTGTTCATTTGTCTATATCACCACCACCAGCAGTTTGGCGCTGACAGTGGTCTGGCAATGGTCCAGTGCGGTGATCTAGCCGTAGTAGGGTAAAAATGGATTAAGAAAATTCCTTCAAAACATGTCTTTATCACGAAATAATTTCATTAATCATGGCCTTTTGTACCCATAGATCCTAAGGTCAATATAAATGGATTTATCACCAATAAACGCAAAAAATAGCTTCCATATGAAACAATTTGGTTCCATTTTCTAAACCATTTACAGTATAAAATACAGCGTACCACTTCATTGTTGGAAATGTGTTGGAACATTTTCAAAACCATTTGAGTGCAGGTGTGTGTGGGTTGGGAAATTGGGGAATTGGAGAGAGAGAGAGAGAGAGCATACGGCTGGAATCGAGGAGCAGCATTCTGGAGTGTGGAGTATCCAGAATAACGATATCGTTATAATTGCTTGTAAGGGCAGTCACCACTTGAAATTCTTCTACTTGTTGTTCATCACCATCATCGTCTTGCTGAGCTAAATTCAAAGCCAAGACTCGAACAGCATGCGATTTTTGTTTGGGACATGAGAAAAAATTGGCGGAGGAAGAGGAAGGGAGCGTAGTGAATCTAGAATTAGAAGACGAAACTTGTTTGGAAACTAATAGAAAGGAGTTACACCAGCCGCACCAACCGCATCGATAACGACCAACGGGAACAAGGGGCAGAACGGAGATTAACGATGATGATATCAATGAATTCATACTTCTACTACTTCTCCTTCTTCTTCTTCTTCTTCTTCTTCTGTAACTGGATTACAAGACTCACCGAAAAGCAAACCAACGGATAGAGGGGGCGCTAAGGCTATGTTTGGATTGAGTGATTTGGAGACAAAAAGAAAAGAAAAGAAAAGAATTGGAGATATGGAGAGGAAAAAGAAAAGAAAAGAAAAGAAATGGAGATATTTGTTTCTCTTATTTGTTTGAATAATTTAAGTGGAGAAAAATGAGAAGAAATAAATAGAAATGGAGATAAATTCATTTCTTTTATAAATCTCATTCATTCTTCTCAAAAGTAGAGGGATTGGGAGAAAAAAGAAATCACTATTTTCATAATACCAATTTTATCCCTATAAAAATAAAAAAAATAAAATTATTAAAAATATAAAAAGGTTATTTTGATAGTATAATATAAAATAATTTCTTTTTTTTTTCTTTTCTGTTAATGAAATCTAACCAAACAAAAATGAGTTCTTTTCTTTTATTTCTTCCTTATTCAAATAAAAATGAAAGAAATCACAATCATTTCTTTTCTTTTCTTTTCTTTTCTCTCATAACTTAAGGCCTTGTTTGGGAAGACTAAATAAGTGCACTTTTTGTCTTTTTTGACTAAAAAATTGAGGTTGAAAATATGGATGTTTGGGTTAACTTTTTGACTTTTTATGGAAAAATGTGTAATAAAAAATTGTGAAAATTGGTTTTTAGAGGAAAATTTGAATTGGGAGTTGTGCAGCCGTAATTGTTGACTTTTGGTGAATAGTGTTAACTTTTTAACTTTTTGAATAACTTTTTGGCTTTTTGACTTTTTTGAAAGATCCCAAACAAGGCCTAAGTAATCATTTGTTTTCTTTTCTCTCTAGGTTCCCAAACATAGTGTAAATTACACCTACCTTCCTAATATTTGAATAAAATATTTACCCCTATGTTTTTTCCCCATTTTTAGTGACACTTCTAGTGAATAATTTCAATTTTATCTTTTGAAATTTTTAAAATCGTATCAATTTTGTCTCTTTTGTCATATTTAAAATAGAAAAAAAAATTAAAAAACTTATATTTTGACTCTAAATTTCAAAAAGAAAAGAAAAGATACAAACTCATCATCTTCCATCCAAACTCACCTTCTCTGATCTTCCTCCAATTCTTCTCTCGCCCCTCCACCCTTGCAAACACTTCCACCAACCACCACTACAATCACTCAATTCCCCAACCCAACTTCCCAAATTCATTCATTCACTTCAAATTCTGAAATTCTACACTAGACTATGAAACAAGCAAAATTCGTGGCAAACAAGAAGGGTTTAACAATAGAGGACTATCGCCCCAACCAACTCGTCGAAGTTCACGGCAAACAAGAAGGGTTATTGGGCTCCCACTACCTGCAACGCTTCTCATTGCAAATTGGGTTCGAACAAAGTATCATACACTTTATCGTCTTCTCAACACTTAATTCCTCCATTTTTTGAAAAATCTTCACACTCTCTTGAACAATACCCACCTTACTATAGCTATCAATCAACATAACAAACATGTCCTCATCTCATTTTACACTTGTCTTTGGCATATCCAACAGTATACACCGAGCATGGTTGAGCTTCAAAGCTTGACCTAAAATCTCAATTATCTTGTAATGGGTCTATTTATCATGCTGAACAACCCAACTCACTCAACCCACCGAAAAAATTGGAGAGCATGCTCTGAGTTCCGGGTGCTATGCAACACATTATAAACAAGTGAGTGATCACATTCAGGTACTAAATTCCTAATTGAGTTCTATAAATGAGTTGTCCAAGGCCGATTTGCCATCATTCTACATATAATATCCTTTAATTTTTCTGGGTTTCAATGCTTACCTCTTAAGGTTCTCTGATTCGCAATTGCTCCATTCGGGCTTTCGGACACGGTCTATGTAGTTGAAACAAGGGAGTCTGGTTCTAGGTTTGGGATTGGATCATTGGAAGAGAGTAAGGAATCGATTGGTGAGTCTAAAACAGATGAGCAAAAGAAATAGAGGGATTTGAGGGAAATGGGATTTGAAATCAAGTAAAACCTAGGTTTCAAAAGAGGTGGCTTTGATGTGGAGATATAGGCCATTTCTGGGTATTTCTCTGATCTATGAAATGAGTGTGAAAAGACTGTAGAATGAAAGGGGTGATTCTTTGTTGGGTTAAGTTTGGTTCTTCATATGAAGTAAAAGAGAGACGAGAGACGAGAGAGAGAGAGAGAGAGAGAGAGAGAGCAAAGACTGTTTAGAATTTGAAGTGAGTGAGTGAGTGAGTGAATTTGGATTTGAGAGAAGTTGGGTTGGAGAATTGAGTGATTGTGGTGGTGGTTGGTGGTGGCGACAACGCTTACAAGGATGGATGAGAGAGGGAAGAGTTGGAGAATAAAGAGAGAGGGTAAGTTTGGGTAAGAGATGGTGGATTTGCATCTTTGTTTTTTTGAAATTTGGGGCCAAAATATAATTGTTTAAACTTTTTTCGTTTCAAATGCAACGGCAGGTGCAAAAATTTTGAAATTATTATTATTTTGTTTTAGCTTTCTATTTTGGTCCATCCTAAAAAATTTGTTCACTTTTTGTCACGATCCAAACCCGCCCTTATAGGTTTAGAGTCATGACCGGCTAGTAATCCTAGATTACCTTCAGCCTCAAAAACAAAATTTCAAAATATTTAAAAAAACATTGGGGCCTAAAGTGGAAGCAAAACAAAAATAATAATGTGCATTAAACTTGTGCATACATGATGACTAAAATAATTAAAACATTTAAACACAATAATAATTTATATACATATACAAATCTTATATATCTCACACACATATACTTTAAGACTTAGCAAAATACAAAACTTTGACAAGGCTAAAGGGCTGATTTTCTTGGCTTTACTCGAGCCTAACACTACAAGAATTTTCACTTTTGGCGATTAAATTTTTAGTCGCCAAAAGTCAATTTTTAGTCGCCGAAGGGCTTTAGCGACTAAATTTTTTGGTCGCAGAATTAGTAGCCGAAGAGTAGTTGGGAAAGATAATTGGCGACTAAACTTATTTTAGTCGCCAAATGTATTTATTTGCCGACTAAATATTTAGTCGCCAAAAGGTTGGAAAAAAAATTAAATAATACATTTTCGGTGACCAATTTTTTTGTCGCCAAAAGCCTCAATTATTATTAACGACCAAAGATTTAGTCGCGGAAAATGTTTTTAGCTACTAAATATATTAGTCGCCTAAAGTAAATACTAGTGTTTTGGCTACTAAAATTTTAGTCGCCTAAAGTCAAATTTTTTTGGCTACTAAAATTTTAGCCGGCAAATAGTTTTTCTTTTGGCTATTAAAAATTTAGTCGCTTAAACTCTCACATTTTTGGCTACTAAAATTTTAGTCGGCAAAAGTGTTTTTATTCTTCAGCTTTCGTTTTTAGCTATGAAATATCTTAGTCGCCAAATGTTTGATTTTCTTTTGGCTGCAAAACTTTTAGTCACCAAATGTTTAATTTTTTTTGGCTGCAAAACTTTTAGTCACCAAATGTTTGATTTTCTTTTGGCTACAAAACTTTTAATCACCAAATGTTTGATTTTCTTTTGGCTACAAAACGTTTAGTCACCAAATGTTTGATTTTTTTTTTTTTTGCTACAAAACTTTTAGTCACCAAAAACATGATATTATGTTTTATTGCAAATATTATAATTTCTCCATAACCTATCTGTATTCATGCAACCTGTAATACGTATATGAATAAAATGATACATATACTATCAATCATTCCACAATCTGCATCCGTATACAAAAAATAAATAACTTTAATTGTCAAATTACATACAAACCAACTATTGTCTAAACTAAAATAATAATTCCATACAAAATACAGAATCATACAAAAATCAAAGCCCTTGATATACAAAAATTACATTTACTACCATGTGAAATGACCATTTGGCATGGTACAAATTACCATCGTAATCTGTACCACGACAAAAGGTGATGTATGTACCAAGACAAAAGTACATCTATGTACCATGACAAAAAATCATATATATGTACGGCGACAAAAAGTGATCTATGTACCATGCCAGTAATTATCTGTTGGCTGCCAAAAGTTTTCTGTATCAATAATAGTGAACTGCACAAAAGCCATGGACAACAAAAGTATTATATTAGTTCTATACAAAAGTGAAATTTCTTCTCCATACACCAAAATATTACTGTGAAAGTCCACGCAATAAAGTCATCTACAAAAAACAAAAAAATTAGAATTGGACCAAAAAATGCCCAACTTCATGAATGAATTTGGCAACAAGTGATAAATAACATATCAAAGAGGACACAATTATAGAGGACACAATTAAACTTTCATCAAAACAAGCAAAGCATTTCAAGAAAACAACATAATAGTGTGGGAATGCCTATATATATACATATATGTATATAAGTATATATATCATTTATAAAAGAGTACTTGGATCTTCAAGAACTCTTCTTTACTCATGTTTTGAACTGAAATAGAACAACCAGAAGGGTACAATAATGGAAAGAGAAAAGGAGTTGGTTGCTAATAGATTTGAGAGAAACAAAATTGGCTAAAATAAATTGAAATGAGAGAGATGAAATTACAAATTAAAAAAAGCAAAAACATGAGTACAAATATGGAGGAACCTGGTTCTAGATTAACTATTTTATTTTGTAATTCCTTTTCAATCAATAAATCAATGACAAACCTGTTCCAACCAAACCCAACTTTGGCTGGTGACCTTCAATACAATATTGTGAAAAAATATAACAAAAGATCTCATTAAACAAGGTAAACAATAATAAAACAAATCTGATAAATTACAAACCTTTAAAGTTGGGTTTCTCACCATCATCATTAGTTGCAATATAATTACAGAGATCTGTTATTTTATCTTCATTATTAACTCGAATCCAAAGCATCATCTCATAGTAAGCTAATCTTGATAGTGAATTCGGATTCTCCTCATAGAGAGCTTCATAGAAACACACGAATTCTTGTACCATCTCCATGTCAATTAAAAACATCAAAAATGGAGCATAAGTTTCATCCTCTAGTCACCAACTCACCATCAAGAAAATACCTTGAGCACATTCATTTCACAAAACAACCACACTTTATGGCAAAAAAACAGTGATATAAATTGGCAGCATGAGGCACAAAATCCATCTCAAAAGAATGTAACAGGAGATTCAGAACAATACTCAATGAAAATGATACAAAACTAACACGAAAAATTAAAGATATATAGAATGAAGTTTTGTGACAAACAAGGCTTATATATATTTATTGATTGACATTACATAAAGACACACACATATATAAATCAGTTCAACGTTAACATAACACACCTCACAAGCTACTTCTTTTCACATAAAATTAAAGATATATAGAATGAGCATTTTTTTATTTCTTTTCACATAGAAGTAGAGCCCCTTGATAATGTTCTCTAACTTGGGTGTGGAACTGATTTTGTGGAGTACATATGCATATATGTATATGTATATACATAAAGAGGGGGGGGTGGGTGGGGGGGGTGGGCAAAATAACCAAATTGATCTAGCTTACTAGGAATTTGAGTGTCATTAGGTCAGAGTGTGATCCATGCCATTGTGGATTCTCTGTTTCTACATGCACAAGATTTCAAGATGAGCCATTAAAAGGATTTGGAAAAGGAAAAAACTCAAAATACAGAGTGTTGTTCATTTAACTTCAGAGCATTTTAGTCCCTGCTATTTTGGTTGGGTACAAAAGTCCGATATGGCCATTTTCCCTTGTAATATGTTCAATTTAAATGCCATAGTGATTATTCAAATTTTGTAGATTTCAATCATGGAGAAAAAAAAGAAGACCAATAACCCTAAAGAATGTTCAGGAAACTTACTGCGGAAATAGCAGGATTAGTACTAACAGAATCACATAAGACTCAAGAAAACACAAAATTGCAATAATAAAATAAAGCAGAAGCTATAACATGATATTCAGTAGATAATATTGCATGGAATGAAATGGAATGTCCAAATGACCAAATCACCCCTAGATTGTTCTTTGTTCATTCATATATATATATTAAAATTTTCAGTTTAAACAAGCCAATCACCTTGAGTTTCATTATGTAGTTGGAACCAGTCACTGGAAAAGTTTCATTCAAATATTAAGGAACCTATCTTCAAAGATGCAATGCAACCAAACAAGCTTTGAATGCACACACTTGCAACTAGTCCTATTAGTATAGCTCATATATATCCTCAAGGTCTATAAGTTCATGTATATGTGCAAGTGATCTTTCCTTTCGATGAAGAATTGAATTTCCTCCATTTTGGTATTGTTCTTATATGAGATTTTGTTTTACTAAGGAATATTCTCAACACAAACTAATAATAAGTGAAGGATACTTAAAGATCTTGTTTACCTGAAAAGAAAACTTTCTTAAATATCAGACCTCTATCTAAAAACCTATGGATGGTAATAATGTCTAAATTAGGAGTATAAAAAGCTATAGAAACATGTAGACAAAAAAAGTTGCAATTCAAACAAATATAGAACAGCGTGAAGTATTTCATAGAACTGAAAGAAAAATCAAGAAGCTCTGGTTGTGCCAATTCAGGAAGAATAATTAAGCAATATGCAGTGGTAACAAATTCAAGCCATAAGTATGAAAATTTAACACAAAACATGGGACAACATAAACAATTACAGCACTGCTAAAATCATTTTGTGGTAGTGATCAACCCAAATTGACAAAACAAAACTACTAATTATGAACATTTTACACATTCCCAAACTCTATTCCGCTACTAGAACAGCAACATAACATAACATATCCAACAGACAGAAAAACAACATTTGTTTTTATCTTTTTTTTCCCCTACCTCCCACACACTAATAAGGAAACCCTCCAAATGGATCATGTACATTGTAATCCATACTTCCTCACCACTAGTGTTGAATTCCACAACAGAGCAATCAAAACAAGCTAAAAGGATAAAAACAAACAGACATGATAATAGACAAAATACTTTGAACATCTTCGAAAGCAGCAGGCATGACCACAACACCAACTAAATGCATAAATGTAAAAAACAAAACCCGACAAATTAATTAGTACACTTCCATATTGCTTCTTCAATCTTCCTCAGTCAAAAACCCATTACTGCCCTAAATAATTATTTTTTGGTACTAATTTCAACAACACATTGCAATAGGTTTGTCAATACAATACATTAGGGCTTTCAATACATACACAATCAGGGACCAAATATACATGCAAATACATACACAATCAATGGATTAGGGCTTTCAAACTAATGAGAGAGAAAGGAAAAAGCAAGGAAAATGTATGAAACCACTTAAATCAAACTCGTTTAGGCCATCAAACCCATAAAACTTTACAAACCAAACCACTTCATCTCAGTCCATTTTGCGAAATCAACACAACATGAAATTGTAGACATCATAAAAGCCCTAGAGTAAGATTCAGAATGGGGGAAATAGAGAAACAGGGACAGAGAGAGACAGAGAGACAAACCGAGGTCGACAGACCCAGAGACAGAGAGAGAGAAAGACAGACCGAGAGTGAGTGAGATAGAGACAGACCGAGAGTAAGAGAGAACCTGGGTGGATTAGGCGGTAGTGGTCATGATTTGTGGCCGCGGCGGCGGTAGTGATGGTGGCGAGCGACGGTGGTCTGCGCTGAGGTGAGGTTGGGTGAGGTTTGGTGCTGACGGAATCTGTGTGTGAGAAAAAGCACCGGATGTGTAAAAATAAATAGGTGCCAACATTTATTCATTTCCCTCTAAAAATTCATTCAACCTTTGGCGGCAAAACTACGAATTTGTCGGCAAATAATGGAAATGTTATTGACGGCGACCAAACCATTAGTCGCCAAAAGTGAATATTGGCCGACTAAATTCCTAGTAGCTAAAGACTAACAGTAAATATGTCTGTTTTGGGTGACTAAATGGCTTTTTGTCGCCAATAATTACTAAACACCGACTAAAACAGAATTTAGTAGCCTAAAATGTAGACTTACGCCGACTAATATTTTTTTAGTCGCCAAAAAGTGGCATATTCAGCTACTAATTTTTTTTTTAGTCACCAATAAGTAATATATGGCGACTAAAAAATTTTAGTAGCTATTGTATCAACAAACACTGACTAATACAATTTTTAGTCACCAAATTTGGTCACCAAATGTGCATTTTCTTGTAGTGTAACTTGCTATATTCCGGAAGCTCTTCAAAAAACTGACACTGGTAGACTCCGAAGCTTTCTTTATCCTTGTTGCTCAGTTTGCTCACCTACATATATATATAAATAGTGAGCTAAAACCCAACGAGTAGTAACGGGTTAAAGAGGTTAAATGAATGAAGTTTGACGATAGTACAAAAACATGTCTTAATTTCGAAATGAATCTTAAATCATTTTCAAATGAAGTTCGACGATAGTACAAAAACATGTCTTAATTTCGAAATGAATCTTAAATCATTTTCAAAGTGAGGCATTTGCCACCTTATATCAAGTTTACAACAAGACATTTTCCATGATGAATCCCATATCAAAACATATCTTCTATTTTTCGAAGCAATCCATTTTAATAGGCAGAGCATTTCGATTAGCAATCATATCATCTCTTTATAGTAACAAAAGTCATTCGTATCATTATATGTGATACATCCATGAAACAATAATATTCCAATAACAATGGACTGCAAAGGTCAAGCCAATGATGTAGCGACCCCGATTTTTTTCGTAAGTCATCATTTATTTATTATGTTTATTAGTACTTTATTTTATTTTTGGCTTTATTAGTTTTGTGGTTACATGAGAATTTAATGTGTTATTTAGTTAATTTAATGTGTAAGTTAATTATGAATAATTAATTCAAATATTTATATATATATATTTGTATATATAAAAATAGAAGTTATTTATATTGATCTTATATGGAATATTTATATAATAAAATATAATATAATATTATTAGGTTATAATAGTATTAGGTTATAACAAAACAAATAGGATCAAAGAAAGAGGAGCAGCCACGAGAAGAAAAAAAGAAAAAAGAAAAGGGGAGAGAGAGAGAGAGAGAAAGAGAGAGAGAGAGAGAGAGAGAGAGAGAGAGAGATCAAAATCGGGAGTGGAATTGAGAGAGAACAGAGAGACGGCTACAAAGGGAGAAAGAGGAGAGGGAAGAAAAAGAAAGGGTTAGGGTTTTGTTTTGGTGGCTCCATTAATTCTCTAAGTGATTATTTGATCTTCAAAAAAATATTGTGAGTACAAAACTCACTTCCCTTGATTTATATTTAATTCTTTGTTTTTATTTATTTATTTTTATTTATTTGATGTTGAATTGATTTCATATTTGCATGTAGATGATTGATCGATTTTAATTATTTTGATTAGTCGTGTATAAAAGGTTTAGGGTTTTTAGATGATTGATTGATTTTAACTATTTTGTTTAGTTGTATATGTAAGGTTTAGGGTTTTTAGTTGATTGTTTAATTTTAATTATTTTGATTAGTTGTGTATGTCAGGTTTAGGGTTTTCATATAGATTTATTTTATGGTTGTAATCATACTCATGGTTATATGAAATTAAAATTAATTAGGAACCCATAGATAAATTCCTTATACTCCACCATGACTCCATGAATTGTTGTTTTATTTGAGTGTTGGTGAGAAAGAGTGTATAAAAAAAAAAGTGAGGATCATGAGATTTATTTGAATGCCTTAGGCTTAGCATTGTTATGTTTGTTCTCATGAGTGAGATGTTTTGTATATGAATATTGTTGCCTTATTCTCATGAGTACACGAGTGCTTTGATTTAAGCGCGTACGTATATGCTAACCATCCAGGGAGTATGGGTCAAACTCAGGACAATATCCGCGTGCAAGTTTGGCTTCGGAGCGGTGTTAGGTATACGGGAGGCACATGAGATATATGTGTAGGCCAGAAGTGGAGGTTGAAGTGGTGGAGTTAAGGTACAAAGAATTTAATTATGAGTTTATTGGTATAGTGTAAATTGTATTGATTTGTACATCTTGAAAAATAGTAAACAACCTCGATAAATTATGAAATTTGAGCAGAGGCATGTATACGTGATTCTAGACAACTTTTGTGTTTTAACTTTTAGTAAAAAGATCAATTAGAACTTATAATCGGATGATCTTAGTTATTGTAGTTGTGATTTATTTTAGCAATGCAGATTTTAGAGGCTGTTTTAACCCACGAACTCATTTTTACTGGTTTCACATAAACTAAAGTAAAACATTATTCTGAATACTTTTTGTGTTTTGAACTTTTTCGAAAAAATTCATCTTATAGCAGTTTATTTTCGTTTTCAATTCCAGATTTTTTGATTGAATTTCGGATAGGATTTTCTATTAAATTTTTCTCTCAACCTGTTCAGTTTCTACTAAATTCGTTTGCAAAAACTTTTAGAAAATTTGATTCTGTACAACTTTTGTTCTTTGAGTTTTGGTCAATTCGAATTATTTAAGTATGAAACGGTGCATTTTTATACTTGTATAGCAAGTTACTTATGATTAAATTATACTAACTTTATTTTTTTTGCCGGATGGTGGGTCTTACTAATTTTTTTATCCAGAGCTGACCCACTATATTTTTATTTCTATTTTGTTTATTTCATACTCAATTTATATTTCGTTGTGTACGGGCAAGAAACTAAATGTCACCATATCTCGGGAAACTACCCATTCGTCTTGGTGTGGATGGAACTACTTGTCTTGTCTCGTAACAAGAATTAAATGTATTTTTATTTGTGTCTGGTGGACACGTGGGTGTTAAATCTTGTACTCATACCAGTATACTTGTATACTAACCCGTTTTGTCTTTTGGCAACTCAGGTGCGTTCTGTTTAAGCGCAGTCGAGCTTCCTTTGCAGGATTAGTTGGGGCTACGGTGGTGACGTGGAATAACTATAGTTGTTGGACATGTCTCTTGGATTTCTTTTGTTTTCTTGAGCTTAGGGTTGATATTAGTTTATGTGTTTATTATTATTTTTTTTATGACTTTAGTATTGGGATAATTTGGCATAGTTTGTAACCGTACATTATTTAAGTTATTTTGACTATATATTGTTACTTTAATGTTGGAGGTATTGGTTAGTTATAAAATTATGATGGATGGTTTGGTTGACGTTTAGTTTTTTTTGTTTCACCTCTAAGATTTGGATGATGGAATATTAATTAGGGTTTAGTCCTAATTTAATATTTAATTGTCCAAATTTTGGGGCGTGACAGTTTGGTATCAGAGCTGTAGGTTACCCTGGACTTGTGAGAGTTTAGGTGATCCTTGGATTGTGGAAACATCGGTTAGTTGGTTTAGGTTGGTGGTTGAATTTATTCTAAGTATTTATGAATGAATTCTTCTTGTGTGTTTAACTTGAATGTGATGGTTGGAAGGTATAATTTGAGAATTGCTGAGCTCAATGGCACAGTGGAAGAAACAATTGCTAATGTGGCAGCGACAGCGACGGTTGCTACCGGGGCAACCAATACGGAGATGATGGCTCAATTACTTCAGGTTGTTCAGAACAATAATCAAGGCCACCAGGGAGATCCCTTTGCGAAGAGAAACAAAGACTTTGGTTCTTTGGGAGGTCAAAAATTCTCTGAAGATGGAGGACCCATTGCAGCGGATGCTTGGGTTCAGAAATGTGAGATGGTGTTTGGTTGTATGCAACTCACCGAGGTCCAAAAACAGGAGTTGGCGACACATGAGCTTGAGGGAGCAGCCCTATTTTGGTGGAACTCGTGGAAGGAGGGTCTAGATTTAACGACTTTGACTTTGGCAGATTTCAAGACTCGTTTTGACTGGAAGTTTGTTCCTGCTACCATTCAGTCTTAACTGAGTGATGAATTTTCGAAGTTGACTCAAGAGGGTAGAGCAGTGATTGAGTATGTCACCAAGTTTAATGAGTTGTCTCATTAGCCCCTTACTTGGTCGACACGCAAGAGAAGAAGAATGAGAAGTTTATTAAGGGATTGAATCATTACCTGTCTAAGTCCCTTATTCCCTTTGATGCTGAACCATTTGATAGAGTTCTTGACTTGGCACTGAAGTATGAGGAAAATAAGAATCAGTTTAAAGAAAGAAAGGCCAAGGTTGGAGAGACTTCTAGAGGGAGTCACTTCCAGCAGCGAGATAGGAACAGATACCGACCCTATGATCAAAGGCATAAGGGTTAGCAGTTTCAGAGGCCACAACAACAGGGTAGTCAGGGAAATTTCAGACCTCAGGGTAATTTCCGGCCTCAGGGCAATTTCTAACCCCAGGGGCACTATTGTCAAAGATAGGGTGGTCCGTGCCCACAAGATTATCAAGGACAACGGCAACAAGTGCCACAGTTGGGTTATTGTCCTCCTGTACCTCAGTTAGAGGAGCCCCACCTATTAGACCAGTAGCACCTCAACCGATTAATAGGAAGTGTTTTGGGTGTCAGCAGTTGGGGCATGTAAAGGGAGAACAGAGAGACGGCTGCAAAGGGAGAAAGAGGAGAGGGAAGAAAAATAAAGGGTTAGGGTTTTGTTTTGGTGGCTCCATTAATTCTCTAAGTGATTATTTGATCTTCAAAAAAATATTGTGAGTACAAAACCCACTTCCCTTTATTTATATTTAATTCTTTGTTTTTATTTATTTATTTGATGTTGAATTGATTTCATATTTGCATGTAGATGATTGATGATTTTAATTATTTTGATTAGTTGTGTATATAAGGTTTAGGGTTTTTAGATGATTGATTGATTTTAACTATTTTGTTTAGTTGTCTATGTAAGGTTTAGGGTTTTTGGTTGATTGTTTAATTTTAATTATTTTGATTAGTTGTGTATGTCAGGTTTAGGGTTTTCATATAGATTTATTTTATGGTTGTAATCATACTCATGATTATATGAAATTAAAATTAATTAGGAACCCATAGATAAATTCCTTATACTCCACCATGACTCCATGAATTGTTGTTTTATTTGAGTGTTGGTGAGAAAGAGTGTATATGTCATGCCCCGAAAATAATTCAACATAAAACCCCAAACGAACAAACATTCTCTATGCTTTGACAACAACTCTTCTATCTTCATTCATATAATAAATGGGTTTAATGCAAAAGTTCCACATGCAGTATACATTCACTAAACAAAAGGGTATATGAATCTATAGCATGTGAAGTACCTATCATCAAAATAATAAAATGCCCTTACGGGCTTACATCTTCCAAGGCGATAGCCCGGTTACACAAAAGCGGTCTTTCGAACCCATACATGTTAGCCTTTGGCTTTTCAAAAGAATTCACAACAAAAAGAGAGCTATGTGCTCTTTACAATTATCCACGCCCTCAACTTAGCGGGATCACCACGTCTTTACCTGCACCAAAACCCATAGGGGTGAGCATAAGCCCAGTAGAGAAATACCAAACAAAGTATATACGTTTATGTTGGATGGCCAAAAATTGAATGCAAGTACAAATGCGATGCAATACCTTTTCAAAATATTATTCACGTCTTCCTTGAGAAACAACATGCATTTCATTTACAATTACAATCTCATAAATTTCCAAATTTAAACTTTTTAATCACAAGGGGCAGTAAATAAGACACTGGTAATTCCTAGGCTGGTGTCTACAAGTAGACTCTACGAGTACTACCAAACTGTTTTTTTTACCGGTATTAACCGGAAGGCTCGACACCTATCCGCGCGGTTTTCTAGTCTTTCACCATGGACACTCAGGCCAACTTATCAAATTCATCTACACCCCGTAACTGGACTTACCACTGTATTTACCCCATACACAGTTCATAGTTCTCATTACAATATAATCCTTTCCAAAGAAAACGTTTTTCAACTCATTTCAAGATGTGCATTGAAGATAATAAATTTAAATGAGAACATGATGCAATGTATAATAGCTCATAACCTTCCTTTATTTCAAACATCTCTACAACAACATCAATTTACTACATTATCCATTTCTTCTTCTCAATGATATTTCACAATTTACCATGTCATCAACTCATAGCACTAACAACATCTTTCATGCTCAATTCACAACAATTGGCCCTCTTCAAGATTACATGTGATGCTTTTTAATTATCAATTCCAATGTTTACAATTTTCTCCAACTAAGATGCACAACCATTTGTTATTTTACAACAATACACTTCAAATATTCAACAATAAAGTTAGAATAATAGCTCTTTTCTCAAATCCTAAGTAAATTACCATTTATGCTAATCAATGTGGAGAAAGTTTCACTCTCTAATTTTAGAACAACAAGAGGTCCCCAAACATATTTTCACCTATCAAAATCCCCCAACATTCTCTAGGGTTTTATGTCAAGAATCAAAATAAACCTCTTTCCCCTCATTTGAAAGGGTTCTTCATTCAAAATGCCACACTTACCATTACATGAGTTAAAATCTTCAAGGGGGATAGTTTAAAGAGAGAGATATCAAAAACCCATTTTTAAAACCCTAACATTTATGAGACAAGACTAGAACTTCAATATCATTAATGGAGCCTTTAAAACCAACCAAATCTAACATAAATATATATATATAACTCATGGAGATTTCCCTACCTCAAGACCTTGATGAAGAAAGGAAGTGAAAGCCTAGCTTTCTAGATGGTGTGTTCTTCAATTTCTCCTACACCAAGAGGGGTCCAAGCTTGATCTTCAAGATTTAGGAGATGATGATACTCTAAGCCCTAGAAATTACAAGAAATAAAAGATTTTTGGAGGTTTGTAGAGAGTTTCTAGAGAGAAGGAGGAGAAAAGATGGCTTTTAGAGTGAGAAGGAAGGGTTAAGAAATGGGGTATTTTCGGCCTCAAAATGATAAAAAAAAAAATAGAGTTTTCGGACTGCCAGAGTGCCACACGTGCGGCACCCATCCCCGCACGTGCAGAGCGCCATCTCCCGCACGTACGGGGCTCCTCCCACACCTCAGCCCGCACCTGCAATTTAAGCAGTGTGCTCAGCCAAACAGTCCCAGAATTCCGCACGTGCGGCTTCACTTCCCGCACGTGCGGCCCCTCTCCCACACGTGCGGCCCACGGCCCTCGCACGTACGGCCCCTGGCTTCCCACCCAGAATTTTCCGGCTTCACTCCCGGGCATTTCGGACTCGGCCGCGTGCCCTCCCGGGAAACAAGAGAGGTTTAAGTCCCCGAACAAAATGGAGGTGAAGACTATCATTTAGAGAACCAATTCCAAACGTGATTGATCCGACAAAAGCGAAAGGAGAAGGGAACGAAGAAAGAAAAGAAGGGAAGTAAAGACTCGGTTGTCACAGTATAAAAAAAAAAGTGAGGATTATGAGATTTATTTGAATGCCTTAGGCTTGGAATTGTTATGTTTGTTCTTATGAGTGAGATGTTTTGTATATGTATATTGTCGCCTCGTTCTCATGAGTAGACGAGTGCTTTGATTTATGCGCGTACATATATGCTAACCATCCAGGGAGTATGTGTAACGCCTCAAATTTCTAGCCCAAATGATAAGACAACAATCATGGCTCTTTCAAGGAAAACCGAATATAAATCTCCAAACTTATATTACATGATACAATCGTTTTTCATGCAATAATACATTAATCCATCAACAAGTAAATAAACAAATAAATACCCCAAGGGTTTACAAGTTTCCAAAGCTTGAACCTGGTTACACAAAATGGTTATTCGAACCCACACAAACACAACCCTTGGCTTACACACAGAGTCATAGCAAAATGAGAGCATTGTACTCCCAACACACATACTTCCACGCCCCTAGTTGGATGGGATCACCACATCTTTTCCTACACAAAAATCCCGTAGGGTGAGCATAAAGTCCAGTAGGAAATTCTTAACAAAGTATATACATTTTATACAAGTCTCAAGAGATGGAATGCACATGCCATGCTATGCTCTTTTTGAAGATAAATTACATTTTCATCTTTTGAAAACCATTATGCTCAATGATATCATGAAATTTTAATTGTTCAAAACTTAACAATTTATTTCAAGCGCGGTAAATACGACTCTGGTAATCCCTAGGTCGGTGTCTGCAAGTAGACTATACAAGTACTACCAAATTGTCATTTTTACAGGTATTAACTGGAAGGCTCGACACCTATCCGCGCGGGTTTTCGGTCTTTCACCCCGGACTCTCAGGCCAACTTATTCAATATCATCTACACCACCTATCAAGACTTACTAACGTATTTACCCCAAAACCATTCCATGAAAACTTGTTTTTCAACATTCTTTTCTCAATGCAAGTTTTCAAATCAACTTTCAAAATTTAATGTAATCAAATGAATTGATATGCCAATTTCACAAGATGAATATAAATACTTTTATTCAAATTCATCATCTAAGGAATAACATAATTCCTTCTTCTCAAGTATCCTCGATAATTAGTTATTTCAAGACTATTTCAATGTTTTGAATAATAATTTCCAAAATCAACAAAAATTCTCATATTCCCTGAAATTCATCACTTATATAAATATAAATAAGAAAATTTTCAAACATCAATTTATTTTGACACACAAAATAAATATAACAATATCATTCATGGATTTTCAATCTCCTTTAAAAAAATTTCCCAAATTCTAGGTTTTCTCACAAAAACTATACAACTTAAATCTTTTGAAAGAAAACTTTCCAAAATCATCTTTTCTTCAATTAACGAAGATCAAAACCCATAAGATCATTTTAAAAGAACAAGAGACAAACCCACTTTCAAAATCGCTCAACTTCTTGAATTAACAATCAATTTTCAAAGCTATCGAAAGATGATTTCGAAAATCATATAGATCTTGCAAAAATATATATAACTCTAAGAAAATCCCTACCTCAAGTTTTGAAAAAGAAATGGGATGAAACTCCCAAAATCAACGGTATCGAAACTCAATCTTCACTGCACACAACGAAGCCCTTGAGAAGTTAACCAACTTTGATGAAGAAATTATGGCAGAACTCTAATGGATCTTAAGAAATCAAGGTTTTGATTCAATTTGGCGTAGGGAAATGTAGAGAGAAGGGAGAGGAAAGGGTTTTTAGAGAGAGATACACAAAAGTGATATGAAATATCAGATTCATGAACTGATATAACATGGTCCGCTCGAGCGTGGAAAGCCCTGCTCGAGCGTCAAATACACTTTCCCAGTACTTTTGCAGACAGGTCAAACTTCTAGAACAAAACATTCTTTGCTCGAGCGCATAAACAGCCGCTCGAGCAGACAAGCAACTTCTAATGCATTTTGCATTTTTGCTTCGGGGGCGCTGCCCCTCAACCCTGCCAGGGCACTGCCCTAGGACCTACCAAGGGACGCTACCCCCTGGAGCCTTGCGAGCTGACCGGGCAACTCAATTCCTGCCAGGGTGCTGCCCTTGGACCCGCCAAGGGGCGCTGCCCTGTGGACCCCCGTGAGTTGACCGGGCAGCTTGATCCCTAACATACTTAGCGAAGTGGCAAAACTGGGATCGCTACAACATGGGTCAAACTCGGGATAATATCCTCGTGCAAGTTTGGCTTCAGAGTGGTGTTAGGTATATGGGAGGCACATGGGATATATGTGTAGGCCGGAAGTGGAGGCCAAAGTGGTGGAGTTAAGGTACAAAGAATTTAATTATGAGTTTATTGGTATAGTGTGAATTGTATTGATTTGTATATCTTGAAAAATAGTAAACGACCTCGATAAATTATGAAATTTGAGCAGAGGCATGTATACGTGATTCTAGACAACTTTTGCATTTTAACTTTTAGTGAAAAGATCGATTAGAACTTCTAATCGGATGATCTTGGTTATTGTAATTGTGATTTATTTTAGCAATGCAGATTTTAGAGGCAGTTTTAACCCACGAAACGAGCTCATTTTTATTGGTTTCGCGTAAACTGAAGTAGAACATTATTCTGAACACTTTTTGTGTCTTGAACTTTTCTGAAAAAATTCATCTTACAACAGTTTATTTTCGTTTTCAGTTCTAGATTTTTCGATCGAATTTCAGTTAGGATTTTCTATTAAGTTTTCTCTCAACTTGTTCAGTTTCTACTACATTTGTTCACATACCTTTTTAGGAAATTTGATTCTGCACAACTTTTGTTCTTTGAGTTTTGGTCAATTCGAATTATTTAAGTATGAAACGGTACATTTTTATACTTCTATAGCAAGTTATTTACGATTAAATTATACTAACTTTATTTTTTTTTTCAGGATGGTGGGTCTTACTAATTTTTTTATGCAGGGCTAACCCACTATATTTTTATTTCTATTTTGTTTATTTCATACTCAATTTTATATTTCGTTGTGTATGGGCAAGAAACTAAATGCCACCGTATCTCGGGAAACTACTCATTCGTCTTGGTGCGGATGAAACTACTTATCTTGTCCCGTAACAAGAATTAAATGTATTTTTGTTTGCGTCTGGTGGACACGTGGGTGTTAAATCTTATACTTATACCAGTATACCTGTATACTGACCCGTTTTGTCTCTTGGCAACTCGGGTGCATTCTGTTTGAGTGCAGCCGAGCTTTCTTTGCAGGGTTAGTTGGGGCTACGGTGGTGACGTGGAATAACTATGGTTGTTGGACATGTCTCTTGGATTTCTTTTGTTTTCTTGAGCTTAGGGTTGATATTAGTTTATGTATTTATTATTATTTTTTTATGACTTTAGTATTGAGATAATTTGGCATGGTTTGTAATCGTACATTATTTAAGTTATTTTGACTATGTATTGTTACTTTAATGTTGGAGGTATTGGTTAGTTATGAAATTATGGTGGATAGTTTGGTTGACGTTTAGTTTTTTTTTGTTTCACCCCTAGGATTTGGATGATAGAATATTAATTGGGGTTTAGTCCTAATTTAATATTTAATTGTCCAAATTTTGGAGCGTGACAAATAGACCACGAAGGGTCAAACCAATGGACCATGAAGGGTCAACCAATGGACCACGAAGGGTCAAACACTAGAGATCTTCGTGTATCAATCAATCCAGTAGCCATGGTATTGTTACCCCCAAGTAAGGGTCTATAATCAATGGATGCCACAACATAGTTACAATAGTAAACTTTATTCATCGATAGAAATATCATTTTAATAAATCATTCAATCGATTGCATATTGATTTCAAGAACAATAGAAATTTCAAAAATAAATAATACTTGAACATATCTTTATAACGTTACTACTCACAGTGGATTAAGTCGATATAAGGTCTCGGACGTCCACTTATACAAATCACATAACAAAAACACAATAGAAGCACCATTCAATATCCATTTCATTTTAATTCAACTCTCTTTATATGTGTTCTAGCTTATTCCATGACTATGTGATCCAATTGGTGCGTAAGAATACTTAGATTGTCACGAGGATGCAAATAGGCATTTAAAAGAGTTAGTAAAAAATTACCGAAAACAGGGTCTTTGCGCTTGAGCGATCTACAAAACTCTGTAAAAATACTGGATGGCCTCAATGTTCGCTCTAGCATTGACTTTTCCACTCGAGCGGTCTGCAAATTTTCTATGTTTTTTGAAAACCAACAAAAATAATTTCTAAACACATTTTCAAAACTTAGACTCTTGCATGAATCAATTTAAACATGTAATTATATTAATAAAGATGAACCCATGACTAATTTTTCAATTTCTAATACAAAAATATCTTTGATCATTAAGATTAAAACCAATAATTTCATGAATATAATAATTCTAACATTCTTCTTTCTTTGTTTTATAAAACATAAATTAAAGCTATAAAGTCCTTTAAAAAATATTTACATGTAAGAAATTTAAATCAAAATCAAACTAACTTTTGATTCTCAAATATAAATTATAATTTATTTCTAAATTTGTCCAAATTTAAATTTAATTCATTTTCTCCATATTGACCCAATTTCAAACCCACAAATTTTAAAGCATGAATTGAACTTTCAAAACTCTTGAAAAATTCATGATGCATGTACAATTGAAACTCAATTTTATGTTAAGACAACTAATCAAACCCAAAGTGATTAATTTCTAAGTTAATTCCCATAAATTTGAACCTAACTCCATTACATGGATCAACTCTTTAATACATCATTGTTGCATGTAATTTATATAACACAATTCAAGAATAATTCTCAAAATTAAACCCAAATTTAACAAATTTGAAGAATCATAACTCATATTCTTCAACCTAACTTGATTTTTCATGCAAAATCCAATTTCTATCAATTTATATAATTAGTCTTCAAATCTTCATTTTTAATCCTCTCAAAATTCACCTTGAATCAATTTTTGTTTACCTTATTTAAATAACACTAAAAAGAGAATGGAATTTCTTACCTTAAGATGAATTTTCCATAATTTTTAACTTCAATTTTGGTATCCTACAAAACCCTCTTCTTCTTTATTTTTCCTCTCTTCTTTTCCCACGGTTTGCTCCTGTAGATTGACCACAATGTATGTATAGTAATGAAGCTCTCTCTCTCTCTCTCTCTTTCTCTCGGTTGCTTCCAGAGCACACTTGCACCTCCCTCTTTTGATTTCATTTCTTTCTTTATTTCATTCTTTCTCTTGAGTAAAGTCTCCAACACCAAGGTACAAACATACACCCATTACTAACTCATCACCCTACACACACATTCTAGATATTTCTTCAATTTAATTTATGATTAGAATTAACTTAAGATATAATTATCCATTAACTTTATTAAACACAATTTGATCTTAATTAACACACAATTTAGTTAATCATACTTAATCACAAATCCCAAATAATTTAATTAATCTAATCGATTTCAATTGAAACCCAATTAATTATATTTAAATTTATCAATCTGAATCGGATTTTTAATCAAATTCCCAAAAGGTACCAAATATTAAATTAAACTCGTTTCCATCATCAATCTTGGTCTTCCAAGTCATTAAAGTCTTCAATTTCAAATCAAACTCAAAATTCCTCTCAATAATTTACACATTCAAATTGGACACCTCATTCGTAAATTTGATTTAGAATAATCACAATTACTAATCCTCATAATCAAATTAGCTTAATTAATTCTAATTCGGATCCAATTAATCAAATCTTAATTTTACTAAACTGAATCAAGACTGAATCGAATATTTAATTAAACTTCCATTGGTCCAATACTCGAAATTAAATTGATTTAACTCATCAATTTCACCTTCTTGAGTCACTTATGCTTTTAATTTCTAATTCCAAAATAACTCTTTTATAAAATCATACATGAATCAGACCCAATAATATTCATCAATTCCACAATTAAATCAGAAGAATAACTAATTAAAATCCAAATCACCTTGATTAATTAAATGTAAAAAGTTATACGTGGCAGGGTCGTCACACTTTCTATTTTGGATATTGAAATTTTTTAGATTTCTAAAATTACCCATTATACACAAGTACATACACATTTTAGAATTCAAAATCAAAGGGTATTATTGTAAAAGTATTTTAAATTTTGAATTGATGTGTAATGATTGCTTATATTAAATTTCTCAAAATGGACAAATAAATTGGGATAGAGGGAGTATAAATTTTCTACTTGAATCTCTTATCTGTAAAAAAAGAAAAAGAAAAAAAGACTCTTATGGTAAGAAAGCCATTCGGGGGATTCAGGCGAAAAAATTGTGTGAATGAATCATGGTTGATTATAACAACCTTTCTTGTTTTTGAATTACATAACATTAAGGTCCTATTCGCTAGGAACTTTTTTTATTTTTATTTTTAAACTAAGTTAGGATTCCATTAAAGGGTTCATCAAGATTCATCAATTTTTACATTATATTCCTATTTTACCCTTACTTAACTAAATCTCTAGTTAATAAAGTGGTATTTGATAAAATTGAAAATTAAATGTTGAATATTAAAAATATATTAAACTAAAATAAATTGTTTGATATGTATAATATTTGTAACAACCCCCAACCTGTAATTAGCCTATAAGCTTGATTAAGAGTGTCTAATACATAATTAAAATGAAATTTGACATTAATTGCATGAGTTATGTGTTAATTGCATCATATCTGTCTGTTATAGAAATATTTGTTCAGAATTTTGTTTGTTTCTGCGAATTGACGGCCTTATTGGCTACCGAATGCGAAATTGACTGAGTTTCTGTGTAATTGAGTATTTTTGGGATTTTGTAGTAAGTTTAATTGAAATTCGATTCGGAACGAAATAATTAGAGTAAGTACTTGTAATTAACTAGTTTTAAGCTAAGTTTAATTAAGTCCCTTAATTAGCCCATGTAAGGCTTATATATGCCTTCTTGACTTCATTTACCTCACCCTTGGACGCACACACACAAACAAGGGTAAGGGAGAGTGAGTAAGAAATTGAGATCAACAGGTTGGAAAAAGAGGATAATGAAAGGAAAGTAGTAGAAGACTTAGAGAATTAAGCTTGGATCCTTTGAATTCACACCTTAGGTATGAACTCCTTCTTTGATTCTTGGAAATAAAGTGCATAAGAGGTGAATTCATGAGTCATATAGGGGTAATTGCATGAAAGTGAAGAGAACAAGTTAGAATCATGGCAATCATGGAAGAAATAAGCTAATTACATACATGCATGCATATATCACATCATTTTGAAGTTGTTTCCAAGGAATTCTTACATGCATGTTCATGTTTTGGTTCTGTTTGAAGAATTCAACATGCTTTCGTACTAAACATCTCATTCTACCAAGATTTGGAAAGTTTGAACTTAAGAAAATACATGCATGTTATGTTTTCAACATTCTAAGCTTGATTTTGAACAATTGACTTGCTTTTGGGCCTTGATTTTGCGAAATCATTTTTAATGCATGATATTTTACAAGTTTACATATGTTATCTCAAATTTTGGGCCCAAAATGATGCGTTTTGATGCCTTGAAGTTGAGTTTGAACTTAGAACTGCAATATGGAAATTCTAGAATTTGTAGCTGCTGCTCGAGCGGTAAAGTCTGCGCTCTAGCGGAGAATGCAAGCTTCCAGTACTTTTATAGAGTTTAGGGGTTGGCTTGAGCGGCAGAACCTGCGCTCGAGCGACTACCCTTATTTTTGACCCTTCGCTCGAGCGACCTAAGTTGTGCTCAAGCGTAAAATGAGAGCTCCTAGAAGTTTTACAGACTTTTGCAAACCGCTCAAGCGACCGAAGTTGCGCTTGAGCGGATATTCTTTTTACTCAGTCTTTGGTTCGAGTGACTATCGAGCATTCGTCGAGCGGAAAAATCATGCAACCAGTACTTTTGCAGACCGCTCGAGCGATCAAAGTTGCGCTCGAGCGGATTGCCCTGTTTTTGAAAATTTAACTAAGTGTTCCATAGCACATTTTGGCATCCTCATTGCATCCTAGGCATTCTTAAGCCCTAATTAAGACATAGTAATGAGGATAAAGATTAGAAACACACCCAGTTAAGAAGGAAATAAATTAAATGAATTCTGAGCGTGTGTGTCAATGTGTATCCATTCTGTGTTTGTGTAGGTCACATGTCGTAGGCTATCTGGTTATCTGCTCTGTCTATCTGTCTGTTATTGGAGCCAACTATGAGTAATAACTTTGTAAAACTATATTCAGTTATAAGTATTTTCTGAATGATCTAAGATGACCTGTTTTTTGAACTATTATTTTCTATATGAATGAATGGTTGTCCAATATTTCTAAAATGTATTCATGGCATTCTTAGCTTCAGATGACATCTGTTATCTGTTCTGTTATGTCCCAATTATGGGCCAACTATACGTCTCATGAGCCAACTATTATGGATCCTTCTGTATACGTCCTATTTATGACTCAACTGTACGTCTCATGAGCCAACTATATCGTCTCCGTGCACGTGAGTCAACTGTATGCCTTCATGGCTGTCCCTTTATGGGTCAACTATTTCTGTTAGTGCTAATGGGTGTATCACGTACAATTAACTGTAAATTTTGATTACGAATATGATTCTGATTCCATTTATATTATGAATTCTAATTTCTGAACAAGAATATGAATCTATGTATGATATAAACTAAATTCCATTTTATGTATCTGTTATGGACATCATTCATTAAATCCTTTACTCTGTTATTGTTCACTGGCTCCAGCTCACTGTAGTATTTATGTATGAAGGTGACTAGGCGCGTGATTGGGCCTAGAGTTGATTGCCTGGAGTTTCATTTTGTCGGCCAACCTTTGTGCCTCTCGAGGAGGTTCCAAAAATAGTCAAATGGTCGAGTTTTGCGAACTAAGTTTAAGACTTTGTTTTATTTTACTGAAATTTGAACAAGTTTTTGTTTATCTGAATTTTGGTTAAGTCCCATTCTGCTTTGTCTGTTTATCAGGTGACGTAAGACTGCTGTTTATGTGACGTGACGTCACTTATATGTATATAAAGTTTAAACTTTTCTACCCCATGTATATTTGCACAGCTCTATGGACATTATTTTCTGTAAGTTGCTTCCGCTAGCCTCTTAATTATATGTTATTTTATACAGAGGCCTTTGGTAATCCAAGGATTACTGGCCGGTTATGACGCTAAACCTATAGGGGCAGGTTTGGGTAATGACAATATTAAATTTGAAATTTATTTATTTTTAATTTTATATTGTAATAGTAAGTTGTTGGTAATGGTGGTGGTGCAAATAGAGAGATAGTGGTTATGGTAATGGTGGAGGGATAATGTAGGGAAGATAAAAAGAGAGTGGCAGTACTGGCATAATGATGGTGGTTATTGTGGTAATGGGAATGATGGTGATGGTTATAGCAATGGTAACAATAGTTGTAGAAGTGAAGGGTTGTAGTAATTGTTGTTGTGGTGATGGTAACGTTATGAAAATTGAAGAATAATTTCTCTAAATTAATTTTGCAAAATAAAAATATTAAATAAAACAAATTGTGAAAAATAGATTTTATACAGTTTGATTAAATTGAATATAAAACAAAATATAATAGAAGAAGATTCAGAAAATAGCATGTGTAATTATGAGAGGCAAGTCAAAGACGCTGCCCGAAAAGTGTTATGTGCTCCCTGCTTGTAGGTTTTAACAATCGTAAATGACTACAAGATACAACCCAAAACTCATAGGGATCCAATGTAATGCACAGTTGTACTAAATGGATTTGTCAAGTCTGTATCAATTGCCTAAAAATATAAAATATAGAAAAGTATAACATAGATGAGAGAAGAAGTAAATCAGAATACGTTGTGTGATTTTTTTTTAGTTAGATTTCTATATATAAATACTCTTTAATATTTGTTAAAAACAGACACACCCATTTCTTTTTTAAATCAAACACTGCTTAAATGTCAAACAAATATAGATGTTAGAAAAAGAAAGAAAGAAATAAAAATATAAATATAATAAAACACAATAAATATAAATAAAGTTTTGAACCTTCTAAAAATAGGAAATCTCCAACAATTTCGCACAAGATTCAAAATTTTGTAAAACCATAAAATAAATACATAAATAATTGTAATAATATGGGCAACACTAACAATACAATGGGTGTAGGTGTTTTTCAAACTTAAACCTCACTTAGTGTTAACGGTTTCATTATGAAAGAATCTCAGTGAACTAGGTCTTGAACTGAATCTCTTTTACCATAATTCCACATGTCACATTGTGGCACAAGTTAACGCTATTAGCATCATGCCCTTAATCTTGATTCTCATGAGAGTTTTAGGGAACAACCCTATTCCTACGGTCGCGGCTTCACGACGTTCTCACTTAGGTGAATCCTCCAAGGATAGAAGCGATGGATGTCTATCTTGTAAGAGTATGCCCGCCTTGGATTCATTTAGAGTAAGTACTCTTCCTTAACCATCACATTTACATTAGCACTAATATCTTAGGGATGAGCTAGAGAACGTATATAATAAATTTAATAAAAGTCTCCTTATTTATAGTGCTAGAATACGAGTCAAGCTATAAGAATTGTTCCTGTAACGCTTCCAATTTTATTAACCAAAAACATTACGAAATCCGTAATCATAGTTCATTTCCATAGGATAATCATTGTAGCAAAATGATAAATCAATAAATAATAATGTTCTCTCTCATATATAATGATGAAATGTTCAGATACAATAATTATATCAAGTGCCCCCAGGCTTACATTGAAAAATTTACAACAATACAAAACAAAAGATAAGGAAATTAACCCTCTTTGTACAGTTGGCCTTTCGCCTACAATCACAAAATCTCCATAATTAGCTATAAAGTTGTCACGACCCCATCCTACCCCAAACAAGATAGCATTGTGACCGCACAATAGTTCTCAACTACTAAAGGCCTAACAAGACAAGGCAAGACGAGACGAGACGAGACTAACACCACTTGGGGCTTATGCGGAATCACTTGTCCATTAAGTACCAAAAGTCCATTCAAAGCATGCACATAAGTCAAATGAAACATACAAACATACCTCATTTTATTATCTTGTTATTTACAAGTCCAAACAATAAAAAGAAAAGAAGTACATTGTCTACAGCATAACTATACAAGGTCCAAACTTAAAAGAACAAAACAAAACTATTGTTTGAACATTAAAACTTTAAAGAAGACAAAACAAAAAAAAAGAAAAAAGAAAAAAGAAAAAAGAAAAAAGAAAAGACTTCTAGTGTAACTCCTCCTCTTGACTGTGTTCTTTATCTTCACCTACATACATATAGGAGAGGGGTGAGTCATTGACCAGCGAATAGTAATAAAGTAAAGCGGTAAATGAATGAACACCGATAATCTTTTAATAAAAACATGGCATAATTCATAATTTGAACATAATATAACTTGAGCATGAATAATTCAAACCTTGACTTGTAATCATTTACATAGCGATGAACATTCCAAAGATATTGGCATGAGTACCCCAATAAGGACATCGGTATAAATCCCCCGACAAGGACGTACCCAGCTTGAACCCTCGATAAGGTCATACCCGGCTTAACCCCCGGTAGGGTCATACTCTAAGGATGTCATTTTAATATATAATACAAAAATATAAGATGTTCATTCATAACGAATCATAGCATAGCTTTCATGAACATAAACAAGTTTTGCATTTGAAACATAGTTTATCAACATGGTGTTACTCGATTACTACTCACAAACAGCTCCTTAAATAAGGGTTTTCTTCTTCCAATGCTTGACCTACACAAGACATGAACAAGACATTGAAGCATCTAACTTAGCTTGCATGAACATGATAAACCAAGTACATAGACTTAACTAAGCATCTTTCTAAACTTTCCTCAAGTTTTAGTGTCATCTAAGCTTAATTTAAATCTCAAACAAGTGTCAAACAAGTGTTAAATGCATGCAAGAAAGGGTCCTAGATGATTAAAGCTTGAAAAACATGTTGGCTGAAACAGGGAAATTTGCTTGTGCAGAATTTTGGGGTTGTACGGGCAGATCCATGTAGTAGCAAAAAAATCAAGTTTTTAGGGTTGGGCCGCTCGAGTGGAAGTCATGGCCACTCGAGCGAATCTGGCTGCTTCAAAATATTTGGTTTAAGTCCAAAAATGTATTCATTTTCTCATCTTCTTCCCTTTCTTTCTAGAGTTTCAAGACATGAATTTGAACTTCCAAAATTCTTGAAAGACATGAGTAAACATGAAAATAAACTTCTCTTAAAAATAAAATCATCAAAACTATATCAAATTTCAAGATTTCTAGCCTCCTAGCTTCTTTTCAATTCTTTTGTAATTTTCTTCCTTTCCATCCTTCAAACCATGACTTTAAACATGCAAAATCATTGAAAGCTATGAGAAATCATGAGAATACAACTTCCTATGAGTCATCAAAAACAAGATCAAACTAACAAGAATTTGAGACCCTTTGCTTGTCCTTCAGTTAACCTATGTCCTCTTTATCTTTTATTTTCATTTCTTCCATACTAACCCAAATTGATTCTATTTCTTCGTAATCTTAGGTGATTAATAGGTTAGCTACAAGAATTAGGGTTTAATTTTTCCTTTAGGACGATCAAAAGTGGTGATTTAGGTTGAAATTCTTGAAGTTCTTCAAGCTTTTCTTTTTTCCCTCTTCTTTCTCCTTCTCTCTCTCTCTCTCTCTCTCTCTCTCTCATGAGTTCTGTAGACACCCCATTTTTGACCGTCCTCAAGACTTGGACGTCATCGTTTGAACACTCGATGATCATCCATGCTCGTGTTCGTTTTGAGTTCCCGAAGGTCTCGGCTGCACGCCTTGCCTTAGGATCTCTCAACTTGTTTATTTTGTGCTTGGTTATGGACCAAGGACTTGTGGTTTTTGCTTCTGAGGGAAGAGGGTGGCTTGTTGGCCATCCCTACAACCCATCAGCTAAGGCCTTGTGCCATCGGCCTTGTTTTCTTTCCATCGGCCATAAGTGGTGGCCGATCGGCACTCTTTTTGGTCGATCGGCACTCTCTTTGGTCGATCGGCCATATTTCTTGGCCGAGACCTTTCTATCTGCTTTTTTAGATATTTTTGTGCCAACTGTGACAGCTGATAAGCACAGATCTCATCCTCCATACACGTGTATGGAGGGATTGAATCAAGACTCAAGCTTGTTCAACAAGCTTGAGAATTGAATTTCTATAAGAAGGGAGACCCCTCTCCCTTTCCAGAAGTTCTGAAAAGTTGATATACAAAACATATATCACTCTCTCTCTATATTTTACCTCTCTCTCCATATTTACCCTAGTTTGTGCTCAAAAGTGTATTTTCTTCATACTTTTGCACTAAAGCACCTACTAGAACACCATCCTTTTGTTGTTGAGGTACTTAGGAGCTGGTGTTAGTGTTTTTGGACTGGTTTTGGTCAGAAAAGAGTGCTGGAGTTGTGTTCTTGAAGGTGTTCTTCAAGGGTGAGTCAACTAGCCTTTAAACCCTTGTTTTGGTTTAAGCTTTTGGACCTATTTGCATGCTGATTTAAGCTTAACTTTCTACTATAAAAAGTTCTGATTTTTCATGCTTGTAATGTTTGTTTAAGGTCACTTTTGTGTTGGGGTTGTCTACCCCCTCTTAGGCCTTGTTTGGTCTTGTTCTTGTGCCTTCCTTTTAAGCTTTTGGGACCACCTTGTTTTGGCCTTCTCACCACTGAAATCCAGAGGATTTTCAGTGGTGGAAATGGTGTTTTGAGGTCCCAAATAGGAGAGGGTCATCCCCTCTCCTTATGTCTCATATGCTTGTATTGATGGCTCATAAAAGTAACATGTTTGTTAAGCTTGTTTTGGCTCCATCTTAGCATGTATTAGACCTTATTTCAGCATGATATACCTCTATCTAAGGTTGGTTTGATAGCCTCTTGCATGCACCATGCACTTGTAATGCAATCCTCTCTATTGCCTTAACATGCATCTTGTGTTTGGATCATCATTCTTGCATGTTTTGGCTCAACTCAAAGATGCTTTCCCTCATGTTTTACCATGCTTGAGCTCTGTTTGATGTTGTTTTAGTCATGCATGCATTGCTTTGTATAGCCATAGTGCATTCTAGCTTGTTAGCTTTGAGTGTCCAAGTCACTAGCATGCATTGCTTAGACCATTTTCATGATTTGGCATCATTTCATATGTGATTTCAGTCCATATAGTGTGGTCATGCACTCACATTTGTCACCTTTTCCATGCATTGGGAGGTTTGTGTTTTAAGCCTTGAACATGAGCCATTATGCATGTCTTATTGCTTAAGCTTTTGGGATGCCATCTCAGTGGGTTTTTGGGCTTATTTTGACATGCCATAACTCTGATTTTTATTGGTTAAGTCATGCCATGCTTGGTCTTGGTAGGTGTAGTGTAACCCTCTTTATTGGCCTTGCATGCATCATGCCTTATGCCCTTCATGTTGGCTTGTTTTAGCTTTGGCCCATGCATGTTTTAGACTCATTTTGGCATGATCTAGGACTATTTTGGTTGTCCTTGGCCCTTTGGGGTTTGATTCATGTGGCTTTGGTACAAGTTCCTATGCTAGTTTCAAGCTTTGAGCTTTCTTGTATGCCATACTTGTCTTGCTTGGTTGATTTGGCATCATTCCATACTTAATTTCAGAGCTTATAGTGTTGTTACACTTCCATTTTTGTCACCCTTTGAGTGCCTCTGAGGGTTGTGTTCTTGTTGCCTAGCTTGTGGACCAATATGTGTGCATGCATGTTTTGCCTTTTGGTGCCTTAGTTTTGGTGTTTTGGCTACTGATTTGGGCATGATTGAGATCTGTCCATTTTAGTTTAAGTCCATTTTGCATGTTGTTGCATCGCTTGGTACATTGCATGTTGTTGCATGCTAGTTGAATTACATAACATTGTTGCGTACTTGTTGCATGCCATGTTGTTTACATGTTTAGGTTGCATTACATTGTTTGCATGCCATTAGCTTTGTTAAGTTGTGCGTGCATGGCATTGTGTTTGGTTTAGGTGTTAAGCCAAGCACGAGGAACGAGGGACGTTTCATACTTGAAGTGATGAAACGTGCCTCAATTCTCGGTTGCCGACCCTCTTGATCATGCATGATAGAGGTTAAGGCATTTATGTGTTTTTGTGCATTTCATCTGTATTGATTTGTGCAACTCGGCCTCTTTGGCCATCATGCATCGAAATGCGTGATTGATGGCTTGAGAGTCGAGCACTACACTCCTTTGAGCTTCAAACATGATAAGGAGTGTGGTTGTACAAACATTTTCTTGCAAATGTATTGCCATGCCTCTGTTTGTACTCTGCTGTAGCAAAAGGAGGAGTTTGTAGGAAGAGATGGCTGATCGGCTATCTAGTGTGCCGATCGGCTACAAATATTTGGCCGATAGTCTCAAAATTGGTCGATGACCATTATCCATTGGCCGATGGTCACCCCTCTTGGCCGATGACCTCTCAGAATGTCCATGAGGTAGGTCAGAAGCATCACAGAAGTTGGCATAATTTTCAGAGGTGCAGAACAGTGCAAATAGAGGCAACATGAGGCATGGCAATGGATTTCCGAGCGAAGTCGATCGGGCATGCATATGCCCCTCTTCTCGAGGCCTTTTTAACTGCTTTGTATGGTTAGTTAATTTGTAATTAATTAGTTAATGTGTTAGCTAATTTAATTCATCGTTGTAAATTCTTAATTAGCTTAGCTTAGCTAATATTCAATTTGATTATGTAATAATTAGTCTAATTAGATTATTAGATTAGTTAGAATAGCTTAGCATAGCTAGCTTGTATTATTCATTCGGACCCTCCGTCGAGAGAGTGAATTTTGTAATAAGTGTGCGTGAGTGTGTGAATGTCTTTCAACCCACGTCTTTCTCCCTTTTACTTAACCACTTACGATGGTTAGTTCCAGGTCATGTTTTGATTAGCATCCTTATGCTTGCATGTTTTGCATTCATTCATCTGTCTTGCATGCACCGGGCTCGGCGCATCATACAAACTGCATTGTATTTCAATACATTTACTTGAATACGTGTTCAACAGCATGTTATCAAGTTGCGTTTCATATGCCATCTTAGAATAGCCGAGCCTATTTTAGTTGCATTTTTGCATGTGTTGCATTAGGCATCTTAACATAGCTAGGATCATGCATTGATTACTAACTAGTTGTTGTTTTGGCTCGGAGTACACTGTAAGTGTTTATGCTTTAGCATCCCTGCATGTGTGTTATTGATTGCCATGACAGCATGCTTGCCATGAGGCTATTTGCTTAAATGATATAACTCCCTGAATGCCTGTGGGTGAAGGTTGGATTGCTTGAATTGGAACAATTCATTGAAATGCGAGTTTTAAGCCCACTTGAGAGTGGCAAAATCATGTTTTCTAAGCCCACTTGAGGGTGGCAAATCCACGTCTTAGCCTACTTGTGAGTAGCACCTTCAAACCATTTTCAAACAAACATGAGATGTTTTGTTCCAACTTAGGCGATCTGATCTATACTTGTATGCTGTGCGCATCACGTAGTAAGCTAGCTAATAAACTGGAATAAGAACACATGTGTTTTCAAAAAAAAAATATCATGCTTAGTAAAGGCCGATCCTTTGATCGGGCGAGCGGGAGTGCTCATTGCATGACCTTCCCCTCTCGTACCCAAGTTCCCGAGTCGAGGCAACTTTGGTGATGACAGACACGTGGCCTTAGGCACGAGTCAGGGTTTCCTAAATTTTCCAAAACAAAAATATTTAGGTGGCGACTCTGTATCTGGCAAAGTAGTCCATGTTTGGCACTTCTTTATTAAAATCAGTTTTCTAAAACGATTTGCCGGATTTAGACTCTTTGGTGATTTATCAATCTTGCATTACACTTTGCATGATTAGATTCAGAACCGTGACATTGAGTCCGAACTGTAGCAGCTAATGAACAAAACGGATTTCGCGCCATTCGCGCACGGAGCCGTGACGTTCGGGCACGTCTACAAGTTCTAGCTGATTTTAGAATTTCTCCCTCTTTTGTTTGTTTTGTTGAGTTTGGAGGCAAGGCAAAAGATGTTAAAGACAAGGGTGAGGTGCTTCCTTGCTTAGCTTAACTAATCTTGCTTATTTAGCTTGATTAATCAAGGTTGTACTAATTAATCAAAGTTTAATTTAATCATGCTTAACTTAATTAATCCTAATTAAGGTTCACTAATCATACTTAATTAACACTAATCTCGATTAGCAAAATAACATATAGCATGAGATAGACAAACACATTAGTCTAAGCTCTTTAAGCTCCTCAATTAGTGCATAGGCACATCCTAACAATGTCAATTTCTAACTTAAAGTATCCCCTAACTCAAGGCACAAAATAAATAATTTCTACACTTAAGGTTTTCAAGCTAACCTCTTCTTCTCTAGTTCCTAGCAAGCCTTAATTCACTTAAGCATATGACACAAAGCATGAATGCAAGAATTATATGATATGTATTATGCATAAATGGTTGGTTGTCATATTCTCCCTCCCTTCCCCCCCTTAGGAGGTTTTGTCCTCCAACCTTGCCTTACTTTAGCTTTGAAATAAACTGAAGTACCTCATCCTCATTTCATCTTCCTTTTCCTAAGTAGCATCCCTCCCATAATGTTCTTTCCATTCTACCTTCACTAATGGTATAGCTTTGTTTCTCAACTGTTTCACTTGGCGATTAACAGTCTGGATAAGTCATTCTTTATATTCTAAGTCTTCATCAATGACCAAGGGGCAACAATCTATCATGTGGGAAGGATCTCGAGTATGACCTTGTAACATAGAAATGTGAAATACATTGTAAACTTGCTCAATCTCTGGTGGTGATGCTAATCGGTATGCTACTAGGCTAATCTTCTCCAAAATCTCAAATGACCCTATGTAACATGGAGCTAACTGTTATTTCTTCCCAAATTGAGTATGGCCCTTCATTGGAGTTATCTTAAAAAACATATGATATCCAACTTCGAACTCCTTCTCAAATCTACATAGCTCTTTTGGTGGCTTTGGGCATTCTTGAGTTGTTGTTGAATGATCTTGATTTTCTCAGTAGTGACTTGAACAATTTCGGTCCCCAACATTGGTTTATCTCCTCCTCTGTCCAATAAGCGGGTGATCTACATTTTCTCCCATCTAATGCCTCATATGGTGCCATGCCAATACTTGCTTGGACACTGTTATTGTAGGTGAATTCCACCAATGGTAAATGAGTTTCCCAACTCCCCTTGAAATCTAAGACATATAAACGAAGCATATCTTCTAGAGTCGGTAATGTTCTTTCTGTTTGTTCATATATTTGTGGCTATATTGACTCCTTCGATCTTTCCTGGGATCTTACTTGGTTATTGACCAAAGGACTCATTAGTGACGTTTCCTAGACTTGTAACCTTAGAAGAATCCTGTATTTATTTGTTAATATATTTTCTGATGTTCCAGATTTTTGGGGCGTTACATAAAACCCCTATGAGAGGTAGTGTCGGGAATGAACCTTTCCCCTTTTATCCCTTTAGAGCATTGGACGCTGGTACGATGAACTTTCCTCCTTTATCCCTTTGGAGCATTGGATATAGGTACAATGAATCTTGCTTATAATTCGCTTAAGTCCCTTTGGTATTTTAGACGCAAGCACAATGAATCCCCCTTACCTCCATATCCCTTTGGCACTTTGGATGTAGGAAATATGATTGCTTGTCAGATGACTTTCCTACAAAACGGGCTATGTGCATTGCATTTTTCTAACCACACTACGATGTGCATGTTGTTTTGAGTTTGCTTTCCTTGTGCATTTTGCAAAATGCGCTTGGCAAATGTTAGAATTTGAATCTCATGGATGGTGTGTAGACACCCCATTTTTGACCGTCCTCAAGACTTGGACATCATCATTTGAACACCAGATGATTGTGCTCGCTCGTGTTCGCTTTGAGTCCTTGAAGGTCTCGGCTGAGCGCCTTGCCTTAGAGACTCTATTATTGTCTGTTTTGTGCTTCGTTGTGGGCCAAGAGCTTGTTGCTTCACTTCTGGAGGAGAGGGTGACCTGTCGGCCATTCTCCTAGCCTGCTGGCCATGACTTGTGCCTGTCGGCCACCAATGGTGGCCGGTCGGCTATGTTGATGGCCGACGGCCATTTTTCTCCTTTTTTAGATATTTCTTTGCCAGTTGTGCCAGCTGTTGTTCACTGATGCTCATCTCCATACACGTGTATGGAGGGATGAGTACAAGCCTTTAGCTTGATATTCTATATAAGGGGAGGGGGGGTCTCTTCCCCATTTTGGAGGGTTACACAATTTGGAACAAATTTCTCTCTCTTTCTAGAATTCTCTTTCTCTCTTCTTCTTTTATGCTTGAAAGTGAGAATTCTCTACACTTTTGCACTAAGACCCTTAACCAAACATCTTCATCATGGAGCTGAGGTTCTTTGAGGCTTGGTTTGAGCTTCTAAGGGTGGTTTAAGCTCAGAATTGTGACTGATTTTGTGCTATGCTTCAAGAGGTAAGGGACTTGCTTTGCAGACTTTGTTCTAATCAATTGCTTGGCTATATTTTTACACTATTTTGACCTGGTTTTTCAACCATAAAAAACTCTGTTTTTAAGGTTTCAAAATGGTGGCTTGAGTCTTGGTGAGTTAGGGGGTTGTCTCATCTTTTTGCTCTTTTGCTTGTGAAGCCTTTTGTGCCATTTCTTACCACCTTTAAATTAAAATTTTTGGGCCTTTAAACCACTAAAATTCAGAGCTATTTCAGTGGTAAAAAGTATGTTTTGAAGTCCAAAAATGGAGGGGTTAGCCTCCCCTCATTGTGTCTCTCTTGTATGCCTAGTTAGCTTCACATATTAGCTTGATTTTGTAGCTTGTGTTAGCTTAGTTCAAGCATGTTTTAGGCTCTGTTTTGGCATGTTTCAACTCTATTTTGGGTTGGTTGGAGCATTTGTTGCTTGCTTTTTATACTTGTAGTGCAATTGTGCTTACTAGTCTAGCATGCCTAATGGTTTAGCCTATTTTTGTAGCTTGTGTTAGCTTAACTTCAGCATGTTTTAGCTACTATTTTGGCCTACTTTAACTCTGTTTTGGCTGGTTAAGTCCTTCGAGGCTTGTGTTGCATGGCTATAGTGTAATGGCCTTCACTAGCTCATTGTTTTAAGGCTCAAAACATGTTATGCTTGAATTGTTTGCATGTTGTAGCATCATTTCACATGTAATTTCAGTGTATACAACTTTGTCACATGCTCATTTATTTCACTCTTTCATTGCTTTTGAGAGTTGTGCCTTGAGTCTTATTTGCGAGCTAACATGTAAGCATGTTTTTCTAGCCTTTTGTGCTTCAATCTCAGCATGTTTTAGCCACAGTTTTTGCATGTTTTAACTGTGTTTTGAGCTGGTTTGGCGAGTTGAGGCTTATATTGCATAGCTATAGTGTAATGGTTTGCACTAGCTTAGTGAGTTAGACTTTTTAGCATGTATTGCATGGGTTGCTTGCATGTTTTAGTGTCATTTTGCATCCCATTTCAGCACTGAAATATCTGCAACCTCCCTCATTTCTTCACTTTTTCATTTGCTTTGAGGGTTGGTTAACCTTCGGGTTGTGTTTAAGCTTGAGATTGAGATTCGTGCTTAATAGTTTTAATCCTTTTTTGAGGGTTTCTACTAACCAACGGCATGATCTCTCTCATATCTTAAGTCATCCTTTGGTTGACCCCCTCTCATTAAACGACACTCACCTTGGACTTAACCGATTAAAGAATGGATTGGTAATCTAAAATGGGTAAATAAAACATGACAAGTAAAACTTGAGCAAGTTAAGCATGTTGTGTTGCATTGCATGTGTTAGGATCGGACGTTAATCCAAACACAAGAAAAATGGGACGTCTCATACTCAAAGTGATGAAACGTGCCACTTTTCTTAGTCACCGTCACCCTTGATCATGCATGATAGGGTGGTGGTTGTTTTTGGTCTTGTTTGTGCATTCATTGACCTTGTACAAACTTGGCTCTTTGGCCATCATGCATTGAAAATGCTTGATTGATGGCTTGAGAGCCAAGAGCTACACTCCTTTGAGCTTGAGAAATGATAAGGAGTGTAGCAGTACACACATTCCTTGAAAATGCTTTGTTTTGCCTCTATTGCTCTCTGTTGTAGCAAAAGCAAAAGTCCAGAAAATGGGGGTGGCCAACTGGCCACTTGAAGTAGCCGACCGGCCACTTAAACTAGCCGACCGGCCAGTTAAGGTGGCCGACAGCCACTTTTTGTAGCCGACCGGCCACCAATGAATTTTTGTGCAAGTGTGTTCCTGTGTTGGAGCAGAGGCAATCTGGAAGTTGGTGTAATTTTCCAAGATCAAATGAGTGCAAACAGAGGCATCCGATGGCAAGGCAAGAGCATTTTCGGGAGGAAGCAACGGAGCATGCATGCATCCCTCGTCCCTTGAGGCCGTTTAAATTGCTTTACTAGTTAGTTAGCGTAACTAATCATTCAATTCGTTTTGTAATATTTTAATTAGCTTAGCATAGCTAATTATTCAATTGTGTTGTAATAATTAATTAGCTAGAATAGTGAATTAGTTTCCTTTTGTAATAATTAGCTTAGCTTAGTGTAGCTTAACTTATTTATTCAGACCCTCCTTCGTGAGGGCATAATGTTGTAATAAGTGTGTGTGCGTGTGTGCATGTCTTCCAACCCCACGTCTTTCTCTCTTTTATTTATCCACTTTCAATGGTTAGATTAGGGATCATGTTTCGATTAGCATACTTTATGCTTTCATGTTGCATCATTCATTTGTCTTGCATGCACCGAGGCTCGGCGCATCATTCAAACTGCATCGTATTTCAATACTTATTTGAATACATGTTTCAAAGCATGCTATCAAATTGTATCATATGCCATATTAGTAGTCGAGCCTATTAATTTCATGTTGCATGTGTTGCATTAGGCATCTTAACATAGTTAGGATCTGCATTGTTTCTAACTAGTTTTTGTTTTGGCTTGGAGTACACTGTAAGTTTTACGCTTTAGCATACTTGCATGAGTGTGAGTGTTGCCATGTTTAGCATGCTTGCCATGAGGCTATGTGCTTACTTGCTAAACTGCATGAATGCCTGTGGATGAAGGCTTGGTTGCTTGAATTGGAACAATTCAACGAATGTATGTTTTAAGCCCACTTTGCGAAGTGGAAAATCATGTTTTAAGCCCACTTGAGGTAGCAAATCTAGGTTTTAGCTCACTTGAGGGTGTCAAATTCAAACCATTTTCGAAAGCACACATGAGTTGAATTCGTTCCAAGTCTTGCGATTTAGTCTATACTTGTATGTGTGCGTCACATAGTAAAGTTAGCTAATAATCAGAATAAGAACACATGTGTTTATCAAACAACATATCATGACTAGTAGAGGCCGATCCTTTGATCGGGCGAGCGGGGGTGCTCATTTCAAGACCTTCCCCTCTCGTACCCAAGTTCCTGAGCCGAGGCAACTTTGGTGATGATGGACACGTAGCCTTTGGCATAAGTCAGGGTTTTCCCCAAAATAAAATATTTAGGTGGCGACTCTGTAATCTGGCAAAGCTGTCCAGTTTTGGCATTATTTGATTTAAAATCGATTTTCCAAAATGATTTGCCGGATTGGACTCTTTGGTGATTATCAGTTTGACATTACACTTGTGAGACTAGATTCAGAATCGTGACAGGAGTCTGAACTGTAGGACCAATTCGAGCTCTCCGAAAGGGGACCGCGAAAAAGTCGAGTCTACATGTTGTTGCTCAGGTCAGCATGCCAAGTTTTACCTACTCATTTGTTTTCAATTACTTAGATGTGTTGCATGTTTGGTGATCGTTTACCTGTTTTATGCATAAGCACCCCACTCACGCACTGATATGAATTGTTTGCACATTATTTGCCCCAAAACTACACTAATCTGATTCCTTATAACGAGGATATATAAGCAACCCACGGGTTCGATAATTTGCATGCTTGTTTAGAACGGTTCTAAGTCTTACGGCCTTGTCAAATGGGTTGATTTGGGTCTTTGACATTCACTCCTGCCATATATGACTTTTGAGTTTTATCAAAGAGGAGCAACTATAGACACTTCATTTTGACCAACCGTAAAAACTTATGTGCTTGAATTGCTTCCCGATGATGAAATGGTAAGTCTTTAACCTTGGAGATACTTGAAGTTGTTGTGTGCTGCTGTACTACCCTGTTTTAGCCAAAATCATCTTTTCGCCAAAATAACCATTTTGTCCCTACCTCATTTTCGATCAAAACTATCTTTTGCTAAAATGACCATTTTTCCCCTAGCTTGTTTTTATCCAAAACCTATCTTTTTAACTTCCCAAAGAGAGAGATGGAAGGACGAAAAATCCGGTTGAGTTTGAATTGATGATGTTTTCAAAAGAGTTTGTCGATTTTCATTCAAAACGTCGATTCAAAGTCAACCATACTTACTTAGGCGTATGCCCGAAAATTGAGAGTTTGAACTAGGAACTTCTTGGGTCAGGTGGTTGACCAACACACAGCCACACTTAAAGAATTAACGCGCACCTTGCATGAAAAACCCATCCTTTGCATGAAAAAGCCCGCACGTGCATGGAAAATCTGCACGTTGGACCAAGTCAACCTGCACCAAGGCAACAAGAGATGCATGACCACAAGCCATTAGTGTGGCTGCAATGCGGCAGCTCTAGGTAGTCTTTTGGTTCATTTTGACTTCTCTCACATTTTGAGCAGGAGATGGGAAAACCATAAGATGACCTTTCTTGGCCTCCAAGCCTCCCCATGCCTATATATAGACCCCATTGCTTCCCCCTTTTGGAGAACTGAAGAGTTAGAAGTTATTTTTGAGTTATTTTGAGTGAGATAGAAGTGTGATACTCAAACCCTAGCTCTCAAATATGAAATTTTGAAACTCTAGAGGCAGCATCAGTAATCAAAATAGATCTAGGGTTAAAGAAGCTTGATAAACGAATGGCCAAGGCTTCAAGGAAGCAATCAAGCTAGTTTTCTTGGTTTTTCTTGATTTCTTCGGTTTGTTTCAAACCAACGAGTAAGACTCTGATTTTTGTTTAAATACATACTTTTAATCATGTTTTGTATCTTTGATAATGATTAGGGTGTTTAGCATGCATTCATGATCATGCTAGTTTAGAGTTTTGTTAGATTTTTGCCTTGTTTTGCATACTTTAGTCTTGTATACTACCTAGCATGTTAGTGTTAGTTTAAGCTTCATGTTTGCATGCATATAGCCCGGTTTATTCATTGTATATCTCAGCATGTTCATTCTTTCTTATGTGTTAGTTGTTATTGTTGCTTAATCATCATGTTAGAAGCCATTAAACCGGGCATAGGTTCATGTTGCTTGATTAGTAGCATGTTTAGGTCATATATACATTATTTAATGCATTAATATCATTGTCATGTTGCTCTGAAATTCGGGTTAGTTCCTCTTTCCTTCATAGCATATTGCTTGCTTTTTTGATGCATTGTCTTTTAATAACTCAATTTTAGGTGCTTTGGTTGCTCAGTAGTATGTTTTCATGATGTTATTTGAGTTGGAATCACAAGTATGATCATGATCATGTTTATAGCCACATTTTGTTAAGAAAATCCATTATCCTAAAGATTTTTCTCGTTACTGTTGGGATCAAATTCCCAAGGCCCAGTGATATTGCGTATAGATTAGATGGAAAAAAAAAATTAAAGTGGTCTATAAAACCCTACAAAGTGGAATTAGAGTTCATACCTTCGAGATCTGTCTAATTTGATCTCGTTAAAATCATGAATAGAAGATTTTAGTTGATGAATTCCGAACTCGGTTGCACCTTACGATTTTCACTACAAGAAATAACACTTTTAGGATCAACTTTTTGGTCGCAGAAAGATTATATCTAGTTTTGATGGTTTTTAGTGACCAAAAAAAGTTTTTTTTTGGGTGAATTACCAAAAAAAGTTGGTTGCAATTTAGTCGCTAAAAGCCAGTCACCAAAGGTTTTTTGGCGACCAAAACTGAAGTTGGTCGCGGAAAGTAAGCATTTGCGGCCATGTACTTTGGTCGCAGAAATGATTTCAATTTCTTGAAAGTTGTTCATTTTGGGACTAAAAATCTAGTTGCTGAAAGGTAACAATTGCGACCACCAATTTTAGTGGCTGAAAAGTGGTGTTTGGCAACCAAACTTAGCTTAGTCGCGGAAAGTTGTCATTTAGCAACGACATATTTTGGTTGCGAAAAGTCTATCACAACAGCTATTCCCGCAAGCTTCTCACAGACCTATTGCGACTAAAATTTTATTGGTCACAAAAAAACTTTCAATTTTAAACATCATTTTTATTTTTATTTTTTTTTTGTAATACCTGTAATACATTTGCAATTAATGCATAATTCATGTCCATCCAATTAAAAAAATTCAGCAGGCTTTATTTCACATATTCTATACAATCTAAGAAAACATCACAAACAAACTTCACAAATATATATATATATATCAATCAACCACCAAAATATTATTTCAAACATCCCCCCCCCCTCCAAAAAAAAAAAAAAAAAAAAAAAAAACTATCCATAAATTTTGAACATCCAAAAACTATCTATACACTCCAAACCATCCGAAAACCATGTTTCTAAACATCAAAAACTATCCTTAATTGAAAACTGTCCAAAACGATCCAAAAAAAATCCTTAAGTTTTAAACCATCCAAAAACTATCCTTAAATTCAAAACCACTGCTGAGGGGCCTTTTGTCTTATTACGGGCCATGTCAAAATATCATCCCCTTAAGGGGCAACCTAAGGAACAAGGAAGAGGCTCAGCTCAACGTCGACTTTAGAAAACTTGGTAGCTTGACTTGGAAGTCTCACAATTTGCAAGAATGAGTACAAGAAAGACAAATGGGAACAAGCTGAAATGCAGTAGATTATGATGGGAACAACTTTAGTCAACTCACCCAAATTGAAATCAACCAATAAAATTAAATCATAACATGAAGAAATCTCAAGAGTGAACAATAATATTAACAGCATAAAATTAGACAACTTATTTGTTAGAGAAACAGTCAGAACTTAGTCTTGTTAGTTTATTTAATCAATGATCATAGCTAAAGTGCTACAATAGTCCTCCACTAAAAATGAGAAATACTATATAGTTAATAAAAATATATTACATCCCAACTCACATAGGTAATGAGTTTGGTTTAATGATCACACTAAATAAATCGAAGTTTCCCAGTGATGCAAAGATGACTAGTTGAAAATAATATGAATGAATAAATTCTACCAAAAAAAAAAACATATGTTCATATTGCCATAATTACTCCACTTTATCCATAGGCAGCCTCTCTTCATTGCTTTGCATCTTCAATCACTATCGGCCAAGATATAATTCAGAATCCCTTCATCAGCATCCCAAAAGGTCCTAAAATTATATACATAACAAATTATGGCATGACAATTGCAACTACATGGCCATTCCTCTGGAAGACAACTCAAAAGCTATGAAAATCAGAAGTCAACTATGAATGATTGATACATTGGCTATATAATCTCAAATTTGGAAGTGACTGAGATCCCATTTAAATGGATAGCTCAAAAAGACCACATGATAATGACTGAATACTACTAAAGGAATTATTTTTTGCCTTAAGAAGGTGGAGAAAAATGACAATTCATTCTATTGCAGTCTATCCACTCATTACTATGTACATTCCTAAATGTAAAAGACAATGAAAACTCCCGCACTGTTGTTTCAAGCCAAACAATCACCCATTCATTTTAAATAATCAAACCCACAATTTATATCAACTTGAAATCCAGCTTATTTTATTTTCTTAACAAGAGAACAAAAAATAACATTCTTAATTAACATTTGAATCGGCAATTGAATTTAACTCCAACAACCAAACAATGATCACTTGTCCAAAAACACTTTTCAAAAACAAATTTTGAAATTAACTCAAAAAAGTGGAACCAAACATATGGCGAAACAATGGTCACTGATTTATTATGTTTTTTTAATCTTTTTATATTTGTATCTATGCTCATGGAATGAGAAATGGCTAAACAATTGAAATTCTGGTTCAAAAGTGTTAGAAAATTCATCATATTTTGGATCTTGTTTCTTTGTTTGGTTTATTTCTTGTCAAGTAGATCATAAATCAAGAATATTAATGGAAGCTTTTGAATGTCTAAGAATCTGTTTGGAATTCCAGGCGGATTTGAAGGCCCAATCATAATAGTAACTTTCTACTTAAACTCTGAATAAAATAAATTGGAGCCTTTATTTTTGTGTGTGTGTTTTTTCTTATTCTGAAGATACTTGAATATCTTGCAAGTGTATGAACATCAGAAAAAAAAAAGAAAAAAAGAAGCAAGTTTGTTTTTTTATTTTATTTAATTAATTAATTAATTATTATTATTATTATTTAACATGATAGTATGGTTTTGCCAACTATAAATACCCAAGGATTGGAATTTATTTATTTATTTTTTATGGTTTTGTATTTGTACCTATGCTAAGAGATGAGATATGGTAACACAATTGAATTTTTGGTTTAGACATATTCATAAGCACTTGGTGGACAATTTATGGAGGTAGAGACGTGAATATCTTGTGTAGACATATAGTCAAACAGATAATAGGCAGATTTTGAAGGAACACACCATGAATAAAACAAGAGCATGTGTCACACCCCAAATCCAAGCATGAACGGCGTCCATAGGGACTTAGCCCAAGGCACATGTAAGCCTAAACATGAACCCAAAATTGCAAAGAATAAATGTGACGATAGCCTAGAAATAAATAAATCAAAACCCAATCCAGTGACAAGTCACAAGTATAAATGGTAAAACTAGCCATAACTAACTTCCAAAAAAAAAAAAAATACTAAATAGGACACAAACCGCCCACAAAATAAAATAATTCTAAATAAAACCCAACCACAATGTATGCACAAAATCTGACATAACAAGCTAAAACAAAATCAATGAATGTCCTAGAGGTTCATGCAATTGAGTCCCCTTCACGCCCCGGATTTTATTACCCAAAAATATAACCAAAACCCTCCATCCAATCCATTTTATTAACTACAATTAGAATTACAAATACTCATTACATGGTGTAACAATAATATTATTCTCTCTCGCATAAATACAACAATAATACATGTCGAGATTCACATTGAATTACACATGAATCTCTCATTACAACAAGCATCTCTCATTTACACTATGACAATACAAGAGAAAATAAACTCTTCAATCCTCAATCCGGCGTTCCAAACTTCGTCCCTGAAAAATGGTTAAAATAATTGGGATGAACACAAAGTCCAGTAGGAATCTTCCCTAATTCTAAACAGTAAGGTCCCTAGATACATGAGGTCATAAAATGCTAAAGTGTGATATAAACATAAATTCATTGTGCTCTTTTCATACTCAAATTACAATACATATAGGTAATACCATTCTCATAAACAAATTCATGAAAACTTTTCAAAGAAAAAGCACTTTCTTTTGTTTCTGTATCAGTCGAATATATTTTTCAAAAAAAAAAAAATCTTTTCAAGAATCCCTTGCTAACTTTACCTAGAAGTATAAACATAACAACGAATCATTCTCCTACATGTCACAACACATCATAACCCATTATAATCCACATAAAAAGAACCCATACAATTCCATATACTCGACTTTACCCAATCAAGATTATTCACTTTCCATAATCTCAAATACATGTACAAATCTCATTATAATCATTCCACACAATCCAAATTGGACACCGGCTCCATTACCAAGCCTTAACATCATACCACATGCTTTACCGGTCACAAGCCGGAAGGAATGCAGAACCTCACGCTTTACCGGTCACAAGCCGGAAGGAACATGGAACCTCACGCTTTACCGGTCACAAGCTGAAAGGAACGCGAAACCTTTACACATTTCATCAACCCACACGCTTTACCGGGTGCTACTCCGGAAGGAAAGCGGAACCATTATTAAGCGCCACGCTTTGCCGTTTCAAATACGGCGGGAAACGGACCTCAAGGCAACATTACAATCCGTCAATTTCTTAAGTCATTGCTCATTATGAATTGTGGGCAAAGCCAACACATTCATTCATCATTTCCATTACTTATTAGCTCAATAACACGTACTCATTATGTTCCACAACATTCCCTAGTATTCATCAAGTCATTCGTTATTACAATCCCGACAAAACCAATAACAACATTTATTATTTTTATCACAAAATTCATCCAATAACACATCCACTAAGAGCATATGGCGCATTTTTAGAAGCATTCTCAATTCTTATATTCCAATGGTCTTTTAACTTTTCCACATAATTATCAAGTCTTCATACTCAATTTCATAACACAACAATCATCATAAATTATCTCCAATTAATTAATTTAATTACTCATCTTAATTTCTCCAACATAACCTTTCTATACAATAATTATTTTCCAACCATTATTCATCATTATTTGTTCTCATCTCTACAAAACGTAAATTTAATTTCATAAATCAAATGCCAATTAAAGCTTTCTTCATTCCCAATATAGATTTCATAACTAGGGTTAAACATAAATTAGGGCTTTTTACTATTTGACACAAAACCACATTCTCATGACCCTAACATTTTATATTTCACTTAAATCATCAATTCAACTTTCATAAATTAAAACCCTAGCTTCCTTCACATGTCATTTTAAAAATCTCCTCAAAATGAGGGTTTTATGTAATAGAAATCATCACCCATCTATCCACAAGACAATATTTAAGAGAAGCAAAGAAAATCCCTACCTTTAGCAAGGAGAGAGAGAAACCCGAAATTTCGACTTCAACGAAAACACGATCCGCTTGGATAGATTGAAAGCCCTAGGCATGCTCTTCGTTTTGATATAAGGAACATGGGGTGAAAAGTGAAAGGAAGGGGATGATACTCAAGCTTGAAAGCTTGAAACCCATAACAATGGTGGAAAAGAGGAAGAAGAGAGAGAAGGAGCGAGAGAGAATAATGAAAAAGTGGACCAAAAATGATTTTTTAAATATGCTAAGTTTGCACCCTTCGCTCGAGTGAAGGAAGCTTGGCTCAAGCGAAGAAAAGAAGCTCTCAGAATCTCTGAAAAATGCACTGTTCACTCGAGCAAAGAAAAGCTCGCTCGAGCGAGCATACTTCCAGCACAGAAACTCAAAATTGGAACAGACATAACTCTCTCATTCGGACTCTGTTTTAGGCGGTTCTTGTGTCAAAATCGAAGCCCCAGAAACAAGCTTTCCAATGGTTCTAGCCTCGCATCCAAATTCAAAGTATGGAAAGAGAAAGGGCAAAAGAGTGAAGGTTGGTCAAAAACAAAAACTCAAATTTGGGGCTTTTGATCTAATCTTGTCTAAATACCTTGTTAAGACTTCAATCAAGGTTCCAAACATCACCCAAGGGTCCTCAATTATAACATTTAAGGTTCCCTTGCCAACCCATCAATGTCAAGAGTCCGACAACCATACAAATTTTAAGATGACGAGCGCTAATTTACACCAATTCGATACGTATTAGAACCCGAGCCATTACAGTCCCTGCTACGCTATGAGTTCACTCTAATTCCTTCTAACACCAGGAAGTGATAAACAACTAAGTCAGCTGATAGCTCAGTGAGTAGCAACACGGATAGTAAATACAGTTTTGAAAACAGGGTTCAATTCCAAAATAAGATATATATCACAGAAACTAGATTGACATACAGTTTTGATAAAGATAATCTGTTTCAAAAAGAAGGTTCCACAGTTCAACAGTTAAAATACTCATGTCTCTCAAGAACATAATAAATGACATTTTTCACTTAAAACAGATTACAACATGAACACCAATAATTTTTTGGGTACCAAGAATAACAAGTAACATGCCACAAAGTTCTTAAGGCAATAAGCTTGTTGGATCCAATATCGAACCAAGAGTCATCCTTACAGTGGCAACCTGGGCCTTTTCTCTAAGACAATCCGATTGAAGGTCACCTAGCCTAGCCTAGGTCTTTTTCTTACAATCGTTGAGCACTAGCATCACAACCCAAACCCGCCCCCATAGGTTTAGCGTCGCAGCCGGCCAGTAATCCTTGGATTACCAAAGGCCTCTAAATAGAATAACATATAAATAGGGGCTATGGAAGCAAACATATAAAGTACAACATCCATTGAGCTGTGCAGACATACATGAGACAAAATAATTTTTAAACTCATAACATATACGTGACGTCACATAGGTACAGTAATTTTACATCATCCCATGTATAGATAACCAAAAACTTGTTCAAAAACCAAAAGAAAACAAAGTTTTAAATGTTCGTGAAACAAGGCCACATGCTTGACTTGATCCAGAACCTCCTCGGGAGGCGCAAAGGGTGGCTGACAAAACGAAATCTGAGGCCATCAACTCTGGGCCTGGTCACGTGCCTGATCACCTACATACATAATATAAATAGTGAGTTGGAGCCCAGTTAATAATAACAGAGTAAAGGGTTTAATGAATGCTGTCCATAATAGTTACAAAAAATAGAATTCAGTAGTTATCAGAAATGGATTTATAATCATGTTCAGAAATCATAGTTCATAACAGAAATATATTCAGAATCATACTCATAATCAGAATTTGCAGTTAATCATACGTGGTACATCCATTAGCACTAGCAGAAATAGTTGACCCATAAAAGAGACGACCATAAAAGCATACATTTGACTTACGTGCACGGAGACAGTACAGTACAGTTGGCCCAAAAAAGGGATGTATACATAAGGATCCATAACAGTTGGCTCATAAGACGTACAATTGACCCATAATTGGGACATAACAGAACAAATAACAGATGTCATCTGAAGCTAATGATGCCGCGAATACATTTCAGAAACATTGGACAACCATTCATTCATACAAAAATAATATTGTAGAAAATAGATTATCTTATATTATTAAGAAAATACTTATAAATTGAACATAGTTTTACAAAGTTATTACTCACAATTAACAGAGGGCTCCAAGGTAAACAAATAGAATGGGCAAATCAGATGTCTTACGGTGCGTGACCTACACAGTTACAGAACAAATATATACAGAATTACACTCCTGGAAACATTAACTTAATCCTTTCTTGTCCTGGTGTGTATATTCTTTTTATCCTCATTATTATGTCTTAATCTTGGCCTAGGAATGCCTATGATGCAAATGAGGGTGTAAAAATGCATTTGAAAACAGTTAACAAAAATTGTTGAAAATAGGGGTCTCGCTCGAACGGACATGCAAAATGAGAGTGGTCGCTCGAGCGTACATTCCTTCGCTCGAGCGGTCTGTAAACTTTACAAAAGTACTGGTTGCTTGATTTTTCCGCTTGATGCTCACTCGACGCTCGCTCAACCGTAAGATTCATGCCCTCACTCGAGCACAACTTTTGTCGCTTGAGCGGAAGTGCAAAAATAAAGGTGGTCGCTCGAGCGTAGAGGTCGAATTCTGGAATTTCTAGATTCACCTCCAAGCTTTCAAACTCAATTCAAACAATACAAAACTCTTCCTTTTGGGCCAAAAACTTGAGAAATCATATGTAAACTTGAGAAACATGAGAATTCTAAATCATTTCGCAAAAATCAATGCCCGAAAACTTGCCAATTAAACAAAACAAAACCCAATTCTTAGAAAACATAACATGGATGTTTTGCTTTGACCTGAAGACTTCCAAAACATGATCTAGTGACTCAAAATGGCATGAAACTTGATGAATTCCCAAAACTAAAGTGATTTAGTAACATGCATGAGGAGTTTCTTGGAAAATAACTGCAAAATACTATGAAGTATGTATACATGTATGGTACACTCCCATAGTCAACCATCCAAGTTCAATTCTTGCTCTATACAACCCAATTCTTTGAATTCATGTACTAAGTGACTTAATCTCAAAGCTAAAGGGTTGAATTCTTACCTTCAATGGCTAATTACACTCTCAATGGTCAATGTTTGAAGTCTCAAGCCAAACCTTCCAAATTCTCTTACAATTCTCCTAAGATGAGCTCAATTTCTCTTCTCCCTCCCTCTCTCACGTTTTGTCTCTTGGAGGCTCAAAAATGATGAGAAAAGGTGGCTCAAGTGGAGTGTATATGCCTTATATAGGCTTGGATTAAGGACGTGTTTAATTAGGCTTAATTGGGCATTCAATAATTCTAATTAAGTCGTTCCGAATCGAATTGCAATTGAACTTACCATAATGTTCTAAAAATTCCAAATAACACACGTATACCAAGTCAATTTCTGAATCAGATGCCGATAAGGCTTTCAATTCGCAAACCAAAATGGAAACACGAATAGATCTTTTTACGTTAAACAGATATAAACACAAATAAGGCAATACACATGCAAGTAATGCAAGATTCCACTTTAATTACTCATTAAGCTTTCTTAATCATGGATTGCACGTTAATTATGGGTCAGGATTGTTATAACTAGAGTCATCATGGCCTAACCCAGATCTATTCCCTAGTGGCTAGAGTCACCACACACAGTGGAATAATTTCCTTGGACTAAAATATAAATATGGTCCTGATAATCAATACAATTCAGTTTCATAAAATATGGTAGTTCACCATTACAAACATGAGACGATAACAAATAGCTTACAATATGCCAAGTTTACACATGTTTCAGAAATAATTTAATTCCATTGATAATATAATAATGAGTAATGCTATAGATCTCAAAAATTTTACCAAACTTTATACCAAATGTCTCACATGGGTGTGGGACCCATATGGTGTGGGTCCCATACCTATGTGCGACATTTGGTAGAAAGTTTGGTAAAACTTTTGGGGTCCCTAGCATTTTTCTATAATATTTTGTCAAAACAACTTAGTCCTGAAATAACAATTAAATTTTCCAACAGTTCAAGGCAGGGGAACATTTATAAAAATATGTAGCATGCAACTACTCACCTGAACATGGTATAATATAATCCTCGAATAAAGTATGAAAGTCCAACTAGTGCCCTAAACAAAGTACTAAAACTACACGTCACTACTAATTCAAGCATACTAAAAGGAATAATAAACTAAGTAACCCCAAACTAAAGTGCACTAACATAGCTCAACTCCACTCACCGTTACTCTTAAATAATACCTAAGTTCATGTTCTTCAATGTGTAAAATTACCCAAGACATGGGTTCAAATCGAAACTCAATTAAAAGTAACTTTAAATAAAATAGAATTTTGAACAAGTTTTCCCAATCTATTCGATAACTTTGAAAATTAAAAACTCACTCAAACCCAATTGGTTTTACTTGATTTGCTTATCAAAATAATTATTTACAATTAATTATGCCCAAACAGATTTTTTTTGTAGCACTTTAAAGAAATTAATGGTTCTCTTAGTATACATGAGAAACCAATGCAAGGCCAAAAATTTAAGAAACTAGAGTCGTAACCGGTTCTAATGATGCTGATTTGATAATTTTCGGATTTATACCCAAAGAGAACGACACTTTCAAAGTTACTGTTTTACATCAGTTTTCTAGATAGATTTGAACGCACCAGTTAATATAGATTTTGACTCCCAAAAACTTATGAGAAAATTCTGATATATGATTCAATATGTAATTAATCTACTGTAAAAATTTTAGTTCCAAATTCATCCGTTTGATATGGTTTCTTGATTTTTAAAGTTTGTGATTCTGTTCATAATTTTTTTAACTAAGAATTACACCCATTCTTTACACACAATTTATTTCCTCAGGTTTCTTAACAGTGTATATATATACAAAATATATAAACTTACAACCTCTCCATCAATGAACTAAATAATAATAGAATAAGGATAAGGATAAGGATAAAGAAAAAAAGAAAGAAGAAAACCTAAGAGAGCTATCATTTGATGATCACACACAGCACAACACACCCAATCCTTCCTTTGTTGCAACCTCTTTTGTTTTTTTTGTTTTTTTTTTTCTTTTCCTCCAATCTCTCTCTCTCGTGGCTGCTGCTGCTACTACTAGGAACATTAGGGTTGTTTTTTTTATATATATCTAAACAAAAGGTTTTAAATTATTATCTCTTTATATTATTTTATTTCCTACCTCCATTAATTTAAATAAAATATAACTATTATTATATCAAAATATACTTACTAACTTGCCCCCTATTTTTTTTTTAAATAATAAATCTTGCCTCTAAATTAAAGACTTTCACCATACATTTATTTTAGGTTTAAAATTAATTAAAAGACCCTCCAATAATATTTAATTTGCACCTTAAGATTTACAAGTAAAATATTTGAGGTTTGTAAAAATAATTATTATTTAATTATTTATTTTATTTGTATATTCGGGTTCTCATAGCATGAATCTATGGCAAAAAATAAAACAAAATATAGCATTAAAGATAGGATCAAACAAAGAAGAAGAACATACCAGGTATTTTGTTTGTTGCAGATGACACCAACGGTAGAAGCAAGTGTTGTTCAGAGATCAAACTTGAGATTGTCGATCGGCATTAGCAGAGCGGTTGTGAGAGTTGAGAGAATAGATCCCGTAAACCCTAAACAAAAATGCTCTCTTCCCTCCGTCTCTCTTCATGGTCTCTTCTTCTTTCTCTCTCTCTCTCTCCTGAACATTATCTGCCCTCCACCTAGTTTTTCTCTATTTTTCCCTTTTCTTGTTTTTCTTTTGGGGACCAAGGAGTAGAAATTTAGGCAAAATTTTAGGAGGGAATTTTAATTTAGGAAAAATTTTGGAGGGCTTGTTTCAAATATTGAGAAAAAATTTGAATTTGGGACAAAATTTTGTAGTAAAAATTGGTTTTAATTTATACTTTTTTTTAAGTTTTATTATTTATGTTTGTAATTTTACCTTTATTAAAGTTTAATTATTGAATGAAAAAATAAATTTAAGAAATTTTATGATTTTAATCAATAATAATTCTATTAAAAAATAATTACTATTATGTTCTTAATAATTTATTATTTAATTATTAATAATTTTTTTTGAACTGATTATTAATAGTTTATTTCAAATAGTAACAAATTTAATTAATATTAGGAAATATTCAAAACTACGTAGTTTTGATAGAAAATATGGTCTTTTCCTTTCTGTAACCATAATTTATTGGTCACCAAAGGTTTGAGATCCCGCTTTTTTTTTCCCTTTCCTGTCATTTTTTTTTTTTTTGTCACAAAAAATTACCTATTAGCTACCAAAATGTCGTTGGTCACAAAAATACAACTCATTAGTGACCAAAAAAATGTTAGTCGCAGAAAGTCAACTATCTGCGACCAACTCAAAAAAGGTGGTCACCAAAAATGTTTTTTCTTGTAGTGTTTTTGCCGTATTCCTTCCTTAGGTCACGAACCTGAGTGTGGGCTCAAAAACATGAACCTCTTTGCTCTCTCTCTAAACTCAAAAAATTATTTCTTTTAGAGAGCTACAAGGATGCATAAATATAGGCTACGATAGGGACCATTAGGAGTAGATTAGGATTAACTCCCTATAGAATTAGGAAAACTTAATTCAACCTGAATTATAATTCCTAATCGCATAAATTATAATTCATACCACTAAAGAATTATAATTGCACTTCCATCTTAATCTCTAAATTATATTTCGAGCTCTTCATTTTTAAATACTTATTTATCTTCCCACATTAGGATTACTAATACCCGTCAATTAAATAAATTACTGACCATTATATTTAATCGACTTCTTAATATTTCCTTGAGACCTTCCAATAACTTATTTGATATGTCGGATGCAAAATCCACCTACACAGTTTGACATAATCAAAACTGATAAGCTTCTTCAAAGGGGGCATTATTAATCCCTAAATCGGAACATGTATTCTGTCAATAATGAATATCCACAATACACATAAAGTGATCACTCAACTCACTAAGCTTATTGACTAATAAAGAATCTCACTCTTTTATGAATCAAAATGACCAACACTAAATGCACGTAATTATTAATTATTTTCAAATTAAGAGCATAAGCACTCATAATAACTATGGGATGTAAATTGTCTCATCTAATCAGTACATGAACAATTATCCCAAGATGGTCTTGCTCAATACACACAAAGCGTACTAGCACAATGAGTTAAAACTTTACTGTCATTACTACAAAAAACAGTTAAAGATCACACTTTAGCAAATGGAAATATCTCACTTTTATTAGAAGTGTGATAAAAAAAAAAAAAATTAGATTGATATTTTAGTGATAATTGATTTGATTAAGTGTGATAATATTTATTTTTTATGTCACTTTTCAATTAAGTGTGATTATATATATATATATTTTAATCACACGTTCTAATTAACACGTGATTAAAGATCACATAAGAATAATTAAAAATGTCTCACTTTTATTAGAAGTGTGATTAAAAAAATTAAAATGATATGATTTTTTAATCACCCTTAATTTAATGAGTGAGATAATTTTTTTTTTTAATCACACATTTTAAATAAGTGTGATTATATATATTTATTTTCATCACAGTTCCAGGTGTGATTGTATATAATTTTTATATAAAATAATTATTCTGATATTGTATATAAGCTCATGAAATTGCTTTGGTAGAGAGAGAAAGAGCTGGTCAATTTCTTTCTAGGGTTTCTAGCGCCTCTCCATCTCGTCTCTGCCACCGATGGCCACCGATCAACGTGCCTCTCCATCTTCCCTCTTGCTCCTCCTCATTTCCTTGCTGATCGGTGCCGCTGCTGCTCTTGCTAGTCGCCACCGTTGGCCTTTCTAGCGCTGCTTCTCCTCTCACTGTTGCTGCTTTTTTCCGATTTGGTACGTGGCTCTCTTAATGCTCTCTCTCTGGTTTATGTTTTTGCTGTCTCTCTCTAGTTTATGTTTTCCCTTTGCTTTTTGATTAATTTTTTTTTCTCTTTGCTCTCTCTCTCTCTCTGGTTTATGTTTTCCCTTTGCTCTTTCTCTCTATATCTGGTTTATGTTTTCTCATTCATTGTAAGTTCTTCAATTCCTTCCCCAACCCCATGATTTCATACATACATATATGTGTGTGTGTGTGTGTGTGTGCATGTGTGTGAAATTCAAGTGTTCAAATGGTTTCTTTGAAAGGGTTAGTGTCTCAAATTTGTAATTCTATGTATTTACTTTTGGATTATTATATATATGCATAATTCTCTCTATCTGTTTTGCTTCAAAATCAATTGCAAGCACAAGCTCCAAGTTTTATTTGATTTTTGCCATATTGTACTGACACACACACACACACACACACACACACACATATATATACACACAAGATTATCCTCAACCAAGTCAAAGCTAAGTATAAGTATCTCAGTAAGTGTTTTTTTGTTGCAATTGAACTGGGTTATTAGACATAATAGTGCTCACTTCTCTTAAGTGATATTACTATGTTCACTTCTTGCCCACAAAATAGATACTTTATACTTGTATCTTCTACAAACACTAGCTCCTAAAGGCTAAGCATTTCCCTATACACTAAGAACATAGAAGAGGATAGAAAAGGTCATATATTATTGTACCTCATTAGTTGGTCATGAATGCGCAATTCTTTTGCCCAATCTTTTATCTTTGTTGTTGTTTTCTTTGAATAATTAGGTGTGACACTTTTGTTTCTGGGTCCGCTCGAGCGTAAAAAATCGCACTCGAGCGGAAAATTTTAACTATCAGTATCTTTTGAGTTTGCAGGCGGGACGCTCGAGCGCAGGAAGTGGCGCTTAAGCGGAGAATGTTGGTTCCTAGTTGTTTCACTGTAGCTCTGCAAAACTTCTGGGACTTGTCATTTTACGCTCGAGCGAGAGATTCATCGCTTAAGCGAGCCTCTAAGTTTGTGTCTTACGCTCGAGCAGAAATGGTGGCGCTCGAGCGGATTGCACAAATTCAGCAACTTAAAAACGTGATTCTAGATCATTCCTTACACTTTTCATTTCTATCTTCCCTTCTCTCTCCTCATTTCCAAAAGCCCTAGTTCCTCAATCTAGAATACCTTCCATTCCACTAAGATTTGGCTTAGATCACCTATCAAAAAGTGAAGAAGGCTTGGAGATCTTGCTCTTTCATCGATTGAATCTTGGTTTTACGAAGGATTTTTCAAGGGGCTTCATTTTATTTCTACTTGTAGAGGTAGGGCTACTTTTACCCAAGTATGTCTTTATTTTGAAGAGATTTCATGGTGTGGTTGTGACTTATGAGCCCATTTGAGAATATTGTTGGATTAATCCCATGTTTTTCATAAATAAACTGTTTTACTTGACTCTTGCTTGAAATTTCCTTACACTCTTCTCAAAACACATATATAAATGTTGTTGAAACCCATATCTATGATAAAGGAGACAAACCCCCAAATTTGGTAAAACCCTAAATTCTCAATTTGAGTAGAAAACACCAAATTGAATGGAGTTTCCTTTACTTCATGAAATGCTATAAATAATAAAGGAATGAAAGATGTGGATGTGATCTGGCAAATGAAATGTGGTTTGGATGTATTTTTTCTTGAATGTTGTGTGGTATTCCATTCTTTGGTAATGTTGGATGCTTGTGGATGGAACAAAATGTGATTGAATTGTTAATTGTGCATGAGTTCGGTTAAGAGTCAGTATTGGAAAAGTGTGGGGTTGTGTTGGTACTTGCGCGGGGAGTTTAAAAAGGTGCCCAAATGTCTAGGCTTACCGCTGGACGAATGTGAGAAAAATGGTTTTTGGGTGTCCACACAGTCCCGTCGTATAATAGCCGGCGAAAGTAGAAAAACGGATGTGTCTTGACCCGCCCCCGCCCCCTCCCCCGCCCTCGCCCTCGCCCTCGCCCCCGATGGATTAAGGTCATAAGCAGCCAATAATCATGAGATTACCTACGGCCTCAATCAAAATTAGACATACTTTAATAATAATGGGGCCAAACGGAAGCAGCTTAAAGATTTGTCCAATGAGCTATGCTTATATGGCCTGGAAAAATTGCTCCATAAACACATCATAATAACTCACACATATCTACAGAATTAACTTCTCTGTACATCCAGGAACTTCAAACTCATAGTCAACCAAACAAAAGCTTATATACATAGGTAATACAACATATTCACCAGGATAGCAAAAGAGTGACAAAAGAACAAAAGAACAAAAACAAAGTCTCAAATCGTGAGACATTCGGGTTGACTCCTCTAAACTGACATCCTTTCATAATCTTCACTGAGGCTGGGTTTGGGCGTCTCTTTGCTCACCTACATACACATGAATGAGAGTGAGCGAAAGCCCAGCGAATAATATCAAATAAGAAAGTTACATGAATGAAAATTCGTAACAATCATATCAAACGGCCTTAGGCCCATTCATGTTCTATCTAATACATCAAACAGCCTCAGGCCCAATTCATTCTTATCAAACGGCTTCCGGCCCAATTCGCTTGTGTCAAACGGCCTTTGGCCTAATCTTTCATGTCAAACGGCCTTTGGCCCAATTATCTATATCAAACGGCCTTTGGCCAAATCATTCATGTCAAACGGCCTTTGGTCCAATTATTTCTATCAAACGGCCTTTGGCCCAATCATTTCTATTAGACGGACATTTGATTCAAATTAACAAATCCATAGAGCTCATACAGAAGTAAGTATTTGGAAGTAGCATACTTCAATACATTCTTATTAATATTACTCACAGTGTTCTGCCGGTGGATTTGCCCTTGCGCTTGACCCTACACATTTCATAACATATTGGGTCACAAGTGATTCAATCCGTTCGTCAATTTATTTATTCCTCTAAGGCTTCTTTCTTATTTTCTTAGTCCATTTACAATGCTCAATGCATACCTAAGAGTGCTTAGAAATGAAAGAGAACGGAAAACAAATCATAAAACACGTTTTCAAAATTTCTGAAACAGGGTTCTCCGCTCGAGCGCTGCTTTGGTCGCTCAAGCGGACCCTTTTGGTCTGCAAAAGTTTTGGTTGCTTGTAATTTATGCTCAAGCGAGATTTTTGACGCTCGAGCGAGGAGTCATGCAAAGCAAGGTACGCTCCAATGTAGATTCAACTTGTAACGCTCTCAAAATAAACCCATAAATCAATCAACAATAGCATGCTTAGACATAAGAGAATAAAGCATATATATATTCCATCAGAGTAATCATTACAAAATGCATTACATGTTGACAACAAAAGTAAATGCCCTATGGGCTTACAACTTTCCAAATCAACACTTGGTTACAAAACAGAGTGCTAACTCTATACAAAGAAAACCCTTGGCTTGATATACATGTAATACATCAAAACAACAAAAAAAAGAAAGAAATCCAACAGCCTCAAGCCTCCCAAGCTACGTCCTTGGAGGTGGCATGCTACCTGTACCTAAAAATGATGTCCCATATAGGGTGAGCCACAGCCCAGTAGAAATATACTAAACCAACTATAAACAATGACTAAAATAATAGCATTCAACAGATGGTCCATACTTATATTCCAACTCATGCCATATTACAGTTTCATGACAATCATGCCCAAGTTACATTTCAGTTTCCATTTCTTATTCAACTTTCAGTTTGAAAACAAGGCTCAGAACCTGGCCCCAAATAACTTGATGAGATTAAAACTCATCACTCAATTACTTTCAAAGTTCATGACGGATACACATTTTTGTGTTGTATCAATAACGTATAAAACCACTTTCAGACTTCACAAACGATACACATTGTAGTGCTGTATCAATATAACAAAACACTTCCATACTTCACAATTGATACACATTGTAGTGCTGTATCAATATAACAAAACACTTCCATACTTCACAATTGACATACATTGTAGTGCTGTATCAATATAAAACAATCTCCGGTTTAGAGGTCCATCCCCTATCTTACCCTAAATCATGGAGTACATCCCCTGTCTCCTCCCACACAACACAATGTATATAAACAATTATCATATACATGTTCAATCATTCAATACACAATTTCGATGTATTAAACCAACCGCTATACTCGATAGTCTACTCAATTGATTAGTTTTAGTTTGCCTAATCATCATGCATTGTCTACAACAATCTAGACTATCCTCCACCGATAGCCCAAAGCAGTTATTTCTAAACAGAAAATAAATGCACCAAATGGATAAATTATCAACATTTGCCTAGGTGATCGATAAATTAATCCAACTACACCCGTTAATCCCACACCTTTCCAATTTGAATATTTCCTATTCAATTTCTCATTTCCCAAAATTAATTATACAAATTAATTTATCAACAATTAGGGCTTTTTCCCATAATTACAACACCAACCCTAAGGTTCCGTTTTCATCAAAAATCCAACACCAAGTCCATTTTCCAATGTATTACATACATAAAGGTTTTAAACTTTGAAAACCCCTCTTTTGAAAATTACACAATGGCCCCAAACTTTCTCGAAATTACCCAACAACCCCCAACATATCGAAATACCAAAATTCAAAGACAAAGCTCATAAGATGGAATAGGATATCCCTACCTCGAAGTCAGAGCTTAAACGGAGAAGAGGAAGAAATTCAAAGTGCTCCAAATCAATAATTTCTCGGATCAAAACGTAGCCCTCGACGATCAACACACTTTTTACAAAGGCACCAAGGGAGTGGAACACTCTAACTAGATCAAACCCTAGAGAGAAGGGAGATCCTAGAGAGAGAAGCTCTCAAAAGTGTTTTTAGAAAGTAAGAGAGAGAGAGAGAGAGAGAGAGAGAGAGAAAGAATTAAAAATGCCCAGCTGGCAACTGATATACGACACTCCCGCTCGAGCGGAGAATATAATGCTCGAGCATCAAGAACAAAAATCTGGACACGCTCGAGCTCAAGAAGGCCCACTCGAACTCCAAGACACAAGAATAAAATACATCCGCTCGAGCGTAGATTTCCCCCTCCCAGAACTTTCACAGACAAAGCACTACCCGCTCGAGCGCCAACATACCCGCTCGAGCGCGACCCACTCGAGTGTAAAGAAACCCGCTCGAGCCTGAAAAACACACTTGCAGAAGTTTTGCAGAGGCACGAAATACTGGAAGGGTGTAAACCCCACTCGAACGCAATAAGGCCCGCTCGAGCGGACAACCAAAAACCAAACTCCGCTCGAGCGCAGAATGACCCGCTCGAGCCTAACACCAAAAACCTGGGCAACTACACTTAAGACCAAAACTCAGCCTACCTGTTCGAAACACGCCCATCACATCCTAAAACTCAAACATAAGGAATTAAAGGATGATAACAAGGTATACAACCACTAACTCCACGGAACCAAAGTCCGGAGAACCACAAATACAGAAAAGGAAAACTGGAATTGCTATACGGCTAGTCGAGCCATCGTGCTACTTTTGCAAAACTTCTGGGAGCTACAAATTCACGCTTGAGCGAGGCTTTTCTCGCTCGAGCGGACAAGTCAAATTCTGGGTTTTCCAGAATTCTGTTTGAAGCTCAAACTTGATATTCAAAGGCCCAAAGCTCATGTTTTTTGTACAAAAAACATAGGAACACGTTACATAACATGAGAACACAAGCAATATGAGACCAATTATTCAAAATCATGGTCCATTTCCAAAATCATTCCCAATTCCTTTCATAAATTTCAAAACTCATACAAACTTCATATCTTCATCAATCATGCATGCATGTTAATTATGGACTTTAATTTCACTTCAAATGGTATAAATAATGCTCAAAGTTATAAAACTTAACAAGACTATGCATGCATGTGTGATTTGGTGCTCAATTCTCCACATTTAACATGTTACATGCTTGATCACACAAATTCATGACAATTCTTTACATGCATGGTTATATTGACTTCAAATTCATTAGAACCAACTCAATTCTTGCTCTTAGTTACATATCTTGCTTGAATTCACTCAATCATGAACTTAAACTCATAAAGTTGAGTTCAATTACTCACCTAGGAGCCCTAATCTCCCAAATTCTAGCTAGTTCTTGAGCCTAGCCTTCCAAATCTTCAAGATTTGAGACAATTCTACAATTTTCCTCTTCTTCTCTCTAGAACCAGCCCTCTCTCTTTCTCTCTCTCTGTAGAGTGTGATTTCAGCTAAGATGAGTTCAAAAGAAGGAATTTGAGTGTATATAGGCCTATTTATAGGCTTGGCTAATTACATTGATTAAGGCTAAGTAATGATACTCTAATTTAATCATTCTGAATCTAATTATTTTGATCCGAATCAATTTCTAATTAAATTTCACCATGGGCTCTAAAAATTACGCTAACCACAATGGCATAGTCAATTTCGGTTTCTATGGCCAATAAGGCTTTCAATTTTCAGTTTACAACAGTAAGTTGAACAGATTTTTTTACGGTGAACAAATATAAGGTCAAAATCATATTTAATCATGCAATTAACACCCAAATTCAAATTAATCACATAATCACAACATAATCACGATTAATTAACTTAACACAAGATAGGGTTATCACAATTTTCCCCCATTTAGGAAGTTTGGTCCTCGAAACTTATTTTACCTCCGTTCGAAAACAAGTGCGGGTAGCGTAGTCGCATCTCATCCTCTTTTTCCTATGTAGCGTCCTTCCTATTGTGTTCTTTCCACTATACCTTCACCATTGAGATGGACTTGTTTCTCAACTGCTTCACTTGCCGGTCAATGATTCATTCTGGCTATTCTTCGTATTCCATATCTTCATCGAGAGTTATCCGGTGGTAATCAATCACATGAAACGGATCTCGAAGATAACCCCCCTCAACATTGATACATGGAACACGTTATGTATTTGCTCGAATCCTGGTGGCAAGGCAACTCTGTAAGCAACTGGACCAAATCTTTCTAGAATTTGAAACAATCCAATGTAACGGGGTGACAATTTACCTTTCTTACCAAATCTCAGCTGGCCTTTCATCGAAATCACACGTATAAATACATGGTCGCCAACCTCATATTCAAGAGGTCTTCTTCGAACATTCGCATAATTCTTCTGCCAGCTCTGTGCTGTCTTGAGCCTTTGTTAGATGATTTTAATCTTCTCGGAAGTGTCTTGCACAATTTCAAGCCCAAATAAAGCCCTATCTCTGACTTCTCTCCAACAAATTGGCGATCTACACTTCTTGTCATACAAGGCTTCGTATGGTGCCATACCAATGCTGGAGTGGAAGCTGTTGTTGTATGCAAATTTTGCTAGTGGCAAATAATTTTCCCAACTCCCCTGAAAATCTAGGGCACACATTCTAAGCATATCTTCCAAAGTTTATATGGTCCGTTCTAATTGTCCGTCTGTCTGTGGATGGAACGCCGTACTGAATTTCAGTTCTGTTCCCATTGCTCTCTACAGGCTTTTCCACTATTTAGATACAAATTTTGGATCTCTATCCGATACAATAAGTAGCGGAACCCCATGTAAACGAACAACTTCATCAACATATATAGTGGCCAATCTATAAGCATCAAAAGTAGTCTTCACAGATAGAAAATGTGCAAATTTAGTCAGTCTATCAACTATGACCCAAATAGAATCCATACCTCTAGGAGTTCGAGGTAGACCCACAACAAAATCCATGGTCACATGTTCCCACTTCCATTCCAGAATAGGGAGAGATTGAAGTAGACCGCTTGGTTTCTAATGTTCAGCTTTAACTTGCTGACATTGAAGGCACTTGGACGCATACTCTGCGATTTCCTTCTTTATTTTAGGCCACCAATAGCCCTATTTCAAGTCCCGATACATTTTGTTGTTACCCGAATGCATAGCAAACACTGACTTATGGGCTTCATCAAGAATTCTTTTCTTTAGTTCTGGAATGTTTGAGACATACATTCGGTTTTGAAATCTCAACACATCATCATCGATGCTGAATTTTGATTTCAGATTTGCTTCAAACTCATCAATTACCTTTTTGAGGAACTCATCATCTTTCTGTCTTTGCTTGACTTCATTAATTATTGCTGGCTCAGCTGAAATGGCGGCCACCAATCTAGTTTGTTCATGTAACACAACTTCAATCTCGGTTCTCTCAAAGTCTAGAAAAATTTCCTTCTGTTCAGTAAGTAAGCAAGCTAAATTCCCTGTCGATTTCTTGCTCAAGGCATCGGCAACTGTATTGGCTTTCCCGGGGTGATACTGGATCCAAAGATCATAATCTTTTATCATTTCAAACCATCTTCTCTGTCGCATATTTAACTCTTTCTACGTAAAGAAGTACTTCAAACTTTTGTGATCCGTGTAGACTTCGCATTTTGCCCCATACAAATAATGCCGCCAAATTTTCAAAGCAAACACAACCGCGGCTAACTCCAAATCATGTGTTGGGTAGTTTTTTTCATGCGGTCTCAATTGACGAGAGGCATAGGCGATCACCTTTCCATTCTGCATTAGTACATAGCCCAAACCTTTATAAGAAGCATCACTATATATCACAAAGTTTTCCATACCTGAGGGCAATGTCAAAACTGGTGCAATGGTTAGTCTTGTCTTCAATTCCTGAAAGGCAGACTCTCTTTCATCAGTCCACTCAAATGGTTATCCTTTGCGTGTGAGTTGGGTAAGGGATACAGCTATTTTTGAAAAGTCCTTTACAAACCGTCTTAATACCTGACCAGGCCCATGAATTTGCAGACTTCTGTTATATTCGTTGGAGTAGGCCAGTTCACAATTGCCACTATCTTTCGTAGGTCTACTGAAATCCCCTCCTTGTTGATAACATGCCCTAAGAAAATAACTTCATCCAACCAAAATTCACATTTCTTTAGTTTGGCAAATAATTTCTTTTCTTTAAGTGTTTGTAAGACAGTCCTCAAGTGGTATTCATGTTCAAGTCTACTCTTTGAATATATCAAGATATCATCAATAAAAACCACAACAAAATCATCAAGGGAAGTCTTAAAAATTCGGTTCATTAGGTCCATGAATGCTGCAGGAGCATTAGTCACTCCAAATGGCATAACAAGAAATTCATAACGGCCATACCTTGTCCAAAACGCAGTTTTCTCAACATCCTCTGCTTTTACTTTCAACTGATGGTACCTGGATCTCAAATCAATTTTAGAAAACTCTTGCGAGCCTTGTAACTGATTAAACAAGTCATCAATACAGGGTGAAGGATATTTATTCTTTATTGTTACCTTGTTCAATTCACGATAGTCAATACACAGGTGCAAGGTTCCATCTTTCTTTTTCACAAATAATATTGATGCACCCCATGGCGAAGTACTTGGTCGAATAAACCCTTTGTCCAGTAGGTCTTGCAATTGTTCCTTCAATTCTTTCATTTCAGCAATAGCCATTCTGTAGGGAGTTTTAGAAATAGGCTGAGTGTCTGGCACAACTTCAATGGCAAACTCTATTTCCTTGTCAACCAATTCTCCTGGCAATTCGCCTGGGAACACATCCGAAAATTCTCTAACAATAGGAATACTATTCAATTCAACATTCACAAATTGTCCAAATAACACATAACACAAATAACCCTAGCACCCTTTCTTGATCAATTTACACGCTTTCATTGCAGATATCAAATAAAGTGGAGGCACTACCCTATTACCCACAAACACAATTTCTTCCTGCCCCGGTGGTTTAAATACAACCCATTTTGCTACACAATCAATGGTGGCATAGTATTTAGTTAGTCAATCCATGCCTAGGATTACATCAAAATGTCTAAAGTCCAAGGGTAATAAATCTACATACAAGGTAGCATTCCCAATACGCATATCACAAAATCGACATACAAATGTACACAACACAGATTCCCCGGATGGAGCAGAAACACATAACAAATATGGCAATGATTCTAAAGGTCTACTCAATCTAAATGCAATTACATAAGTTACAAAAGAGTGTGTTGATCTGGAGTCGATTAATACAAAAGCATCCTAGTTGCACACAGAGATAGTACCTAAGACAACGGTTTCTGTGTTCCGTGTATCGCCTAGAACAAGTGCAAAGATTCTTCCTTGCCTCACGGTATCTCCAGTAGCAGTAGGCCTTGTAGTGCTTCTCGGTTTCGGAATTGATGCAGTTGAGCTAGTAGTTAACTTCCCACTGCTTTGATTACAATCTCTGGCCATGTGCCCTGGCTTACCAGACTTAAAACAGGTCCCTGATATACGGTAACAAACCCCACGATGCCTTTTACCACATTGGTCTCACATTGGAGATGTGTCTCTGGAAGAATTTGAGGTACTTGAGGAGTCCATATTTTGCTTCTTTGAAAATCTTTTTTTTTAAAAAGAAGCCCTGTCTTTTACTACTTTTCCAGTCAGTTGATGACTTGGCCTGTCTGGCTATATTGGCTTCTGATATTATGGCCCGGTCTAACACTTCGATATAGGTTTCCAACTTGAGTACATTCACTTTCTCTAAGATATCATCCTGAAGGCCTCCCTCAAAATGTCTTGCTTTCTTATAGTCAATATCGACCATGTGTGGTGCAAATCTGGCTAATTCAGTAAACTTGGCCTCGTACTCGGCTACTGTCATGCTATTTTGCTTCAGTTCCATGAACTCCGATACTTTCCTATTGCGAACACATTGCGAAAAGTATTTGTCATAGAAAAGTTCCAAAAATCGTGCCCAGCCTATATTTTTATTATCCTCATGAATCAACATCCACCACCTCCTTGCTTTGTCTTCTAATGTTAAGGTGGCTAGCATCATTTTCTGTGTTTCTAGACAAGGAAACACTTTAAACAGCTTTTCTATGCCAAGGACCCATACTTCAGCCTTCAACGGATCCAATTCCCTATGAAACTGTGGTGGTTTCATCTTCTTGAACTCTTTGGCGAGAGCTATTGTCCGGTCATCATTTTGTAAATTTGGTACAGGTGGTGCTGGAGGTGGAGGTGGAGGTGGAAGGTGTGGCTGTTGCCATTGTTGTTGTTGTCTTAATGTTTCTGTCATTTCCTAAATCAATCTTTCTATCCTATCCATTCTGGCAGTAGAGGACTCCTCTAATTCATCACCTCTTGTTCTCACCATTATTTGATTAAACTTGCATTATTCTTCACAAGCACGCATATACAAAGGAGCATATGTATTCAAATAATTCACAATACAAGTAAATCACAAATCATATAGCACGTAGTCATTTATTTCAAACATTTAGGCACATTCTCAATATCTTTAAGTTTTTATTTATCACATGAATGCATCCTAGATCTTTTCTAGATGCTTATTGCTCATTTGGACAAGTGTGTGAGTTATTAACTTGTGCTCTGTCATGACCCGAACCCGCCCCTATGGATTAAGGTCATAACCAGCCAATAATCATGAGATTACCTATGGCCTCAATCAAAATTAGACATACTTTAATAATAATGGGGCCAAATAGAAGCAGACTTAAAGATTTGTCCAATGAGCTGTGCTTACATGGCATGGCAAAATTGCTCCATAAACACATCATAATAACTCACACATATCTACAGAATTAACATCTTTGTACATCCAAGAACTTCAAACTCATAGTCAACCAAACAAAAGCTTATATACATAGGTGATACAACATATTCACCAAGATAGCAAAAGAGTGACAAAAGAACAAAAGAACAAAAACAAAGTCTCAAATCGTGAGACATTCAGGGTTGACTCCTCTAAACTGAAATCCTCTCATAATCTTCACTGAGGCTGGGTTTGGGCGTCTCTTTGCTTACCTACATACACATGAATGAGAGTGAGTAAAAGCCCAGTGAATAATATCAAATAAGAAAGTTACATGAATGAAAATTCGTAACAATCATATCAAACGGTCTTAGGCCCATTCATGTTCTATCTAATACATCAAATAGCCTTGGGCCCAATTCATTCTTATCAAACGGCCTCCGACCCAATTCGCTTGTGTCAAATGGCCTTTGGCCCAATCATCTATATCAAATGACTTTTGACCCAATCATTCATGTCAAACGGCCTTTGGCCCAATCATTCATGTCAAACGGCCTTTGGCCCAATTATTTCTATCAAACGGCCTTTGGCCCAATAATTTCTATCAGACAGACATTTGATTCAAATTAACAAATCCATAGAGCTCATGCAGAAGTAAGCATTTGGAAGTAGCATACTTCAATACGTTCTTATTAATATTACTCACAGTGTTCTACCAGTGGATTTGCCCTTGCGCTTGACCCTACACATTTCATAACACATTGGGTCACAAACGATTCAATCCGTTCTTTAATTTATTTATTCCTCTTAGGCTTCTTTCTTATCTTCTTAGTCCATTTACAATGCTCAATGTATGCCTAAGAGTGCTTAGAAATGAAAGAGAACGGAAAACAAATCATAAAACACGTTTTCAAAATTTCTAAAACAGGGCTCTTCGCTTGAGTGCCACTTTGGTTGCTCGAGCGGACCTTTTTGGTCTGCAAAAGTTCTGGTTGTTTGTAATTTATGCTCAAGCGAGATTTTTGACGCTCGAGCGAGGAATCATGCAAAGCAAGATTCGCTCGAGCGCAGATTCGGCCGCTCGAGCCACCGTGCTATTTCTGCAAAACTTCTGGGAGCTACAAATTCACGCTCGAGCGAGGCTTTTCTCGCTTGAGCAGACAAGTTGAATTCTGGGTTTTCCAGAATTCTGTTTGAAGCTCAAACTTGATATTCAAAGGCCCAAAGCTCATGTTGTTTGTACAAAAAACATAGGAACACGTTACATAACATGAGAACACAAGCAATATGAGACCAATTATTCAAAATCATGGTCCATTTCCAAAATCATTCCCAATTCCTTTCATAAATTTCAAAACTCATACAAACTTCATATCTTCATCAATCATGCATGCATGTTAATTATGAACTTTAATTTCACTTCAAATGGTATAAATAATGCTCAAAGTTATAAAACTTAACAAGACTATGCATGCATGTGTGATTTGGTGCTCAATTCTCCACATTTAACATGTTACATGCTTGATCACACAAATTCATGACAATTCTTTACATGCATGGTTATATTGACTTCAAATTCATTAGAACCAACTCAATTCTTGCTCTTAGTTACATATCTTGCTTGAATTCACTCAATCATGAACTTAAACTCATAAAGTTGAGTTCAATTGCTCACCTAGGAGCCCTAATCTCCCAAATTCTAGCTAGTTCTTGAGCCTAGCCTTCCAAATCTTCAAGATTTGAGACAATTCTACAATTTTCCTCTTCTTCTCTCTAGAACCGGCCCTCTCTCTCTCTCTCTCTCTCTCTCTAGAGTGTGATTTCAGCTAAGATGAGTTCAAAAGAAGGAATTTGAGTGTATATAGGCCTATTTATAGGCTTGGCTAATCAAATTGATTAAGGCTAAGTAATGATGCTCTAATTTAATCATTCTAAATCTAATTATTTTGATCCAAATCAATTTGTAATTAAATTTCACTGTAGGCTCTAAAAATTACGCTAACCACAATGGTGTAGTCAATTTCGGTTTCTGTGGCCGATAAGGCCTTCAATTTTCAGTTTACAACAGTAAGTTGAACAGATTTTCCTACGGTGAACAGATATAAGGTCAAAATCATATTAATCATGCAATTAACACCCAAATTCAAATTAATCGCATAATCACAACATAATCACGATAAATTAACTTAACACAAGGTAGGGTTATTACGGGATGATTTTCTTTGGGTGTCCACTCCCCGCCGTATAATAGCCAGTAAATGTGGGGGCGATCTTTGAAACAAAAACAAAAAGGGTGTTTTAAATTGGACTCTTACAGATGGACTCATGGCTTGCTTTCTATGGTTGTGAATGTTTAATTGTTGTGATTGATGACATGAATAGTGATTGTCATGGTTTGGTTATTATGAATCTATATAATTGTTAAAAATTGCATATGGAGATAAATGTCTTTGTAAAGTTTTGCTATAAGGATACCATAATCTTATTCAATGGATTAAATACTTGGTTAAAAGTATTCCTACTAGGCAAATAGGTCAACCCTATTTTATGTTTCCGGAATTGACGAAGCACCACCTCCTTGATGGATGGGATCAAGCAATAGCTCCTTTTGGAAATAGTGATTCACATGTATTTTGTTATTTTGAATTGGGATTTCTATAACCAGACTATCAATTTATTTTGTTGTTATTGTACGCTCTTGAGGCTTATATTTTGTAAGGCCATCCAGTTCATTGAACTGGTATATGAATTCTGAATATTGTAGGATTGTACTTGGTGAATTGTAATCCCTCGCCTCTTAGTTCAATGAAAAAGATGATTTTTGGGTATATTCTTGTATTTGTCTTGGCATAGTCCTATGAGAGAATTTCGGGGTGTTACATTAGGAGTATCATAGAAATGAATTAACATATGCACACACATCTATTCTTGTATGTATATATATATATTTATTTATGACATTTCATTTCTTTTTCTTCAGAGACCTTTTGAGGAATCTAAAGTGTCACAAGGACGAGGATCTTCTTAAAGGTCAAGCAGTCAAAAACCAAAAGGTTCGATGTCTTCTTAAAATTGTACTTTATGGCTACTTATGTAAAATTCTTCTCCCAACCTCCATTGGACAGGAGCATTTGTAGTAACGGACCTTTAATTGAATATTTCTCTATTAATTTCTTGTTCTCACTTTGCAATGTTTTGGTTTTCCAATTTTTGGAGGTCATACAGTTGCTCTAGATAAGAACTATGAGTGGGGTTTTCACATTTAACTACACTTGCTGCTTGTTGTGTAATCTTTTCTCATGAACTTGACCTAAAAATGTAAAGCTTTTTTTGCCGTTGCCATCATCAATAATTAGCAAAAAAGCATATTATCTGTGGTAGCTAACATCTGTTTGTGTTTTTTTTTCTTGTAGTAGCTCTCTGCATTTGTTTTCTAAGCTCTATTTTTTTTTCCTCTCGCAAAACATTTAATAAACTTTTTTTTTCTTTTGTTTTTTTTTTCTTTTCCCTTAATCTTTTCTCGTAGACCTAAAAATGTTTAGGTTCCTAAGCATTCCCATCATCATCAATAATTATCAAAAAATTTAATTATTTGAGTATATGGTAATTAACCCTGTTTGTGGTTTTTGTTCCTGTAGCAGCTTTCTACATTTCTTTTTTTATATCGTTTGCTAAACTTTTTCTTTTTTGCCTTTTGTCTTTCTTCCTTCAAGGTTCTTTGGGACAAGACTCTTGAGTTGAGATTCTTGCTGCAAAAAGCATTCTCAAGTTCTAATAGACTTCCAAAGGTTTGTTTGATTGATAAATCTTGCTTGTGTATGGTAATTTATGTTCTATTGGAACCTTATAATTGAAACATGGCGAATTGTGCAGGAGCCACTCAAGTCTTCATTCTGTGATTCAGACAGTAAGGTGAATGAAGCATATTCAGATCTAATTACCTCATCTAAGAAGACTTTGGATTCTCTACTGGAATTATAGGAGGTAAGAGATTATCTTACCCATTTACTTGCCTTTTTTCTTTTCCTTTTGTGTTGTGTAGGATTCTAACAATGGGATGAGTAGTTGATGCTTTCGAAATGTTATTAAAATTTGATGTACCTGTCAATCTCCGTTCCTTTGTTTGCATGTTATGCTTATTTTGACAGGCATTGCTTGAGAAGAATCCATCCATTGCTCAAGCCATAGATGGTATGGCAAGTAATTTTTTGTAGGCCATTCTGAAACCAGAGCATTAGGCATTACTTTCTTTGAAATTCTTTGTATCAAGTAATATAATGATGTTTGTGTCCTCTCCTTCTGCTTTGAGCAAAAAAGTTATGAAAGTATATCCTTTAAATTTTTCTTGAAGACTCTATTTATCATGAATAAACTATTAGGCAATACTCTCTATGATATATAAGATTGTCAATATGGGAATTTTGAAACACCCCTCCCCCCCAAATTATACTTTGGGATTATATCTCTATGTGACTTTGCATATGATGGTATCTATAACATTTTTTACAAATGTGCAATTAGTAGTATGTGTATGCCCAAGGAGTTGAGTTGTTTTTCTTCTTTCTAAGGTAACTATGGCCAACCTCCCAAGTGTTTAGAAGTTTCTAGGAGCTTAAATGGAGAAGATGATGAAGAATGGTCGCAGATATCTGAAATGCACTCAAGGTATTTGCACAATCAACATTCAATTGCATTTCTTTTGTAGAACATTAAATATTTGAGATGGATAGAGCCTCTTAAACTAAATTGTTGGTTATAGTAAAATTTTTGTTGAACTTGCAATTTTTGTGGATAAAGTGACATTTTGTTTTTACATGCTTCATGTCATGCTAAAGGTATTTAATGCTAAGACATTTGAAGGAGTGTGATCAGTCGAACTCAATACTCTAGCAAAAGGGGGCTTATTTACTTTCATGGTATTTCCAACATGTCTGTTAGGTCGCATACTAGGAGGGGAATGGTGGCGTTGTTCTATTTATCTTACTATGTTGTATGGTTAATTTTGAACTTATGTAACTCTGTATTGTTGAGAGCACACAAACTTCACCATCTTACATAAATTGGTGGGTACTAAGAGCTTTGCCTTATTTTCTTTATGCTATAAAAAATAAAAAAAATAAAAAATGTCTAAGATCTGTGTACAATGGAAGTGTCCTAGAAGTTCTTTTTCGATCCTATTTGAGAATTCTGTGCACAACATTAGGTCAAAAGATTCCTATCATCTAAAATGTTGACATGATTTTTTTTTTGGGATAAAATAACATATTATAAAAGAAAAGGCACCAAAGGGGTGCACAACCCACATACAAAACAACTATAATTGTTATACAAGAACAACCTATTCTAGAGCCTCTCTACAGAATCCAAAAATTGGTTCAAGGATAGGTTAATCATCCTGGAACGTCAACTATACAATATAGACAAAATAATTTTCAAAATGGGCATTTCATTTTCGACGAATGCTCTTCTATTCCACTCCTTATATCATCCAACAATCACTGAAGGAACCAATCATGAAGCCCTTTTTCTTTTTCTTTTTACCCACTCGAACACCTCCTCCAAGACCAAATAAGCTCCATTACCTTCCTTGATAACCTTTGTAACCCTATTAAGTTCCTAAATTTTGAGTTATTATAATAAAGCCCTTAGTTATTCATTTATTCACAAATTTAACCCTAGAATCGAAGACGCATCACAAATAAACTCATACAAAACCAAATCGACCCCGATAGCTTAGTAATCATTTTTACACACTAATATTAATTATTTAACTATGAGGCCCCTGACCTTTGTAACTTTATTTAGACCCTTACTTTGAACTATTTCAATATAGACCCTCGATCCCTTATTTATTTTCAATTTTAGCTCTAGAGCCGAAAATGCGTGCCAACCGAAAACTCGCAAATCTTGATTGAACTCGGGAACTCAGGATCATTTCCAAAGAAAATTAATTCCCTAACTATATTTGCTGATCAAAAACCCTAGGCTTTCAGTTCTCATTACGACTAGCTGTTTAATTCGAAATAAAGAAACTTTAAGCAAATTGAAGTTCCAAATCCTAATTAAATTAAATTCTACACTTAAATAAATGTTCCAATACATGAATTAAACCTAAAGCTCTCACATTTTTATTAAATTTCTAATTGACCCAAACTAGTACCATTATACATATATATATACTTGTACCTTTCTTAAATAAATAAATTTGTACACAAAATATCTTCAAATTACACAGGTAAAAATAAAATAATCCCCTCGAATCATCATCATGTGGCTAGCCACCCTAGATGTTAGAGGAACCCTTTGTTGTGTACTTTTTGGGACAAGAATGCTTGATTTCATGAAGACTTTTGACTAAGGCCAAGTTTGGCATAACCTAAATAATACAAAAAGTCAAAAAGTCACTATCCTATTTAAGTCACATCATCTTATTTAAATCACATCACCTCTCTAACACATCACATCAAACCCAACCCAAACCAACCCATATAAGCCAATAAGTCAAAAAGTGTACTTTTTTAGAACAACCCAAACCAAATCCCCAAATCATGAAGATATGCTTGTACTAATTTTCAATCTAGTTCTATTTTGACCAAACTAGGACTAAATCATGTTCCAAGTTATAATTAATCTTCTTAATCAACCTCCATTTCATTCCATTCCAACCAATTACAAATTCTTCCATCCAATTCCAACCAAGGGCTTTTTAGACTTTCCACAACAATTTTTTTTTCTTCTATAAATAGGACCTCTTCCCTAGTAGTTTTGCACATCAACCACATTCACACACTACACATTTTAGCTAAGAAAGTGAGGAGAGAGAGAGAAACATAGAGGAAGAGAGCTTTGGTGGTAGAGGAAAGGAAAAAAGAGAAGAAATTGTGCAAACACTTCACTAGACAATCAAGTAAGCCACAACACAACTCTCTCTTATTTTTCCTTTCTAATACATGCTCTTAGAAGTTTTAAACATTCATTTCAGATGTGTTTTGATGGTATTCTTGTGTTAAAAATGAAAGGAGTTGAGCCTTGATTCTACCCTTCTTGTATTTCTCTTAATCGGTATAAGACTACCTCTTTCCATATCAATCTCTCAAAATTTCCAAAGGCACACCTTCACCTTAAATTTATGAGATTAATACATATTATTTAGCATGTTTTTATCGCAAGAGAAGTATAAAATTTCCCCTAGTTGACCTCTTTTCTCACCAACTTTCTTATTCCAAGAACTGTGCCAGAAAAATCTGTTTTACAGCCAACTTTCAAAAATTCTAGAAAAATGTAGAAAACTCTTCTGGACCTAAATTTTATGTGAAAATCTTCCTTAAGGAGTTAGATTTCAAGGAAAATTAGTTTCATTGAAAAAGAGTGAGGGGTTTGTGAGAAAACCCGATTTTCGTAACGGTCGACGAATCTAGACAGAGCTAGAGTACTTCTGAAATAACTAAAAATCGGGAAAAGCTATTCCATTTCCAAAAATGTTCTGAAAACTAGATAAAATTCTCTACGAACCATAGGAAGGTCGGATTTGGAAAAAATCTGAAATAGTCCTTTTAATCTTGATCTTTAAGTGACTCTGAATCTGGAAATTCTGTTTACATTGATGTTTTGTGCTTTGGACTTTATGAATATGCTTACTTATATATAATCATTTCTTGGTATGATATTATACATGTCATGGTTATGTATTTTTTTTCCTTGATGATGCTTATATCTATGAAAATTTATTTCAATTGCTTGTGCTAACTAACTTAAGACAAGTAACTCAATGGGAAACTTAATTGGGATGGTATTAGGTTTTCGATCACTTGAATAATGAAGAGATGATAATGTGTTGTGGATTAATGGGGATGTGTTCCCTAATTGAAGGAAAGTCTTGCGCAAGCGGTTGTATCAGAAACCTTGAATGGATCGGTTGTATTTGGACCCTAGGTGCTTATGATGTATAAGGTTGGAGGAGGTTATGGGCAAGGCCCTTATTTTACCGTCTCTTTTGAGGTCCTCGGTTGGCGCTACGCGATATACAACTGTTGGTAGGCATCTGGGGTAAGGTCTGCAAAGCAACAAAAGAGGGGGCATACCGAATAATCCAAGTCCAATTCTTGTGATTGGGAGGATGAAATCTCTTTGGGGGATTTCTAGATTACTAACATCTAACCTTGTAATCCTTTATTATTGAATGATTATCATGCTTCATTACTTGCTTCTTAGAAATGTGATGGTGTATTGGATTGGGAAAAAGGGCGGGATGTGTGTGCATTTACTGGGCATTCAAAGCTCATGGCGTTTCGTGCTAGGTATTAAAGACTATTAGACCGGTCAAAGGCAACGCTAAAGCATTTGAAGACGTATGGCTATTCTATGAGAGTTAGGAACTAGTTATGTAAACATGTTTTGAGTTTGTAAGTGATTAATCCTTGTTGTAATTAAGGCCTGTTTTGCAATTATTAAATATATCATTTGTAACCTATCTGTATAACCCGTCAACTCATGTAGGCCTTGTGTTAATACTTTGTCAAGATCTGTCAAAAATGTAGCTTTGCTATCTAAGGTGGTTGGACTTAGAAGGGATGCTATATTGACTTCTCCGACCTTCCTGGGATCTTGCTTGGTTATTAAGCACAGGACTCATTAGTGACATTTCCTACTCTTGTAACCTTAGATAAACCATGTATTTATTTGTTAATATATTATTTAATGTTCTCGATTTTTGGGGCATCACAAATTCAGACAATATGAGAGCCAAAAATCACAACTCCTGCACCATCTTACAGTGGATTAAGTATGATTTGATGTCTTCTTGTCATGTTTGCACATAGAACACCAATTAACATGCACTTACCTTCTTTTAATCAAGTTGTCAATAGTAAGGATATTTCCATGCGCTGCACACCAAACAAAGAAAGTTTCCCTAGACAGAGCCTAAGTATCCCAAATTGCCCTCTGAGAAAAGGAAGACCCTTTATGGCCGAAATGAGCCTCATAGTAAGATTTCACGCTAATCAGGACAAAATTAGACCTCTTCCACCACATTGCATCACCCGTGTCTACAATTCAGAAAGCATATAAGCGCCAAATAAAACATCTAACCTTTAGAAATTGGCTAGCAGCTCGTTTGATTTTGACCAATTAACTTCCAATTTCTTTTTTGGATTTTGTTTTGTTTTACTATTTTTTTTTGCATGCGTTCTTTAGAATTTTTTGTCCAGTCCACATAAATTCAGCATTCTTGATGTTATTGAGACTGTTGATGCTCCTGTGTTTGTAGAATAGCTCATTTTAGAAACAAATTGATAGATAAATGATAGAGGAAGCCCCAGGTGACAACTGGTGCTGTTGCTTTTAGAGGCAAATTACATGCCTTCGATCAGGTTTGCCTCTATGATTCAAGTGATATCCTTGCACTTTTATGTTATGTTTGGTCCATTGGAATAGAGTGGAATGGAATAATCATTCCATCAGAATGTCCATTCTCATGTTTGTTTCTTGAAAAAAGAAATGAGAGACAATGTATTGCAAATGGAATCACATTCACCATTGTAAAGAAATGGTCATTTTATAAGGAAGTTAAGAAATGACCAATCCGTTCCAATCTACTTCCATTCCAATGAACCAAACACTATCTTAGAGGAGTAATGGTAGTGGTACTTATCTGATTCAGTCATCCACATACAGAATATTAGTTAGCAAATTGCTGCTTATATGAGGGATCCAAGTAGAATGATAAAGGGAATGCAACAGAGCTAGTCGGCTGTTGCTATATTTGGAATTGTAAGTTCATAAGTTTGCCCTTTTAATTTATTCGAAAGTTAAACAAGTTTACTGTAATGTGATTATGGAAAATGCATGTACAATAAGTTTTACCTTTTTTTAATATCTATGGGTTTATTAAACTGTTAATTACCTGCTATTGTTAATGACAGGTTTCAAATGCAGAGAGCAATACCAAGGAATAGGTCTGAATTTATACTACTTCAGTGACTTAATGAGTTGTTTGGCATAGCTGTAATAACCCAATTTTTTTTTTAAAATAATCAGTGCATAATTTAATTGAGTAAATTTTCGGATTTCACTGCTGTGTAAATCTGTGCAAAAACAGTTCGATTTTGTATTTTTTAAAAATAGTTCATGATCTCAGAAAATTATGATATTTTTATATGTTGTTCTCATATGAGTCTAGCATGTTGGATAAACATTTCAGAATTTAATGATTAGTATTTATTTTATGAAAATTCACGGATTGATTGGTGTTCAGTTTAATCCATACCAGAATTTTGTTATTAAATTTTGAATGTTTAAACCATGACTTGAGATAAAGTTTGTTGGATCGATTTTGGTATATAATTGGGCTATATTTGGCTTATGGGTGAGAATTTAATTCAAGACCCATGACTTAGATTCAATTTAATTTGAGTTTGTTTAATGACTCATGTTTAACTGTTTGGTCTATTTTAATTATGTGATTGGTAGTGATCACATTGAGAGTTGTTATTATTTATTATATAAGATTATAATATATATTTGAAAGTTAAATTTATGGTGTGTAACATAAGGTGAAAAATTATATATTTTTGTAGTGAATAAAAATTGGTGTATATTTCATAATAAGCAAAAAATTTATATTTTGTGATGTACAAAAATATTATATTTTTGTGATGAGAAAAATTATATCATTTTATAATTTATGTTATCAAATTTTAAAATATTTTACAATATATTTTATATTAAGTTTTGTGATGTTACATCCGTGGGGAAGCGAACCCACGTGGGGTTGTCTCCCACGCCCCTCCCCTTTTTCCTTTTCCCATCAGACTTCTCCCTTTCCTCTCCATTTTGCTTTTCCCTCATTTTGGTGAGCAGAGGGCCTGCCTCCAGTGGAGGAGCCAGAAAACTAAATCAGGAGGGGCACTTATTAATTACAACTTCAAATTTTTTTTTTTCATAACCAACAATAAGAAGATAATAAAATTTTACAAAAGTATCACATAAAATTTTACAATTAATTTAGAGTAAAATCATAAAGAAAGTATTGCGTGTAACTCGTATATCATGGACAATGTCATATATTTAAGTCGTAAAATAAATTATATAATGGTAAGATAAATTAAATTTTTACAAAATTTGAGTAAAAATTTTATATAATAGTGATATCACGTCACTATTGACGTATGATATCACCAATCAATAGTAAAGCAACATATGAAGGATGAACTCCACATGCAAATATAACTAATACTCTAATAATTTTTATATGTATATAGTGAGATTAATTATATTTGCATATCAATAATGATGGATATTACCTTTTTATTGAGATTTTTTCGCAAAACTTTCATACATAAAAATATAATTTGTTGTAATCACTTCATTTTCAATAAAATAATCACTATTGTTTTCATAAATTTAAAAATGCCTTTGACATTTTATTCTAAATATTATTTTTGTTTAAAATTTTATTTATATACATATGCAAAAAAAAAAATTAAAAAACAAAATGAAAAATCCAGAGGGGGCACGTGACCCCCCTCGTCCTCATGTAGCTCCGCCACTGCCTGCCTGTCACGCCCCAATTTTTATTACTCGAAGTATTACCAATTTCATTTACTTAATTCCATTTCAGAGATAACATGCGGAAATAAACTCGTATATTCAACTCGTAGAAGTGAATAACATTGCTCTCATTCGTATGCAAGTAAATACAACATGAGTACACTAAATAAATTGCCCTTGGGCTTACATCATTAAAAGTCAAGAAGAAGGGTATAACCCTTTTACAAAAATGGCATTCCGCCAACACAAAAGAGGCCCCGTGGCCAACAAATAAGAAGATCCAAAACCTTGTAGCACATCCTGACTATCACCTGAAAAAGATTCAACAACGTGGGATGAACATATAGTCCAGTAGGGATCTCAACATGATCCTCAACAATAACAACTTACAGATAGCTATGATCATGAATGTTCAATCTCATACTAGAATAGTAATGTGACAGTTTATGCAAAATATACATAAGTATGATCTTTTCTTGAAAACAGCCATTTCATTCAATGCTATAAGCGGTTCACCTTTCTTTCCTTTTCATTACCCATTTTTCCAAACTTTCATGACTAAAACAGTTTTAAAAAAAAAAAAAAAAAATTCACCAAGCCCATTACTCTTCCCCCATTTTCCGTACTTATAACAAAATGACCTTTTTTTGAAAACATGTTCACAAATACCCCATTTTCCTTCACACTTTCCAAAATCTCAAAATGGCATTTTAGTTTGTTCCCAATACATTCATATCAACACATGCATGCCTTAAATAAAAGGGAAATAACAAATCATCAATCATGTATATAATCCACAAATGAGGCAACTCGGCCTTTCAAAACTGTAACCATCGCAACCCATAACATACTCAGATACACTGACGATAACAATTAAAACTCCCGAATATCAGTTTTTACTTTTCATTATTTATTCAACTTTTCATTTTTATCAATATGGCTCAGAACCTGGCCAAATTATAACAGTGAACTACACATCACATTAACATTACGTCCAATATCAACAAAACAAATGAGACTAAGGCTCATATCAAAACACTTCATACTTCTCATTTGATACACATTTTAGTGTTGTATCAACAACATATAGAAACACTTCTATAAATCAATAAGCACACATAATAGTGATGCTAATGGAGTCCATCCCCTATCTCCTCCCAAACAAAAGTCCGGTTTAGAGGTCCATCCCCTATCTTCCCCCAAACCGTGGAGTACATCCCCTATCTCCTCCCACACAACACAAATGTATATAAACAATTATCATATACAAATTCAATCAGTCAATACAAAAAAAAACATAAATAACAAGTGTAATACATACACATAAACTATTCAATAATGTTTAACCAACACAAGTGTAACGCATACATCACAATTCAACACAACAATGTCATCCTCCACCGATGACCAAGGACAAAACCTCTAGATGCATGTATTCAGTACACCTAATAAAAGAGACTCAACTCTCAAGCAAACCTTAAACCCAACAACGACACTAGTATGATAGGTAAGGATAAAACCCCCAAATGTGTGTATTCAACACTCATGATACAATAGTTCAATTCTCAAATTTATTTTCCGAGACTCACATAGAGTTAACATTTCATTTACCATTTTCACGATCAACTTTCATAATTTTCTTAAGTCAACATGTTCCACCACTTATTCCAAAAACACTTTTCCCTTTTCACAAAACCAATTACATTCTCTTCATTTTACAAAATCAATTCCATGGATAATAAGCCATAACCCAACTTGATTCAATACGTTCATTTCAAAATAACCCCAATACCATAATTAATCCCTTAACTGTTAACACCTTCTACACAACTCATATTAACAATAGAAATTTACCAACATTGTTCAACCATAAACCCTTTTTATTTTACCAAATCAAAATATAATTTAGGGCTTTCTCTTCTTTCAACAATAACGTGCTAATTTTACTCTCTAATTAGTCCAGACCACAGTCAATGATAACAAAACCATTCTCAAACAACCAACCCCAGGTTCCCCTCATGATTTTCAAACAAATCCAACACGGATATGATTTTCATGCAATACAAAATTACCACATGTCTATCTATAGACGGAGTATTGAAAAGGAACAAAGAAATCCCTACCTCAAATGGAGAGACCCAAAGAAGATGATGAAAATACTCGGATGTGTTCCAACCCACAATTTTGCGGATCAAAATGAAGATCAAGGGAAGCTCCACACTCAATACAAAGGAACTAGGGTAGAAGATCACTAGAACTAGATGTATTTATAGAGAGAAGATGTAGTCTAGAGAGAGAAACTCTCAAGTTATTCATTCAATGAACTTCATTAAATTGATTAATCTATCTAATACATTCATAATACATAATGCATCCTCTATATTAATGAATTCATTAGATAGATTAATGTGTCTTACATATTCATAATAGATACATAATGCATCTCTAAGATTCATTCATAATAAATCCATCACATTCAATGTATTAGCATTAGTCTTCTATACATTATATATATAGGTATCAATGATTAGTCACCATCTAATTGATGTACATGTATCTTACTAATGAGATGAATCTAGTATAATCATGCAAAATCTTTGAAAAGTTAGAGAGAGAAAATGGCCCGAAAAAGTGATCAAAAAAAGCTATTTTTCGGATTGATAAACAAACAGATCCGCTCAAGCGTCAAACCCAAAATCTGGACATCAACCCTTGGTTTCCAAACACAACCAACCTGTTTCAAACCTGCCCAACACGACCCAAGACTCATATACAAAGAGTAAAGGATGGAAATGGGAATAAGACAACAACACATCTACGGAACCGAGTTCGGAATACAATTAAACAATGAAAGGAAAACCGGGATCGCTATACTGCCTCACTGCTTCGCTTCTCTCCCTCCTATGGATATTCAAGCTTTGAGCTTAGAGTGAGAGTCTTTAGAGTGAAATTTTGCAAAAGTTTTGTAAATGAAAGTCGGAGAGCTCGTCGCGATCTTCGCAATGGTGGTCTTGGATTTATGATCGAGCGAAGTTTGCTTTTCGGATTTGCTCCTCTTCATTATTTGAGGTAGAGACTTTCTTTATATTTTTACATTAAAGCTATGTTAAGATTATTTTGAGAAAATATGTCATTTTAAGAGGTATTGCATATATATATATAATTTTCAGATTTTTGTTTGGTAATTTTTGGAAGAAAAATTATGTTGAAATATTAAGAATGCTGGCATTTTGAGATTGATTTTGGAAAAATCATTTTGTGTTGTTAATTTTGTAAAAAAAAAAAAATCCGAAAAAAAAATTTAAAAGTTGTATGATTGTATTTACATCATATTATGATTAGATGATTTATTTTGAGAAATATAAAGTTGAAATATTTTTTTATCTTTGATTTTGGAATTTATTTTTGAGAAAAATAAATTTGAGAAACATTGTGTAAATTGTTAAGTTGGGATTATAGAGTTGTTTTGGGATTAAAAACTTTAAAAGTGTTACATTCATGATATTTTATGAAAAATGATATGCTGATGATTTAGTTGTGTTCATTTTTGTGAAAATAAAAATGTGAAATGTGGGCTTTTAAACTCATAACTTTGAAAATGTTACTCTTGGGCATATTTCATAACATTTGATGTAAATATCATGTTGGTTAGGTAATTTTAGACAAAAAAAAGAAAAGAAAAGAAAAGTGGTGAAATTGTTATTGGTAGAGAATTTGGGGCAAATATTACCTCTTTAAGTTGGCATGAAAAATGGTTATGTTGAGATATGGTTATGTTAGAGGGATGAGACATGTGAGGTTAAGTTGGTGTTATTAATTTGGAAGATGGTAAATATAATGAATTAGTAATTTGATGAATTAAATTAGTTTGGTTAATATTTTAAATCCTTCATAATTAAAGGGGTGTTATTGGGTTTTTAATTCCTAACTTTAACATTATGAGATTAAAAGTGACGAAGTTGACCAAGTATGAGGTTTGGAGAAATAAGCGAGATTAAGTTGATGTGGTATGGTATTGGGTTCCTAGTTTTACTAGTTGAGTAATGTTATAATAATAATTTCATACTTTAAAATTCTTATGAGATATTTTGAATTGTTTTGGCGGATTTGGACAAGAAAGGAAAAGAATATGATTTTAGCTCGTTTGGAGCAAATGGATGAATTGAATTAAAACAAGAATGAATTATCAAAACTTTAATTATTTATTTATTTTCCTTGGTTTAAATTGATGGGGTTGATGTTGATAATTGGAAAGTGAACACCATGTTATATTTTATAATTATAGTCAAGAGAAGATTTTGATATAATTGATTAAGTGTTGGAATACTTATAGCGATCCCGGGTTTACCCTTGTTGTACAGTGATCCGGACTTGTGTCCGTGGATGTTAGTAGTTGATTATAATCTTGTTTACATCCTCTCATGCTTTGTATTTGAGTTATAGGATGTGTTGGGCAGGTTTGTCACAGGTTGGTTGAGCTTAGGAACCAAAACTAGTTGCCCAGATTTTGGCCTGTCCGCTCGAGTGGAGATTTCGACGCTCGAGCGGGGACCTTGTTGTTGCTTGTTCGCTCGAGCGGGGGTTTTGGCGCTCGAGCGGGGAATACACCCATCCAGTATTTCCTGTGTAGTGTTGGGCGCTCGAGCGGGGGACTGGCCGCTCGAGCGGAAGGTTGTGAGTGGCGCTCGAGCGGGGACCTGTCTGCAGAAACTTCTGGGAGTGTGCATCCGCCGCTCGAGCGGGAGTTTGTGAGTGACGCTCGAGCGGGGGTTTCCACGCTCGAGCGGGCGACTGGGTTTAAGTTCCGAGTTTTAGCTTTTTAAATCACTTTTTCTTGTTCTTTCTTTCTCTTACTTTCCCAAAACACAACTTTGAGAGCCTCTCTCTCTAAAATCTTAACTTCTCTCTTAGATTTGATCTAGTAGGAGTTGTTTACTCACTTTCGGCCTTTACAAAAGTTGTGTTGATCGTCGAGGGCTACATTTTAATCTGAAAATTTCGGGATTTGGAGCATTTTGATTTTGGTCTTCATCTCCGTTGGAGCTCATCTTTTGAGGTAGGGATATCCTACTCCTCTTTATGGGTTTTGTCTTTGAATTTTAGCATTTTGATATGTTGGGGGTTGTTGTGTAATTTTGAGAAAGTTTGGGTCTTTTGTGTAATTTTACAAAAGTTGGGGTTTTGTTATTAATAAACCTAAATGCAAGCTTGGTATAGAAAGATGAGTTAGATGGTGGATTATGGATGAAAATGGAGCCTTAGGGTTGTTTTGTTAATTATGGGAATTTGCCCTAATTGTTTTAATTAATTAATGCATATAATTAATTAAAGAAAATGAGGAATTGAATTGGAAGTGTATGGGGTTAAAGGGTGTAGTCGAATTACTTATCACTCACCGAATTGAAATGTTGATTAAATATCCATTTGTGCATTTATTTTCTGTTTAGAAATAACTGCTTGGGCTATCGGTAGAGGATAGTCGTGATTGTTGTAGACAATGCATGATGATTAGGCAAACGAAAACTAATCAATGGAATGTGTCATGGGACTTGACGGTTGATGGAATACATTAACTTTATGTATTGATTGAATGTATGTAGAACCTATGTGTTTATATGCATTATGTGTAGAGGAGGAGATGGGGGATGTACTCCGCGGTTTAGGGGAAGATGGGGGATGTACCTCTAAACCGGATAGTGTTGGGAGGAGATGGGGGATGAACTCCGTAGATACAGCTCATATGCTTGTCTAGAGAAGTGAAGATACAGCTCATATGCTTATCTTTGAGAAGTATAGATATAGCTCATATGCTTGTCTAGAGAAGAGTAGATATAGCTCATACGCATATCTTCGGTTGTGTGATATAGTTCTTATACTTATTTGCTGAGGTGTTGATATAGCTCATATGCTTATCGGTTAATGTGATAACATAGCTAGTATGCTTATTTATCGAAAAGGGAAAATGAGAAGGAACATAGACTTGTAAGTCATGTAATTGAAATGTGTTATATGTGGATGTATCAGTGTTGACCATCTATCAGCTGCTAATCTTTTAGTCATTGTTCATAGTTGGTTTAGTATATTTCTACTGGGCTGTGGCTCACCCTATATGGGAACATCATTTTCAGGTACAGGTAGCATGCCACCTCCAAGGACATAGCTTGGGAGGCTAGAGGCGGGCAGATCTTTTGTTGTCTTTCTTTGATGTATTACATGTAAATTCAAGCCAAGGGCTTAATGTGTAAATGAGTTAGCACTCTCTCTTTGTAACCAAGTGTTAACTTGGAAAGCTGTAAGCCCTTAGGGCATTTGCTTTTGTTGTTAACATGTAATATTTTTGTAATGAAACTCTGATGAATAGTAAAATGTTGGACTTTTGTATATCAGTGCATGCTTATATATGTTGGGTTTTATGTTATATTTTGAGGGCGTTACAACTTGGTATCAGAGCGTACCGGGTTTGAATACTTTGGGTACGTGGGAAGTGATTAGGATCACAATGGGTTTGTCTCGCTTGATAGAGACTTAAGTGTAGTGTCATATGCCATGTGCTTAATTGATAACATGCTTATGTGATTATTTGGGTATGGGATTTAATTTCTAGGATGTTGATTGGATCTTTGGGTTTCTGGGAGTCTCGTTGGAAAAGCACTTGATCAATGCTGTTTCTAACCGGAACTCTAGTAACGCCACGGGACTATCATTATCCGGAAATGAAATTCGTAAGTGCTTATGTGTTTATGTCCTTACGTGGAATGAATTACAGTTGTCCATGCATTAGGACCGAGTGTTTAGTTTTGGCACATTTTTAAATGTGCTAATGTTCTTCGTTTCCTTTATTAGGATGTCAGGACGAGGAAGAGGTGGTAGGCGTGGTAGGCCTAGGCAACAGGAAGTGCCTATACCGGATGAGATTCCGGCAGTGCAGGAGGGAGTTAGTCAGGCCAATGTGGCCGAACCAACGGGTCAGCAGGCTATGAGTGCATTGGCCCGAGAGATAGCGGGAGCTTTGGGTATTCTCAGGGCTGGAAATCAGGCAGTTGAGGCAGGGCCTTCTTTCTTGAAGAGGGAGTTCTTCCGGTCTAACCCGGAGGAGTTTGTTGGGGATCCTAAAGAACCATTGAAGGCAGACGAGTGGTTGGAACAAATGAGTAAGACGTTCGAGATGCTTGGCATCGAGGACGGAGCACTGAAAGTGACCTTGGCATCCTTCCAGCTGAAGGGAGACGCGGGTCAATGGTGGAAGTATGAGAAAGCCCGAGTTGGTGGTACTTGGGAGGCGTTTGTAAATGCTTTCCAGGAAAGGTTCTTATCTGCAATTGCTAGGGAGAAGCTGAGAGATCAGTTTAGCCGGCTTAATCAGCAGGGTCAGTCTGTAGCCGAGTTTGAGGCTACGTTTACTAGCTTGTCCAGGTTTGCACCTGAACTCGTGGCGTCCGAGGAGCGCCGTTGTTACGAGTTTGAGTGGAAGTTGAGGCGTGGCCTCAAGTTGAGGGTTGGTGGTTCTTATATTCGAGAGTATAGGCATTTGGTGGATGCTGCAGCTCATATGGAGCTTTTGATGCAGGAGGAGGATGAGGAGAAGAATAGAGGTTCCAAGAGGAGCCAAGATGGCTAGGGAGATGGCAGGAGACAGAGGGGTTATAACCCTCAGCAGTCTCAGGGTGGTGTGGCTAGGTCGACTTTTCCAGTACCGAGTGCAGGCTCCGGGAGGGGCAATCAGGGGGAGTTCACCTGTTACAAGTGTGGCCAGCCGGGTCACAAGGTTTCGGTTTGCCCGCAGAAGGGCGGAGGTCAGAGAGCTGCATCTTCTTCAGCTAGACCGCAGAGTCAGAGTTCAGGCAGGGGTCAACCCTTGTCTTGTTATCAGTGTGGGCAGCCTGGGCACCTGAAGAGGTTCTGCCCACAGTTGAGTGCCACTTCAGGGGCGTCTGGTTCTAGACAGACGCAGGGATTTCAGCCAGCTCAGTCTGTGCAGGCCTCGAGGGCCAATCCGGGGGCTTCGTCGTCCCAGTCAGTACAGCAGTCTTATGCTCCTAGAGGTGAGCAGGTGGATCAGGGGCCTACAGGGCGCGTGTATGCTGTTACCGCGCAGGACCTAGTACCGGCTCCATCAGTGGTGAGAGGTACCTTTCTGTTTTGCAACTCGGTTGCTAGAGTGTTGATTGATACGGGTGCATCTCATTCTTTTGTATCTGCTGCATTTGCATCTATGTTGGAGTTGGAGTTAGCACTATTAGCATCTCCTATTTGTGTAGTGTCACCTATTGGGGGTGAGTTGATCTTGAAACACGGATGTAGAGGTTGTGATATAGAGGTCGCCGACCATAGGCTTCCGTTTCCATTTGTAGTTATACCCATGAAGGGCTTTGATGTTATTTTGGGTATGGACTGGTTATCGTCATACCGGGCAGTTATTGATTGCAACCGCCAGAGGGTCACTTGTTGTACCGTGAGCGGGGAGTGTTTCCATTTCTTGGGGGACTGGGTTGGTAGTGTTGTGCCACCGGGGTATGATCCGCGAGGGCGGAGTGAGCTTAGTGGTTTACTTGCTAGCTTTGAGAGTGGTGAGTGTGATGAGACCCAGACTGTGTTGCCGAGGGTAGTTTGTGAGTACTCGGACGTTTTTCCCGAAGACCTCGTTAATTTGCCACCTCACCGAGAGATTGAGTTCTCTATTGATTTAGTGCCCGGCACGGCGCCGATTTCTATGGCACCTTACCGTTTTGCTCCAGCAGAGTTGATTGAGTTGAAAGTTCAGCTCCAAGAATTATTAGATAAGGGCTTTATTCGCCCTAGTGTTTCGCCGTGGGGAGCACCGGCCCTCTTTGCTAAAAAGAAAGATGGTGCCTTGAGATTGTGTATCGATTACCGGAAGTTGAACTGGGCTACGGTTAAGAATAAATACCCTATGCCCCGTATAGATGATTTGTTTGACCAGTTGAAGGGTTCCCGTTGTTTCTCTAAGATAGACTTGAGATCGGGTTACCACCAGTTGAGGGTCAGGGAGGAGGATATTCCGAAGACGGCATTCCGTACGTGGTATGGCCATTATGAGTTTCTGGTAATGCCATTTGGGCTTACCAACACACCGGCAGTCTTTATGGACTTGATGAACCGGATTTTCCTGGAATCCTTGGATCGTTTTGTAGTTGTCTTCGTGGACGACATTCTTATCTATTCACCATCAGAGGAGGATCACGAGGAACACTTGAGAGTGGTGCTTGAGTTGCTTAGAGCCCATAGGCTATATGCCAAGTTTGGGAAGTGTGAGTTTTGGCTAGAAGAAGTCAAGTTCTTAGGCCATGTGGTTTCCGGGGAAGGGGTGTCTGTTGATACATCCAAGACTGAGGCAGTGCAAGATTGGGCACAGCCTAAGAGTGTGTTCGAGATCCGCAGTTTTCTGGGATTAGCTGGGTATTACCGTCGGTTTGTGAAAGATTTCTCCAGGTTAGCTTCACCGTTGACTAGACTGACTCGGAAGGGAGTCAAATTTGTATGGAGTGAGACTTGTGAAAAGTCGTTTCAGGAGCTGAAAGTTAGATTGACCACCGCTCCGATCTTGATTATTCCGGAGAGAGGGTTGGGTTATGCAGTCTATTGTGATGCCTCACGAGAGGGTTTGGGTTGTGTATTGATGCAAGAGGGGAAAGTGGTAGCTTATGGCTCACGTCAGTTGAAAATTCACGAGAAGAATTACCCTACACATGACCTAGAGTTAGCAGCTGTGATCTTTGCCTTGAAAATCTGGAGGCACTACCTTTATGGTGAGAGATTCGAGGTGTTCTCGGATCATAAGAGTCTGAAATATCTGTTTTCACAGAAAGACTTGAATTTGAGGCAGAGGAGGTGGATGGAGTTTATTGAGGATTATGACTTCGAGTTGCACTATCACCCAGGGAAGGCCAATGTTGTGGCCGATGCCCTTAGCAGGAAATCCGTTAGTGATGTAGCTTGTATAGCCATCTGGGAGTGGGAGATGTTGGGGGCAATTGGCGAGTTTGATTTGCTTCTGGGCGAATCCGTGGAGGCTGCTGCCTTGTTTTCTGTTGTTGCGCAGCCTACACTTATGACTCGAGTGTTAGAGGCATAGAGAAGTGACCTTGAGGTAGAATCCCTCCGAGAGAAGATCTCCAGTGGGAAGGTTGAGAAGGGTCTGACGGTGTATCCCGACCAGAGTGTGAGATACCGAGACCGTTTGTTTGTGCCGGAGTCTTGCCGAGAGGAGGTACCCCGAGAGTTTCATCATTCGCGCCTTGCGGTGCATCCGGGAGGTACTAAGATGTATCAGGATTTAGGTCGCCAGTTTTGGTGGCGGGGTATGAAGAGAGATGTGGCTGTCTTCGTGTCTAAGTGCTTTACTTGTCAGCAAGTGAAGGCCGAGCATCAGAGGCCAGCGGGTTTGTTACAACCCTTGCCTATTGCCGAGTGGAAGTGGGAGCATGTCACTATGGACTTCGTTGTAGGTCTTCCGAGGACTCAGCGGGGTAGTGATGCTATTTGGGTGGTTGTAGACTGGCTGACTAAGTCAGCGCACTTCATTCCTATGGGCGTGAGAGATTCGGTAGACCATCTTGCCGACTTGTATATTCGGGACGTAGTGAGATTGCACGGGGTCCCAGTGACGATTGTCTCAGATAGAGACCCTCGTTTTACTGCTAGGTTGTGGCAGAGTTTGCAGAGTGCCTTGGGTACTAAGTTGACCTTTAGTACAGCGTATCATCCTCAGACTGACGGGCAGTCCGAGCGTACTATTCAGATCCTTGAGGATATGCTTCGGGGTTGTGTCCTTGACTTCAGTGGGACGTGGGAGAGGCACTTGCCCTTGGTGGAGTTTGCCTACAACAATAGTTTTCAGTCTAGCATCGGTATGGCACCGTTTGAGGCATTGTATGGCCGACCGTGTAGGTCTCTAGTTTGTTGGGCCGAGGTGGGTGATGCACCTTTGTTGGGTCTGGAGTTGGTTAGGGAGACGACGGAGAAAGTTGAGCTTATCCGTAGGAGGCTTGTTACAGCCCAGAGTCGTCAGAAATCTTATGCTGACCGTAGGAGGAGGCCGTTGGCGTTTGAGACGGGTGATCATGTCCTTCTGAAGATATCACCTAGGCGAGGTTTGATGAGGTTTGGGAAGAGCGGGAAGTTATCCCCTCGGTTTATTGGTCCTTTTGAGATCCTTGAGAGGATTGGCGAGGTTGCTTATCGTTTAGCTTTGCCGCCACAGTTATCCGGAGTTCATGACGTGTTTCATGTGAGTATGCTTCGGAAGTATGAGCCGGATCCATCACATATATTGGATTGGACCGACTTAGAGGTAGATGAGGATGCCTCGTATAAGGAGAGACCGGTTCGAGTCTTGGATAGGCGGGATCAAGTCCTGCGTGGCAAGACCATTCCTTTGGTAAAGGTTTTGTGGAAACATCACGGGGTGGAGGAGGCCACTTGGGAACGTGAGTTGGAGGTCCGAGAGAAATATCCGGACCTATTTGTGGTTATTTGAACATATATTACATATATTGTTGTATTGTTGAACTTTAAGACCGTTAAATATGTCTTAAGTTGTAAAACATGGCGCATGTTTTGGTTAATGATAGTAGTTGGAAACTTGCCTCAAATGGAAGTTTGTATAACATTGCATATGTTGAATATATAGTAGAACTGGAAATGTATCATGATTATTGCTTATGATATGAATTGTGAACCATGTGTGTTGGAAATGGTTGAAATGGAAAGAAAATGCATGTTGAAACATATGTATTGTGAAATGCCTCTTGATAAGAGATGGGATGACCGGTAATGGGTCGAGTTGTTGAATGTTGTAATATAACATTGTTTAAAATGGAGAAAATTTTGTTTTTCAAAAACTTGTTCTTAATTTCGGGGACGAAATTCTTTAAGGGGGGGAGGTTATAGCGATCCCGGGGTTTACCCTTGTTGTACAGTGATCCGGACTTGTGTCTGTGGATGTTAGTAGTTGATTATAATCTTGTTTACATCCTCTCATGCTTTGTATTTGAGTTATAGGATGTGTTGGGCAGGTTTGTCACAGGTTGGTTGAGCTTAGGAACCAAAACTAGTTGCCCAGATTTTGGCCTGTCCGCTCGAGCGGAGATTTCGACACTCGAGCGGGGACCTTGTTGTTGCTTGTCCGCTCGAGCGGGGGTTTTGGCGCTCGAGCGGGGAATACACCCATCCAGTATTTCCTGTGTAGTGTTGGGCGCTCGAGCGGGGGACTGGCCGCTCGAGCGGAAGGTTGTGAGTGGCGCTCGAGCGGGAGTTGGGCGCTCGAGCGGGGACCTGTCTGCAGAAACTTCTGGGAGTGTGCATCCGCCGCTCGAGCGGGAGTCTGTGAGTGACGCTCGAGCGAGGGTTTCCACGCTCGAGCGGGGCGACTGGGTTTAAGTTCCGAGTTTTAGCTTTTTAAATCACTTTTTCTTGTTCTTTCTCTCTCTTACTTTCCCAAAACACAACTTTGAGAGCCTCTCTCTCTAAAATCTTAACTTCTCTCTTAGATTTGATCTAGTAGGAGTTGTTTACTCACTTTCGGCCTTTACAAAAGTTGTGTTGATCGTCGAGGGCTACATTTTAATCTGAAAATTTCGGGATTTGGAGCATTTTGATTTTGGTCTTCATCTCCGTTGGAGCTCATCTTTTGAGGTAGGGATATCCTACTCCTCTTTATGGATTTTGTCTTTGAATTTTAGCATTTTGATATGTTGGGGGTTGTTGTGTAATTTTGAGAAAGTTTGGGTCTTTTGTGTAATTTTACAAAAGTTGGGGTTTTGTTATTAATAAACCTAAATGCAAGCTTAGTATAGAAAGATGAGTTAGATGGTGGATTATGGATGAAAATGGAGCCTTAGGGTTGTTTTGTTAATTATGGGAATTTGCCCTAATTGTTTTAATTAATTAATGCATATAATTAATTAAAGAAAATGAGGAATTGAATTGGAAATGTTGAGATTGGAAGTGTATGGGGTTAAAGGGTGTAGTCGAATTACTTATCACTCACCGAATTGAAATGTTGATTAAATATCCATTTGTGCATTTATTTTCTGTTTAGAAATAACTGCTTGGGCTATCGGTGGAGGATAGTCGTGATTGTTGTAGACAATGCATGATGATTAGGCAAACGAAAACTAATCAATGGAATGTGTCATGGGACTTGACGGTTGATAGAATACATTAACTTTATGTATTGATTGAATGTATGTAGAACCTATGTGTTTATATGCATTATGTGTAGAGGAGGAGATGGGGGATGTACTCCGCGGTTTAGGGGAAGATGGGGGATGTACCTCTAAACCGGATAGTGTTGGGAGGAGATGGGGGATGAACTCCGTAGATACAGCTCATATGCTTGTCTAGAGAAGTGAAGATACAGCTCATATGCTTATCTTTGAGAAGTATAGATATAGCTCATATGCTTGTCTAGAGAAGAGTAGATATAGCTCATATGCATATCTTCGGTTGTGTGATATAGTTCTTATACTTATCTGCTGAGGTGTTGATATAGCTCATATGCTTATCGGTTAATGTGATAACATAGCTAGTATGCTTATTTATCGAAAAGGGAAAATGAGAAGGAACATAGACTTGTAAGTCATGTAATTGAAATGTGTTATATGTGGATGTATCAGTGTTGACCATCTATCAGCTGCTAATCTTTTAGTCATTGTTCATAGTTGGTTTAGTATATTTCTACTGGGCTGTGGCTCACCCTATATGGGAACATCATTTTCAGGTACAGGTAGCATGCCACCTCCAAGGACATAGCTTGGGAGGCTAGAGGCGGGCAGATCTTTTGTTGTCTTTCTTTGATGTATTACATGTAAATTCAAGCCAAGGGCTTAATGTGTAAATGAGTTAGCACTCTCTCTTTGTAACCAAGTGTTAACTTGGAAAGCTGTAAGCCCTTAGGGCATTTGCTTTTGTTGTTAACATGTAATACTTTTGTAATGAAACTCTGATGAATAGTAAAATGTTGGACTTTTGTATATCAGTGCATGCTTATATATGTTGGGTTTTATGTTATATTTTGAGGGCGTTACAATACTCACTTATGCTTATTGAGAATTATAATTGAACTTGAAGATCCCAAGATTTTACTTGCATGAGAAAAATGGGAATTTGATTCTATTTAATGTTTGGGATGGGGATGAGTTTTGGAAAGATTGTAATTACCTTTCATTGATAAAGCATGTGAGTTAGAAATTGATGAAACCTTGAACTCGTTTTGGTGTCATATGTTATTGCTATTGATGAACCTATTGCTTAAAAGTTTTGGTTTTGGTAACCGGTAAATGATTACCATGTTGGTATTTAAATGATGAGATTCTTAGAAAGGTAAGAAAATGTTTGATTTTGGAAGTTTGTTTTATATAAAGAATATGTTGGATTGTCTTGAAAAGACTAAGTTGGAAGTTATTGATTTACATGTGGTACATACATGAACATTGACATTATTATATTTTATCTCTTGGAATTGAATCATGATATTACATTGATAGAGATATGGGATTTGATCACAATGGAACATTGTATGGTGGAATTGAAATTGGAACTATCTTAATGCATTGTTACATATTGCATTGCCATTCCATTTCATTGTTATCATAGATTTTGAATTGTAATTGAAAACTATTGTTTTGAGAAAGGAATTTTTTGGGAAACAAGATCATTTGGATTTATTTTGGGTAAATACGTTGGTAAGTCCAGATAGAGGGTGTAGTTTGATGTTGGGTTAAGTTGGCCTGAGTGTCCATGGTGAAAGTCCGAAAACACGCGCGGAGGAGGTACCATTGCCCTTCCGGTGAGAGACCGGTAAAGTGGGGATTTGGTAGTGCTCGATATGCCTACTTGGAGACATCAGCCTAGGGATTACCAGAGTCGTATTTACCACCTTGAAATTTTATTGAAATTGTTGGAATAATATGTTTTTAAATTGGCATTGTGCACCAGATTTTCAAAAGAAGAGAAAAATACTTTGAGCATGACATGGCATATGCATTCATCTCATAAGATCGTATAAAAATGTATTTAATGCTTTGTTAGATGTCATTATGAATGGTTTAGTTATTTGATTCAATTGGCAATGGGATAATTGAACGAATTGGAAAAGGATGTCCTATTACTATTAAACCATGTTTATTTGTTTAAGTTAACTAGTTGTGGTTAATTAAATAAATTGGATTTATGAGATTATGTAATAGAATCATATGGTTTTGACATGATATGATTTCATGTATATGTATGAGTACCTTTGTGCCCGCATATCTTCTAATGTTTTAATATGAGATTGTTTGGTGAGCTAGTGGTTGCTTACCCCCTACCTGTACATGTGTATAGGAATGCTTTTCGGATTTGAAGATCAAACAATAGGTTTTACCATTTCATAAGTGTAATGTAGTGATAGATTGTACTACTTCATTTGTTTGTTTGGCTGAGTGCTATTTTTTTTTGTAAATAGTAGTTTCCTCTCTTTTATTATAGGCCTCAGGGCATTTCTTTTATTTGTATGAAAATGTCATTGTTGTATCATGAGAAGGAATATGTATATTTAATTATTCATCATTTCATCAAATGATGAATTGACATTTGTAAATGGACTTGATTAATGAATATTGGTAATGTTATCCGAGTAATAAAATACGGGGCGTGACAATAGCTTTTTAATTTTGATCTCCATTCTAGGAAGTATGAATTAAAAAATAAGTGGGACACCTTGCAAAATGGTGGCAGTTTTGGAAGTCAAGATTTCTCTTCTTTGTCTGAGCACCATATGAAAATTTTAGTAGTGCTTTTGTTGTTATCTGTGTGTTTGTTATAGATAGAGCAAATGTTCAAACACGTTGAAAAGTGGTGGTAGAGGTAATTTTCAGCATGATTCTATCTTAGCAGAAAATAGGGTGAGAACTAAGGACGACATTCAACCTCAAGATCCTAAACAAAATAAGAGAAAGGTGGGTAGTTTTATATATTGATGTTGTTATAATTTCTAAGTATGATATAAATTCCGTTCTTTAAATTGCTAATAAACAATTTCTTTAGTTGGTAAGGAATATATAATTACTTCAAGATTTCATTTTGGATTTATTGATTCTATGTATATTTGGTTTTGTGACTTTAAATATATCTGGCCATACATTGAAAATTTTCATTTTGGATTTATTGATTTTATGTATATGTCATATCTATATAGTAATCTAAACATTTTATACTAGTAACAATCAAAGTGGTTATTCCTTTTCTATTGATGTAGGAGATGAAGAGTCAGTGTGATGAGAAAAGGTCCGAGTTTATCTTTTGTAAGATTAGAACAGTCTCCACAAATAGTAAGTTTATTCATATGCTTCTAGCGGTTTTTGAATTAATTTTTATTTTTATTTTTCAAATCAGATATTTCTTGGAGAGATGCAAAATATGGTCAAAGAATTCAAGAACTTAATTTTTCAAGTTTTTTTCATTTTTTAATATATGTAATCACAGTTATTTTTTTTTTTATTATTAATTCCTTTGTATATACTTTTGAACATTTAACTTTCATTTATGAAATATATGACGTTATTCCATTCAATATAAGGTTGTGATTCAAAGCATAGTATATAGTGTGTATTACATTCTTCAAATGCGCGTAGAAAAATAATATTGATTATTCTTCAAATATGTCGAACCCTTTTTTTATCACACGCAGTAACTGTGATGAGAAATGCATATAACGTGTGATCTTATCTCATTATTAATCATATGTTTGATTAGATATTAACCACACTTAAAATCTGTGATCTAAATGTTTATTATCACAGGTTTTATTAGTTATTAATCGCATTTAAAAGATGTGATCTAAATGCTATTAATCACACTTAAAAGATGTGATCTAAATGTTTATTATCACAAGTTTTATTAGTTATTAATCACACTTAAAAGATGTGATCTAAATGTTATTAATCGCACTTAAAACTTGTGATTAAAAATGACCATTTTTAATCACACTCCCAAAGATCACACTTTGACAAGACTTAGAAAATATGATTAAATAACATACATCACACAAAAAAGTATGATCTATTTATGATTTTGTAGTAGTGCGTTTCTTGTAGTCAAGACAGACCTACTTAAACACCATGTTACAGTCGTATAGACAGAGTGTCCAAATCCATCTTTGACTGTGAACCACTTATATTCTACAAGAACTAGTGATCTGATCTTCCGTGTGTAAGTTGTATTCTACACACCAAATCACATACTTTGTAGAATAAAAGGCACAAATGCAAGCCATTAGACAAATAATGTAATGCAAATATTACTCATAATGATTCTCATTAAAACTAGAATAACTGATATTATTAAAATCAAATACTAATTCCATTACACAAAAACATAGCTTTTAGTATATTTTTCTAACAATCTCCCACTTAGACTCAAAGCCACGATGTCATGAATCTCATTTCCATTCCCTCCACTAGCCTTGCTACAATGAATAGAAGCATAATCCTTCAAAGCAAAAATAAAAAATAAAAATGTCAGAAACATAAAACTGAAAATGTATAGTGAGTTACGCGACATTGTACTTTTTGTTTGATAATAGGTTACTGAACAAGTATTTTTTGTTCGGTAGTGGGTTATTAGATATATATTTTTTATTTTGTAGTGTGATTTCTGACTATTTGATTTTGTTCGGTTTCGGTACACCGAACAAAACTCGAACAACCTTCTCAAAAAACAAACAAAAACATAAAAAACAAAGAAAAAAAAAACTCACCATTTAGCATTTTTGCTGGTCCTTCATCACTATTTATTCATCCATTGCTTTCTTTTATGATCGAAACATTATGATTATCACTTTTTGAAAGTAGATGTATAGTAGAGAAGAAGAAATGAGAAATGAAGAAAAGAAGTAGGGATTGAAGCGTAATGGGTGTAAAGAGATAATCAAATTTATTTGATTTTTATCTTTTGTTTTTAAAGGTAATTTCACACATGGGTAAAATTGGAAAAAAAAAATCTCAAATGGAGAGTGTAAAGAGATAATTTGTTGTGTAAATAAAATTTTCCTAGCAGCACTCTTTGGGAATTAATAATTGAAATAGCTAGAATTACATAATTGTTTATGTGGATACGATACACGTATTCTACCGCTTTACATGTTTTAAAACCATTACGGGAAGATTGATTTGTGACAATCAATGATATTTGCATCTAAAATCATAAAATATGCTCAAGAGTACACTTTTTAAGTTTGAAGTTCAAAAGTCAAATTTTATATTTTTTGTTTTTGCAAAAATAACAAAATATAACAAACTTGTATATCAATATTCATCAAATGATGGTTGTTTTTAATTATAATGGCTTGGATTATTTTATAAGAATGATGATGCGCGATGAATGAATGAATCAATATATTATTTTTTTCATTCAATGATGATTATTTTTGTAAGATAGCATTTTTTAGAATGAATATTAGTTTTTTTTTTTCAAATAATTTATTTTCTTGGGTTTTTTTTTGTAAGAATGATGGATGTGGGGTGATAAATGAGTGATGATTATTTTAAAAATCAAAATACTTGTTTAAAATGATTTTGTGGTATTTATTTATTTATTTTATCATTATCAGGTTGACATTAATATAATAAAATATAGTATTTTTTTTTATTTGGAAAAATTATTGGATTTAATATGAATCTTTAATTTGTTCTAATAAAAAATAATATGAATTTTTAATTTGTTTATTTGCATTAGTTTTGCAAGTGGTGTTATTTTTTCCTAAACTGAACAATGTCCCTTTTTAGTTCAAAAAAAAAAAAAAAAAAAAAACAATGTCCCTTTTGATGGCATAAGGGCAATATGGGTATTTAAAATATATTATGAGGGCAATCTTGGAAATTACTTGTTTATATCCCACAATATAATTTGTAAAACAAACATGGATAATATAGATCCAATCTTATATATCAAGTCAACAAATATGAATTGGGGAATATATTATCCAATACATATATCCTATTCATTATATATCTTGACTAAATCTCACATCATATTATATCTTCTATTTTATATCCAGTGAAACAAACAGGGCCTTGGAGTTTTTAATCCCAAAACAACTCTCTAACTTCAACTTCATATTTTTGACATGTGTCCGTCAACATAAATTGATTTTGTAAAGTAAATTTCAAGAACAAAGATGAAATAACATTTTAACATGATTTTTCTAAAATAAAATACTTAATCATAATCATGAGTATAATATGTGCAATACACTCTTATCATGAAATATTTTTTCAAAATAATCCTAATATGAATTTTAAAGCAATAAAATGGAAAAAAAATCCCACCTCAAATCATAAGCAAGGAAATGTCACTCAACAAGAATGCAAGTAGATGAGATGATCTTCCGAGAGTTTGTCAAGTTTTTTACTTGATGTTAAAAACAAATAATAATAATAATAATAACATGAGCCCAAATACTCACGACCGATATAGGGATATTGGGAGCGTCTCCATTTCTTTTCTCCTTAAGTCACAAAAGTTAATAAAATTATTAAGGGAAAATGTTTTTGATAATTAAATGAATGAAAATGATATTTCTTCCAAAAATTTTATACTTAGATTAATTAATTTCCATTTAATTAATTTTTAAAAATCAAGGTGTGACATGTCTGAGTAATTTGTGTTCATCCAATGGCTATAGATTGAATGTATGCTCTCATCCAATGAATCTCATTCAGGCTCATCCAATGGTTTTAAAGTGGTTTTTAATAGGGAAAATTGGTCTAAGATTCCTCCCCAACATTTGATAGGAGGAGAGGTCCACAATAATATGTTTTGATGGCTAAGGTCCCTCAACCTTATTTTAGGTTATAAAATACCTAATTTACCCTTCTTTATAACATAAGTTTGCTTGGATTTTGGCAAACTGAATATTCTATTGCTGACTTTACGGTGGAGATTTTGGAAACTGACTTCGCAGTGGAGATTTCGTCCGAGATTTTGTAGGGATTTTGCAAGTGTTGCAGTGGAGTTGACGATAGAGATTGCTACGATTGTGTAAGTGTTACAGTGTGTTGATCATGTAGGTTTTTTAGTGGAGTTGAATCAGGTATGTTTTCGATGGAGATTCCATATGGATTTTGATTTTTGTTTTGAATTTTATGTAAGGATTCTGATTTCATATTAGTTTTTCGAGTATATTTTTGCATTAGGTTTTTGTTTTCAATTTTGATCAATTTAAAAGAGAGGCTAGCTCAGTGAAGTTGTTTATGATTTTTGGAGTTGATTTTTCATTCTCTATTATTGATCAATTTTAGAGAGAGACCAGCTTGATAGAGTTGATTTTGATTTTCGGAATTCATTTTTCATTCTCTATTTTTTGATCAATTTCAAAGAGAGTTGACAGTGTAGTTGATTTTGATGTTTAGAGTTTATTTTTCGTGCTCTGTTTTTCATCAACATGCTGATCAATAATAAGTTTTGTTCTCAATTTTTTCAAACCAGAGAAATTTCATTCTTTGCACTTTTGTTGGTATAGTCCAGAGAAAATTGTAAGTTTGTTATTATAATCTAACGAAAATCACAGGGAAAATTATAAGTTCATATGGACATATTATTAGAAGTTTCTAATGCAGATAGAATCTCATAAAGTGAATGTAAGTTCTTAAATTTCTCTGGACTTTTATTTGTAGTTCAGAGAAAATTATAAGTTTGTTATTCAGTTTCAGTTTGTAGTTCAGAGAAAATTATAAGTTTGTAGAAACTGAATATAAGTTTTTGTTTCTCTGAGCAAAAGTTATTTTTTGTATTTTTTCTTTCAGTTTAGATGGACAGTGCAGTATTTTTTGTTATCTTGAAGGTGTATATAAGTTTGTAAAATTCTTTGGATTTTGATATGAGTGCAATATTGCAGAATGACGCAAAGAAAATTGTAAGCTTGTAGTTAAGTGAAAATCACAAAGAAGCTTATAATTTCATAACAAATCTTCTGTGTGATTTTTGTCTATGATTATGTTTAATAGTTAGCAGTAAATTTCTCTGTGATTCTCTCTAGATTCATTAAGTTTTCTGTGATTTTGTTTTTGTTATCTTGAAGGTGAATATAAGTTTGTAAATGTCTCTGGACTTTTATTTGAGTCCAGAGAAAATTATAAGCTTGTTATTATAATCCAAAGAAAATTATAATTATTAGAATATTCTCTAGACTTTTATGTTGTTCTTGTTAAAGTGTTTTTATGTTGAACAAATTATTTTTCTTGTTTTTTCTTTCAGTTTCGATGGACAGTGCAGTATTGTTGCTGTGCAAATACGGGAATGATACTATTGTCATTAATGTTTCATGCGAATTGAATTTTGAGGAATTGGTTGGCATTTTGTGTAAAACATGGGAGAATTTGAAACCTGAGATGATGTGTATTTCACATTCTATTGTGGGCCATCCGAATTGTATAGTTCGAAATAATATTGATTTTCTGAATATGTTGAGGGTTGTTTGTGCACATGGTGTTGATATAGTTGATGTTTCAGTTACTAGGTGTAGTACTTCTGATCAAAAGGATGAAGTGGGGTCTAATTAGGTAGATGTTGTGCATGGTGAATGTGATAGACTGGTGAATATTGCAAGGAGTTCACTCTCTAAGTTTTGTTCTCACCAAGAAAAGGTGTTATTGTCAGCTGGTTGGCAAAATGATATTACGAGTGTTGAACAAAAGTTTGAGGGTGGTGTGGTAGAGTTCCGTACTGTTTTATGCAAGTATGCTATTGAGGTTGGTTTTCAGTTTACGTATGTTAAAAATGACAAGCTGAGGGTTATGGAAGAATGTGCATATAAGGAATCAAGGGGATGTATGTGGCATGTACATGCTTCAGTTGAAAAAACAAATGGGTTCTTTTACATAAGAACTTTAAACAATGAACATACGTGTGGTGTGGCGGTTCGTACTAGTAAACATGCTAGGATGACTTATAGCTTAGTTTTTGGGCTGATACTTGAAGAGGTAAGTGCAAAACCTTTAACTCATTCAGTGGATGTTGTCAAAGAAATGAAAGACAAGTATGGGGTCTCAATCAGTTATAACTGTGGTTGGTTGGGGGTTGAAAAAGAAAAATGTAGTACATATGGGGATTCTTGTTTGTCATTCAATCAATTATGGTGGTATTTTGATGAGGCATTGAAGAACAATCCAGGTAGTCGTTTTGAGTTAGATTTTGTAGATAACAAGCTGTGGGAGCCAGAAAAATATATATACCAGCTTATTGGGGCTAACCCAAACAAGGCCTATAATGGGCCCAACCCAAACAAATATTTTATATCCCCTATAAAAGTAGGAGACCCTAGACAGAAGAGGTATGTCTTTTTCCCCTACACTCCACACACAACACTCTTGACTATTTTTGATCTATACTCTTCATTCATGGATTCTAACTTCATCATCGGAGTGTCCCCGGCCGGTAATCCCGGTTCGGTGGCATCAACCATATTTATCTCTTGCAAGGTTATGGGAATATCTTCGTTGAATCTCAACAACAGTTCATGTGAGGGATTATTTTGGATCTCACAATTGGCATCGTCTATGGGAATGACTGAATGAGATTAATGAAGAATACAACAACATGTTCTTGTAAGTACAAATTTAACAACACTTTTGATTTATTTGCTCTCTGAAAATTATTTTAAGATTGATTCTTGGATTGGATATACATATGTTTATGCTTACAAAATAGAACCTTTTATTCATTGTGAATCTTTTGCATCCCCATTTTCTCTCTCTACAAATGGGTTTCACTTTTTTTGAAGAGAGCATCTTTTCGGCATATTAAAGCTGAGTGATGAAATTTTCTTGATAAATCTGTTAAAGCTGTTAGTCGGCACTTTACCAACTTATGCAGGTGCACTTCACACTGTTCAAGTTGATTGATGAAATTTCATCTTTTCTTGGAATATACATATATATGTATATATATATATCTATACTAACAATTTCTATGGCCTCCAAACTTGGGTCTTTACTTTTTCTCTCTAAAAATTGGGAACTAATTTTTATCACCCACCTTTCGGTGGAGCACTCCAATGGGTACAATTAATCCGGCTATTAAAATGAATTTTATATATATAATGGTATTAGGAGTTTGCCGAAAACATTGTTCCCCTTATAACCCTTACCTTTTTGCCGAGACCATTATTAGGAATTTTATATATATCAGTTTGCAGAGAACACTATTAGGGATTATATATATATATAAATTGTTTTTTTGACAGTAGTAACATTATTTGGCAACTTTATCAAGTTGCTTAGTCAACAACATTATTCAAAAATTCCCATTTCCTACATCACATTACTCAGCCAAACATAAGTTCTTCGGCCACCACCTTGTTAAATTCGCACAGCCGTTCAACCATTTCTGGATGCTTGGCACCACAATTCCATCACCATGCTCATTAGTTCAAGTATACATAATCATGGTGGCTACAATTGCAGCCCTAAGTGATGCCGACCAAGCTCTCGACTAAGTCATCACATTATAAACGAGAGGGATCCATGTGTTTTGGCTTCACTTACTCGGCACACAACTTAAGTTCCTCAGCTTTCCAATCATTTGGGTTAAAACTAGAATCACAAGTTCTTCAACAAAGGTTGTTTGGCAAACCGACAATGGAGATGTTCAGCAACCCAATAAGGCTGTTCGGCAGCCATTCAACCCTTCTCGGCATCACTACAGCTCACTAAGCTGCCCATTGTTACTTGGCATCTAAGCAACCCAGTAGTGGTAGCGCAACTTGCAGAAAGCTACTCGGCATGTCCACACATGAACCTTCGTACTACTCGACAACCATTCCTCGTTACCCAGCCGTTTAAGAAGACAACACCTCCGATTGTTAGTCACACAATGTCGAGAACAAATTCGACAGCTCAACCACGATGCTAAGAACAAATTTAGTTGTTCTCTTTGAGTAACATCTCGGCAACATGTTCCACAACATTGTTCACTCGAAACAAACACTATCAATTCACCTACCTCTTTGGCACGAATCTCATGATTTCTCAGTAGCAATATTGATCGACATTTCTCTCTCGACATGGAACTAGCATCTCGGCTTGTCGAAATCAACATCTGAATATACCAAAGGATTTGTGTCAACTAAAGGAGTCCAAACCCACCAACCCGAGGAGCCAAGAGGTCACCAAAGTTCGCTGGTAGTTGCGAAACGGACCAAATTTATAGAAAACTAAAATTTTAAAAGTTGTCGAAAGCTAGTTTTGACTATACCAGTGTAAAGCACTCATTGAGACAAGTCCAACACGACAGACTACGTCAAAATCGGACTTAAAACGAAGGAGATACAGGGCCTCAAAGTCACAAGTTCGAAATTGGACCATTATGCCTTTGACGACATGCAGCATGAAGATGAAGATGATGAAATAAGGATTTATCATGCGCTTCTCTGCACAAAGTGCTTCGTTGCATCTTACTGCATTCTGATTAATCGGATGGTCCAATAACTTCGAGGATGCCTACCTTCTAGTTTTTTGCCGTGTAGAATCCATTTTTGAGGTCCAATTTTACAAATTCCGAGTCTCAAATTAGGATCAATAAATCGGCAAATCGGGAACATTACATGATAGATCAATGGTCAGATTGTGTCTGATTGGCATGCATTTTTAACAAAAGGCTCATGAAGCTAGGACACAATTATCCATCTTCGCCGATCCTTCATTCATCTTTTGGTCGTATACCGCCCACTGGGGCAAGACCCACTTGGATTTCTTTTACTTTCGACTCCGCAACATGCAATCTGCACTATCCGCGGTCTAATCACAACGATCCAATAGTTGTTTCCAGTTATTTGGGACATTTCGAACACATCTGTACAATCTGATTTTGCAAATTTCATACCCTAAATTTGCAAATTTCAACCACTCACAATTTTCAACTGATCCGAGCCATTATATTCATTTTGGCTACAATTACGCCATCCAGAGTCCAATTCCAATGATCTAACAGTCGTTTCCAACTATTTGGAGCCTGCTGCACACATCCGTACGATCTGATTTTGCAAATTCAACAACTAGAAAATATCCATCGCAGCTCAAACACTATTTTTGCCGCCAAACATAGAGTTTGATTGATGCCAACTTCCACAACTAAAAAATATTTGGCGATTGCCTGATTATATAACCGCCAACAAGATTATGAATTCCTTCCAAATAACAAAGTTCATTCGAAAGCAATGGGGCAATCATACATTGGATAACAATGTGACAAAAAGCAAAAAGCAACAAAAACGTAACTTCAATAAATCGGCAATTCTTTACAACGGAGCAATACTATGTTTTAATGCTCTACCATTGGTGTACTTTTTTCTACTTTCACTTATTTATGATTAAGAAGCCTACATATAGTAATTGTGGCATCCTTAGTACAACCCTTACCCGAGGGATATAATACCGCAGGCCTACACCCTTGCCCGAGGAATACAATGTAGTGGCCTACGATCCTTGCCCGAGGGATATAATACCGTGGCCCATCGTTACAAAGGTCCCTAATGTCCCTTATACACATATATTTGTATATACAGTCATTCATTCATATGATGAAAAGAGCAAACATGTAATTGTTAATCCCAAAGCAACATCAATTGTCATGAATGGCTCATATTGATGCAAACCAAAATCTCAGCAAAACTGAAGATCAAAGTCGTGTTGCATGCATAAAGAAGTCTTGTCGACCAAGTTCTTAGCCAAGCCAAACACAAAGAGATGCTGACCAAATGTTTCGGCACATTGTGAACCTCAGAGAAGTTGTCGACCAAGTGTTCTAGTACATCGAAAAGCTCTTACATCCCAGAAAGAAATTGATTGGCACTCATAACAAGCTTGCCGAGTCATCAACAAAATCCTTATGATTATAAGTTCACAAATTCAAGATTCGGCTACCACATCTACTATTCTCGTCAACCTATTATCTCAGTCAAACTTTATGCCGCCATTAGCTCGGAAACATTTGCGCTTTTGTTTATGGATTCGGAAACTTCATTGCACCTAGCATATGCCAACCGTGGCCTGCCAACAGAGCCAAACCCACATTTAAATTTCAACTCATCGGCAAATTCCAAATTTCTTTCGAATAAATAATAGCCATTGGCAGGTAATGGGTCAAGACTAGGATAAATCAACCTCAATTGGTTCAACATACCATCGTCGAACACAATTCGAACCAACATGACGGTCGTTGTAAATGTAACGTACTGGGTAAAGGCTTCATGAACATGCTCGTGCAGTCGTGGTTCAGTACTTCGCTCTACTCGACCTTAAATTCATCCATCAATAACCGACCGAAAGTCAGTTAGAACATTCAAGCTTAGTTCATAGTCGAGCATTAACAAAAATTCCGGAATCCCACAAAATCCATTAGAATCCATTATAAATTCGGAATCCCACCGACAACGTGACTCAGATAATGTGGTAGAATCCGTTTTTGGAGTCTAATTCTACAAATTCCGAGCCTAATATTGCGATCAACGACCTAAAAAGTTTGGGAGTTACAAGATTGTTAAACAGTCAAATCATATCTGATCGGCACGCAATTTCAGTAGCAAGATCGTGGGGCTAGGAAATAAACCTCCGTCTTCCCCGATCATTCATTTCATTACCTTGGCCATTTATTGCCGACCGAGACATCTTAGTCAATTTTCCGCTTTCCAATTAGGGCATCTCAGCCGATCATCATCTCAGTACCTCTACTATACATGCATACTCGGCCAACTTGGTACAAGCATTACAAAGCATTACTTAAGTTACAAATTCCCGCTCATTTTCACATAGCTCCTAGCAAGCGACAGTTTTGGAGCAATCATACATTCACATCTACATACATTCATACACGCAATCATATGTGCATTTGTTCATTTTTTTTGTTCACATTTATATGTATCAAAAATGCTTTTCTAGCGGATTTAATATTTATTTAAGCAACATTGCTCGATAATATGGTCCGGAAGTAAGACCTACATCAACTGCACGTTATCCATCAAAGATCTAACATCTGTTTATGCCACAAACTCAAAACAAAAAACTTCCACTTCTTTTGTCGAAGAAAGCGAAAGTTTTGGGGCTATTGTGGGAGCCAGAAAATATATATATACCAGCTTATTGGGGCTAACCCAAACAAGGCCTATAATGGGCCCAACCCAAACAAATATCTTATATCCCCTATAAAGTAAGGGACCCTAGACAGAAGAGGTACGTCTTTTTACACTGCACTCCACACACAACACTCTTGACTATTTTTGATCTATACTCTTCATTCATGGATTCTAACTTCATCATCGGAGTGTCCCCGGCTAGTAATCCCGGTTGGGTGGCATCAACCATATTTATCTCTTGCAGGGTCATGGGAATATCTTCGTTGAATCTCAACAACAGTTCATGTAAGGGATTATTTTGGATCTCACACAAGCGTTTCAAAAGAGTGTTTGTGGCTTTTCATGCATGCATTGCTGGTTTCAAATATTGTTGGTCATTGTTGTTTCTTGATGGAACATTTTTGAAAGGACGATACAAAGGAGTTATGCTTGCTGCGACGGAGAAAGATGGGAACGAAGATAATTGTAAATATATCTAATTTTATCTAAGTATGTGAATTTTCTATACATGTAGGAATTGAGTGAATGTGATTTTTCTCTGACACTTCGAATTTTCTCTGGTTTTGGCCATTGTGTGAATTTTCTCTGGATTTTGGTCAGTGTGTGAATTTTCTCTGGATGTTGTTATTGTGTGAATTTTATCTGTAGTTGGTCACCAAGTGAATTTTCTCTGGATATTGTCATTGTGTGAATTTTCTCTATAGTTGGTCACTAGGTGAATTTTCTCTGGATGTTACCAATGTGTGAATTTTATCTGTAGTTGGTCACTAAGTGAATTTTCTCTGGATATTGTCATTGTGTGAATTTTCTCTGTAGTTGATCACTAAGTGAATTTTCTCTAGATGTTGCCAATGTGTGAATTTTCTCTGGAGTTAGTCACTAAGTGAATTTTCTCTGGAGGTTGCTATTGTGTGAATTTTCTCTAGATGTTGGCAGTGTCAAATTTCTCTGGTTGTTTATTGTTCTAATTTTCTCTGGATGTGTATATCTAATATGCTTGTTTTTATTTGTTTTGTAGGTTTTTTTACTATAGCTTTTGCTGTTGTTGATGTTGAGAATAAAGACAATTGGTGTTGGTTCCTTGAACATTTATGTGAAGTATTGGGATCGGAGAGGGTGATAAGTTTCATATCAGATTAACATTGCGGTATTGTGGAAGGAATTTCTAGGTTTTTCCCTAATTGCTTTCATGGATTTTGTCTTGAACATCTAAAGAGAAATTTGAGGGATAAGTTGTCATGTGGAAACACAAATTTGGTTAGGGAGACGATTGTGTCCAAGTTTTCAGAATGTGCATATACACCAACAAAGGCATTATTTCATTTCAAGTTAAATGAATTAAAAAGTGAGGGATGAGACATTGTGAGTGTTTTCTTGAGAAGTTTACCATATAAAAATTGGAGTGATGCATATTTTGAGGGGAAACGTTATGGTGAGATGTATTCAAATGTTGCTGAGTCATTCAATTCATGGATACGAGAAGCTCGACACTTCCCAATAACAAATTTGGTGGACATGATACGGTTGCAAATCATGAATATGAGGTCTGATAGGAGGCTGCTCTCTAGTAAATAAAATAAAGTTCTCTTTCCTTGTATGGATAGTGTATTGGAGAAGGCTTTCATGGATGGGAGGACATGGAATATGAGTTTATCATCTAATAATGTCTTTGAAGTGCATTGTTTTCGTTCGGTTATGGTTGATCTTGGGTTGAGAACTTGTTCATGTCAAAAATAGGAAATAAATGGGTATCCATGTCAACATACTGTTGCTGCAATTTTTAGGAGTGGAAAGAATTTGAATTCATTTGCTGAACCATTTTTTCATGCTGATATGTATCGTCAAGCATAGTCATTTTCGATTGGCCCAGTTCCAACTGTTGAAAAGCCTGTGTATAGCATTGATGATGCTATGATGTTACCTCCATTGAGTAAGAAACTAGCTGGGAGGCCAAAGAAGAACAGAATTGCTTCTACTGGAGAGTTTAAAAGGATAATTAAGTGTAGTCGTTGTAAGAGTATTGGTCGGCATAATAAGAGGACATACAAGGAACCTTTGTTAAATAGTTGAGGATAATACATTTTATTGATTGAATAATACATTTGATGATTACTTTATGTATTTTGTTTTGTGAAATGTATTTTTTGGATAGTGTATATAATAATACCAATCAAATTCATTCAGAGAAATTTTCCAATAGTAGTGAAAGTGTGCATTGTGTTTGTTGGTACATACTATAGGCAGTGTGTTTATAATACCAGTCAGATTCATTCAGAGAAATTTGCCTATAGCAGAGAAAATTCTCTGTGCATTGTGTTTTGAAGCTTCAAATTCATCTAGAGAAATTTGCCAATAGCAGAGAAAATTACTGTGTGCATTGTGTTTTTTGAATTTGATGATTGTTTTGTACCAACACAGTGCATTACAGATTGCATGATCATATAGGCACCCTCTTTGGCACGGTACGAGTTAAATTTCTCTGTGAATTTCTGGTAATTTCATACCAGTCAAATTCATCCATAAAAATTTGCAAATAGAAGAGAAATTTACTATGGGCATTGTGTTTGTTGAAATGTGCATTGTGTTTTGTGAGGTCCAATTCATCCAAAGAAATTTGCCAATAGCATTGAAAATTACAGTGTGCATTGTGTTTGTTGAAACATACTATGGGCAGTGTGTTTATAATACCATTCAATTTTATCTGGAGAAATTTTCCACTAGTAGAGAAAATTATCTGTGCATTGTGTTTTAAAGCTTCAAATTCATCCAGTGAAATTTGCCAATAGCAGAGAAAATTAGGGGTGAGCATGGTCCGGATTGGACCGGATTGGAGTAAAACTAGGACCAATCCGTTGTCTACAGATCCTGAAAAATTGGAAACAATCCAATCCGTTTAAATCGTGGAACCAATCCGAACCAATCCATTTAAACACGGATTGGATCGGTTTAGAACCACGGATTTACATAATTAAATAACAAATATATATATATAACACTTTAATTTCATAAAAATATAAATATAGTACCATATTAGTTTCACAATAGCAACATGTCTTTTCATAATAGCGACAAACTGTTTTAGAATTTAAACAATCATAAGAAAACTAGTTCCACCATAAGTATTTAGACCATTACAAATTAACACTAAAAACTAGCAAACAAAAGTAATAAAAGAAGATACTATGGAAGTTTAGGTTTGGATTTAAGTTTTATATAAAATAAGAGAAGATACTATGCAGGAGGGTGTATAATAAAAATATAAACTATTTGTATACGGTCAGGATCAGTTCCAATCCGGAACCAAACCGTGAATTACGGATTTTTAATTTTTCAATCCGGAACCGAACCACGGATTCAAAAAACCAATCCAAACCTACTGGATTGGACTGGACTGGATCGGATTACGGATTTTACGGATTCCTTGCTCAGCCCTAGAGAAAATTACTGTGCGCTTTGTGTTTTTTGAATTTGATGATTGTTTTGTACCAACACATAGCATTACAAATTACATGATCATATAGGCACCCCCTTGGCATGATACGAGTTAAATTTCTCTGTGAATTTCTGGTAACATCATACCAAAGAAATTTCAACAGATAATTTTCTCTGTGTGGATTGTGTTAACAGTCACAATAAAAAATTATATATTTAACCATTGATAGCTATGAAATTTACATTAGTCAAAAAAAGATATATATATATATATATATGTCAAAAACAAATTGAATGGTTAATCCTAATTACATTGTGTGCATTGTCTTCCTTTCACTAGTGTGCTTTCACTATTATACTTTTGGTTCTTCTTCTGGTGGTATTTGAATTGGTTCTATCCATGACCGGCCAACTTCGGTCACAAATCTCTCTATGATTTCTGCCTTCATCAACCTTACGTCTTGTGTGGACAATTTCGAGCTGATAGGTTCATGGTTGCTATATTGTCTTATTATGTAGCATACAAAGAAGCCACAATCCACACTACATACAAATTATAGGTATAGTTAGTTTTAAGAAACATTCAAATTAGATTATCTTATTTATAGATGTTGTATGAAACTTACGAATCACTGTCTTATTGTGGAGCATTGTTGACATATTCAAAGTCATAATTTATGTTTTGTGAGTCTATCAATTTGAAAGAGGGTTGTGATTGTGCCTCTCTTTCAAGGCAAGCTTTCAAAAAATTCTCCACATAATCTTGCTGCAAAAAAATAATTTTTAAATAATAGAGAAATTTACAGACAAATCAATGGGATTCTATGAAAGTTATCATCACATAAACATTATTATGGATCAAAGAAATTTGCACTCGTTACCAATTGTTTTGCATCTTTGATATATTTATCTTGTGCATCATCCCTCCTTGGCCTCAGTGAGTTGTAGAACCTCCATAAATTGTCTTGTTTGTTCAAGACTAGTAAGGTTCAGTGATTTCCATCTGTTGACTTCTCATTACCCCCAGTATTTATTGGGAAATGGAGGAACCTGTAGTTCCTCCATGTTGTTTCAAGATGCTTGTCAAATAATGAGACTCGGAAAGTTTGATTTTTCGTTATCTTGATGAAGTTTTGCGGTCAGAGAAAATCAAAAAATGGATATGTTATGAGAAAGTTGAAATGACAGGAATTTAAGAAATATGCACATAGAGAAATTTTAAATGCACACAACTAGCCAGAGAAAATTAGACTAGTGACACAACTGGCTTCAAAAAGTATCTTAACAAGAGAAAGTAGTAAGTAAATTCCAGAGAAAATCAAATAAAAGAGTAGTAACATACTAAGCTCATGCATGTGAAAAAAAAAAATGAAGTTGGTTGTTGTCCTTTTTTCCTTTGGTTAGCAAATAGGATCTCTCCATAGCCATTAATGACCTGAAAAATATCATTTATAATTGTAACATTAGTTTATAAAGGCTGATGGAACATTGCGGAGAAATTTTGATGAAAGACTTATATTGTTGGCAATTTCTTTTTCCTTTATTAGGTTTCCAATATCTTCAAAGGTAATGAGATTCAACTCACTTGTCCAGATTAAAGCCTTATAAGATGACAAAGAAGGGATTTAATAGTTGTTAATGCAATATAAGTTAGTAAATTGTTGTTTGTTATCTTTTATTTTATTTGTTGTACTTACTCGAGTCTAGACACATTTGATATGTGCTGCAAGATGTCTTTTACATGTTCTTCTATCAATTTTGAAACCGGTAGAGTTTGTGAAAAAATTCAAGATTTTCTGATGCTTGTTGGTTAAGGCAAGACATACGCATCGGCATTAAGTACTTCTTTATCTTTGGTGGTTTGCTCTGTTTGCTTTGCAGCTTGCTTTAAACCTCTAGTCACCTTTGCAACTTTGGGAAATTGAAATTTTGGATCTTGCTGCTTTTCTTTCCTTTCTTTTCTTGTTAAATTCTTTATCATTGATGTAGGATCTTCTTTCACCGTAGACAGTGAAAATATCAGTAAAAGTGAAATTTCTTTGAAGTAACAGATCATATTTCAATATGTAAATTTATTTGATTCAATATTTTCCAGTTACCATAGACTTTTGTCTTTTGTTTTGGTTGTTCTTTGTGTGCCACTTGTTTTTGCTAGGTTTTTGGCTGTTGTTCCACTTATATTTGATACATAGTGAAAATCAAACAAGCCCCAAAAATCAAATAAGCAAATAGATAGAGAAAGTCAAATAAGCAGTAGAAATCAATAGAAATAAGTAGCAAAAACTAATGTGGTTAGAGAAATTTAACTTCCATAGAAAATTACCATTGATAGAGAAAATTATAATAAATAGAAATTTCTCTGAGTTATGTTGACACAAGGACATAACTTTTTGTGGCTCAAGATTTTCATTGACCTTGTGGTTGAACTTGTGTTGGTGTTCGGTAAGGTTGTGTTGCTAGTTGGATAGATAGTTCTTGAATTTATTCATGCAATCTAGCATTTTCAGTTTGAAGCTCTGAATTGAATACGTCAACTGTTGAATTATTTTTGTATCATCTTCTTTTTGAACCTCCGATATCCTTAGTTTCATTTGGTTTGTGCTGTCTCTTTCTTGAAGTTCTGAGTTATGTGATGTCAAGGTTCTTATTGCAATGTTCTTTTCTGCAAGTAATTCATTCCAATTTCTCTCTTCTTCTATTTTGGATTTAGAAAGTGCCTTTAGTCTTTGATGTAGATCAGCAATTTGAGCATCCTTTGATTCCTCAGATTCTTGAGACTGATGCATTGTTGAGCCACAAATGCTATCATGATGTTGGTCCATCGGCTCATTATGTTCTTCTTCATCATTTTCCTCATTATTTTCTTCTTGCTCTTTAGATTGAGTGCCTTCATCTTCTTCTTCATTGTCTTTTTCTTTTTGTTCATTTTCTTCTTTGTCTTCTATTTCTATTTCTTCACTTTCTTCTCCGGCTTCTGTTTCTCCACTGCTTGCTTGATTTTTTCTCCATTGCTGGCTTCTTGTTCTTCTATGTTGCATTCTCCTTCTTCATTCCCTCCTTCTTCAAATGAATCTTCTAATGTCTTCTTGAATTTGACAATTGCCTTTTTTGATTCTTTATTCTTATTTTTACCAAGACAAAACTTCTCTAATGGGTTTTTTAACTAGCTCCTTGTTATCTATATGTAACAAGAGGCTCTTTTATTAGAGAAATGTTACAAAATTCACTGAGAGAAAAAATTCAAATAAGGAAAATAAAATTCATCTAAACGATACTAATGGGAAACAAACTTCAGAGAAAATTGTATGGGTCAAAGAAAATTACAGACAAGAAGATAATTTTATGAGGCGGAGAAAATTATGAAACAAGCAACATAATTTAGATATCAGAGAAAATCAATCGGGGCATATAAATTAATGTTACTATAATTGTGTCAGAGAAATTTGGATTCTAGAGAAAATTCATTACAAGGGCATAAATAAACAGTGTTAATCAAAGAAGCAAGGCACATAAGTTATGGGCCAGAGAAAATTACACACAAGGAGAAACAATTTTATGGGCCAGAGAAAATTATGAAACAACCAACATAATTCAGATATCAGAGAAAATCAATCAGGGAATATAAGTTAATGTGTTACAATTGTAGTAAGAGAAATTTGGATTGTAGAGAAAATTGATTACAATGGTAGAAATAAACCAGTGGTAATCAAAGAAGAAACATAAATTGATAGTTTAGAGAAAATTGATCTCAATCAATCAAGGCACAAGAAGGGAAACAAACTAGTGGTTAGAGAAATTTTGGAATTTCACTGAGATTTCAGTGGTGATAGAAATCTAACCTGTCGAGGTGCAAAAGAATGGACTGGTGTCTTCTGCAGCTGTTTGGTCAAGCTTTGCAGGTTCCACTTGGCAAATCTTGGGAAGTCAGTTGTGTTACTGTCTTCCGAGTCATGATATTTGCATGTTCACATAGCCAATACTGGGATGGAAATTAAAGTAATTAAATTTTGCTAAACACACAAATTTATAAGTATGATAACTGCAAATTTGAATGGAAATTATACTTACCAGTAATGCAATCACACACCCCGTAACTTTTTCTGGAGTTTTGTGCAATGCTATGATAGAATCAATCAATGTTGATGCGATTGCTTCTGGCCAATCATACTGTTTCGTTGATTCAAGAGGTTCCATATACTTTATAAAAACCCACCTTATTGAATTCCCACTTGTTGTAAAAAATAGGGTGAGACACAAGTACAAGGTAACAATGATTACTACATCTTTGAAGTAAGTTGGTTGCTTGCCTTTCATTGCTTTGACCAAGGCATTTTTAAGAACAGGACCAGTGAGCCTTGTGTCCTTTGGGAATCTTCTCCTCAGGAATGCAGATTTTGGCTTTTTAGAGTATCTTAATAACATGGCTCCTTTACCTCCTTGCAAACCAAAAATTAAGGTCATGTCATTGGTTGTAAAAGTCAAGTTCTTTTTACCAATTGTGAATACTTTTGTTTTTTCATTGTAACGTTGGATTATTACAACTACATCATCATCAGATTTCCTTGGATCCATCCTTCCAGTGGTTAGAGCTTGGATCAAATACCAGAATGGGGTCTTTTGAAGCTCTACAAGTTGGTTTGAATTGGATTTAAGTGTTTGAAAAAAGGAGACAACAAATGAGAGGTTGGATCGATATTGAATGCTGTAATGAGCTCTCTTTCTTTGAAGTTTAACATGTTTTTTCCCCCTTGAGCTTGAGTCTTTTGAAGTTGGGGTATTCATCTTGATGCTAGTTGCTTCATCACCTTAGACTTGTGTGTTTTGGCAAGGAGTTTGTGGTGTTTTGATGCTTTTTGATCTTAGATCATAAGAAGACTGAGAGAGTTTTTGTTTCTTGCTCGGTGTTTCCGGTGTTTTGCTACTTTTACATTTTGCCATTTCTAGACAATGATGAAAACATAAAGATGTCAACATTAAATCCCAGAGAAAATTGGACATATTAGAGAAAATTACACATAAGGGAGAAAACTAAGATGGTCAGGGAAAATTATAAATGTCAGAGAAAATTAGACACTAAAAATTAAATGTCAGAGTACTAATTGTTTTCCCATGGAATACATCTTGTAACGCCCCAACCCCTCACATGTCATCGATATTGTCCGCTTTGGGCCACACCCGCACGGATTTGTTCTTCCCAGTGGGTCACCTATTCCAGAACTACTCCAGCCTAAGCACGCTTAACTGGGGAGTTCTAATAGGGATTTCACCACTTCGGAAAAGGCCTCGATGCTATATAAGGGTCAATGTTTTTACTTTTATAGCGTAGAAACTCCCCTTCCATTCCCAATGTAGGACACCAGGACCTTACAATCCATCTCCCTTAAGGCTACACGTCCCTGTACAGTAGCCTGCCAGCTCGCAAGGCCCGCCCACATACACCGAGAGACGCTAGGGGCCCACACTCGGTACTCTGGAGAGTCGGCTCTGATACCATTTGTAACGCCCCCAACCCTTTATATGTCATCGATATTGTCCGCTTTGGGCCACGCCCACACGGATTTGTTGTTCCCAGTGGGTCACCCATCCCAAAACTACTCCAGCCTAAGCACGCTTAACTGGAGAGTTCTAATAGGGATTTTACCACTCTGAAAAAGGCCTTGATGCTATATAAGGGTCTATGTTTTTACTTTTATAGCGTAGGAACTCCCCCTTCATTCCCGATGTGGGACACCGGGACCTTACACATCTAGCCACATAAAATTTCCATTCCCAGAGAAAATCAACAAAGTAACATAAACATGCCAGATAAATTTTCAATAATTGTTAAAATTACATATAGAAGTAAAATATAGCTAGAGAAAATTCAAAAAAGAAACATATATCTAGCAAGCACAAAAAATGAATGATAGAGAAAAGTAAACATAGCAAGCCAGAGAAAATTTTCATTCCACAATTAGCAAGATAAAATAAACAAAGCAACGTAAACATGCCACATAAAATTACATAACATTGAAACCAAGAATTGAACAAAATAAATATACCAGAGAAAATTACACATTCTAGAGAAAATTTCCATTCCAGAGAAAATTTCCAGTCCATAATATTAAAATGCCAGAGAAATTTACATACACAACCAGAGAAAATTAAACATGATAGAGACACACAAGGAAGAAAAGTGATGTGGCCAGAGAAAATTATAAATGTCAGAGAAACTTAGACATAGACAAGAGAGTAATAGACATTCTAGAGAAAAATAGACATTCTAGAGAAAAATAGACATTCCAGAGAAATTTACAGAGTAGAGAAATTTATAGTCAAAATCACAGAAATATATTCAAGAATAAGATCAAAACATAGAGAAATAACTTTTTTTCAAAATAAACATGCCAGAGAAAATTCAAAGAAGAAACATACATTAAGCAAAAACTAGAGAAATTCAAATGCCAGAGAAATTTATAGATAAAATCACATAAACATGTTCAAGAATAAGTTCAAAACACAGAGAAATAACTTTTTTCAAATTCATATAGCTTTTTATTACGAAATTGAAACCCTAATTAATGGAAGGTTAATATAAAATGCAATTAACTGTGTTTCCAGAGAAAAAACTAGTTGGATTGTAGAAAAACTTACCAGAGTTAGGATGAAACTTTAATTAGGAACTGATATGCCCTGAGATGAAGATGCGATGTAACGAAGATGAACTGAGATGACGATGAATAGTGAAAATGGGGTCAGAGAAATTTGTGAGGAAGGAATGGGAATAATTTTTGCAGAAGATAATGAAACTCTAATGTCGATGGTGAAGATGATATTGAAACTCTAATTCTGTTGTTCTCTTGCTCGTGAAGATGGTTGGATGCTTGGAATGGAACTCAGTTATCGGAATCCGGTTTCGTTTTTGTGTTGATTTGTGAAGGGTATTTTGGTCCATGAAATAATTAAAAATGCGCGCCATATAGTTCAGGGACCTGATGCATCACCCTTTTTTTTTAGTGTCCTTTATCTTCTAAATTACTATTATTAGGGACCTTAAAAAAAATTTCCCGTTTTAATATTGTGACATGTCAAATTATAATTTTGACATTAGCAAAATAGTAATAACCAGTGATGATGCTCTTAGAGAATATAAAGGTGTGTAAAAAGTGTAAAATGAGATCAAAATATATTTTAAGGTTAAACTACATTAACCTCTCAAGAGGTTTGGAGAAAGAAAAATGATCCAGACCCTCTTTCCCTTCCCACTCCCTTGACCCCCCATCTTTCTGATTGGTCAGTTTTTTATTTTTTTTTCTTTTTTTCCTTTTCCTCCAATCACCACCGGCCACGTGTGTGGAGGGGTGGTGATTGGAGGGGGTCTCAATTACATTCCTTGGAGAAAATATAGTAAGTTTGATAATTGGAAAATGAGTAAGACCCCCTTTTTGGAGGACCCCCACAACCCCCATAGTGATCCACACCATTCATGATGTGTGGGGCCCACTCATGTATGTGTGGGGTCCACATCATGAATGGTGTGGATCACTATGGGGGTTGTGAGGGTCCTCGAAAAAGGGGGTCTCTATCATTTCTCCTAATAATTTTAGCATATGTACACCAACCTCTCTTTAGTAAGGTTAAAGGAATCAAAATAATATAAATGAAGTGAAAATACAAAGGTAAAAAAGATAAAAGATATATTATTGTATAAAAGAGATGACAATAATATATATATATATATATTTTTGTGTATAACTAACAAATTAATAATGAAAAATAAGTTAAATGTTACGGTTTCAACCAAAAAAATTAGAACTTCTTTTAGCTTGGATGCAGAGTTTTGGGCCATGAGGGATGGGTTATAGTTAGGGGTCGTTTGGTAATTACTTTTTTAGTTGATTTTTTTGACTTTTTTAAACTGAGAATTTTTTGTTGGGTTCTGTTATGGTGTGCAACTTACGCCTTACACTTACGCATTTTCTATTTGCAGTCCTGCTTTTGTTTTCACCTTCCACTTACACTTTTTGTGTAAGTGGCACATGGTGTGCAACCTTGAGGGTTGCACACCTAAGAAAAGTCCTTTTTTGTTTGTTTGGTTTTTTTTTTGTTTGGCTTTTTTGCATTGGAATGACAAAATTGTCCTCCACTTGAAAATGATGCTTTTTTGACTTTTTGTTTGTATATGGGTTAGTTTGGTAATTTTGTAACTTTCTTTTTTTTTATCTTTTTATGATTTTGTAATTTTTTTTTTTTACCTTTTTGTGATTATTTAGCCAAATAAATTTTTTTTTGTGATTATCTTTTTATGCTTTTTTATCCCTTTTTTTTTTTTTTTTTTTTTTAATCTTTTTGTGATTATTTAGCCTTTGATATGGGGTTAACAAATTTAGAACAACTGTGAGGGACCCAATATTCCAGCTTTTTGTACTCTTCTAATTAATTTTATGCTAATTCCCTTTTAATCAATTTTTTTAAAATAAAAATTTAAAATAATTATATTAAATTTATAAACATTATTTATAATAATAATATTATTATTGTTATTTTTTTAATTCAAAAAAGTTAAATGTTATTTTAAATATGATCTACCGTGCCAGACGGTGTAATTTGTGCAGCGTTCCTTGTTTATGTTTACATATTATATTATTTCTAATAAAGAAATAAATAAATAGGAAAGTGTTAATTTAAGACACATAACACTTCTAACTGGTACACTTATTGTATGAGAGCAGCTCCAAGTTTAAAATGATAGGTTTGTATTAAATGTCCCCACCCAACATCCACCAGAACCCATTAATGAGCTTTAACAACATCAATAACAACAACAACAGCAGCAAATCAAAAGAAGGAAAAAAATATCCTCCATCTTCTACTTTATCCATCTTTTTCCAGCATTGATGACGAGTGTGAAAGGGGTGGGGAGGTGGTAGATAGCGGTTAAGAGGATGGCAGAGGAAGGAAAGAGATGTTGGGTTTAAGACACTCTCTCTCTCTCTCTCTCTCTCTGTTTGTTAAAAGAATAATATTTAGTTAAAAGAATAATATTTAGGATTATGGAATGGGGGTGTTTGGGAACATAGTTTTTTGGTTTTTTTATTTTTATTTTTTTTTCACTAAAAGATAAATTGATAAAAAAATTAAAAAAATATAAATCTAAACAAAATATCACATCAAACTTCATAATTATTTCACTTTTTCTCTCACAAATATCACATTCAATCACAAAAAAATTCAACTATCTTCCCAAACACAAATTTTTTTTTCTCTAATAATATCCTATAACTAAAAAAATTTACAAAAAAATTCACTTCCTAAACACCTACATTATGAAATATTTCATGAAAATTTTTCATCTTTTAATTAGTGTGGTGTTTTTTTTTATCAGTAATACTACGTATCATGAAATAAATATCATGAAATTAATTCAAGGGTGATTGTATAATATACAATAAAACACTACAAACACTATAAACTAATCCAAAAGTAAAAAATCTTCATGAAAATTTTTCATAATACTTAATATTATTACTTTTATATATATAATTTAATAATGAGAACCTTTCATGACCATTCTCATGATATTTTTTTCATTATACCTAACATTATACCTAACATTTTTTCATAATACTTACCATATATATATTTTTTTCATTATACCTAACATTATTCTCAAAAATAAATAAATAATCACGCCACAAAGCAAAGCAAACCCCCCAAAAGGAAGAAGAGGTTCCATTTGCATGGGATTCGTAATATTCTTTCTACTTCTTGGCCAGTCAAATTCACAACTCCCAGGCTTCCAATCTCCTCTCTCACACAAAACCCATTTCTCACATCTTTGATTCATTTCAATCTCATTCTCATAATCATCATATAATCAATCCTTTTTTGCTTCTTGTTTAGATCTTGAAAGTTGCTCAGAGAGAGAGAGAGTAGTCAGAAGATGAGGAATTCGTCGGCAGATCATGTGATGATGGAGATAGAGGCAAACAAGCCACAAGGGAATGGACTAGCAGTAGTAGGAGGACTGAGTCCACTGAGCGAGACATTGTGGAAAGAGAAGGCGAATATAGAGTTAGTAGGGGATGTGTCGGCGAGGCTTACATGGAAGGATATGACAGTAATGGTGAGTCTGAGTAGGAATGGTGAGACCCAAAACGTGTTGGAAGGTCTAACTGGTTATGCTGAGCCTGGTAGTTTCACAGCACTAATGGGTCCTTCTGGTTCTGGTAAATCTACCATGCTTGATGCTCTCTCTGATCGCCTTGCTTCTAATGCCTTCCTCTCTGGCACTATTCTCCTCAACGGTAGAAAAGCTAACCTCTCCTTTGGAACTGCTGTAAGTACTTAACCCAACTCTACTACTACTACTACTAGTCTTCTTCATTTAAATTTACTATTTATTTTCCATCAATTTTATAGCTATTTTATTTTCATTTTTATGCACATCTATTGTAATCTCTACACTATATATATATATAGATATTTGTTACTTTTATTTACTTGTGATATCATACACAGACTATCACCTCTTTTGGGTTGAGGGTTAAAAAGTTAATTTTTAACTTTTTTTTAGTCTATTTTAAGTCAAAGCACTCCTCCACTCTCAACCAACTTTCCAAAACAAAAAGAGAACAAAAGAAAGAAAAATATCTTTTATTGGTCATATTGTTATTTGTGATAATCTGATCTAATAATCTCTTTGATTTGTTTAAATCTTTCTAGTATCTCTGGATAGGAACTGATGTTTGTTTTATATTATATATATATGTATCATCAATCATTCATGTACTAATATAATATTACTTGGATTTTTTCTTAAAAAAAAAAAAAAAAAAAAATAAAATCTCAGGCATATGTGACACAAGATGACAACTTGATTGGTACTCTAACGGTTCGCGAAACAATTTCGTATTCAGCCCAACTACGGCTCCCGGATAGGATGCCTTGGTCGGAGAAGAACACATTGATTGAGAGTACCATCATAGAAATGGGTCTTCAAGATTGTGCTGATACAGTTATTGGGAATTGGCATTTGCGTGGGATCAGTGGAGGAGAAAAGAGGAGGGTCAGTATTGCCCTTGAAATCCTCATGAGGCCCAGACTGCTCTTCCTTGATGAGCCAACAAGCGGACTCGATAGGTTATTTAAATTTACTTAATTATTTGCTCTGCCATTTCTCTTCTCTTGCTGCTGCATATACATAATAGAGGACGACCCTCACCACTGAACAAACTGTTAATGTTACTGTTGTTGTGTCAATTGACCTTAACAACTTTAAAAAATAATAGTAATAATTTGTTTAATATTAACATTTGTCGAAAATAAATTGGTTAAAATTTTGCTCCCATTGTTTAAAATGAAAAAAAGAAAGAGTCCACCAGTTAAAAAAGAAAATGGCAATCGAGTCTTTCATTCTCATTAATCGACATCTCAATTGCATCACTCGGGTTGCTTTATATCAAAAGCTTATGTCCATATGTATTTGTTGGATTTTTAATGCATTTCTACTTGCGAACAAAAATATTTTAATTGATTTTTGTGATGACAGAACATGTCCATTAGATTTTTGTGGCCTTCTTGTTTTAATGGAAATGAATCATTCCTAATTTTCTTGTAACTATCCATATTTTATTTTATTTTATCAGTTCAACCAATAACATATTTGATTGTGTAGATAACAAGATACCCGATTTGAATTGTGATCCAGATATTGCTCCTGCTACTATGAACATTCTCGGTTATTATGCAATGATTCCAAAATATGGAATCTTGTCGAGACTAATTGTAAAAAAACATATATCTCTGTGTGTGTCTGTTTTTTTCTTTTTTTGTTTTTTGATTGAAAACAATATCAATATATCAAGAAATATTTATTTCTGATTTGAGAATTAGTGTTTATGATTTTTCAGAACCCCATCAACAAAAAGTTAGGAGCCACAACTGGTTACTTCTGTTTCGTTCTCATTGTGCGTATCCTTAAACAATGATCACCATTTCACAAATTCTGTATGCTAACAGAACAAATAATTACTCTGTTCTGTATGTATACCAAACTTGTATGTTGGTAATGAATGATTATGTTTCCCTTCTATTGTTTGCCTCTTTGCCACTGAAAAAAATCCTCTTGTAAGGTTCTTATTTGGGTGGGTCTTGTCATGGCAGTGCTTCCGCATTCTTTGTAACTCAGACATTGCGTGGTCTCTCTAGAGACGGGAGGACTGTCATAGCTTCAATTCATCAGCCCAGCAGTGAAGTTTTTGAGCTATTTGATCGCCTTTACTTGCTTTCCGGAGGCAAAACTGTTTACTTTGGTCAGGCTTCAGAAGCTTATGAGGCAAGAATTAGCCCCACTTTTTTTTTTTTTTTCTTTTTTCTTTTTTTTTTTTTTTTTCAAAAATTTAAACTGCATTTGTTCTTGAGAAACACAACTCTTAAACTGGTTAGTGTATGCAGTTCTTCGCACAGGCTGGCTTTCCATGTCCTGCTCTGAGGAATCCATCTGATCACTTTCTTAGATGCATTAATTCTGATTTTGACAAAGTTAAAGCCACTCTGAAAGGATCCATGAAACTGCGGGTATCAAAGTCTTCTTCTTCTCCTCTCTCTCTCTCTCTCTATTTTTATTTTATTCATTTGTTTTTTTTCTTCTGTTCCAATTCAATTTTATTTGTTCCCTACCCTATTTTAGTTACTGATGCTGTTGTTCTGGTCAATTGTAAGTGTAAACAACATATACTAGCAGAAGTAATACAATTTTTGGACTTACTTCATGCACAATAATCCAAAAACGACAAACAAGGAGTGAATCACATGCTCTGTAAACTCTTAAAGACATCTCTGTAAACTCTTAACGACCACGAACAACACCACCTCTAGCGTCAGAGCAATGCTCTATAAACTCTTAACGACCACGAACAACATCACCTCTAGCATCAGAGCAACATCACATTGGGAGTGTTAACCACAAAATCATAGTGCAAAGTCCTTACTTCAACAATGGCAGAGAGCGAAGTGATATGGAGAGTTTTCTAGAATACATTGTACAAGATCATGATTTAGAGATATATCTAATTTGATATATATGACATATATATCTAACACCCATTTACATGGGTTAATATAACTGCCTTGTCTCCTCAACAAGTGCAATTCAAATAAGTGATATGTTTCATTCATATTAGATGGGTTAACGAGTCATGCCCTGTGGGCGCCTAAGTTTGGGTCCAAACCTGACCCTCGCACATGGGCCAACATGCTGCCTCTATCTCAAATTCGCTCATACATCTAAACTAACTCATACTAGTCAGTGGCTAAGACGATTGCTGAAAGCAAGTGCAAGTGCAAGCTCTATACTATAAACTTACTATGAGCCAACATAGAGACATCAACCCAAAAAGAGAGCATCTCATGTACATCAATTCTATCTAGTTACATTGCACATAGCATCTATAACCCCTCACAGAGCATGCTTTACTCCACACCCAATCTACATAGTGATATGAGTTGTCGATAGTGAACATAACAATGATAGAATACCAAATGATCTTCCCTTTGCCCTCATGTCACTCAATTCACAGCTAATCTTTTCCTAGAAATGTCCCTTGAGGTCGAAGTATCATATCGTTAATCCTTACCTTATGAACACGGACACAGATGAGGACATGGATATAGACACAGGACACCGTGATTTCAAAAAAATAGGGACATAGATACGACGAGGACACGATAATAAAATAGTTTTTCTTATATTTTTATTTGTTATGTAGATTAGTGTTATATTCACAAATAATCAAAATTATCAGAAACTAATGTTAACTAGATGTGTAAAAACAAAAAAGAAGTCACTTTTAAATTAATCTCTTGTCGTTTATATGTTTTTTATTTTATTTTATTTTTTGGATGATCTATTAAGTGCTTATATCTAAGAAAAAATGAATAAAATCCAACATCCATCATAAACACTAAAGAAAGGGTGGAAAAAAAATTAGTTGGTGTATCCCAAGAGTGTCGCTGAAGTTTCCCCTACATGTCTCTTGAAAAAAAAGAAAATTAAATAAAGGGACACGCAATGTGGCATATCCCATATGTGTCACCATCGTGTCTTTGTGTGCCCCCTTGTCCTCGTGTTTGACACAACTATAGCGCTTGTTTTGAAGTGTTGATGCTTCATAGCCTTATGGTGTAGTCAAAGATCATAAAGGGCATTAGATAAGGTCATACACAAATAATGACCCATAAGAATCTCACAGTAGAGAAACAAGGATCCATACACTCAGCTCACTAATCGGTTTTTGGGCATATGTATTATGATATACATGCTATGATGGAATAAACTATTCCAAATAGTGATGTTAGATTCCATATGCTCTAAATGAGATGACACTCAACCACTAAAAGAAATTACACTTTTGCCAACTAAATAATTTTTAGTTGCGAAAAGATCACATTTGCCGACTAAAAAAAAATTGGTAGCCAAATTTTTTTTATTTTCCACTACTAACATGATTTTAGTATCAGAAATCATGTTTTTGGTGACTAGTTTGAATTATTGGTCGTGAAAAATCGAAGTGGGAGGGTAAAAAAAAGAGTGGGAGACAAAAATTTTAGCGACTAATGAAATTTGGTCACAGATAGCAAAATGACCACTCTTGCCAACTAAGTATTATTTAGTCGTGAAAAACACGTACTTGCCGACAAAAATAAAAATAAAAATAATCGCCAGAAGTTTTTATTTTCCATGACTAATGTGATTTAGTCGTAGAAATGTTGTGTTCTACAACTAATTTGAAATATTGGTTGCGAAAACCTAAGTTACACGGACGCGGGTACGGGTGTCGGGTGCGTATTTAAGGGTCGGACACTTCAAAATTAAAAATTAAGGATACGTAGATATGTATTCAAATTTGGATACGGGTACGAGGATACGTTAAATAGTTTGTTTTAAAAAATATATATTTATTATATGGAGATGAGTTATATTATATAAATAACAAATAAAAATTATTTTAGATATAAAATAAATTATATTATATATGATAAAATATGTTATTTTTATTTTAGACGTAAAAATTATATTATTTATGATATATTATATTATATAATTTTTTTGGATGAATAATATTATATATTATTATATTAATGTAATTTATACTATATGTTAATATAAATGTAATATGAATAATGGATGAATAATATTATATGATATGAATAATATTATATTTGAATAAAAAAAAAGAATAATATTATATATATTATATTATGAGATTTATATTATCTACTAATATTATATACTAATAAATATATTATTATTATTATATACCAATATATTATTATATTATTATCTACTAATTTATTATATTATTATATTATCTACTAATATTATATACTAATAGAGGGAGATCGAGAGAACAAAGAAGAGAAGAAATAACAGAGGAGAAGAAAGAAGTCGGCGATCGAGAGAGAGAGAGAAGGGAGATCGAGAGATGAGAGGAGATGAAGAGAGATCGACAGATCGAGAGACGAGAGATGAGAGAGAAGACAGAGAAGGAGATCGAGAGACGAGAGAGAAGACAGAGCAAGAGATGGAGATCGAGCATCGAGCATGTCGAAGCAGTCGAAGCAGCGACCGATGTCTTCGCCATTTCGACAAGTGACCAGGTTCTCTCTCTCTCCCCCTTTCATCTCTTTTGCTGTCTGTAAAGAGCCGTGTCCGAGAGAGAACACGCGAATCCGACACAGATCCCACACCCGCACCCGTGTCGTGTCGTGTCGACACGGGTACTTCGCCCCAAAGTGCCGAGTCCATGTAACACAGGCGAAAACTAGAAGCGAGATGGTGAAAAAAAAAAAGAAAAAAGCAAGAGCCAAAAAACTTTTAGCAACTAATGAATTTTGGTTGCAAATATCAAAACAACTTTGTATTTTTTGTAGATCAAAACTTGTAGTAGGGGAAAAAAATTCAAACCCTTCTGAAATTTTACAAATTCGTGACCAAGTGATTCGTCGAGAAAAACAACTAATATTTTTGACAACTAAATTTGTTAGTTGACGTTTCACTACTCACTAATGTTTTAAAAACCTTATTGGTGAGAGAACTGGAAAAGGATTGGGTGGAGGGGTCACCAGTTCAACCATCGGGTTGAACTGGAATCAAATCGTAGCGTCATAATTATTTTATAAATATATTAAAGTTTATTTAATAATAATATAAGAATTCAGATACATTTATTTAAATTATTTTTAAATTTAAGATAAATTTATAATTGCATAAACATATTTATATTTATTATTTGTAAAATATATTAATTATATGTAACATTTGAAAGAAAATGTTAGATATATATATTTACCCAATATAAATAAAAGGTGAATGTGACATGATGGTTATTTGTCATACTACTTCCATGTAGTTCTGTGTTCAACTCTCCCAAGCAAACATAGTTTGGCAAATTTGCTTGCCGCGTGGCAAAGTGGGAGCCTAGCTGGTTTAGTTGAACAGTACCCAGACTGACCTTAGACCGGTTGACGGTTCAACCCAAATGTCTCATCTTTGCTTGCTCTCTTAAGAGCCAAAAGTCATTGCTAGAGTGAGTAAGCCAATCAAGTTGTTGACATCCTGTCTATTAATTCTGTGTGTGCTAACTCACTATCAACATCCATAATGCAATGGAAACTAATAAGTGAATAAACATGCAGTGATATCTTTGGTGAAGTTGAACCTCAAAACATTATGTTTGTTTTGACTATGATACTTAGGATTGTTAGTATAAGTGTGGCAATGTTGTCACAGTGGATAGCCATGTGATCTGAAGCACATATGACAACTCGAAGATGCTGAAAAGGAATCGCCTCAACCAAACAGCCTCATGAATGACAGTGGAGCAAACCACACACTCAGCATCGATAGTCGATAAGGTGATGTAAGAATGCTTCTTACTGCTCCAAGAAATGGATCCACCACTGAGTAAGAAATCATATTTTGATGTGGACTTGCACTCATTTAAATCTCCACCCAAATCGACATCACAATAGTCGACTGGGGCCAAGTTTGATCTTTGGTAACAAAGCATGTAGTTTGAAATCCCTCCGAGAGAACACAATATTCTCTTAACTGCCTTCCAATAAGCCGATTATAAGTTAGATTGGTAATGACTCACCAATCTAATTGCATAAAAACATTGGCCAAGTATACATCATGGCATATATTAAGAAACTAATTGTAAATTTGAACAAAATAACTTAGAATTACGATGATACAAGTAAAATAATGTCAATTTATAGAAATTAGTATTATATTGCATTTATTTATTGTCTTGAAATGATATATTCATATGTATGACATAAAAGATATATATGAAATTATGTGTTGTGTGTGTCCCTCATGTGTCGTGTCCTGTCCTGCATTTTTTGAAAATTGCTGTGTCGGCGTGTCCCTATCGTGTCGTGTGTCCGTATCCATGCTTCTTAGCTAATGATGGTGGTATTGCAAGTGTTTAATTGGTGACCTACTTCAAAAATAGAGGGGCAGTGATAGCGGCTCTTTTCATGGTTAGACCACTTAACTTTTGTTTAATCTATTTTTGTGAATAAAAGTGTCAAACAAGAAGTTAAGAAAAATATATGAAGAAGGAAAATCACTGTCTAGGCTTGAATCCGTATCCTTCATAATAGCTAAAAGATTTGCAATGTGCAATATTGATTACTGATTGTTTTTATTCAGTTTTTGTGGTGGCTAATTGTCGCTTTAAATTGGTTCCCTATCAGTATGATACAAATGACGATCCTCTGGAGAAGATAACCACGGCTGAAGCTATCCGAACTCTTATTGACTTTTATCATACTTCTCAGTACTGTTACTCAGCAAGGGAGAAAGTAGAGCAGATATCTGAAGTGGTAAGTATTATTCAGTGGTGCCTTAGTTTGTATGACCTCAAACATTATTATTATTTATTTTATTTTATTTTTTGTAGCTACATAGCTTCTTGATTAGTTCACCATTCTATTGGTATATATCTGGGATTATTCGTGGCAGTTAAGATTACATACCATTTGTTGCAGAAAGGAACCGTGCTTGATTCAGGAGGGAGCCAAGCTAGTTTCTTGATGCAGACTTTTACTTTAACCAAGCGGTCATTCATCAACATGTCAAGGGACTTTGGGTATTACTGGCTAAGGCTTGTAATTTACATTGTGGTTACTATCTGCATTGGAACCATATACTTGGATGTGGGGACGGGCTACACCTCCATTCTGGTATATTCTTATCTGCCTTGAGCATTCATATGAGCCTAAATTAAGATTCTTAATCTAATCTAATTTAATCTAAAGGAAGATTGTAATCACCCCCATTCTGATTCCTGGGCATTGGTAACATTTACAATTGAGAACTGGAAAACAGATCTCTAAAGTTTGGAACACATTAAACATCATAAATTATTTTTCTCTAAACCACTCCTAATTTGTATTATCCTCGATAAGTTGTTTAAATGGCTTCTCTTGTACTAAATCATATCAGTACTGTTAAGTTACTCATGGGATGTATCTGATCTATCATTGTTTCAATGTATCAATTAACACACGAACCTCAAATAAACTAGTCAATTAGAATGAGAAAACATGAAAATAAGACTCAAGTTCTTCCATACATGTAGTAATTTTGTTTTCATCATTTACTATGAGCAGGCAAGAGGTGCATGTGCGTCTTTTGTATTTGGTTTTGTCACATTCATGTCGATTGGTGGTTTCCCTTCCTTTGTAGAAGACATGAAGGTCAGCTTCATAACTACAAACTAATTGTCGAAAATTGAATAAATTTTGTTGGCAATTCAATGTGTTTTTGCCAAATGTAAGATAAGTATGTGCCAATCTTTTGCAGGTTTTTCAAAGAGAGAGGTTGAATGGGCACTATGGTGTTACTGCATTTGTCATTAGCAACACAATATCTGCAATGCCATTTCTGGTGTTGATCACATTTATCTCCGGAACTGTTTGCTATTTCATGGTCCATCTCCACCCAGGCTTTGCACATTATATATTCTTTGTATTGTGCCTTTATGCAAGTGTAACTGTTGTTGAGAGCTTGATGATGGCCATCGCCAGTATTGTCCCCAACTTCCTCATGGGCATTATCATAGGCGCTGGAATACAGGTTTGTATAGTCCTGTTTAATAGAGGGTGCTCAAGAAAGTTCATTATAAATTATAAGTATTCATATCAGTAACATTTCAACATATTTGACGGATTCTTTTACTGCTAGTTTGGAGCTTATGCCTAAACATTTTTTTTCTTCTTTTATTAACATTTTTATGTTATTTTGTTTCCCTAATTGGAGATCAATATAGTATTGACAGCCATTTGTTTCTTTATTGTTTTTTACTTTCTTGTCTTCTTCCGATGCAATAAGATGGTGGTGTTAGTTGGATTGGCAGCTCCAGTCCGAGCTTTCTGACCAGATTCGTTGCCTATTACTTTGATATATTTAACATGTAGATTATATATATTGTGGGGTATCTCATAATTCATTTAGGACTTTGTATTTTAATGGTTTTCTCTACATTTCAGGGAATATTCATGCTAGTCTCTGGGTACTTCAGACTTCCAAATGACATTCCAAAGCCTGTGTGGCGTTATCCAATGTCGTACATCAGTTTCCACTTCTGGGCTCTACAGGTGAAAGAAAAATATTAGCACCCTTTTTTTAAAAAAAAAATTATTTTTCATCAATGAAATGTGCTGCTGATTGGAATGGGAATGGGAATGGGTGACTGATTAAATCAATTATAAATGAAATGCACAGGGGCAATACCAAAATGATCTGAGTGGCTTAGTTTTCGACAACCAGTCACCAGATCTTCCAAAAATTCCCGGTGAATACATATTGGAGTATGTGTTCCAGATTAATGTGAAGAGATCAAAATGGGCGGATCTCAGTGTTCTCTTCAGCATGATTGTGATTTACCGCATCATATTCTTCATAATGATCAAAATCAGTGAGGATGTGACTCCTTGGATCAGAGGCTACATAGCAAGGAGAAGAATGCAGCAGAAGAAGCAGAAGAGTGGAAATCTAAATACCACAGTTGCTCCATTTGGCCTTACCCAATCACCTTCCTTGAGGACCTTTGCAGCGGCCAATCGTGCAACTGGTAGAAGTAGTAATAAAAGGTAGAAGAAAGAGTCACTAGTTTGATGCATTTCAATTACAATAGCCTTGTGTTGTTGCTCATCATCAAAAACAATGTCAGCAAGTACTTATGTAAGACAGAGAATCCACTTCATATTCTAATCAACACAATACTATATATCAAAGCTATGGGTTAATTACATCTTTCACCCTATTGGTTGACTCAAATTTTATTTTAGTTCATTGTTTGGCAAAGGTTTTTTTTTTTTTTTTTTTTTTTTTATAGTTTTTTATTTCTTGGGTTAAAATTTACATAAAGACAAAATAGCTTAAAATAGTCAATAAGACAAAATGTCACATTAAATTCATAATCATTTCATTTTTTTTTCACAAATATTACACCTAACTACAAAAAAATCAATTATCTTTTCAAATATAAATATTTTAGCCTACTAAAATAGTCAAAAATTAGAATAGCCAACTTCCCAAACGTGGTCGGTTTCACTTTGATTCTTACACTTTCAATTTAGTTATTCCGTTTAATTTTTGATAATTTTGTCTATATGTATACTTTAAAAAATTGATGATTATCTTAAAATTGTTAATTTTAAATCTTCAATTTAAATGAAAGAATCAAATTAAAACTTGTTTAATTTGAAATTATAAGGAGTAAGGTGAAAAGTGTAATTAATCCCAAATTTATTTTATAAAAATTGAAGTGCTTCTATATCATCAAACAAGTTACTACACAGCACACACTTTCTATAGATCAGAGATCTCTGTGGCCTTGGGAAACCGTTATGCTTGGTTTGTGACCAATGAATGGCTCATTCAGCTGTTCCAAGGACTCTGGGCCAGGCCTGAACTTGTTCTCACATTTCACAGTAAAAGTGAAATTCACTTTTACGACCCAAAAAAAAAAAAAAAAAAAATCTACCAAAATATAAAACTAGAATATCAAATAAGAATGGAACCAATTACAGGAAAGTAATACTTTTATTTTCTCGCATTTTGAGTTGTACAATTATTAATTGAGCTTATATAGTATGACTTATCTATCATATTGTTTTTCAATGAATAACATATATAAATTAGATAATTGAAAAATAACATATATAAATTATATAACATATATTGTACAATTATTAGTATTTTTCATAATAATTGAAAAATAAATTAGATAAAATAAAATAACATATAGAATTAGAGAACAAACTACTGTTGAAAAAATAATCCCGGTAAATTAATTAATTTAATTTAATATCAAAAATGAAATTCAATATTCAATAAATAAAAACTAAGTAACGGAAAATACTTACAGTACTGTAAACCAAAAACAAAATAAATAACAGATTTGTGATTGAGGCCAGTATTTGGACACTGTGTCTTTAAGACATAAATTCTCCCTCTCCATTGATGCTTGAGATTTACGGACGTCCTGTCTCCAGGATATAACAATCACCTACACACAGAAGTAGCACTACAATCTACGTGTACTACGAACCAAATATGTGGTAAGTACTCTCTCAACAAACAAATAAAAAAAAAAAAAAAATGAAGATGAAGATGATTTTGACCACTGCCACAAGAAGACAAAAAACTAGGATCCAATCAATGGTTTTCTAATGAGAGATTGCATTTGCCATTATATACTTCACAAACTGTAGCAAGCAACAGTCACTCATGTGACTGTTTGGTCAAGGAAGGTGATTGTTGGACCAAGATTTGAAAAACAGAAATTTAGTTGTTGGACCAAGATTTGAAAAAACTGAAATTCTGTTTTTTTATTTATTTATTTATTTTCCAATACTGGTTTCTCCAAAAATTATAAGTGCCAACACAACCCAATCCACACCCGCATGTGTGTGTTTTGGATTGAGCTTACCTCGGTTCATAACTCCCCTCCTTTCAAAGTTTATGTTCATGGCGTAAGGATCCTCTAGAATGATATGGTAAAGTGATCCTCTAGAGTGATTCTTTAGGACTTGACACGTGTCCCACTAATAGAACCAAAGGTTGAGATTTCTCCTTCACCAAAACGACGTCGTTTTGGTGAGGAAAACAAAAAACGGAGCAACTTTCTTTCATGAGTTCTAGTGCGACTGAAAAGGGGAAGAGACAGAAAGAAGAAGAGGGAGTGGAGCGGTTGAGGAAGAAGACCACAGCGTCGCGCACTGCCCCGCCGCCGCCGGTGACGAAGTCACGTCGTTCCGCTGTCGTTGTCGCTGAAGCTATTCTTTAAGACTCCCTTCACCTGTTTGAAGACCACCAAATATTCTGATATATTCACATATATACTCTTATAACAGAAGAAGAAGGGTCACTTTCATTGTTTTATTCTTTTTCTACAATGCTCTAACACTAATGAATAGAAATATATGCAAGTGATTACATTTTAATCTTGTTAGACAGTTCAAAAAATCAACCCATGATAGATATACTTAAATCAAACAAAACTTTAAAACAGCTTAAAAAAACAAATAAATAGAAAATTAAAACCAGAACCGATCAATTAAAATAGAAGACAGAAAAATGAAGCAAACCCACTTAAGTTCAAAAAAGTGACACCCAATAACTAACTGAACTTTATGTTTGCCAAATGAATTCAACAGAATTAATACCCAACTGGAAATTGGGTTTTAGATTAATAAAAAAAATCTATCACAAAAAAGGGAGGATGAAGCTGGAGAAAGAAAGTGATAGGAGGATGAAGGAGGATGTTTGCCCAGATCCGTCAATTGCAGGATGATGAAGTTAGAGAAAAAAAGTGATAGGTGTAGAGAGAGAGAGAGAGAAGGGAATGGAGGTGGAGGAGACGAGAAGAAACAAGATGCTATCTTCGGCGGAGGCGGCGGGTGACGCGACTTTGTCGGAGATGGGTGGCGGGCGACGCGATGGTCTTCTTCCTCAGCTGCTTCTCTCTCTCTCTCTCTCTCTCTCTCTCTCTTCCCCTCTTCAGTTGCTTTGAAACTCACCAAACTCAGGAATTTTTTTTTTCCTTACCAAAATAATCTCAACCTTTGATTTTATTAGTGAGGCACGTGTCAAGCTGTAAAACATCACTCTAGAGGATCACTTCACCATATCACTCCAGAGGATCCTTGCGCATGTTGATGAGTTAATTTCTCATTCACTCATTAATGGTTTTAACAACCATACAACATACTCTTGTTCACCACATAACAAGAAATAAAATTGCTACGTTGACCAACCTAAAATAATATGTGGGTCCTACATTAATTAAAGCTCAAAATATTAATGGTTTAAAACCAATTTTCTCCAACAACTACAAAATTGAAAATACAGAATTGAATTAAATTACAACATGGAATTCGAATAAACTAAATTTTTAGAACAAATTGGTAACATGGATAAATAAAGATTAGAACTCGTCAAAAGAAAATTAATTCTGAAAAATTAAAGAACAAACGACAAGGGATGCAAACTGAGTCTCATGTTTCATAGAGAATCTTTAAAATAGATTCTTGCGTCACTAGTGGTGTTGGAGGTATGCTAATATCTGTCTTTTAGATTACAATAGTTGAACGTTTGCTACAATAGCACTCATTGGAGCAACTCTGATGAACTTAAACATTAAAAGTACTCTCTCTAACAAGAATCAAAGGAAAATGACTAGCAAAAAAGAAGATGAAAAATTCTAAAAAAATTTGGTGCAAAAATCATCTCCATCTTTTCATCTCAAAAAACCATCTCCATTTTCTCATCTCTAAAAACTCATCTCAAAGTTAGAGGGGAAAGGCCCCTTTTATACTTGTAGGGAAAAACCAAGATATAAAGGCTATCATCAACATGGCATCAATTGCCATCAACATGTCATCAACTCTAACTATTAGGGTTAGAGTTACAAAGTCTAAAACTCTCATGTGCATTACATAAAAAATAAATATATAATGCTGTAATAAATCAAACACATGAGTTGCAAAATAGATATGGGTGTTGGGCCATAACTCGATCCAAACCCAATCTCAAACACATGCACAAGTGGGTGATTATATTTGCACCAAAATAATAACTCAGTACATCTAACTAAAATTTTGAAATTTTAATTCTTACTATACCCTAATATAAATTAACTAATAAGGACAATACACATTAAAAGTTAAAATAAAATATATATATATATTTTTCTCCTGGTACACCAAAATAACTTCTATATATTCAACTTTCTTCATCTTCTTCTCCAAGTTTCAATTATTTTTTCTTCATCTTCTTCTTCACTCCAAGACTCCAATCTGCCCCACCAATGGTTTAGAATGTTTCTATGCGATCTTTTAGAATGCTTTTACGTGCTACCATGTGTAGACGCGCCCCGAGGGCTATATGTTGTGCTACAGTTCGGACTCAAATGTCACGGTTCTTAATCTGATCTCACAATGTGCAATGTGAGATTGATAAATCACCAAAGAGTCCAAATCCGGCAAATCGTTTTGGAAAACTGATTTTTAAGAAAGAAGTGCCAAACATGGACTGCTTTGCCAGATACAGAGTCGCCACCTAAATATTTTGTTTTGGGGGGAATTTAGGAAACCCTGACTTGTTGCCTAAGGCCACGTGTCCGTCATCACCAAAGTTGCCTCGGCTCGGAAACTTGGGTACGATTGGGGAAGGTCATGCAATGAGCACCCCCGCTCGCCCGATCAAAGATCGGCCTGTACTAAGCATGATATTTTGTTTTTGAAAACACATGCGTTCTTATTCCGGTTAATTAGCTAGAATTACTATGTGATGCGCACAACACACAAGTATAGACTAGATCGCCTAATTTGGAACAAATCATCTCCTGTTTGTTTGTTTGGAAATGGTTTGAAGGTGCTACTCGCAAGTAGGCTAAGACGTGGATTTGCCACCTTCGAGTGGGCTTAGAAAACATGATTTTGCCACAATCAAGTGGGCTTAAAACTCGCAATTCAATGAATTGTTCCAATTCAAGTAATCTAACCTTCACCCACAGGCATTCAGACAGTTATATCATATAAGCAGTTAGCCTCATGGCAAGCATGCTATCATTGCAACACTCACACTCATGTAAGATGCTAAAGCATAAACGCTTACCTAGTACTCCGAGCCAAAACAATAGCTAGTTAGTAATCAATGCATGATCCTAGCTATGTTGAGATGCCTAATGCAACACATGCAAAATGCAACTAGAATAGGCTCGGCTATCTAAGAATGGTATGTGAAATGCGACAACTCGATACATGTATTCAAGTTGGAATTGAAATGCTATGCGGTTAGTATGATGCGCCGAGCCCAGTGCATGCAATACAAATGAATGATGCAAACATGTGAGCATAAGGATACTAATTGAAACATGACCTAAAACTAACCATTGAAAGCAGGTAAGTAAAAGGGAGAAAGACGTGGGGTTGGAAGACATTCACACACTCACACACACTTATTACAAAATTGGCCCTCTCGACGGAGGGTCCGAATAAATAATACAAACCGAATAAATAATCAACTACCCTAGCTAATTAAATATTACAAAACCCTTAACTAATTTAAACAAATTAACTAAGCTATGAAACTAAAGAGGCCGCCGCAGCTCCGCCTCGGAATGATTGAATGATGCATGCTCGATCGCCTCGCTCGAAAACCCGTTGCCATGCCACATGTTGCCTCTGTTTGCCCTATTTTACACCTCTGAAAACTGCACAAGTCCCAAGGATGCTTCCGAACCACTCCCTGAGCACTTTGGGATGTCACCGGCCAAAATATAGGGACATCGGCCATGTGGAATTGGTCGTCGACCATTTGTGAGGATCCGACCATTTGTGAGGATCTCGGCCAACAATTTTTAGTCAATCGGCACTGAAGATGGCCGGCCGGCCATATCTTCCTGCAGAATGCTGTTTTGCTGCAGCAGAGGACAAACAGAGCATGGCAATGCATTTTCAAGGCAATGTGTGCACAACTACCTTTCCTATCATGTCATGAACTCAAGGGAGTATGGTTCTCGACCCTCGGACCATCAATCGCACATTTCAATGCATGATGGCCAAAGGAGCCAAGTGTGCAAATCAATGTAGAATGAATGCAACAAAAACATATGAATGCCTAGAACTCTATCATGCTTAATCAAGAGCATCAGCGACCAAGGATTGAGGCACGTTTCGTCACTTCAAGTACGAAACGTCCCTTGGTCCTCGTGTTTGGTTTGACACCCCAAACCAAACACAATGCAATGCATGCAACCAAGTACAATGCAACATGGAAATGCAAGGCAATGTAACATGAGCATGACAAATGCAATGCAATGTAACCTAACATGTAAACAACATGATATACAATAAGTATGCAATACGACTATGCAACCTAGATATGCAAACATACAATGCGATAGGCATGCAACAATGATACCAACAATAAGTATGCAACAACATGCAATGCGATAGGCATGCAACAATGATACCAACAATAAGTATGCAACAACATGCAATGCGATAAGCATACAACAATACACAAACCGCATGATCCATGGACTTATACTGAAAATGGATAGGCCTCAGCCATACCAAAACAGTGGCCAAAGTGCCAAGAAATGGTGGAATGAAATGCAAAATGAGCATGCATGCTAATTGGCCTAAGAACTAGGCAACAATGTACAATCCTCAAACATTAGCAAGAAGTGACAAACATGATAATGTGGCAACAAGGTAAGCTCTGAAATCATGCAAGGAGTGGTGCCAAACCACTCAAACAAGTCACGCGAAGCATGCAAGGAAGCTCAAGGCTTAAGGCTAGACAAGGTGCTTGTACTAAGGCCATATCAACCAAGCCCCAAAGGGCCAAGGTGACCCAAAACAGTCCCAAGGCAGGCCAAAAGGCTAGAACATGCATGGAATGAGGCTAAAACATGCTAGAAAGGTGAACACAAAACATAAAGCATGCAAGGCTAGCAAAGAGGTGTTACACTACACCTATTTCAACCAAACATGGCATGACTTAAGGAATCAAAATCAGAGTTATGGCAAGTTAGAATGAGCCCAAAAACTCACTTAGCTGGCATCCAAAAGACCCAAATATGATGGGATGCACAATAATCCAAACATGAGGCATAAAACACTAACTCTTCAAAGCTTTGAAATGCAAGTGTATGGCTACATTACATGGACTAAAATCTCGTATGGAATGATGCCAAATCATAATAAAAAGTCCAAGTAGTGCATACTAATGACTTGGACATTCAAAGTCAACAAGCTAGGATATATGGTAGCTATACAAAGCAATGCATATATGATAAAAACAACACCAAATAGAGCTTTAGCATACTGAAATATGACTAAAAGTCCCTTTGAGTTGAGCCGAAAAATGCGAGCATGATAGTCCAAATGCATGATGCATGTTTAGGCAAATGAAGGACTACAAGGCAACTACATGGCGCATGCAAGAAGCCATTAAACCAACTTTGGAAAGAGGTGTAACATGGCAAAATAAGGCCTAATACATGCTGAAATGAAGTCAAAACATGCTAAGCAATCATGCTACCATTATGAGCCAATAATGCAAGCAAATGAAACACAAGGAGAGAGGGGTGTCCCTCTCCTATACAAGACTCTAAAACCACCTTTCCACCACTGAAAATTCTCTGGATTTCAGTGGTAGAAAGGTCAAGCCAAAGCAAGAACAAAGGCCAAAAAGGATGACCCAAAATAATGCCAAACAAGGCCTAAGAGGGGTAGACAACCCCCTACCCAAAAAAGACCTTAAACAATCATCTTAAGCATATAAAAATAGAACTTTTTTCAGTTTATAGTTAAGCTTGAAACAATATGCAAATAGGTCTAAAAGCTTAAGCCAAAATGGGGAAACAAAAGGTTAGTTGCTCACCCTTGAAGAACACCTTCAAGAACACAACCCCAGCCACTTCCTTGGATCAAAACCAGCCCAAGAACTCTGAAACCAACTTCCTAGTGCCTCAGCAACCAAAGGAGGTATTCTACTAGGTGCTCTAGTGCAAAAGTATGAACAAAACATACTTTAGGTCACAAACACACACACAAATATAGAGAGAGGGAGATATAGAGAGAGATATATATATCTTCTATATCAATTGCTGAACCTCTGGAAAGGGAGGGGAGACTCCCTCTTATAGGAAATCAAATTCAAAGCTTCTTAGAGAAGCTAAGTTTTGGTTCAAATCCCTCCATACACGTGTATGGAGGGGAGAGTCTGTGCTCACCAGCTGGCACAGCTGGCATGCACAATGCCTGAAAAAGGCAAAGAAAGGCCTCGGCCAGAAAATATGGCCGATCGACCAAAATAAGTGCCGACCGACCAACAAAAGTGTTGACCGGCTAACATTTATGGCCGATGGCAAGGAATCAAGGTCGATGGCATCATGCCATAGCCGATGGGGTGTGGGGATGGCCAACAGCCACCCCCTTCCCTCAAAAGCTAAACCACAAGTGTTTGGTCCACAACCAAGCACAAAACAGACAAGTTGAGAGATCCTAAGGCAAGGCGCGCAGCCGAGGCCTTCGGGAACTCAAAACGAACACGAGCATGGATGATCATCGAGTGTTCAAACGATGACATCCAAGTCTTAAGGACAGTAAAAAATGGGGTGTCTACACCATGCTTCTACGAGATCCTTTAGAATGATTTCTAACCGAACAAGCCATGGCCGCGATTTCAACATCCCCTTTGATTTGCCACCTATCACTACCTTCTTCTATAACTCTCTAGTTTCTTGCCTTTACCAATAATGCATAAATATATAATTTTGATTACACTTATATGATTTTGATTACAGATAAATATAAATTTTTTTAATAATAGATAAATACATATATTTTTTTAATTATGTGGATCGAGAACAAGTTTTATAAGGATAACATGTAGCACGAAATTTGCTAAACTTTCAAACTTACAAATAAACACCTATCAGAAGATTTGAAATGTTTTCACTTCAGGGGATCAACATATCAATAACCAAATGATCCCAAAGGCCAAAAACAGATTTTCAATTGAACAACAAAACAGAGTTTCAATTGAACAACAAAATTATCAAAATTAGAAACATATGATTAAAAACTTAGTTTTGTGGTTTTTGAAAATCTCAATTAGTTCCTCAATGTTGTTGTATATTTGTTGAATAAAAGAAATATCCATAATGAGAAATCTGTTTAAGAGTTTTTGAAAAAGTTTTTCAAAGTTGTGTAATTTGGTGTTTTTGATTAGTTTATTAGTTGGGCATACCTTAAAGGGTAATATGGGAAAAAAGTGTATTGAGAGTAAATTATTGAAAAATTGGATGTGCTTAATGATTTTTTGGGTACAAATAGAATCCAAGCCCATATCCAAGATCCATGGACCAGATTGGTCAGGGCGGCGACAGTGAGGGTGTGTCAAATTTTGCATAACTAACTTGGTCCATAGTCTTGGCCCAAGCCCTATCATTGAGACATCCATAATTTCATTCATTTGGAAAATTTGGACGCTCAAAAAGCCCAAACTAAAAGCCAAATCCTAGGCTATATATATTTATTAATGTTTTCAACATTAACCAATGTGGATAGGTGGTTTCTTACTTTCCAAAACTTCTTTCATTGATATCCACTTTACGAGATAATTTCTTATTCAAAACTCAATGGTTTTAGCTTATTCCTTTTGCATTGTAATCTTCTCACTTAAGATAATACAAAATCACTTAGACCCACTTCAACCAGCGGTTGGATCCTATTTTAATTTAGAATTAAAATTGCTAAAAAACCATTATTTTCTAACATATATATATAAGATTTTTTTTTTTTTGGGGTATATAATCCTTATAAAGAATTGGATTGATTTGGTAATCGTAACATGTTTAATTTATCATTTATCACCTAAAAAATAGATGATTTATTTTCAAAAATATACTTATTATTTATTTTATTAGAGACATATGCTAATTAAATATGTTCCAATTATCAAATCGATCTAACACTAGCACTTGATAAGGGATAAATAATGGGTTGCACGTGTAATAATTGCTATTAGCTTTATTGAAGTGTGTTAAAAATAAGAAGCAATAATATATTAGTGGAGCATTAAAAAATTATTTATTAGAAACTAAAAGAACTTATAATTTTAATTATTAATATTTTTAATATTTTTAACTTTTTTGTAAATATTTTTTATTGACAACATGTTAGTGTAATTCTACCTAAAAATAATTCACAATTTATTATTTATCCTCACAATTTGTAATTCTAATCATAAATATTTAAATTTAATTTTTAATGGCTATTTTAACCTTGGAAAATTAGTCTAGGGTCCCTTCTCCACTTTTCGTAATGGAAGAGATCCACAAAATTATTTTTTGATGTCTAAGGTCCCTAAACATATATAAGAGAAATTTGACTCTTTGCCCACGATTCCTCTCTCTCTCTCTCTCTCTCTCTCTCTCTCTCTCTCTCCCCTACAACCAAATGAACAAAAGCTTCAAGATCTTCGTCTACCCTACCCCCAAATCCCAACCCTTCGCCAACATCCTCCTTCCAGTCTCCAGCGATCCAGGCAACAACTACGCCAGTGAATCCTTCTTCAAAAAGTCCCTCGGCAAGTCCCACTTCCTCACCACCAATCCCTCTGATGCCAGATTTTGGTCATTCAATCAGAACTCACCGAGACTGAATAGTGGACACGCAGCTAACTATAGAAAGTCGAGCCAGTTCTATAAACAATTATCACAGAGGTTATGAATTCATCTATTGTTCTTGATTTGTTTGCTTGTCCTCTTGATCAAGTCGGAGCAGCTGAGCTAAGTGCCGCTATCGAGAGCTCAGGTGGATTCATGATGTTAGGGGAATCATTTGAATCAGAGCAATTCAAAAAATGCTTGCGCCACTTATTTAATCGTGATGAAGAAGGGAACTTGAAGATGTGTTTTGATATGACTATTGAGATAGTGACGACAAAAGACGTGAAAATCTGTGGAGCCCTTGGTCCCTGTGTTTCACTTCGGAAAAAGAATAGTTCAGTGAGTAAGAAAGAGATCGGTGAGGGTGGAACCAATATTTGGAAGTTAGGTACACTCACCAACAGAATATGCATTGCTTTCTTCTTCCAAGTAAGCGATGAACAGAAAGTACAACCTAGCTCTGCATTCTTTATACAGTTCATTACACGTTACCGACACGAAAATATGGGGATTCCGAAAAGGGTGACGACAGCTGTGAGGAGATGGGTCGGGAACAACTCACCGAAAATCACACGGGGTTCGATCAAGAAGCAGCGGCTTCAGTCGTGGCTAGACTTGCTATCCACAAAGCAGAGAGGGATCTTGCTCACGATGTCATCAGATGGCTTGATAAGATGCTGATAAGTTTTGCTTCTAAGTTTGGAGATTATGTGCCGGAAGATCCATCTACATTCCGTCTATCATCCAATTTCTCGCTATACCCACAATTTATGTATTACTTACGGAGATCACAGATCATTGATGTCTTTAATAGTAGTCCTGACGAGACAGCTTTTTTCCGATTGATGTTAAACCGTGAAGGGGTGGTTGGTTCTGTCATCATGATTTTTTCTGGGTTTGAGTGAATTTCTCTGGGGTGGAGAGGGAATTTCTCTGGTTTTAAAGAATTTCTCTGCGTTGAAATGTCCAGAGAAATTTCAAAGACCAAAAACAGAATTAAAAAGGAACTTGATAAATATGCAGAGAGTTGGTTAATTGTAGATTTGACTGAGTTGGGTTTTTGGGATTGATAAATGCTTCCGATCAGGACTGATTATATAAGTCAGTTCCCATTAGGTAAAATGATTTCCTTCATTTTTGTATTACAACAAGGAAATCTGTGGTTTCTAGAAATCATGTTTTTTCAATCTTTGGTATGTATAAAGGTGTAATGATGTCAACTTGAGAATTGAATTCATTTTATAAGCCACAGATTTCTTTTCTCAGTGCTCTAGTTGGAGTGGTAAGAGGTGTGGATATATCCCCAGAGAAATTCTCATTGGTGGTTTGTTAAGGAGGTCTTGTTGCTGCTAATGATGATTGCTTGGGTGGATTTCATTTGTTTTTCACTATGAAGAACTGGAACATGACAAATTTGCTTTTCTGCAGGGAGCAACTATCACTTTGTTTGTTGAATTAAAGGAGATACATTCACTCTTTGGCATTTGGTTTGGAGAAGACATTATTTTTGGGATGGATTTGGGTTGTTGCGTACTTTCACTTTCTTTGCTACATCGACATGCCTGGGTTGAATTTCTCTGGAGAGAAATTCCGAAGTACAGAGAAAATTGGTCAAAACACAAAGAATCCAGAGAAATTCAAAATTTCTCTGGAGAGAAATTCTGAAGTCCAGAGAAATTTGGTTAAAACACAAAGAATCCAGAATTTCTCTGGAGAGAAATTCTGAATGAAAATTTCTCTGGAGAGAAATTTCTCTGGTGGGTGGAACGTAGTGAACCTCCCAGTTTTGATTTTTCTCAAGGGACGGTGGGTTAACAAAGCATCAATGATCCAATTTTACTTACCATTTGTCATCATATTTGGTTTGGGAATCACCTTCGGAGGATGGATTTTCATAACGTTCTTGGCCTTCTTCACCTTTCTTCTAGTAGGTTGGTTTCTTCTTGGTACTTACTTCTTCAGGAATTTGATCCAGTTGTAGCCTTATGGTGTGTACCAACTTTAGTTTAACAATTGCTTGTGGATTTCATGTATGATGTACCTAAAATCACCAGAAAATACTCTGAATTGCACCATTTTGGGAATTGGATGAGACATTTTCAAAACATAGAAAATCAAAAAAATTGAACAAAACCAGAGAAATTTCAAATTTCTCTGGTTTGAAATTTCTCTGGGTTGAAATTTCTCTGGAGCAGAATTTCTCTGGATCAAATTGGGGGACTTTAGACATTATGAAAATATTAGATGTCCTTTATACTATAAAGTCTTAATACCAGGGACCTTAAAAAAAAAAAACCCCTTTAACCTTAACTATTTGTTAAAAGATTAATATATATATATATTTACTTTGTGATTCATTTTTCTTTTACACTTTTATGAAATCAATGTTTAATTTTCTAATTTTTTCAGAAGAAAGGATATATAATGCGTTTTAAATTATAACTCAGGCTATGCATAATATTAAAATGTAAATATTTCAAATAATAATTAATTTTTCTGAAAAATAATCCAATACAATTGCTAATCATTTTAAAAAATAAATAAATAATAATTCATTCTTTTTAATTCAAAATTAATAAGCATGTAAAACACTTTTAAGGTAAGATGAAGAGTTAAGTTAAAGGTGGAGCTTATCTTTTATTTATTTTTATTAGGTTACATGGAAAGTAAGTTAGGTTATACTATTCTTTGCCTCCTTTAAGTTTGATTATTTTTTCACTTTGACCTTAATAAAAGTGTTAAAAGTTTCAAAAATTATACTAAATATTTAATTAAATGTTTTATATGGGTATGAGTCCTTCACTCATGTGGAATCTTGTGACACCCACACTCATGTGAGATATTTGATCAAATATTTAGTAGATTTTTTGTATCTCTAACATAACTCTTGACCTTAATGTTACTATTCTTTTCCAATTTAGGTTTCGTTTATCAACTATATATTTTAGTCAAAAAATAAAAAAGTCACTATAAATTATCATATTTACACATCTTTTCTTAAAAAGTCAAAAAATTATTAAAATAACATGTGCCCAAACGAGACCCTCTCAAACTTGACTGTGCCTAAATCTGGATAGAAAATGCCACATGGTAGCCACGTGGCGCCATGTAACATAAAAAAAAAAAAAAGGCAAATTACCTACACCTCCCTTGAGATTTAATGAAATTACAGATTCCCCCTTCAAGTTTCAAAAATTACATTCCGTCCCATCACAATTAACGCCGTTAACGGCTATTATAAATTGACTAAAATACCTTTTTGACAAATAAGGGCAAATTACCTACACCACCTTGAGGTGTAGCTAAATTACAGAGTCCCCCTTGAGGTTTAGCTAAATTATCATTTTTAAGGGCTCGTTTGGGAAGTTAGGTTTGGGACTTTTTGGCTAAAATAGCCATAAAAAAACAAAATAGGTTTTTTAGCCTAATAAGACAAAACATCACATCTAATCCATAATCATTACATTCTTTCTCTCACAAAAGTCAAAAAAAGTCAAAAAGCCTATCCTAAGCGAGGCTTTTTAGCCTTAGGCTAAAATAACCAAAATGCTAAAAGGCCAAATAGTCAACCCACTTCCCGGATGAACCCTAAATAAGTTATGAAATGCAAAACTAAAATGAAAAAACACTTATCACACTACAAAAAATTAAGGTTTTAGAGACCAAAATTTAAGGACAAAATTATTTTTAGAGGACCAAATATTTTTGTTGCAAAAAGGGTCGTTATTATATTTTTAGTAACGAAAATTGAATATTAGTGATTAATTATTACCTTTTTGGTATCAAATTTTTTGTCTAAAAAAATAAACCATTTTTAGACCAAATTACTTTGTTTCTAAAAATCTATTTATTATTGACATTTACAAAATTTTATCACTAGCGACTATCTTCACGATAATAAAAATTAGTTCCTAAATGTCTTTTGTAACAAAATTTTCACTTTTAGAGATAAAAAAAATTGGTCTTTAACACTCTTATACGTTGTAGTGTCAAATGGTGAAAATATAATAAAATTATCAAATAATTAAATAAGTTAAAAATACAATAAATGGCTTGTCAAAAAATTCTTAGAATATGTTTAGTTTGATTTTTAGAAATTTATTTTTAATTTTTTTTAAAAAAATTAAAAATTAATTTGGTTAAGAAATAAAAAATAAAAAATTATTATTATTTTTATATAATTTTATCTTTTGAGTGGTTAGAAATAATTTTTACGAATTAAATATATTTTTTCATATTTATTTTTTAAAATTAGTTTTTATTTTTTTAAAATTATGATTTTTTTTTTCTGAACAACAAATCAAATATGGTTCCAATTTTTTTGTTTTTTTTGTTTCTTTTTTTCATCTAAAGTAATTCTTTTGTAAATTTTGTTGATTTATCAAAGGGATTTCAGTAGGGGCAATATTTTCCATCAATTTATATTTTTGTGATGTCAGCTAACTATTCTTAACGTTTAGTTAACGGTAGGATTTAAATTGTTATGTAAATATAAATCTTGGGAGGCAGGATCTAATTTCTGAAATTTCAGGAGAAATCTATAATTTAGCTAAATCTCAATGGAGGTGTAGGTAATTTGTTAAAAAAAAAAAAAAAAAAAGAAGAAATTTACACAATTCAATGCTCCAAACCCAAACCCACATCATTGTGCACCTCTCTCTTTCTCTCTTCATCTCATCTTCCTTTTCTTTACCCTAACCTCTCCACCACCGTCCTTAACATTCATGTAATGACTAGAAATGAAAGAAGAAGAAATATAGAGGGAAAAGAGTTATTTGGTGCTCTTATTCCAACTGAACGAACAGGTTATGAAACAATACAATGAATGAAATGGGAAGTATATTCCCTTCTATATTTATACACATAACCAACCCCTAACTGCCCTAACAGATTCAGTAATTGGAATTACAAGAATAAACTTCTTAATTGACTCCAATTAACTTGTTCATAACATTCCATCCTCCTTCAAAAAGCCTTGTTTCAAGGCTGGAAATTTGGAAATTGTGAGTGGAATTCTTCATAGTCCATCTAGGCAGCATCTTCAGGAAATGTTCTTGACCACTGAACCAACCATTGCACTACTGCCTTGTTGTTTCGTTTGACCATCCGCCTTTCTAACACAACCACATGCTCCATTTGCAGCATTCCTACATCATTGACTGGAGGAAGAGTTGGAATAGGAATGACTAGGTGTCCCAACTTTTTCTTTAACAATGAAACATGAAAAACAGGATGTAATTTGGTAGAGCTAGGCAAATCCAGGGTGTAGGCTACCGTGCCCACCCTTACAATGACTTGAAAAGGTCCATAGAAACGTAGAGATAGCTTCATATTTCTCTGTAAAGCCAAGAAGATTGTTTGTAGGGCTGTAATCTCAAATACACCCAATCACCAACTGCAAATTCTCTTTCACTTCTTAGTTTGTCTGCATAATGTTTCATCCTATTTTGTGCTTGCTGCAAGTTCTCTTTAAGCATTCTCAGAATGCAAGTCCTTTCCCTTGCCCAATTTTCCACTGCTGCTACTGGTGACCCTTCAATGTTCATGAAGTTGTGATGTGGTGGTAGCTGTCCATAAACTGCATAGAAGGGAGTTGTTTTGATTAAGGAATGATAAGAACAGTTATACCACCACTCTGCCAAGGACAGCCAAGTTGACCATTGTCTAGGGCAATCACCACACATACACCTCAAATAATTTTCCAAGCACTTGTTCACTATTTCAGTCTGCCCATTTGACTGTGGATGGTAAGCTGTACTAAGGCATTGCTCAATTCCCAAAACTCTAAGCAATTCTTGCCAAAACAGACTTGTGAACACAACATCTTTATCGGAAACTATGGTGCTTGGAAGGCCATGAATTTGTAAACGTTGTCTAGGAATAATTGTACCATGTCCTTAGCAGTATAAGGGTGAGATAATGACATAAATGGGTATATTTGGTTAACCTATCCACCACCATCAAGTAATAAAGCATGATACTCAACTAAATAAATAAAGGGTTACAAGTTAGATGTTAGTAAACTAGAAATCCCCCAAAGAGATTTCGCCCTCCTAACCACAAGAATCGGACGCGGATTATTCGGTATGCCCCCTCTTTTGCTGCTTTGTTGTAGAACTAACCTCGGATGCCTACCAACGGTTATATACCGCGTAGCGCCAACCGCAGGGCCTCAAAAGAGATGGTAATAATGGGCCTTGCCCAAATCCCTCCTCACACCAAACCACCTAGGGTCCGAATTCAACCGCTCCGTTCAAGGGTTTCGAAAACCACTTGCGCAAGACTTTAACTTCCAAATAGGGAACGCTTCCCAAAAATCCATACAGCGCACCTTATCATCTTTTCATTACTCAAGTGATCGAAAACCCAATACCATCCCAATTAAGTTTTTCGTTGAGTTAAATGTTTTAAATCAAGGTTAGACCAACTTAACAAGATAATAATATCCACATCAGCATGCATCATTAAGATGAAGAAGATAAAGAACATAACCATAACACATGATCATAAGTTAATAAGCATTTTCAAGAACACAAGAGCATAAAACACCCATGCGCAACAGAATTTCCAGATTCAATACCACATAAGGATTAGAATAAAAGGACTAATTTAGATTTTTCACCGGACTCGGCCTTCCTATGGTTCGTAGGGAATTTAATCTAGTTTCCAGAACATATTTTGGAAATGGGATAGCTTTTCTAGATTTTAAGTTATTTAGAAAACACTCCAGCGCTGTCCAGATTCGTCGATCGTTACGAAAATTTGATTTTCTTGCAAACCGCTCACTGTTTTTCAATGAAACCAATTTTAGTTGAAATATAACTCCTTAAGGAAGGTTTTGACATAAAATAGAGGTCCAGAATAATTTTCTACATTTTTCTAGAAATTTTCAAAAGTTGGCTGCGAAAACAGATTCTAAGGCACAATACCCAAAACAAGAAAATTTGTGAGAAAGGGGATCCACTAAGGGAAAATTTTCATTTCTTTTGTGATGAAAACATGCTAACTAACATATATTAAACTCAGAAAATTTGCTTGAAGGTGTGCCTTTGGTATGAAAAATGTAGTTTTGTACCGAAATGAGGGAAAATACAAGAGATGTAGAATCAAGGCTCAACTCTTATCATTTTTAACACAAGTAACTCATCAATAACACATATGAAAACATTATTTAGAACCCTTAAGAACATGTATTTGAAAAAGGAAAATGAAAGAGAAGGTTGTATTGTGGCTTACTTGCTAGGCTTGAACAAGATGGCTTCTCCTCTTCCTTCCTCTCCCTCTCAAGACTTCTCTCTTGCTCTCCTTTCTCTCCTCTAGGCCGAATGTGTGTGTGAGTGTGCTGTTTGTGCTTGCCAAGCTAGGGGATGGTGGTATATATATAGGCAAATTTTGGTGTAAAAAGACATAAAGGCCCACTAGTTGGAGTTGGATGGAAAAGTTAGGATTTACTTGGAGTCTAATGGAATAGGAGTGATTAGGGAGCTTAATCATAGGATTAGACAATATCTAGTTGGTCTTAAGTTGAAATGAAACTAGTATTGGGAACAAAACCCTAGGTTTAGGGGTACTAGGTGCTAGGATCATAATTGCAATTCTTGAAAATAGGCCCCTCACATTTTCCTAGGGTGGCCGGCCATTGGGAAGGGTGATTGGGTCATTTTTTTATTCAATCTAGGTACTAGGGACACATTCCCCAATGTATATATATATATAGATCTCAAATTGATTGATGGTACCTATAGTGTGAAAGTACATGTACTAGTTTTGGGGTAATTCTTGAATTTAAATAAAGAAGTGAGGGCTTGGAATTAAATTAATGTATTGGGACCTTACTTATGTAGAATTAAATTAAATTAGGCTAAGGAACCTAATTCAGCTAGGATATTCCTGTTTTGATAAAAAAATACGCTAACCGACAAGATTCAAATTAATTCAAGGAACTGAGGGGCTTTAAGAAAATAATTCAAACATTAGGGTTTTAAAGAGAATACAATTTTCAGGGGCTTCACAACCTATCCCCCTTAAAACAATTTCGTCCGTGAAATTCAACTACGTACTGCCTTCGAAAAGCTCGGGGTAGTTTGCCTTCACCCAATCCTGGCGTTCCCAAGTAGATTCCTCAATTCCCCGATGACGGCATAGCACCCTTACCAAGTGAACTGTTTTGTCTCTAAGGTTCTTCTCTCGACTATCTTGTATTGCTACCGGTCCTTCTTTAAATGTAACATCTTTGTCAAGACTGATTTCTTCCCATTTGAGAACGTGTGATGGGTCGGCGATGTATTTTCTCAACATAGATACATGGAAGACGTTGTGTATCCCTGCTAACTGCAGGGGTAGAGCTAGTCTGTATGCTATTTCGCCCACTCTTTCCAATACCTCAAAAGGCCCAATATATCATGGTGATAGCTTCCCCTTTCTCCCAAAACGTACGATTCCACGCCTAGGTTACACCTTTAGGAACACGTGGCTACCTACTTCAAACATCAAGGGCCTTCTCCTTCTATTAGCATAATTCTTTTGACGGTCTTGAGTAGTCTTTAACCGTTGTCGGATCAATTTGACCTTCTCAGTAGTTTCTAGAACAAGTTCGGGTCCTATCAGATTTGCATCACCCACTTCCGTCCAACAAATCGGCGATCTACAAGGTCGTCTATATGATGCTTCAAAAGGCGCCATACCGATGCTAGCTTGAAAGCTGTTGTTATAGGCGAATTCAATTAAAGGTAGGTGTCGTTCCCAACTTCCTTGAAAATCCATTGCGCAAGCTCTCAACATATCTTCGAGTGTCTAGATGGTGCGTTCAGATTGTCCATCTGTTTGCGGGTGAAAGGCGGTACTAAAACATAACTCAGTACCAAGAGCTTCCTGCAGGCTTCCCCAAAATCGGGAGGTGAACCGTAGATCATGATCTGACACAATAGATACCGGAATTCCATGTAGTCAAATGATCTCCCCAATGTAGAGCCTGCACATAGACTCTAAAGTGTCGGTCATCTTATAGGGTAAGAAATGTGCTGAGTTGGTGAGGCGATCCACTATTACCCATATAGCATCGCGCCCTCTAGGTGACTTAGGCAACCTTGTCACAAAGTCCATCGTCACATACTCCCACTTCCATTTAGCTATTGGTAGAGGTTGCAACATTCCCCCTGGTTTTCGATGTTCCACCTTCATTTGTTGGCATGTTAGACATTTTGCTACAAATTTAGCCACTTCCTTCTTCATTCCATTCCACCAATACTGCCTCTTCAAATCTAGGTACATTTTAGTCCCTCTTGGATGTACTGAAAATGCAGAATGATGACATTCCTTAAGTACCTTTTCTCTAAGCAACTCGTCACTTGGTACAAACAATCTACCTTGGTATCTTAAACTCCCATCGGGGTGAATTACCCAATCGGGCATTGGTTCTCCTGATTCCAGACGTCCCTTGATATAGGCTACCTCTTGATCGTGCTTCTGGGCCTCCATGATCTCATTCATCAACTTAGGCATCACCTTCTGTGCACTAAGATATGCTTTTGTATCTTGAGATTCTACTTGGATCCTGAATTCATTGAGTGTCTTAACCATATCCCATTCCTTGACAGAAATCTTAGCCATCACTCCTCTACTCGTGCGACTTAGAGCATCCGCTACTACATTGGCTTTACCGGGATGATATGAGAGAGTGAACTGGAAGTCCTCAAGATACTCCATTCATCGCCTCTGTCTCAAGTTAAGGTCCTTCTATGTAAATAGATACTTTAAACTCTTGTGATCTATAAAAATCTCAAATTGTTCCCCATACAGGTAATGTCGCCATTGCTTTTAGGGCAAAAACTACGGCCGCTAATTTCCAAGTCATGTGTGGGGTAGTTGCGCTCATGAGGTTTCAACTGCCTGGATCCATACGCGACTACCTTTCCATTTTGCATGAGCACACAACCTAATCCTTCTTTAGACGCATCGCAATACACAGTGTACCCCATTGGCGCACTAGTTAACCTCTTCTTTAGTTCTCGGAAGGATTTTTTGCAAGCTTCATCCCACTCATACTTTACTCCTTTCTGCGTCAAACGAGTCATTGGTTTACCTAGTTTGGAGAAATCTCGGATGAACCTCCGGTAATAACCGGCCAATCCTAAGAAACTGCGGATTTCTGACACAGTTTTCGGTTGTCTCTAATCTAATACTACCTTCACCTTGGTTAGATCCACCGCAATCCCATTCTCCGATACTACATGCCCTAAGAATTTTACTTCATTCAACCAGAACTCACATTTACTTGCCTTGGCATATAACCGATTATCCCTAAGAACTTGAAGGACAATCCTTAAATGTTACTCATGCTCTTCTTCAGACCTTGAATATACCAAGATGTCATCAATGAACACTACTACAACTGGTCAAGATATGGTCTAAAAATCTTATTCATTAGGCTCATGAATACTGCTGGTGCATTGGTTAGTCCGAAGGGCATTACTACAAACTCATAGCGGCCATATCTAGTACGAAAGGAAGTTTTTGGTATATCCTCCTCCTTGACTCGTAGTTGATGGTAACCTGACCTGAGATCGATCTTTGAATAGCACCTTGAGCCTCTAAGTTGGTCAAAAAGGTCATAAATCCTTGGGAGTGGATATCGGTTCTTAATCGTGACTCGATTGAGTTGATGATAATCAATGTATAGCCTCAACGACCCATCCTTCTTTTTAGCAAACAACACAGGTGCTCCCCATGGTGAAGTACTTGGCCTAATGAATCCTTTCTCGAGTAACTCCTGTAGTTGTGTCTTTAATTCTCATAATTCTGCGGGTGCCATGCGATACGGGGCCATGGATATTGGGGTAATCCCAGGTTGTAGCTCAATACTAAAGTCTACCTCCAGGGTTAGTGGCAATCCCGGTAATTCCGTAGGAAATACATCTGTATATTCACATACTACGTGTGGAAGTTCTAATTTTTCTTGGCTCTCCTTATTTAAAATCAAACTTGCTATCCTACCCGCAAGTTGATCGTGCCACTGCGTCCTACATTTCGTTGAAGTCATGGAGTCTTGTCTATCCCCCTTAAACTGAAAACATGCTCCGTTGGATGGGTAAGTCATCTCCTTCTTTTGGTAACTATCGATAATTGCTAAGGTACGAGCAACGAATCTATTTTTAAGATGAGGTCGGAGTAGGGTATCTTCATGAAGTTGAGTTTCCTTTCCACAAGCTCCAAATCCTCTTGGGTTCTACCTCCTTTTATTCTGAAGTCAATGTTGTGCCGATTATTTCCACAAAGATGGTAAGACTCCTCCAAAATTTGATTCTTGATAGGGTTCGGGATTTTAGCCACGGTTACTAGTCCATTCTTAAGGTTTCAATTTCCTGGTGCCGCATTTCTATTGTTGCTTGCAAGCTCATGTTATTACTTGTCTTGAAGTATGGTCCACCACTTGTTTTTCTTTGAATGGGGTGAGGCGTAAGTCAAATTCTAACTATAGAGGCAATTCCTTATGGGTAAGCAACTAATCTTAAGTTAGAGTTTAATTATCCTAGGGTGTTCACACATCACAACTTCATATATACATAATAATTACAAGATTCATAAAATTGGATTGAAGTGGAGACGAAGAATACGAAGCAGTTATGGTGATAACATCAGGATTAACTAAAATATGGATGAATGGTATGATGTTAAGGTTTCGAACTTCAATGTGATCAAGGTTATAGATGTAGTGACTAAACTAGATATTTAACTTGAAACTGCGTTGGCCATCCGCGTTTCAAACTGAATATCCAAGATTCATCACCGAGTAAAGAAAATGAAATTATTTACAAGAAGCCTTGGGCTAAATAAAATAATCAAGGGTTAAAGGAGGTCAAATTTTCAAATAGTAGTATATAAAATAGCACTAGATGGACAAGACTTAATCTTGGAAAAGGATGACATTGAATAAACGTTATGAGTACAAGATGAGGGTACGACAATCGATAGAAGACGCGTAGAACTAATAGTACACCCTACTGCGCGATGTGGGGCTGCATTCAAAGTTAAAACCATTTCACGATTCTGAAGTAGGTCCTCATGAGTTGACGTTGGTGTGCCTGAAATTCGAAGAAATTCCCTAAGATAGGTCAAGAAAGATTCTATTTTTGATGTCTTTTAGTTGATAGAATAGGTAGTGTAATAATATAACATAGTCGGGGCAAGGTAGTCTCTAACCGTAGGTCGAAACGCATGGGTAAGGGTTGAACCTAGGCTCTGATACAAAGTTGTGACGCCCGAATCTACACTACTGGTTGCAGTCAAGGGGAAGTCACTAATGAGTACTATGGTCAATAACCAAGTAAGATCCCAGATCGCCGAAGAAGTCAAATTAGCCTCCCTTCTAAGTCCGACTTTCTTAGGCAGCGCACTACCCTTTTGACAGATCTTAAAAGGTATTGACACAAAGTCTCATAAGCAATGATAAGGTGTATACATATAAATATAGAATATAAAAACATAATAACTGCGAATATCCTTAATTACAAAAGCTCGTTTCATTACATTACATCCCAAAAGAAAATTTAAAACTTCACATGAGTCTTACAAAATATCAAAAGGAATTTCTAACTTTCCTAGGATAGCCAAAAGTCTTCGAAGATTTCAGGCTTGTCGTCTCTAGCTATAAACTCTTCTTCAGCACCTGGCATGATACGCCGTGAGCTTTGAATGCCCAGTAAACATACACACACCCCGTCCATTTTTTCCCGTCCAATACACAATCACAAATATAACATCAAGTAATAAAGCATGATACTCAACTAAATAAATAAAGGGTTACAAGTTAGATGTTAGTAAACTAGAAATCCCCCAAAGAGATTTCGCCCTCCCAACCACAAGAATCGCACGCGGATTATTCGGTATGCCCCTTCTTTTGCTACTTTGTTGTAGAACTAACCTCGGATGCCTACCAACGGTTATATACCACGTAGCGCCAACCGCAGGGCTTCAAAAGAGACGGTAATAATGGGCCTTGCCCAAATCCCTCCTCACACCAAACCACCTAGGGTCCGAATTCAACCGCTCCGTTCAAGGGTTCCGAAAACCACTTGTGCAAGACTTTAACTTCCAAATAGGGAACGCATCCCAAAAATCCATACATCGCATCTTATCATCTTTTCATTACTCAAGTGATCGAAAACCCAATACCATCCCAATTAAGTTTTTCGTTGAGTTAAATGTTTTAAATCAAGGTTAGACCAACTTAACAAGATAATAATATCCACATCAGCATGCATCATTAAGATGAAGAAGATAAAGAACATAACCATAACACATGATCATAAGCTAATAAGCATTTTCAAGAACACAAGAGCATAAAACACCCATGCGCAACAGAATTTCCAGATTCAATACCACATAAGGATTAGAATAAAAGGACTAATTTAGATTTTTCACCGGACTCGGCCTTCCTATGGTTCGTAGGGAATTTAATCTAGTTTCCAGAACATATTTTGGAAATGGGATAGCTTTTCTAGATTTTAAGTTATTTAGAAAACACTCCAGCGCTGTCCAGATTCGTCGATCGTTACGAAAATTTGATTTTCTTGCAAACCGCTCACTGTTTTTCAATGAAACCAATTTTAGTTGAAATATAACTCCTTAAGGAAGGTTTTGACATAAAATAGAGGTCCAGAATAATTTTCTACATTTTTCTAGAAATTTTCAAAAGTTGGCTGCAAAAACAGATTCTAAGGCACAATACCCAAAACAAGAAAATTTGTGAGAAAGGGGATCCACTAAGGGAAAATTTTCATTTCTTTTGTGATGAAAACATGCTAACTAACATATATTAAACTCAGAAAATTTGCTTGAAGGTGTGCCTTTGGAAAGTTTGAGAGATTGGTATGAAAAATGTAGTTTTGTACCGAAATTAGGGAAAATACAAGAGATGTAGAATCAAGGCTCAACTCTTATCATTTTTAACACAAGTAACTCATCAATAACACATATGAAAACATTATTTAGAACCCTTAAGAACATGTATTTGAAAAAGGAAAATGAAAGAGAAGGTTGTATTGTGGCTTACTTGCTAGGCTTGAACAAGATGGCTTCTCCTCTTCCTTCCTCTCCCTCTCAAGACTTCTCTCTTGCTCTCCTTTCTCTCCTCTAGGCCGAATGTGTGTGTGAGTGTGCTATTTGTGCTTGCCAAGCTAGGGGATGGTGGTATATATATAGGCAAATTTTGGTGTAGAAAGACATAAAGGCCCACTAGTTGGAGTTGGATGGAAAAGTTAGGATTTACTTGGAGTCTAATGGAATAGGAGTGATTAGGGAGCTTAATCATAGGATTAGACAATATCTAGTTGGTCTTAAGTTGAAATGAAACTAGTATTGGGAACAAAACCCTAGGTTTAGGGGTACTAGGTGCTAGGATCATAATTGCAATTCTTGAAAATAGGCCCCTCACATTTTCCTAGGGTGGCCGGCTATTGGGAAGGGTGATTGGGGCATTTTTTTTATTCAATCTAGGTACTAGGGACACATTCCCCAATGTGTATATATATATATAGATCTCAAATTGATTGATGGTACCTATAGTGTGAAAGTATATGTAATAGTTTTGGGGTAATTCTTGAATTTAAATAAAGAAGTGAGGGCTTGGAATTAAATTAATGTATTGGGACCTTACTTATGTAGAATTAAATTAAATTAGGCTAAGGAACCTAATTCAGCTAGGATATTCCTATTTTGATAAAAAATAAAATAAAATGCTAACCAACAAGATTCGAATTAATTCAAGGAACTGAGGGGCTTTAAGAAAATAATTCAAACATTAGGGTTTTAAAGAGAATACAATTTTCAGGGGCTTCACATGTGTTCTATCAGTAACAAATACTATTAAAGGATCAGTGTCAACAGTCTCCACACCTACTTTCTTAACCACTTCTTGGTTCAAAAGTTATGGATACTACCAGTATCAATCAAGATCACCACTTTTTGTTTCTTGACCAACCCATGTACTCTCATGGTTCTGTAAGAGACTGAACCAGTTATTGCGTTAATAGAAATTTGCAACTCACCTTCTTGTTCCAGGACTTCCTCACTTTCCTCCTCCTATGTAGGTTATTGATCGGAGTCCTCTTGGTCCCCATTCAAAATGTACAACTACATTTGCTTGCATTGATGTCCCCGTGTGAACTTTTTGTTACACTTCAAACACAAACCTTTTGCCTTCTTTTCCTCCAACTCTTTTGGTAACTCTCTTCGAATGGCAGGAAAAGAATTAGGTCTAGATTGCCCATACGAAAAATTTTCTCTAGTTCTTACTAGTAGCCTAGTTTTCTGGGCAACTGCATCAATACTGAGTTCCTATAACTTGACTAAACCAATGGCTTGTATGGTAGTTGTAGGTTTAAACATCAAGACATTGGCCCGTATCTCTTTCTTTAACCCACAAATGAAGCAACTAGTAAAAAAATGTTCAGGTAGGCCTTGGGTTTTGTTAGCAAGAATCTCGAATTGTTCCTGATAATCCCTGACAGATGATGTTTCCTTCAATTTGGTTAATTCACCCACAGCATCCTCATATACATCATATCTAAAACGAGAAATCAACCCATTTTTAAACAGATCCCAATTAACAAAGCGTGTGTTTTCTCAAACCATTGATACCATTGCAAAGCCCTATTTTCCAAATGCAAGATTGCCAATTTCACCTTATTATTGCCTTCAACACAGTTGTACTCAAAAAATCTTTCGCATTTGTAAACCCAACTTGACGGATTATCACCAAAGAATTTAGGGAAGTCAATCTTGGTGTACCTAGTTCCAAACCCAAGGAAAGGTTGAGATTGGGAATACTCTGCTCTGAATTGATTGGAATTCAGCCCTAGATTTTCGGGACCCCCATGTACAGATTCGCGTTGCTTCCCCTACACATGAGCCGCCACTTGATCATACTTGAAAGTTACTATTGCCATGAACTCCTTGATTTCTACTAGAGTGTTCTTGATTTTCGCCGTTTCTTTTGCAAAATTGATTTCTTGTTCCTTCAAAATTCGAAAGGAATCTTCGAGTTTCTTCAGATCTTGACTTCAAGTCCTATTTGCCATTGCAAATTGATCGCTTCACAGGCCAAGAAATGCCTGCTCTGATACCAATGTAATGACTAGAAATGGAAGAAGAAGAAATATAGAGGAAAAAGAGTTATTTGGTGCTCTTATTCCAACCCAACGAACAGGTTATGAAACAATACAATGAATGAAATCGGAAGTGTATTCCTTCCTATATTTATACACATAACCAATCCCTCACTGCCCTAACAGATTCAGTAATTAGAATTATAAGAATAACCTTCCTAACTGACTCCTAACCGACTCCAATTAACTTGTTCATAACAATTCAGCTCTTCCATTATTCTCAATTTACTTTACCCCATTCTCTCTCTCTCTCTCTCTCTCTCTCTCTCTCTCTCTCACACACACACACATAAAAATTCACTCTCACCAGATCCCGGTCAACCCACCTGGTCGTTACAATACTGTTGGACTCACTAAGAACTGATACCCTCTGTTCTTGCTAACCTTTATTATTGTGATTTGCTTCCCTTAAACCTCCACCGATGTAATCTCTTTCTAGTGACCATGGGTTCTCGTCATTGAGAAGCTCAATCGAAACTTTGTTTGCCTTCCTCCATGCCCTTGTCGCATAAATGCCAAACCCTATATCTAAAAATTCAAGTCGATCTAGGAGGTTGTGATGGATTTGATTTTTGGTGTTTTCCATTGCCATTGTCATTACTATTGCTCATATTGTCCTCGTGGTCTCTCTACTGGTGATCTCCTTCATTTCTTTATCACGGATCTAGTGGTCTTGAATTTGGATGGATTTTTTTTTTCTTGATTTATTGTTTAGTGAGTTTGATTTGGGGGTAGTCGATGGGTGGTTATAAACAGATGTGGAATGGTGGGTGTGGTGGTTGGGTGCTGTGAAGGGGCGATACAGGTGGAAGAGAGGGTGTTCGATGGTTCCTGGAGGTATGGTGGGTGTTCGGTGGTGGCTGGTTAGGCAATGGAATGGAGAATAAGGAGGAAGGAGGAAGAAAAAAAGGTTTTGATGAAGAGGGTTATGGTAAAGGAATGTGGAAGAAGATGAAGGAATAAAGAATCAGCAAGGGGGGTTCGGCTGTAGTATACAAACGTGGTTTTCCCGTATCATACATAAAAATTAATTTCAGCCATTGATCCTCATCTTTTAATCTTTGTCGTCCGATCAAAAACAAAACTCACTTAGGTCTACCGGTTACAGCTAGTGAAAAACAAAAAAGCAAAACGGAAATTGCGTGAGAGCTCAAAATTGCAACGGCTCGAATCCTCTGAATTCCAAAACGACGTCGTTTTGGCAAATTTTTTTTTTTTTTTTTTTACCTTTATATCTGAAAAGGAAGAGAGAGAGTGAGAGAAAGAGAGGAAGAGAGAAGAAAGAGAGGGAGGGCGAAACACAGAGAGAGAGAGAGAGAGAGAGAGAGAGAGAGAGAGAGAAAGCTGGAAGGAAGAAAGAGATGGAGATGGCAATGGTGCAAAACGTGGGCGATGGTGCGACGATGGGCAACGGACGGTGATGGTGATGGTAGATTTGTGTAGATTTGGTTTGTTTTTTTATTATGATTTTTGATTTTGATGTATTAGGTGGGTTTTTACATTTTTTTTTTTTTGGTTGATCTCTATTGTGGGTTTGTTTTTTGGTTAATCTTTATGTGTGATGATGATGATGTGTTTGGTTGATGATGATGATTTTTGCTGTGTTGAGGATGATTTTTGGTTTGATTTCCAGTTATGGAAAGGATGAAAAAAAAAAAATTTCCACTCTCTCTCTCTCTTTCTCTGTGCTGTGTTGATGATGATTTTTGGTTTGATTTTCTGCTGTGTTGATGATGATTTCTAGGATGATTTGTAGCTATGGAAAGGATGAAAGAAAAAAAAAAAAAAAAACAAATTCCACTCTCTCTCTCTCTGCTCCTCTCCTCCTCTTCTTTTTTCTTCTTCTTCTTCTGCTACCTGGAAAGGACGGAAAAAAAAAAAATTTCTATTCCAAAACGACGTTGTTTTGGATTCGGGCCAATTTCGAGGTTGGGACTTTCGAGCTACGTAGCGGAACTGAAGCAAAACCCAGTTAGGTCCACTTTCTCTCTCTTTGCCTCCCTCTCCCTCCCTCCATCTCTCGTCTCTTTCCTCATCGATGGCGGTTCTTTTTGCATCCTCTGCCTGCTGAACGGCAACGCAATGCTCTGGATCTGGAACCCATCATTCACCAACAATTCCATGTCGGTCAAATAACTCATCTCACCCCAAGCTTTAGCATTCTTTGTGGATTTATCTATCTACTAAAAATTCTGTACATGTGTGATTATATATATTTCTGTTTTCATATATATATATATATATTAGAATGACTCATATATGTTTTGATGGTCTTTATTTGTTAAGGGAAATAAGTGGAGCCCCAAATGGAATTTTTTACTTTCCTGAAGGAAATTTTCTTGCAAAACAAACAGAGCCCATTTTATAAAAAATGCGGTCCACTTTCTTTAGTTCTGAAAAGTGACGTGTTTTCCTTTTGGTAATTAGCTAAAGGTTTGCATTCTTAGGCTTCATCTGTTCTGTATCCTGAATGCTTGATTGAATAGACCATGAATCATTTTTTGGAGCATAATTCTTTAGCTAAACCATTTAGTGAGTAAAGTAAGGTTACGTTTGAAAGGAAAAATGAAAAAGGGTTTGAAATATGAATTAAATATGATTATATATATGTATATATTTTAAATTCCTTGTCATCTCTTGGCAAATTAATTGCCAATCACTTTACTAAATGTGATCCAATTTATTATTAATTATGGTAAATTTTAACTCAAATCGATCCTCATCCACTCGCCAACTTACATGACCGGCTCAATTCCCATCAGTTAACTAAGCGGATGTATAAAGATTGATTTTTTCCAATCTACCTAAGCTCGGACAGATGATGGATGGGGCGATTCAACTTGATCCGCAAGCATGTTTAGTATAAATCATAGAAGATCCATTTATAATTTTTAATCAAGAAATTTAAATTTCTTTGATAATGGTGATGATGATTTTAAAAACTATTAGCCAAATAACTTGCATGAATCAAATTTATTTATTACTGAAATTTGAACAAATGATAAATATTATTTGAATCAAACATGATTTACTAATGAATAATACTCCATTTACCATTTTAGTGAGACTTCACTTCCTAATTAATGATACTATACTTATTACTCCATTAAATTTGATGACTCTATTACTGTTCCATCAGACTACTCTATTTATTACTCTATCAAGCTTGACTTATTATTCAATCAAATTTACTTATTAATGTAATCGACTTACTACTCCATGAAATATGATTTACTACTCCGTGAGCTTCCACTTACTATTTCACTTACTATTCAATGAGCTTCCATTTACTATTTCACTAGACTTTACTTACTATTTAATGAGTTTTCACTTATTATTTCGTTACATTTCACTTACTACTCAATTTTGGTTTCATTTACTACTTAATGAACTTCCATTTACTACTTCAATAGACTCTATTATCTACTCAATTTTGGTTTCACTTACTACTCAATGAGTTTCCACTTATTATTTCATTACAGTTCAGTTACTATTCAATGAGACTCTACTTACTACTAAATTAAACTCCACTTACTACTTAATGAGATTCCGCTTACTACTCGTTAATTGTTTACTTACTATACCATTAAACTTGACTTACTAAACACTACTTATTACTCAATGAAACCTAACTTACTACACAATTAAACTTCACTTCACTACTACTTAAAAAGACACCACTCAATTGGATTTGATTTACTACTCATTTAAATCCCCACTTACTACTCATTTAAATCCCACCTAGTTGTATCATATTAAACCCTACTTGCCACTACAATGCCACCGCAACTACTATCACCACCTTCATCAACATTGTCATTGTTTCCATTAACATCACTAAAATTTTATGACCACTACCATTACTACCTCTACCACAATCGCCACCACCAACACCACCACCATTAGTGCTACCATGCCACTACTGTCACCACCATGCCACTGCCACCACTATCACTGTCACCATTACCACGCCACTACCACCATTACCACTATCACTACCACCACCACCACTACCGCTACCACCACCATCACCATCATATCACCACTACTACTCAATCAAACTCCATTTATTACTCAATCAAACATGGCTTACTACTCAATAAGACACCATTTAATTGAACTTGATCTACTACTTAAAATCTCACTTACTACTTAATTAGATTCTATTTACTATTTTATCAGATTTATCATTGTCCCAAAAATGTTGAAAAATACTCATTGAGCTTTCACTTTGGGATGATTTAAATAAGTATACTTTTTGACTTTTTACGAAAAGATGTGCAGAAAAATAAAGAGGTGATGAGACCCAAATAAGTGCACTTATCTAAATAAGTGCACTTATTTTGTTTATGTCAAATAGTGCCTATAACTCAATTTTGGTTTCACTTACTACTCAATGAGCTTCCACTTGTTATTTCACTTGACTTTACTTACTACTCAATGAGTTTCCACTTATTATTTTTTTACACTTCATTTACTACTCAATTTTGGTTTTACTTATTACTTAATGAGCTTCCACTTACTACTTCAATAGACTCCATTATCTACTTAATTTTGGTTTCACTTACTACTCAATAAGATTGTACTTACTACTTTATCAGACTTGACTTACCACTCATTTAAACCACACTTACTACTCAATAAGACTCTACTTACTACTTTATCAAACGTGACTTATCAGTCATTTAAATAACACTTACTACTAATAAGACTGTACTTACTATTTTATCATACTTGACTTGACACTCATTTAAACCACACTTACTACTCAATGAAACTGTATTTACTACTTTATCAGAATCACACTTACTACTTAATGAGACTCTACTTACTATTTTATCAAACTTGACTTATCAGACATTTAACCACACTTACTAGTCAATGAGACTGTGCTTACTATTTCATCAGATTTGACTTACCACTCATTTAAACAACACTTACTACTCAATAAGAATGTACTTACTATTTTATCAGACTTGACTTACTACTCACTTGAATCACACTTACTACGCAATGAGACTCTACTTACTACTTTATCAAACTTGACTTATCAGTCATTTAAACAACACTTACTACTCAATAAGACTCTATTTACTACTTTATCAGACTTGACTTAACACACATTTAAACCACACTTATTACTCAATGAGACTGTACGTACTACTTTATTAGAATCACACTTACTAATCAGTGAGATTCTACTTACAACTTTATCAAACTTGACTTATCAGCCATTTAAACCACACTTACTAGTCAATGAGACTATACTTACTATTTCATCAGACTTGACTTACTGCTCATTTAAATCACACTTACTACTCAATGAGACTCCCCTTACTACTTTATCAGACTTGACTTACCACTCATTTAAGCCATACTTACTATCCAATGAGACTATACTTATTACTTTATCAAACTTGACTTATCACTCATTTAAACAATACTTACTACTCAATGAGACTCTACTTACTACTTTATTAGACTTGACTTATCAATCATTTAAACTAAACTTAAGACTACATTTACTATTTCATCAAACTTGATTTTTTTTTTTTCTTTCTTACCACTTGAGTCTCATAATTTTTCTTTTAATTAGGTGAAATGTTGTTCCAACAAAACAGAAAAATTTATAAATTCAAAATATAATGGAAGTGAAGGTAAAAAGAGAGAGACTTATCTAAGGAATTCCAAATCAACAACAATTCTATCTTAAAATCTTCAAAAGTTTTAGAAATGAACATCAAATTTTGTTTATGGAATCCTCAAATGAATTTGATATTTTCCTATATTTTGTTAATCATATTTCTCATTAATTGCATTTATTGTGATAGATGAAAAAGATACTAGGTTTCATTTATTGCCATTCATTGCCATTAAGTAGATAAATAAAAAAAATCATATTCCATAAAATGTAAAAAATTATAATAAAATTGATAAATTTTATATTTATTTTGTACATATATATATATTTTTTTGGTTTACATTCTATTTTATAAATTTTATATTTATTTTAGAGGTAAGGTGTATTTTATTAATGTTTGAATGGTAAGTATAGTTATGTGGAATAGTAAGTACAACCATATCAAGTAGTAAGTGTGTTTAGTTGTTGTAGTAAGTTGAAAACCACTCATTTAAACCATACTTACTTACCACTCATTTAAACCACACTTACTATTCAATGAGACTCTACTTATTACTTTATCAGACTTGACTTACCACTCATTTAAATAACACTTACTACTCAATGAGACTCTACTTACTACTTTATCAAACTTGACTCATCACTTAAACAATACTTACTACTCAATTAGATTCTGCTTACTACTTTAGTAAACTTGACTCATCACTTAAACAATACTTACTACTCAGTGGACTCTACGTACTATTTTAGTAGACTTGATTAATCAATCATCTAAACTAAACTTAAGACTGCACTTATTATTTCATCAAACTTGATTTTTTTTTTTGCTTACCACTTAAATCTCATAATTTTTCTTTTAATTAGATGAAATGTTGTCCCAACAGAACATTACAATTTGTAAATTCAAAATATCATGGAAAGTTACGGTCAAAAAAAGAGATAGAGACTACAGATACATAGATTCTTACCTAAAGAGTTCCAAATCAACAACAATCTTATCTTCAAATCTTCAAATATTCAAAATTTTTAAAAATAAACATAAAATTTTGTTCATGTAATCCTCAAATAAATTTTAAATTTTCCTATATTTTATTAATTATATTTCTTCATTAATTGCATTTATTATTTTCAAGTGTGATAAATGAAAAGGAAACTAGGTTTCATTTATTGCCATTAAGTAGATAAATAAATAAAATAAAAAATCATATTTCATAAAATGTAATACATTATAATAAAATGTATAAAATTTACATTTATTTTGTATATTTTTTTCTTAAATTCTATTTTATAAATTTTATATTTATTTTAGAGGTTTTGAAAATTTATTATAACTTAATTTTTTAAGTTTACCTATTACCTGAATAGTAGGTTAAGTGTATTTTATTAATAATTGAATCGTAAGTATAGTTATTAAAACTAATAAGTATAATCATATCAAATAGTAAGTGTACTTAGTTATTTTGGTAAGTTGAAAATCACTTTTTGGTTTCAAATTCATTAAAAACTATTTTATTTTTTACGAAACTACCTAAATTCACAACCCGGTTTTAATTATTACCAATTAATAGTTAGATTATTTTACTTTTAGATCTAATGGTCCAAATTTATTTATGTATAGTACATAAAAATCATCTTCATGTATCATAGAAAAATCCCAGCAGGAGAGATGACTAGGTAGGTTTTTGTTGGATTTGGGTTTTGGTGGATTTGGTTTTGGAGTTTTGAATTGTATAATGTTTTTTTATGCCACAGGGCGCCACTTTGGCTGTCATGTGGCATTTTCTGTCCACATTTAGATAGAAGTCAAGTTTAGGAGTAAATTGGGAGAAAACGGTCAAATTTAACGGGGTAAAGCATAATTTCTCCTTTACAATATTATTGAATTGTTTTAAGGAAAAAGGTTGGGACTTCTTTTTCATTTATTTTTTGATCTCCATCATTCTCAATGTAATAGGATTGGCTAATTTTTTATTTTTTGTTTTTTTTCCTCCTATATCACTCATTAACATGTGTCTGTGGAGGTTGTGGGGATTAAGAAAAAAGAGAATCTCTATCATTTCTGCTGTTTTAATTACATCTTTTATTACATTCAATGTTTTTTTTGACCGGTTTATTACCTGGTTAAAGTTGGCTTTTTAATTTTTTTGATTTAAAAAAAAAATGTGCAAAAAAATAAAAAGATGATGTGTTTCAAAATGAGTTAAAAATTAACTTTTGACTTTTAGTCATATTCTCAAAAGAGGCTTAAATGTTATTGCTAATACTTTGTTAGCAGGACTTAGAGCATCTCCATCTCTTCTCCTATATTACCTCCTTAGTCAAAATAAAGAGTTTTTCTGTCAAAACACACCCCCAACAGTTCCCTTATTCAACCCCTCAAATATAAGTATTGCTATAGTGACTCCCTATTTGTAGGGAGTCACTGTAACTCCTTCATATCTGATAATTTCTTATTTTATTTCATCAAAGGTGCGAAGGATGTCTTCGCGAACGTTCCCTGGACATCCCCCAGATGTCCCGTGAGAGCTCTGGAGTTAAAGAAGAAAAATGTCCAAAATTAGCGTAACCAATCTATCGTCTCTGTTTGTTTTTCTCTGCTGTGCTGTGCTTTTGCATGTGTTTTTATTATTTTAGTATTAAAAAAATATTTAAATTTAAAATTAATTAAAAATATTATTTTAATAGAATAGAAAAAGAGTAGGAATTTTTTTTTTTTTTTTTTTTTTTTGGTGAATAAAAGAATAGGGAATTTGTTAGGAGAAGTAGATGAAAAAGTAATAAGTAATGAATTTTTTTAATAATAGTTTAAAGTAAAATTTAGGTAGTCTGGTAAGGATGCTCTTATTGAACAATAATGTTTGATTGGGCCTAGACTGTCTGCAGTTTAGATCTGGGATAATCCGATAATAATCCAGGTCCGATAAAAAATTACATCAATCGGATAACGGATACTATGTATTATGATCACTTTTTTCTAACAAAAAATGGACAGTTAGAAAATTAATAGTTCATAAAAAAGTGATCCGAATACATAGTATCCGTTATCCGATCGTGATTTTTTATAGGAATAATATACCGAACAAACTTTAAAATATGAATGATTCAGATTATGAACCAAAAAATTAAAAAAAAAAAAACCTCCAAAATAGGCCCATGGATCAAATTGGATCCTCCAGTCCACCATCTAGACTGGAGCCGCATACTGCCTGTTTGATTATTTGCCTTGTTAGTGGGACTTATTATTTACTTTATTTTTTAGGATACTTTCGTATAAATCTTAATAAGTGGATTTATTCTCTAATAGATCTTATGAAAAAAATTATCATAAAAAAATTCGTTAATTGTAAGTTTTAACGATAATTTATAAAAATTATGACAAAAAAAGTCACTAATTGTCAATTTTTAGCGACATATATAAAAAATTGTCACAAAAAAATTATTTTTAGCGACAATTTTACCAAGATTTATTTTCAATAGGACTTAATGGGAATTAAGTCCAACTATTAGGACCTATTGGTAGTTTATCCTATTTTTTATATATTTTTTATTTTATAATTAACTCAAATTTTTTTTGGGATCATCTATTAAAATTTTAGAATTAAAAAAAAAGGTTAGAAAAGACAAATAATTTTAAATTTTTTTTTTTTTCATATACAATTTGATTTATTTTCATTTTTAGTGATTTTTTTCCTTACTCAAATTTTTTAATTTTCAAAATTGTATGGTTGAAACGGACTTAAAAAGTTTTATAAAAAAATGACTCAAAAGAAAAGAGGTATTTTGATTTTATTATAAAAGAATTAATTATTTTCAACCAAACATTCATCAAATTTTCAATTTTTTTTTTTCAGTAATGCTAGAAGCTCCAAAAATTTTATCAAAAGTTTTACCAAATGTCTCACATGGGTGTGGGACCCACACAATGTGGGTCCCATGTGGGTCTCACACCTATGTAAGACATTTGGTAAAATTTTTAGTAGAATTTTTGGGGCCTCTAGCATTTTTATTTTTATTTTATTAGAAAGAGTTATTGATTTTATTTAATGTATTCTTAATTAATGCCTTTAGCACATTAACAAAACTTTTATAAAAATAGTTTATTTTGATGCCTTGGTAGCCGTGTGATTGAAAGGGTAAGCTTTGGAGCCTAACCATGTTCTTGGTAGTGGCGTCATGGGAACTTGGTTCATCGTTGGCAGAAGCTTCCGAACTTCTGCATTGGGCCATTTCCCAAAATAACTCGAACTATTAGTCTATTTTTCAAATTAAGTCTAGTTTGATCGAAATTTTCAAAATAAGCTGAAACGTTATTTCAAAACATACTTTCACTATATTTCTGGGCCAAACGCGGAAAAATGAATAAAATCATAAAAATATGGTTACGAATTACGCTTTTAATTAAGAAAGCGTTGTTAGGAACTATGCTTTTAAAGAAATATGTTTTGTAAAGAAAGTGTGGTTAGGAACCACGCTTTTAAAGAAAATTATTTTGTAAAGAAAGCGTGGTTTAACCATGCTTTTAACGAAAATTGCTTTTAAAAGAAAGCGTGGTTCGTAACCACGCTTTTAGAAGTTATATAAAATGGCCCACCCGCCTCATTTGCAACCACGCTTTTCATACTTCGTTTTTTTTCCCCCCAACCACGCTGTGCTCTGCTCTCATTGCTCTCACTCTCTCTCTTCGTGATTTCTTTGCTGTCACTCTCTCTCTCCGTGGGTTCTCTAATCTCTCTCTCTGTGGGTCGCTCTCTGCTCTCTCTGTCTCGCTGGTATGACTGTCTGTCTCTCTCTCTCAGTTTGAATTTTATATGTGTTTATTTTGTTTGTGAAAATGTGAATGTGGATACAATGTGGGTAGAATAGGGTTTGTGAATGTGAAAATATTGTGAATTGAAAATGATATCAATGTGGGTAAAATAAGTTTTGTGAATTGAAATTATGGTTTTGAATTCATAGAATAAATCGTAGCTCTTGCCCTAACCTAATTCTAGGGTTTGAAATTGAACCCTAGCCTTAACCCAAAGTTTTTAATGCAAATTGAACCCTAGCCTAACCCAATTCTAGGGTTTTCAATTGAATTTGAAATAAGAAATTAGGTTTAGGGCTAATCCAAAGTTTTTGTTTGAATTTGTCTGACAATTCTAGGGTTAGGGTTTCAAATTGAAGCCTAGCCCTAACCCAAAGTTTTTTATTTTTTATTTTTTAATTCACAATTGAATTCTAGGGTTTTTATTTTTTGATTGTCAGACATTTGTTCACAAAAATAATGAAAAATAAAAAATTTAAACTCTCTTAAAACAGATAATAAGAATCTTATAAAAATTATAAATTCTGTATAAAAATGAGTGCAAGGGAGAATGAATAATTCTTTTAAACTCTCTTAAAGACCTTTTTTTTTATTATTATTATTTATATTTATTAGTATCGTCAGAACATAATTACTAAAATTTGGTTATACAGATTAAGATATTAAGGAATCATTTCAAGAACTGAAAAAGATAAAAATAAATAAATAAATGATTTTGTTACTTCATAGTTTACCAAAATTTAGTACACAATTTTTAAAAATATAAAATTATATGAAAACAATAATTTAAATGCAACAAAATTTCACTTAAATGTTACTCTTCTTATATTTTTAATTGCAAAGTTACTAATTAAACTTGCATAATGAAGCATCATTTTCAATGGATAATATAATAAACTGCAAAATTACTAATTAAACATTACTCCTTTTAATTTTTTTTTTTGTTTGGTTGCTAGTTGGATTAAAAATAATAATTTTGGACCTTTTGGATTTGGACTCCATTTGAGTGAGGCTTATTAAGAATATTTTAATTTTGAACTTAATATAAAATGTATAAATTTTTTGGATCCCAATCTTTACATAATTTTGAATTTAAACTTTTTGTTTTAAAATGATAGAGTCAAAATTAAGGATGATAATGGGGCAGGCCAATGTAGGGATCCATTCATATCATATTGAGAGAGATAAATACGGACAAGGTAATTTTATAATCTTAAGGATGGCGGTATTAATAAAAATGAGAGATGATATAGTATATTATAGATAATAATTTATAGGTTGCTAAGGGTTGTTAATAAGTACTCATAACAAGATCAAAAAAATTATAATCCCAATACATTTTCCCATATATTCCATAATATTTTTACACATTTCAATACACTTCTAATGTACATGTTACATATTTTTTCAACACTATCAATAAGTGTTAGAGCTTATCTATAATAATAATAATAATAATAAGCCTTAGGGCTTTTATTAACATTTTTCATAAATTATAAAAAAATGAGACTTAAAAAATGTAAAATGAAAAATAAAGAAATGAAAATAAGTGTTTTAAGTATAATATTTAAGTGTTTTAGTCTTATTATATTTTAAAAAAAAAATTATATATATTATATTTGATTAGTATAATGGAGATGGGGGTGAGAATAGGAAAATGTGTCCCCACAGATAATATATATTAAACATCCTTACTTATCTTAGTACTAGTGCATAAACCGTGCCTAAAGGCACTCCCATATAAACTCTTTTTATTTTTTATTTTTTTATTTTATTTTTTTAATTTTATTTTTTGGATCGAACCCATATAACCACTTAAAAAGTGGATTTTGTTCCTTGTACCAAAAAAAAAAAAAAAAACTATCACTCATACGATTTGTGGAGCTTCAGACTTGGAAGTCATATATATATGTCAATTTAATGTTACATTACCTCATCAATTTAATAGCATACATTCAAACCCAGGTTAAGTAAATCCATTTTTAATCCAACTTACCAAAATCAGCTGTCAAGAAAAATCATTGCGGCCATATAATGCCAAGGTTATTAAAATTGGGATCCTACATAGGATCCCTGAGAGGGTGTAACACCCTCAAAATAAACCCATAATCATCTATTCATGATACAAGGAAAAGATATCATATTACCAACATCAGAGTATTCTTACAAGAGATATTACATGTTGACAACAAAAGTAAATGCCCTATAGGCTTACAACTTTCCAAGTCAACACTTGGGTCCAACAAAAGTAGAGTTCTAACTCTTTCCACAAAAATAAGCCCTTGGCTTGATGCACATGTAATACAAAAAGATACTCATAAAAAGATCTCTCAGCCTCTAAGCCTCCCAAGCTACGTCCTTGGAGGTGGCATATCACTTGTACCTGAAAGTGATGTCCCATATAGGGTGAGCCAACGCCCAGTAGAGATATGCTAAACATAATATGTGCAATAACTAAAACATTAGCATTTGATAAGGTGCCGTTTGGTAACACTTACGTTTTCAGTTTTCTGTTTATATTTACAAAAATTTAAAAAACTCAAATAAAAACTTGTTTGGTAAAATTTTTGATTTATAAATCAGTGGTCTCAGTTTATAAATTTGGCCAAAAAATGAAAACATAAAAAATGTGTTTCCGTTTTGAGTTTTGAGTTTTTTTTTTTTTTTTTTACTACCCAACACTTGCCACCACCCGCTACCATTTTCCACCACCGTCTTCCACCACCACCACCTACCCTCCGCCACCACTTGCCACCACCACTTACCACCTACCTGCCACCACCACCCGCCACCCGCCACCCGCCACCCGCCACCCACTCGCCGCCACCACACACCCCTCGCCGCCGCTACCACCACCACCATCCATCTGCCATCCACCCGCCACCACCCACCACCAGCCACTACCATTCGCCGCCCGCCACCACCACCTGCCACCTACTTGCCACCACCACTCACCACCCACCACCCACCTGCCACTACCATCCACCACCTGCCACCACCAGCCATCCACCACCACCAACCACCTGCCACCCACCCGCCGCCACCACCACCCACCACCACCACCACCATTACCCACCACCCACCCGCCTACCACTACCACCCACCTGCCTACCACCACCACTACCACCACCACCCCACTCGCTACCACCTACCACCCGCCACTGTCACTCACCCACCCACTACCACCACTACCACCCGCCACCTACTCCTCACCACTCGCCATCCGCTCCCCACCTGCCACCACTACATACCACTCGCCACCACCCACCGCCACCGACCTACACATCATCATCACCCACCCACCACCACCTGCCATTGGCCACCACCACCCATCACCCATCACCACCACCACAACCACCCACTCCCTACCACCCATCACCCGCCACCGTCACCCACCCACCCACCACCACCACCACCCGCCACCTACCAGCCACCACCATCCGCCACCTACCTGCCACCACCACCCGCCACCCGCCACCACTACCACCACCACCCACTCGCTACCACCCGCCACCGTCACCCACCCACCCACCCACCACCACCACCCCGCCGCCTACCCGCAACCACCACCCGCCATCTGCCACCACCACCCACCACCCTGCCACCACCACCACCACCAACTCGCTACCACCCACCACCCGCCATCCGCCACCCATCTACCTCCACCACCCGCCGCCACCACCCACTCACTACCACCCACCACCCGCCACCGTCACCCACCCATCCACCACCACCACCCATCCGCCACCAACTACCCACCACCCACCGTCACCACTTTCCACCACCGTCTTCCGCCGCCACTTGCCATTTCTCACTTTTTTTTTATATTTTTAAAGTTTTTTAAACATTTTGTCAATTACCAAACGCGTCTGTAGTTTATGTTTTTCTAAAAATAAACAAAAAATAAACAAAACCCAGTTTATAAATTTTTTGTAAATATAAACTAAAAACGTAAACGTTACCAAACACACCCTAAATGTTTAACTCATACAAACCAACGTACAACACAATCTAATTCCATGACAGATATGTCCATATTTCATTCCACTTTCCTTTACTTATCAAATTTTCAATTCATAACATGGCTCAGAACCTGGCCAACAATTTAATGAGACTACAACTCATATTAAAGTCATTCCTTTTTAAATGAGATAACAACTCATATCAAAACGCTTCCATACTTCACAATAGATACACATATTTGCTGTATCAAGGTCATATTAAAACACTTCCATACTTCACAATAGATACACATATTTGCTGTATCAATAAAGTCCATCCCCTATCTCCTCCCAAATAATATCCGGTTTAGGAGTCCATCCCCTATCTCCTCCCAAACTGTGGAGTACATCCCCTATCTTCTCCCACACAATGCAATGTATATAAACACTTATCATATACAATAATCAATCAATACACATATTCGATGTATTATTTCAACTGTCATATTCAATGACATATTCAACATGATTAGTTTCAATTTTCCCTAATCAACATACAGTGTCTACAACAATCAAGACTATCCTCTACCGATAGCCCAAAGCAATTATTTCTAAATAGATAATAAATGCATCAACAGATAAATCATCAATATTTCCAAAGGTGAGTGATTGATTTATCCAACTCCACCATTCATTCTCATAACTCCTCAATTTCACTATTTCCAACTCAATTTCATATTTTCATAACTTTCAAATTAATTGTACAAATTAATTCATAACAACAAATTAGGACTTTCCTCCCCCTTTTCTCAACATTGACCCAAAGGCTCAAATATTTCCATTAAACATCAATAACCTCATTTTAAGACCCAAAATATACATGTATGAGTCAAAAGAACAAAACCGCTCTTTATATATTTTGAAACCCTAACCCTAAAAATTACCCAACTTCAACATTACATCAAAATGACAACAAGTTTATGTCAAAGACCATAAATATGAATAATTATCCCTACCTGAAATGGAGAGACCAAATAGAGAAGTGAAGGATTTCGAAAGTGCTCCAAACCCAATAATTTTCGGATCAAAATGAAGAACAAGCCAAGCCCCATACTTTATATAAAGGGACCAAGGTAGAAGATCACTTGATCTAGATGATTTTGTAGAGAGAAGTTGAAGTCTAGAGTGAGAGGCTCTCAAGTTTGGGTTTTGAAAAGTAAGAGAGAGAGAGAGAGAAAGTCAAAAAAGTGATCCAAAAAGTGATTTCACGGACTGATATACAAACAAGTACGCTCGAGCGTGGAACGCCCCGCTCGAGCGTCAGACACAGACCTACGCTGGAGCGTCAAAAAAGCCACTCGAGTGTCGGATGCACACTTCCAGAAGTTTTGCAGTCGATGGTCCCCGCTCGAGCGTGCAAGTGGACGCTCGAGCATCCGATGACCTGTAGAACAAAATACTAGGAGATGAATAATCACGCTCGAGCGTCAAAATACCCGCTCGAGTAGAGAAGCAAAAACAAAGGGCCCGTTCGAGCGTCAAAAGCCCCGCTCGAGCGTGAAGGCCAAAATCTGGGCATCAACTTTTGGTTTCTAAACACAACCAACCTGTTCCCAACCTGCCCAACACAACCCAAGACTCAAATATAAAGAGCAAAGGATAGAAATGAGAACAAGACAACGACCAACATCCACAGAACCGAGTTCAGAATACAATTAAACAATGAAGGGAAAATCGGGATCGCTATAACCTCCCCCCCTTAAAGAATTTCGTCCCTGAAATTAGATAAATAAGTTTCAAAAATATGATTTCTCAATTCTCAACAATATTACCATTCAATATTTCACAACCTGACCCACTACCAGTCATCCCGTCTCTTTTCAAGAGACAAATTATAACATACGTTTACAACATGCATTATCAACATGCATTCCTTTGAAATTTATCAATTTCAACACATATTCCACAATTCAATTACACATTCAATGCCAATCAATATATTTGCATTTCTAAAACAGAATTAACATATGTAATGTTAAAATAAACTTCTATTTCCGAACCATATTCGATGGCTATAACATTTCTACAATCTAAAACATATACAATGTTTTCAAAATTCAACAACATAAAAAAGTCTTCAACACATGGTTAAACATCATCAAACAAGTCCGGATATTTCTCACGAACCTCCAACTCACGTTCCCAGGTGGCTTCTTCCACCTCGTGATGTTTCCATAGAACTTTTACCAAGGGTATCGTCTTGCCTCGCAAGACTTGTTCCTGCCTATCCCAGACCCGCACCGGTCTCTCCTCATATGAGGCATCCTCATCTACCGCTAAGTCGGTCCAATCCAACACATGTGATGGATCCGGCTCGTACTTCCGAAGCATGCTAACATGAAACACGTCATGCACTCCGGACAGTTGTGGCAGTAAAGCTAAACGGTATGCAACCTCCCTAATCCTCTCAAGGATCTCAAAGGGACCAATAAACCGAGGGGACAACTTCCCACTCTTCCCAAACCTCATCAAACCCCGCCTAGGTGATATTTTCAGAAAGACGTGATCACCTGTCTCAAATACCAAAGGCCTCCTCCTACGGTCGGCATAACACTTTTGACGACTCTCGACTGTAACAAGCCTCCTATGGATAAGCTCAACTTTCTTCGTTGTCTCCCGAACCAACTCCGGGCCCAACAAAGGTGCATCACCCACCTCGGCCCAACAAACTGGAGACCTACACGGTCGGCCATACAAGGCCTCAAATGCTGCCATACCAATATTGGATTGGAAACTGTTGTTGTAGGCAAACTCCACCAAGGGCAAGTGCCTTTCTCACGACCCACTAAAGTCAAGGACACAACCTCGAAGCATATCCTCAAGGATCTAAATAGTACGCTCGGACTGCCCATCAGTCTGAGGATGATAAGCCGTGCTAAAGGTCAACCTAGTGCCCAGGGCACTCTGCAAACTCTGCCACAACCTAGCAGTAAAACGTGGATCTCTATCTGAGACAATCGACACTGGGACCCTGTGCAACTTCACTACGTCCCGAACATACAAGTCGGCAAGATAGTCTACCGAATCTCTCACGCGCATAGGGACAAAGTGCACCGACTTAGTCAACCGGTCTACAACCACCCAAATAGCATCACTACCCCGCTGAGTCCTCGGAAGACCTACAACGAAGTCCATCGTGACATGCTCCCACTTCCACTCGGCAATAGGCAAGGGTTGCAACAAACCCGCTAGCCTCTGATGCTCGGCCTTTACTTGCTGACAAGTAAGGCACTTAGATACAAAAACTTGCACATCTTTCTTCATACCCCGCCACCAAAACTGACGACCCAAATCACGATACATCTTAGTGCCTCCCAGATGCACCGCAAGGTGTGAATGGTGAAACTCTCGGAGTACCTCCTTTCGGCAGGACTCCGGCACAAACAAACGGTCTCGGTACCTCATACTTAGGTCAGGATACACAGTCAAACCCTTCTCAACCTTCCCACTGGAGATCTTCTCTCGGAGGGATTCTACCTTAAGATCACCTCTCTGTGCCTTTAACACTCGATTCACAAGTGTAGGCTGCGCAACTACTGAAAACAAAGCCACAGACTCAACAGATTCGCCTAGAAGCAAATCAAACTCGCCAAGTGCACCCAACATCTCCCACTCCCGGATGGCTATACAAGCTACATCACTAATGGATTTCCTGCTAAGGGCATCGGCCACAACATTAGCCTTCCCCTAATGATAATGTAACTCGAAGTCGTAATCCTCAATGAACTCTATCCACCTCCTCTGCCTCAAGTTCAAGTCTTTCTGTGTAAACAGATACTTCAAACTCTTATGATCCGAGAATACCTCAAATTTCTCACCATACAGGTAGTGCCTCCAAATCTTCAAGGCGAAGATCACTGCTGCTAACTCTAGGTCATGTGTAGGGTAATATCTCTCGTGTATTTTCAACTGCCGCGAGCCATAGGCTACCACTTTCCCTTCTTGCATCAACACACAACCCAAACCCTCTCGTAAGGCATCATAATAAACCGCATAACCCAAACCTCTCTCCAGAATGATCAAAACTGGAGCGGTGGTAAGTCTAACTTTCAACTCCTGGAATAACTTTTCACAAGTCACACTCCACACAAATTTGACCCTTTTCCGCGTCAATCTAGTCAACGACGAAGCTAGTCTGGAGAAATCCTTCACAAACCGGTGGTAATACCCAACTAATCCCAGAAAACTACGGATCTCAAAAACACTCTTAGGCTGTGCCCAATCTTGCACTGCCTCAATCTTGGATGTATCAATAGACACCCCTTCCCCGGAGACCACATGGCCTAAGAACTTAACCTCTCTTAGCCAAAACTCACACTTCTCAAACTTAGCATATAGCTTATGGGCTCTAAGCAACTCAAGCACCACTCTCAAGTGTTCCTCGTACTCCTCTTTAGAAGGTGAATAAGCCAGAATGTCGTCCACGAAGACGACCACAAAGTGATCTAAGAACTCCCGGAAGATCTGATTCATCAAGTCCATAAACACTGCCAGTGCATTGGTGAGCCCGAAAGGCATCACCAGAAACTCATAGTGGCCATACCGCGTAGGGAATGCCGTCTTCGGGATATCTTCCTCCCTGACCCTCAACTGATGGTAACCCGATCTCAAGTCTATCTTAGAGAAACAACGGGACCCTTTCAACTGGTCAAATAGATCATTTATACGAGGCATAGGGTACTTGTTCTTAACCGTAGCCCGATTCAATTTCCGGTAATCAATACAAAGTCTCAAGGCACCATCTTTGTTTTTAGCAAAGAGGGCCGGTGCTCCCCATGGCGAAGTACTAGGGCGAATAAAGCCTTTATCTAGTAATTCCTGGAGTTGAATCTTCAACTCACTCAACTCGGCTGGGGCAAAATGGTAAGGTGCCATGGAAATCGGCGTTGTGCTGGGCACTAAATCAATAGAAAACTCCACCTCTCGATGTGGTGGCAAACTAATAAGATCTACGGGAAAGACGTCCAAGTACTCACAAACCACTCTCGGTAATACAGTCTGGGTCTCATCACACTCACTACTTATAAAGCTAGCGAGAAGACCACTAAGCTCATTCCGCCCTCGCGAATCATACACTAGTGGCAATACTCTACCAACCCGATCCCCCAAGAAATGGAAACAATCCCCGCTCAAGGTACATATAGTGACCCTCTGGCAGTAACAATCAATAACAGCCCGGTATGACGATAACCAGTCCATACCCAAAATCACATCAAAACCCGACATAGCTATAACTACAAAAGAAAATGGAAGTTGGGGACCTCTATATCACAGTTTCGACACCCATGTTTCAAAATTAACTCGCCCCCAACAGGTGATACAACACAAACAGGAGAAGATAACTGTGCCAACTCCAACCCCAAAACAGATACAAATGCAGCAGATATAAAGGAATGGGATGCACCCGTATCAATCAATACATTGGCAACTGAGTTGCAAAACAAAAAGGTACCTCTCACAACAGATGGAGCCGGTACAAGATCCTACGCGGTACCCGCCCAGAAGGTCACTGTTCTACCTGCTCACCTCTTGGAGCAAAACACTGCTGCACAGACTGAGACGATGAAGCCCCCTGATTGGCCCTCGAGGCCTGAACTGACTGTGCTGGCTGAAAACTTTGCGTCTGCCTCGAACCAGACGCACCAGATGTGCGACTCAACTGCGGGCAATACCTCTTCAGGTGCCCCGCTTGACCACACTGGTAACAAGAGAGCGGCTGGCCTCTGCCCCCTGACTCTAGCTCTAAGGTCAAGTCGAAGATGAAGCTGCTCTTTGCCCTTCTCCCCTCTGCGGGCAAGCTGGAGACTTTTGGCCCAGCTGACCACATTTGTAACAAGTAACGTCTCTCTGACTGCCTCTCCCAGAACCTGAACTCGACACTGGAAAGGTAGATCACACAAAAGCACCCTGGGGCTGCTGAGGGTTAGAACCCCTCTACCTCCTACCATCCCCTTGGCCATCCTGACTCTTCTTGGAGCCCCTCATTCTCTTCTCCTCCTCTTGTATGATAATCTCAAGATGCGCCACGGCATCCACAAGGCATCCATACTCTCGAGTCATGGACCCAGCAACCCTAGTCTTAAGCCCATGCCTCAGCTTCTTCTCGAACTCAAGACAACGACGTTCCTCAGACGCCACAAGCTCAGGTGCAAACCTAGATAAACTGGTGAATACGGCCTCAAACTCGGCCACTGGCATACTCAGCTGCTTGAGCTGACAAAACTGGTCCCTGAACTTCTCCCTAACAGTTGGAGACAGGAACTTCTCCTGGAAAGCATCTACAAAGGCCTCCCATGTGCCACCAATACGACCCCGCACAAACTTCCACCATTAACCCGCGTCTCCCTTCAGTTGGAAAGACGCCAAGGTCACCTTCAAAGCCCCGTCTTCGATGCTAAGCATCTTAAACGTCTTCGTCATCTGCTCAAGCCACTCATCAGCCTTCAGTGGCTCTTTCAGATCACCTACAAACTCGTCCGAGTTAGACCGGAAGAACTCCCTCTTTAGAAAAGAAGGCCCTGCCTCAGCAACATGGGCCTGGACTTGATTCTCAGCTCTGAGAATGTCTATGGATTCCCTCAATGCTTCTGCCATCTCGCGGGCTAAGGCGCCCATGGCCTGCTGACCTACTGGCTCGGCCATATTGGCCTGGCCAACACCCTCCTGCTGTGCCGGTATCTCATCCGGTATAGGCATCTCCTGCCTCCTAGGCTTACCTCACCTATCACCACGTCATCGTCTTGACATCCTAATAAAGGTAACGAAGATCATTAGCACATTCATAAATGTGCCAAAGCTATAACACTCGCGTTTTAATGCATTGGACAATAGTAATTCATTCCCCGTAAGCACATAATCACATAAGCACTTACGAATTTCATTTCCGGATAATGACAGTCCCGAGACGTTGCTAGAGTTCTAGTTAGAAACAGCATTGATCAAGTGCTTTTCCAATAGGACTCTCAGAAACCCAAGGATCCAATCAACATCCTAGAAATTAAATCCCATACCCAAGTAGTCACATAAGCATGTTATCAGATAAACATGTAATGTCACACATAAGTCTCTAGCAAGCGAGACAAACCCATTGTGGTACTAACCACTTCCCACGTACCCAAAGTATTCAAACCCGGTACGCTTTGATACCAAGTTGTAACGCCCTCAAAATAAACCCATAATCATACATTCATGATACAAGGAAAAGATATCATATTACCAACATCAGAGTATTCTTACAAGAGATATTACATGTTGACAACAAAAGTAAATGCCCTATAGGCTTACAACTTTCCAAGTCAACACTTGGGTCCAACAAAAGTAGAGTTCTAACTCTTTACACAAAAATAAGCCATTGGCTTGATACACATGTAATACAAAAAGATCTCTCAGCCTCTAAGCCTCCCAAGCTACGTCCTTGGAGGTGGCATATCACCTGTACCTGAAAGTGATGTCCCATATAGGGTGAACCAACGCCCAGTAGAGATATGCTAAACATAATATGTGCAATAACTAAAACATTAGCATTTGATAAATGTTTAACTCATACAAACCAATGTACAACACAATCCAATTCCATGACAGATATGTCCATATTTCATTCCACTTTCCTTTACTTATCAAATTTTCAATTCATCACATGGCTCAGAACTTGGCCAATAATTTAATGAGACTACAACTCATATTAAAGCACTTTTTTTTAAATGAGATAACAACTCATATCAAAACGCTTCCATACTTCACAATAGATACACATATTTGCAGTATCAAAGTTATATTAAAACACTCCCATACTTCACAATAGATACACATATTTGCTGTATCAATGGAGTCTATCCCCCATCTCCTCCCAAATAATATCCGGTTTAGGAGTCCATCCCCTATCTCCCCCTCACACAATACAATGTATACAAACACTTATCATATACAATAATCAATCAATACACATATTCGATGTATTATTCCAACCGTCATATTCAATGACATATTCAACGTGATTAGTTTCAGTTTTCCCTGATCAACATACAGTGTCTACAACAATCAAGACTATCCTCCACTGATAGCCCAGAGCAATTATTTCTAAATAGACAATAAATGTATCAACAAATAAATTATCAATATTTCCAAAGGTGAGTGATTAATTTATCCAACTCCACCATTCAATCTCATAACTCCTCAATTTCACTATTTCCAACTCAATTTCATATTTTCATAACTTTCAAATTAATTGTACAAATTAATTCATAACAACAAATTAGGACTTTCCTCCCCCTTTTCTCAACATTGACCCAAAGGCTCAAATATTTCCATTAAACATCAATAACCTCATTTTAAGACCCAAAATATACATGTATGAGTCAAAAGAACAAAACCCCTCTTTACATATTTTGAAACCCTAACCCCCAAAATTACCCAACTTCAACATTACATCAAAATGACAACAAGTTTATGTCAAAGACCATAAATATGAGTAGTTATCACTACCTGAAATGGAGAGACCAAATGGAGAAGATGAAGGATTTTGAAAGTGCTCCAAACCCAATAATTTTCGGATCAAAATGAAGAGCAAGCCAAACCCCACACTTTATATAAAGGGACCAAGGTAGAAGATCACTTGATCTAGATGATTTTGTAGAGAGAAGTTGAAGTCTAGAGTGAGAGGCTCTCAAGTTTGGGTTTTGAAAAGTAAGAGAGAGAGAGAGAGAGAGTCAAAAAAGTGATCCAAAAAGTGATTTCACGGACTGATATACAAATAGGTACGCTCGAGCGTGGAACGCCCCGCTCGAGCGTCAGACACAGACCTACGCTGGAGCGTCAAAAAAGCCACTCGAGTGTCGGATGCACACTTCCAGAAGTTTTGCAGTTGATGGTCCCCGCTTAAGCGTGAAAGTGGATGCTCGAGCGTCCGATGACCTGCAGAACAAAATCCTGGGAGATGAATAATCACGCTCGAGCGTCAAAATGCCCGCTCGAGCGGAGAAGCAAAAACAAAGGGCCCGCTCGAGTGTCAAAAGCCCCGCTCGAGCGTGAAGGCCAAAATCTGGGCATCAACTTTTGGTTTCTAAACACAACTAACCTGTTCCCAACCTACCCAACACAACCCAAGACTCAAATATAAAGAGCAAAGGATAGAAATGAGAACAAGAAAATGACCAACATCCACGGAACCGAGTCCGGAATACAATTAAACAATGAAGGGAAAACCGGGATCACTATAGAGGGTCTCATCCTAAAATTCCTAATTTTTTCTGCTTTTGGTTTTAGGCCATCAATTATATGTAACGATCCATGAGACCCTCTATAGCGATCCATGAGACCCTCTATAGCGATCTATGGATGTCATGAATGATTGGTTTATATATATTATTTTGAGGGCGTTACAGTAGTTGATGGCCTGAAAGGCGCTTATATTGTAGAATGAAAAGGAGAAAAAATTTAAAAGGAAAACTCACATTAGGAATTTTAGGATGGTTCTTCTATCAGGATTAAAAGCAGTATGCTATTCTTTTCCTCTTCTACATGGAGGCTGAATGAAACTTTTCCTTCGATCTGAAAGGATATTGGAATTGAAAGGGTCTGATAGACATAAGTTCCATTGAGGCTTCAATGGCTTTTAAGGATTTAAACTCACAAAACCAAACCATACCTGAAAATATATATATATATATATATTTAAGACAATTGAAGTAAGTCAGAACAAAAAAAGTTTGCTTCCATCATGGGCTACATTTTATCCATTGCTCATCAATCCCATTTTGGTTGCATCTTTTATGCAATATCAAATTCAAAAAAAAAAGAAAAGAAAAAGACGAATGTTTAGTATTTCCAAATCGCATCACATAATAGCCAATAAACTTTCTAGTTGCTAAAAAGTATCTTAGTTCTTGAAATTCATGCACCACGACTCACCACCATGCACATAAAGGCAAATGGATTAAAGAAGAAAATATAATTCAAAGAAAAAATGACTAATGTTTAGTATTTCCAAATCACATCATATAGTAGACAATAAACTTTTATGCAAATTTTGACAATATAGTTTCTCTTCCTTTTTTTACACGAACACCTCTTGTATTATATTTGAATTAAACTAACACTTCTTATATTTTTTAAAATTAAAAAGTTTTTCCATAATAATTTGTTTAACAACTGAAAATGCCAACTTTGCTTTTCCATAGCATAGTTAAAATGAAAATAAATGAAAATGTCAACTTTGCCCTTGTAAATATTTATATATAAGAAAAACTATAAATAAATGGGCGACAATGGTGGTCATTATGGGGTGTTAGTATTGGATGTTGGTCGGTGTCATGGGGGCGAAAGAGAATGATTAGTAATATGGTGGCAACTAGAGATGATGGACATCTGTAGTAGAAATTGATTGCTTTGGTAGCAAGTAGAGGTTCGGTGGCCAGTGAGTTTTCAAAGGGTAACAATGTGCAGAAAAATAGGGAGAATAGGGTGAGAACAAAGGAGAAGGAATATATTGTAGGTATTATGGTAATTTTACCATCTTAACAAATAGTATTACATGATAAGGGATCCCATTATAATTTTGGAAAATAGAGGGGTGTCAATGTAATTTCAACAAATAAAATGGCTGTTAGTGCAATTTTTCCTTCAATTTATGGTCTCTTTCACCCTAACATATACTGCATTCACTGTCCTTTGAATACCTTGCGAGTTGACATAACTAAAAAGTTCTGGAAAATATCCTATCACAACCATACCTTCTATTTCTGTATGTTTTTGTTATCATCCTCCAATTGAAGTGTAAAAACACACCATTATATTACTAATGTTATACTATAAATAACATATATATATTTAATGTCCATATATATTTAGTGTTAAAAGTGTGCACAAACCACTTAGGATAATCAAGTAGTTCTTATCTTTTAAAGGTGTTTAGTAAACAGTTGGGTGTCATTGTCATGTTAATTAAGTTGGGCTTGTTTCAAGTTCACCGTGTAAATTGAAGTACTCTAGTTTAATTTTGGTATGATCTGATCTATTCATTTTATAGACGTTTGTATATTAATTGTTCACGAAAAAAAAAATTAAATTACTTCAATAATTATAGTCACATAATTTTTATCAAATTTACCGTAAACTTGATATTGAAACTAGTTTGTTAATTTTTTAAAGACAAATTTAATCAAATCAAATGGTTATGATTATTAGATACATTTGATTGTTTTTATGAATAATCAACACACAAAGGCCTAAAAGAAAACGAAATGAATCATTAAAATGGAACATGTAGATCCACGTGCCCAAATGTTGTGGATTAGTTCTTTTGGAGGTAATTAGTTATGTTTTGCTAATGAATTTGAAGATAGGTTTACAGAAGAAAAAGGAAAACTGAAGGGAAAAAAAAAAAATTTATATGTCTTTTACTTTTCCTTTCACTTTTAACTTCTTTATCTATATTGAAACACTACTTAAAAGAGGATAAGAGAAAAGTCTATCCTATTCCAAATATTTTTGTAATTGTCATAAAACCTTGTAGTATTTGTGTAATTTTTTTGGGAGAACTACTAGAAAATGGAAAGTAGGACAACTATTTACAAAAGTAGTGAGGAATAAACAAATTTATGAGTGGTGCAATTCAATAGTGCAATGATCAAAATACATAAAGTGAGGTTAAAATGTCCTCGTTTGGCATAGGCTGAAATGAGGTTGGGAATAAGAAAAAGAAAAAGAAATAAATAAATAATAAGATAAACTAGATATAGTCCTCGTTTGGCATAGGCTAAAATGAGGTTGGGAGGCTAAAATAGTCACCAAAAAATAAGTTAAAATATCACATTCAAACCATAATCATTTCATTTTTTCTCTCTCAAAAATAAAAAAAGTCAAAAAATCCAACCAAATAAAACAATTTAATTACAAGCTAAGATAGCCAAAAAAATTAAAAAATCAATCCACATCTTAAACTAAGTCATAGACAATCTCAATGGAGGAGGTTTCGGTGGTGAAGGCAAAGTGATTGATCTAGTTGTGGTGAATGAGATCTTAGTGGTGAAATAGAGTTGGTGATTGGAAAAAAAAAAAATAAAATAAAATAAAAAAATATCTTGTCAATCATAGCCCACCAGGGATCTTGGGGGTCACTCCCAGTAGGGGTTCGAAACATTTCCCGTGGTGAAAATCACGATGAAGCCTTGTGGTGATTGATTTGATTAATGCGAGGTTTAGAGTGTCGTAAGGTGGCATGAGAGGAGCTATCAATGGTAGGCAAAAGGTGGCGATAGTGGTAATGGTGGTTGGAAAGAGACCAGGGGTAGCACTGAGAATGATTTGTACAAATGATGGTTGGGGCTAAAGAGTGAGAAAGAAAATAAAAAATGGGGTCAAAATTGTAAAATATATATATATATATATTTTTTCAACTTTTGATCCCCGTGTAATTAGTAAAAGTTCCCATTTTTTTATTTTATTTTTATTTTTTTTTATGAATTTTAGGATAAATTATAAATACACTATATGAGGTTTGATTAAAATACGAATCACTTCTTATAATTTTGAAAATTACATTCCACCTTCTGAGATTTCTAATTTCATAAAAATTGCTTATTTTATTAATAAATCATCAAGTTAATTAACAGTTTTTAATGATGTTAGAAATATGTTTCAATTAATGATTTAGGTAATTTTATTATTATATAGGAGAGCAATTATGAATTTCATTTTTTTAGTTAATTCTGTTAAATAAAAAATACCAATAAGGAGGTATTTGTAATTTTCCAAATCACAGAGACAATCTATACTTTAAGCAAATCTCAGAGGGTGTATTTATAATTTATCCTGATTTTTATTATATAATAAAATAATAATTTTTTTATTGGTAATTCTCCCTAATTTTTTTCTTCAATTTGTTGATGGTGATTTTATAATTTTATTAAATTATTCTATCCATAATTTGCCCGAAGACTTCTTGAAATTGCATTGAAAATGTTATTTATTTATCTATTATATTTTTCTATCATTATCAGATTAGACTGATTTTTTAGATATATTTCTTTCTAGTGATTGATATTTTTTATTTTCTCCTTAACACTACTGCCCCTACGATTGCAAAGACTTCTTGTAAAGAAAGAGTGGTTAAAAAAATATGAATACTTTACTTTGAAACAATGAAGCATATGATTCTTTGGACAACAAACAAACAAATATATATATATATATATATATTGTACGGGAAAGAGATTCACCTTCACGTATAATCCTGTTGATCAAGCCTATGTTCCTCTGCACGTTGTCGTTCTAACACCTGAAAACACAAAGTGAGCTGGCCGGCGGGTGTATGCCGGAAACCTCTCCGATGCCTAAGTTAGTAAGCAAGAAATAGGCAAAAGCTCAATGTAGTCAGGGAGCAAAAGTTGCATTACCTCTTCTTAGGTGATATTGGTGAGCTTATATAGGTTTCGTGTGGCACAGTCCTAGTAGGACTCTAACTCTTCCATGTAGAGTCCTCCTAGGACTCACATCCCTAAAGGATAATGCTTATCCTTCAACACCCCCCTCACTGCTTAAACCAAGTGAGATGGTTTTCCATGGTCGGGCTCCAAGATGACCGGAGTGACTGCTAGTTCGGCTCTCGCTATACTCTCCCCTACCTCGGCTTTCCCATACTAAGACCGAGCTATCCATAAGGGAGTTAAGCCGAACTACACTCAGCACCATGGCTTACCTCGGTTTTCCACACGCTTCGACCGAAGTAACACTGCAACACCGAGCTAAAAGCCTAACTGACGTTGATCCCAGTTCGGCTCTTCCATACTGGCTCCTATCTCGGCTCCACATACAAAGGCCGGGCTATCCATAGAAGACAGTTGCCGAACTACCACAGAACAGTCATAAAGATGTCTCATACTTCGGTCAGAAGACTCAACCGGGCTAACCGTAGCTTCCTTTGAACCGAGATAACAACATCGACCTTGGACCGGACTAACCATGGCTTCTAGGGCCGGACTACGCGCTGCGGTTTCTCGAACCGGACTAACTTCAAAGCCCATCTGCTCATCCTTTCATACTACAGCCTATTTACCCAGCTCGGCCCAATTTAAGTATAAATTACCCTCTCAATTGCCCCTTAATTCCATCTGCAAAGCATGATAGGGATTACTTGTCTTCCGGCCGAGCTTCAGTTTCAATCACTGAAGCCGACCTAAAACTTTACGCCTCTCCAGCCGAGCTAAGACCCAGTTAACTTATCCGGCCGAGCTAAAAACCATTTAGCTTATCCAGCCGCGCTAAACTTGAGCCGTACTGTGCGCGTCCGGTCAAAACGTCTCTTCAGTTTACAGAAACTGAATCGATCGTCCTTCCAATGACACGTGGCAGGCTCTTATTGGCCAATCCCAGCTGTCGCGCCGCCCTCGTACTCCGAAAAATTTGAACAGTTCCCGCCTTATGGTTCCATCACCAAAACAAAAACCTCTTCACTTCCGATTTACTCACCATCCAATTCCTTTGCTTTCTCTCTCTTGTTCTTGAGCTCACTGTGTTCGTGATTCCCATTGCTGCCGTTGCTTCCTCTTCCTGTCTCTTCCTTTCTATCTGGTAAGCATCTCGAATCTGTTTCCTCTTTTCCTTTTCTGCTTTTGTTCAATCCGTTTGTAATGTGTTTTCGCAAAATGCTTTTTGCTACCATTTTTGCACATTTTCATGGAAAAACTTCATAGGAACGTTATGAACATCAAGAAATAACTAGTAGAACACTTATTTGATCCAAAAACACGTCCAACCGAACTAGGAAACTGTTTTTGCTACACATAGATTTAGGCGGACTAGGACCGAACTAGCACTTGTACACAACTGTAGTCTCAGTAGAATCTTCTGATGTACCATAGCCGACATAAACGAACCGAAATAAGTGCGAACCTAGATAACCAGCAACTCGATCATCAACCGAGCTAAGCCTTCGGGGCCAAGCCAGCTTTCTGAGTTTCTAAACCGAACTCAGAAAGCTGCCCCTTGATGCTCAGCCGGAATGACCAACCTCGTAGGTAGAACCGAGCTAACGAAAACATCCTGCTGAACCGAGATAACATGCTCCTTATTGAAACCGAGGTAGATCCCGTAGCACCATATATAACCGAAGTAAGACTTCCCTTTTCTTGCTTTTGCTTTTGTAGCACGGTCCAATGGTCTGTGCTTAACACCTTTATTTTCCACTTTGCAGACTTAGGTTGCCAGGCACTCCACTGCGCTCAACCGAGCTACTGAGCACACTTTCTCGACCGAAATAATTTATACATAACTTATACAGTTAAATGGGGAAGTACAGATTTTTGGTAGAAACCCCAGGCGGTCTGGCCGAATTCCGCCAAGACTTCAACATACCAGCCGATGTAAACCTTACTTTAGCCGACCGAGATGTCGACCCATGGGGCAACGAAGGTTTCGTTCCCTTTACACTCCAATCAATAATAGAGACCAGACTTAGATTCCCAGTCCAACCCTTAATTTGTGAATTCTTAAGACAAACCAGACTATGCCCCACCCAGCTGTCCACCAATACATACCGAATAATAATGGGTATAGCCGCACTGAACCACCAAACCGGTCTGAACCTTGGTTTAGCCGAAATACTCCATCAATACTCCATAGGATCCAAGAACGACGGCTGGTGTTATTACTTGAGAGTACGCCGTGGTCCAGAAAAAATAATTAAGGATACACCGGACAAAGACCTGAATGACGATGATTTCTTCTGGGTATCTGGGAACTTTGAGGACCATCAAGCCCAGATTCCTGGCTGGAGAATAAACTGGAAACAAGGAGAGCCTGGTATACATACCTCGGTTGCATTTCATTTTCATCATTCGTTTTTTCTTTTTTCTTTTTTTTTTAATCTCGGCTTTGTACTCTGGACCGAACTAACACTTGTTCTCTCTTTGCAGATAAAGCCCATCTCCTCTCAAACTATAACTACCCCAACCTCGGTCTTCTGCGCGCCGCACTACGAGTTCGGGAAAGAAGTTGGGCTAAACTTCTCAACTTCGAACCGACCTACCGATACTCCGGTCGCCGAAAAGCAAGGGTGACCGACTTCCTCCTCGAAGACGAACCAGAACCGGACCCTTCCTTGCCCCAGATCAACCTTGTGCCACTTACTGCCGAACAAGAGATGGCGAAGAAGAACAGGCTGAAGGCCCTTCTAACCGAGACAATACCAGCCGAGATACCACACACCGGTCGAACAACTGAGACCGTGGTAGCTCTTCCATCGCAACAACCATCCTCATCTCGCCAACGCAAGCGTGCCCGGACTAGCCAAACCGAGCAACAACTTGTTGATGAGGACGAGATCGTTCTACCACCAATCCAGCCTCCCAGCCCCCAGCCAAGAATCCAACTGGAGCAATCCGACCGTGCTACCTCTTCCAAGTGGGTTCCAGAGCTGTCCTTCAACAACCGAGATATCCAGGAGACTGACTCGGTTGTTGCGGAGAAGGACCACTTGATGGCTTTCAACTTAGCCAAAAGTGTGTGCCTCCCCAAGGACATGGAGCACCACTACAAACAGCTCAACACCGAGCTGAAGTCAATCCGGTCTTCTACGAAGTCTATGATCCTGGTAAACATCTTTCTTCTTTCTATGTGAATTTTTTCAAACTTTGAGTCCGGCTAATGTCACTTCTCCTTTGCAGGCCATCCAGAAAAATCATGTTACTCACAGGAAGGTCATGGAACTTAGGCGAAGTACCAGGGAAGCCATGGCGGAGGCCGAAGCAAAGAGGGCCGAGCTGGAGGAGATCAAAAAACAAATGGCCGAACTCCAGGCCGAAAATGATCGACTGACCGAAGTATCGAATTCGGTTGAAGCCGAAAAGAAAAAGATAGCCGCCGAAGCAAAGGACAAGTACCTGCGCCTTCTGGCTAGGATTGAGAAAAAGAAAGACGCCGAAATAACGCAGCTGAAAAAGAGCGCAAAGGATGCGAAGAAACAAGGCTTCAAGGATGCAGAGGACGCATACACCCTCCAGTGTGATGCCGCCAAAGACTTATTCTTCAAGTGCGGCTGGAGGAGTGCGGTGGAGAAGCTCGGCTGCGGGCCTGAAACCGAGGTCTTCAACCCACCTCCATACGGTATTCCGGCTTCACTATCGCAGTACGCTGCCGATCTCCAAAGGCAGTTTCTGGAAGGCTCTGGAGATGATGACGATGATGATGATGATTCTGAAGAGGATGAGGAGCCAACCCTCACCCTGGTCGTCAGCGAACAACCCAGCAATCAGGCAGCTCGGTCAGAGCCAGTAATTGAAGACTTAACTGACGACCTGCTAACCGACCAAACGCTGCCAACTGAGACCGAAGTTGAGGCTGAAACCGAGCTCCCATCCCAAACCGTTCTCCCATCTGACACCGGACTCCGCCCAAATGCTGATGATTATTTTGATGCCGAACTTGATGCGCTCCTCCGCTGATTTTCTTTTTTCTTTCTTTTATTCTAAACTTTTGTAATCGGGCTGCGGCCCCTCAATTGTACTTGCTCTGTATTTCAATGAAAAAGTCTCTACTCTTATTTCGGTTGTATGCTTGCACTTGTAGTGAATTTTTCATGAACTCATTTGCTCAACTGTGATCTCGGTTTTAGCTATCTACCTTACTAGCCAACCACTCTTCAGCCGATATAATTACTTCGGCTGAAGATTACAGAGTGTTGGTTTAATCCAGCCAACCACTTCTTCAGCCATGCCCATACTTCGGCTGAAGAGTACAGAGTGTTGGTTTAATCCAGCCAACCACTCTTCAGCCGTGCCCATACTCCGGCTGAAGAGTACACAGTGTTGGTTTAATCCAGCCAACCACTCTTCAGCCGTGCTCATACTTCGGCCGAAGAGTACACAATGTTGGTTTAATCCAGCCAACCACTCTTCAGCCCTGCCCAGACACAGTGTTGGTTTAATCCAGCCAACCACTCTTCAGCCGTGCTCATACTTCGGCTGAAGAGTACACAGTGTTGGTTTAATCCAGCCAACCACTCTTCAGCCGTGCTCATACTTCGGCTGAAGAGTACACAGTGTTGGTTTAATCCGGCCAACCACTCTTCAGCCGTACTCATACTTCGGCTGAAGAGTACACAGTGTTGGTTTAATCCAGCCAACCACTCTTCAGCCGTGCTCATACTTCGGCTGAAGAGTACACAGTGTTGGTTTAATCCGGCCAACCACTCTTCAGCCGTGCTCATACTTCAGCTGAAGAGTACACAGTGTTGGTTTAATCCAGCCAACCTCTAAGTTGGTTTTTCCAGCCAACTCAGAATAAAGTGTTTGGTTATTCCGGCCAAACGTCCTGCAGCCTGGATCCTTATCCTGGGCTTAGGAAGGGTGTTGGTTTAATCCAGCCAACCTCTAAGTTGGTTTTTCCAGCCAACTCAGAATAAAGTGTTTGGTTATTCCGGCCAAACGTCCTGCAGCCTGGATCCTTATCCTAGGCTTAGGAAGGGTGTTGGTTTAATCCAGCCAACCTCTAAGTTGGTTTTTCCAGCCAACTTAGAATATAGTTTACACTACACCTAACTCATCAAAACTATCTTTTACAGAAAAACGAACAACCATGCTGAAAAGAATCGACTTGTTTTATTGAGAAAGGAAAAAAAAATTACACATGCTTGAAAGGAAAAAAGCTAAAAATAAAACAATTTAAGATTGGCAGTGTTCCATGGCCTTGGGATTGCTTTGCCGTCCTTGTCTTCCAAGTGGTATGCCCCTTTGCCTGCTAAGCCGACCACTTTGTAAGGTCCTTCCCAATTCGGTCCCAACTTGCCATCTCCTGGAATCAGGGTGTTTCCCATCACTTTGCGAAGTACCCAATCGCCAATCTTGAACTGTCTTGGATGCACCGTTTTGTTATACTTTCTAGACAACTCTTGTTGGTAGGAGGCGATGTGAACCAATGCTCTGTTTCTTCGTTCTTCCACGAGATCAAGTTCTAATGCTATTGCTTCGGCGTTTAAGTCTGGATCAAAGTTTTCACTCCGAATTGTGGGGAGACCAACTTCTAATGGGATGACTGCTTCCATGCCATAAGCTAAGGAGAATGGTGTTTCTCCTGTTGATCGCCGAGGCGTGGTGCGGTAAGCCCATAGAACATGAGGGAGTTCTTCTGCCCACTTGCCTTTAGCTTTCTCTAGTCTTTTCTTTAGTCCATCCAAGACTACCTTGTTTGAAGCTTCTGCTTGTCCATTCGCTTGGGGATACGCCGGTGTAGAATTGTAAAATTCTATCTTGTACTCCTCACAAAAGCCTCTGAAAATTTTACCGTCGAACTGAGTACCGTTGTCTGAGATCAGTGCCTTCGGTATGCCAAAGCGAGTGATGATGTTTTGCCACACAAACTTCTTCACATCTTTTTCCTTGATTGATGCCAAGGCTTCTGCTTCCACCCACTTTGTGAAGTAGTCGGTTGCCGCAAGAAAGAACTTCCTGTTGCCTGGTGCTGTTGGGAGTGGTCCCACTATGTCTAAGCCCCACATTGCGAAAGGCCACGGACTAGTGAGAGGTAGAAGTTCTCTGGCAGGTTGGTGTATTTGATGCGCAAACTTCTGACACTTTTCGCATTTTTTGACATACTTCTCTGAATCCGCTTGCATGTATGGCCACCAATATCCTTGTGAGATAGCTCGGTATGCCAGTGATCTTCCTCCTTGATGGCTGCCACATACCCCCTCATGTATTTCGAATAGGAATGCTTCTACCTTGCTGGGGTGAACACACTTTAAGTAAGGTCCCGAGAACGTCTTCTTGTACAATGCCAAGGATGGAGAGAGCCAAAACCGCTGCGACTTTGCTCTTATTCTGTTGGCTTCTTTCTTGTCTTCTGGTAAGATGCCGTCTTTCAGGAACAAGATGATAGGATCCATCTAGGAAGGACCTAGATCGGCGCAGCATACTTCTTCTGCTTCTGGGTCTTCGATACTTGGTCTAGGCAGGTAGTCGATCAATAGAGGATGTGGGATGGAGGTATCTGCCATTGAAGCGAAACCCGCTAGTTCGTCTGCTCTGCTGTTCTCCTCCCTGCCGATCTGTTCTATCCTCACCACCTCAAACTTTTTGATTTCGGTTCTGATCAGCTCTTGGTACTTAGCCATTCTGTCATCCTTTGCCTCATAGTCACCAGATATTTGGTTTACCACCAGCTGTGAGTCGCTGTAAACCATTAGCTCGGTGGCCTTCATGTAGAATGCCGATTTGAGACCTGCAAGAAGCACTTCATACTCCGCTTCGTTGTTTGATGCTGGGAAGCCAAGGTTGATTGCCTGCTCCACTACCAGGCCGTCTGGAGAGATGAGGACTATGCCAAGTCCTGCTCCATGTCGGTTGGATGCTCCATCCACGAAGAGCTTCCACATCTCCCCAACGAACAACTTCCAACAAGTGGAGGGATCGGATGATGCCTTGGGATCTTCCATGTTGCTGATTTCTTCTTCTAAGTCCAGGCCTGCTGCCTGCCCCTTGTCATCTTGTTGCACCAAGTTTTTCTTTGTTGGCGAGTCTGGACTTGGTATAGCATGGTTTACTTCTTCCTTGTTTGTATTACTCCGGTCTGCCTTAGGACTTGTCTGAGTAACCAATACCAGGGGTTGCGTTATTCCGACATCAACTTCCGTCCCTAGTTCGGTTGAGTTAGTCAGGTCGACTGGGCAGATATGATGACTCCCAGGAGTGAACTCTGCGACAAAATCCGCCAATGCTTGAGCTTTTATTGCGGTTCTAGGTTGGAACTTGATGTCGTATTGTCCCAACTCTACTGCCCACTTCAGAATTCGCCCAGAGAAATTCGCCCTTTCAAACAAAGCCTTTAGTGGGAAGGCTGTGAGGACAACAATGGTGTGAGCGTGAAAGTAGTGTGATAGTTTCCTTGAGGCCATCATCAAGACCAATGCCAGTTTCTCCAGTGGCAAATACCTTGTTTCGGCGCCCAGCAGTGTCTTGCTAACATAGTAGATGGGTAGATGTTGGACTCCTTCTGCACGGACCAACACCGCGCTGATTGCGTGCTGTGAGACTGCCAGGTACAGGAAGAGTTCTTCTCCAGGAATTGGTGTTACAAGTAGTGGAGCAGAAGACATGTGTTCCTTCAAGCTTTCCAGAGCCCGGTCACATTCTTCGTCCCACTCAAACTTGGCCTTGAGGGCATGAAAAAATGGTCGTAGCCTGTCTGACGATCGGCTAATGAACCGATTGAGCGCGGCTGCCATGCCGGTGAGATGCTGTACTTCTTTTACTGAGTTTGGTCTCTCTAGATCCTGAATTGCCTTGATCTGAGAAGGATCTGCTACTATACCTCGGTTGGTCACCAAGAAGCCTAAGAATTTGCCTGATCCTACTCCGAATGCATACTTCGACGCGTTGAGGCGTAACTTATGCTTCTTTAGAATCGCAAACATCTCACTTAGGTCCTTGAGGTGGTCATTTTCATCCTTGCTCTTGACCACCATGTCGTCGATGTAAGCTTCCATTGTTCTGCCTAACAACGGCTCAAACATCTTGGTGACCATTCTCTGGAATGTCGCCCCAGCGTTCTTTAGGCCAAAGGGCATGACCTTGTAGCAGTAGAGTCCTCTTGGTGTGGTGAAAGATGTGACCTCCTGGTCCGGTTCATGCATTGCGATCTGGTGGTAGCCCCTGTATGCATCCAGGAAGCTTAGTCGGTTGTGCCCCGCCGTCAGGTCTACCAGTTGGTCAATCCGTGGTAGAGGAAAGCTATCTTTAGGGCATGCTTTGTTGACAGTTTTATAGTCGACGCAGACGCGCCACTTGCCATTCTTCTTTGGCACTACGACTGTGTTGGAGATCCATCTGGGGTAGTGCACCTCTCTGATTGCCCCTGCTTCCAACAAGTTTCCCACTTCTTCCGCCACTATCTCGGCGTGGTGGAGTGCCGATCTGCGGGTGCGCTGAATGATTGGCCTGGCAGATGGGTGGACATTGAGTCGGTGGCAGATGAAGTTGGGATCAATGCCTGGCATGTCGTATGGAGTCCAGGCAAACACTTCGATGTTAGAGGTCAAAAATTCCAAGACCTCTAACCTCTCAGCGCTGGACAACGACGAACCGAGCAAAAAGAACTTATCCGGGTTCTTTTCATCTATTCTGACTTCCACCAAGTCTTCCACCGCTTTCTGGTTTGCTGCTTTGCCGACGTCTGCGAATAGTTCATTACTCTCCGGTTCTTCCACCGAATGAACATACCCCTTCGCAGCGCGGCTTCCGTTCACTGTGATGAAACATTGCTTGGACATGATTTGGTCTCCATAGACTTCCTCTATTACTCCGGTGTCGTTTGGGAACCGCATCACTTGGTGGTAGGACAACGCCACCGAGCGCATGGCATGCAGCCATGTTCTGCCCAAGATGATGTTATAGGTGGATGGGACGTTTAACACCCAGAACTCTACTTGCTTCGTCACACTCCCTGCTCTGACTGGAAGGATGATCTTGCCAACTGGCCATTCTGGCATCGAGTTAAATCCAATCAAGGGTGACACTGCAGGTGCTAAGTCTTTATCTTGCAGCTTCAATTGTTTGAACGTCTCATAGTACATGATTTCGCACGAACTACCCTGGTCAATCAGAATCCGCTTGACGTCAAAATCCTTGACTCGGAGAGTGACGACCAGGGCATCATTGTAGGGGCAATATATTCTGTCCAAGTCTTTATCCGAAAAAGACATAACATTTGTGGCCTCTGTCCTCCCCTTCTTGACGACAGGTTGGGCACTTAGTACCTCCCTCAAGTGCTCAGCCTTTTTGATCGAACCTCTGAGCTCACATACACGTTCAGGTTCGAAAACTCCATGTATAACATTGATGATACCTTGAGGTGGAGCATCGATCGGCATCCCATTGGGGTTATTACGGTCCTGGGGGGCCGGCTGTGCCCCTCCTTCAATGTATTTGTCTAAGTGGCCTGCCGCCACCAACTCCTCCAAGTGCTGCCTCAATGGGGTGCAGTTCTCAGTTCGGTGCCCCTTTTCTTTGTGGAAGGTGCACCGTGATCTGTCGTCATAGTCCTTTTGTGCCTCGCCTAGCTTGGCTGGCCACTTGACGAAAGGCTCGTCTCGAATCTCGCTAAGTATTCGGTAGATCGGCTTTTTGAAGACCGTGGTGATGGCAGTGCGGACTCTCAACCATCTTTCGTCCCGGTCTTCTCCGTTGTCCCGTCTACCACGCCCGTTTTTGTTCGGCCGATTTACCGCATTGACCTCTGCTGAGGCCTTCTTTTCTGGTGCTGCGGTCGTGCCAGACTTTGCTTTGGCACGGGCGCCATCTTCTTCCACCCTGATGTGCTGATGCACTCTTTCCATCAGGGCTTCCATGGTAAGAGGTGGCGTCATGGTTATAGAATCCCTTAGTCTGTTTCCGACTGGGAGTCCTCTTTTATACTGGGCAATGGCGAGATTGGTGGGACAATCCCCAATCTGGTTGGATGTCTCCCAGTAACGACTGTTGTAGGATCGTAAGGTTTCCTTCTCACCCATGTCGATGGAGAGTAACTGATCGATCTCCACCGGGGTCTTAGTGTTCGTTCGGAACCTTGTGACGAACGCCTCCGCCAATTGCGCCCAGGAGGCTATGCTGCCTTCTGGAAGTTTCTCAAACCAAGTCAGGCCGAGGTCACCAAGGCTTGAAGGGAATAGGATGCACATCAAGGCCTCATTCCGCCGGTATACAGCCATGACCTGGCGAAAGTGGCTCAAGTGCGAGTAGGGGTCCGTCTTCCCCTCGTATGTATTGAATTTGAGCTGAAGAAAGCCTGAGGGTAGGGGCGCGTTCTCTATTGCTGGGACGAATGGTGAGGTCTGCAGCCTCGCCAATGCCTTATCCGCTGGTTCGTAGGCCGGGCGCGGTAGTGGCATTCCAACCTCGACGCTTCCATGCGTCCGAGGAGCCAACCGCTGTAGGGCAGAAACTCTATGTGGATCACGTGCCCTGGCGTCCTCCCTGCATCGTGCCTTTTCATCTAGCACGGTTCGTAGGTCGGACGATCTGGGCAACTCGGTCTGTCTGGACCTAGTTTGGTGCGTATGCGAGGGCCAGTAAGTGCTCCCTTCTGTGTAAGACCTTTCAGATCTCGTCCTCTCAGACCTGGAGTGACGAGTCCTGGAAGACCTAACTTGCGTGTCGCCTGTCCTGAGGCTTCTGTTTTCTGCTTGGGAGGGTGTAGAATTTCTACTACGACCCTTTGAGTGGCGAGGGGGCGTCTTGTTGTTGCGCCCCTCTCCTGTCACCACTTCTTTTCCTTTCATCTGGCGTTTTAGAGCTTCCATGTCTGCCGCCATCTGCCGTATCAACTCGTCTTGTTCCCTGACGCGATCCTCCAAAGTTTGAGGATCTACCTTGCGCCTTTGTCTTTCTGGGCTCTGCGAACGAGAGGGATGAGGGCTGTTATTCCTCCTTCTACCCCTGGCATCCCTCATGGAATCTTGTCTTCGTGGTTCCAGGTTCGCCATGGGAGGGACCAAAGGTAGGCCCTCGCGCCTTGCACCTCCATCTGGAGTTTGTCCGTCAATGGCGGACTGAGGCAGTTCTTCGTTGTTCGCCATCGAATTTTGAGAGAAAAAGCTTGATCAAGAGGTTGTTCTTGTCTGTTCTTCCCACAGACGGCGCCAATTGTACGGGAAAGAGATTCACCTTCACGTATAATCCTGTTGATCAAGCCTATGTTCCTCTGCACGTCGTCGTTCTAACACCTGAAAACACAAAGTGAGCTGGCCGGCGGGTGTATGCCGGAAACCTCTCCGATGCCTAAGTCAGTAAGCAAGAAATAGGCAAAAGCTCAATGTAGTCAGGGAGCAAAAGTTGCATTACCTCTTCTTAGGTGATATTGGTGAGCTTATATAGGTTTCGTGTGGCACAGTCCTAGTAGGACTCTAACTCTTCCATGTAGAGTCCTCCTAGGACTCACATTCCTAAAGGATAATGCTTATCCTTCAACACCCCCCTCACTGCTTAAACCAAGTGAGATGGTTTTCCATGGTCGGGCTCCAAGATGACCGGAGTGACTGCTAGTTCGGCTCTCGCTATACTCTCCCCTACCTCGGCTTTCCCATACTAAGACCGAGCTATCCATAAGGGAGTTAAGCCGAACTACACTCAGCACCATGGCTTACCTCGGTTTTCCACACGCTTCGACCGAAGTAACACTGCAACACCGAGCTAAAAGCCTAACTGACGTTGATCCCAGTTCGGCTCTTCCATACTGGCTCCTATCTCGGCTCCACATACAAAGGCCGAGCTATCCATAGAAGACAGTTGCCGAACTACCACAGAACAGTCATAAAGATGTCTCATACTTCGGTCAGAAGACTCAACCGGGCTAACCGTAGCTTCCTTTGAACCGAGATAACAACATCGACCTTGGACCGGACTAACCATGGCTTCTAGGGCCGGACTACGCGCTGCGGTTTCTCGAACCGGACTAACTTCAAAGCCCATCTGCTCATCCTTTCATACTACAGCCCATTTACCCAGCTCGGCCCAATTTAAGTATAAATTACCCTCTCATATATATATAAATCATCAAACAGATAAATATACCCAAAAAAAATTAACATAGGCAAATAAATATAGTTTCCATCATCGTTTTGGTGATCTAGGATCATTGTTGGAGACATCAATAGAACATTACGACCACTGCCTTGTTGAAAAAAGGGAAAAAGAAAAAAGAATTGAATAAATAATTAGACAAAAAAAGTTTAAAAGAAAAAAAAAACATTTAAAGAAAAGAAAACAACAAAAATACTCTAGAAACCTCAACTGAATTACATAACACTCTAGAAATTTTCATAACTAGTTACACTGTTTAACCTCAACTGGTTATGCAAAAATTGAATTACTTAGCGAGCAATTGGGTTACTAATTAGACAAAAACTGGTTTAGGAACAATAGCACAAGTTGCATTAACAATTGTGTTACTAATTCATGGCTCTCAATATGCTTTACCTGTTTGTTTTTTTTTTTTCCTTTTTTTCTTTAAATTCTCAGCAACCAAACAATGCACCGAAAGTAAATCATGCCTAGAATTGAACCAAAGGCATTAAAAGAACCATTTCATTAAAACCCAAACAAAGATAAACCAGAGAAAATAAGCCTATAGAAAACAAGTGTCCGCCTATAGAAAATAAACCTATAGATAAACCAAGTGTCCGCCTAAACAAATTCAAATAACCAACACAAAAATAAAAGCAGGTTAATTTAAAAAAAAAAATCAAATCAACACTAAAATATTACCAAAACAAAGAAGAAGAAACTTGGAAAAAGAAAAAATTACACTTACGGTGCACAAGAGTATGATGTTAATGGTAATAAATAATGAAAAAAGCAGAACACATGAGTTTCACAGACAGTTATGTCAAAACAAACCAACATTCTTTATGTGTTGTAAGCTTTTTTCTTAAAAAACTAAAAAATCCAAAACATAATAATTATTTTAACTCATATGTTAATTAAAAAATCAATAGTGATTGTTGGATTACAATTACTGATTACTTGAATAAAGTTCTTGACTCACAAGTAATTGTAATTGAATGAGTTAAAATCCATATAATTCTTTTAGAAGTAAAATTCAATATAAGTATGTTGTTGATATTTTAATGTTTTTTGTTTCATTGAAGCAAGTATATGGAGAGTGTTCCAATTATCTTCTACTGGGGGGGAAACATAATTCGGAATCCCGATGAAGGTGTGTCATATGATGTTGAGCCGAAAGGGATATATGGGGTGCAACTTGGCACCACACTTAACAATTTGGAGGATATGTTTATGTCCAAGGTGGCAAGTTACGGCGAAAGTGTCCAATTGAACTTCAAATGTAGATATCCTTATCACCAGTGGCAAGCAATTAGCAAATACAAGATATTATCGATCAATGACAATGAGACGTTGAACACCGTATTAAGTATCGATGCAAGTTTCCAACCACCAAATTGTTTGGAAGTGAACATTGATAAAGAGGTTGTACACAATGTCCCGAATATGACACAGATGGATTCTTGTCCCTTCACTACATTGCTTACACAGGGGATTGACACGACAGCATTTCAGTCTCCTATGTATGCACCAGATCAATGTTATTCAGTGGGCTACACACAACAAACATTTAAGGGCCATGGTGTGGAATCAAGTTCATGTGGTGGATATGATTATGAATTCCACAATAACACAGAAGATGTGGCCACCTGCAACCATCATACCACTCCAGTTGAAGTTGTTGGTAATATGGCAGAAACGGTGAACTATGTGCAGTTTGCTGACAATATTACTGACAATGACATGTATGGTCTTGATTTCGCCCTAGATGATGATGAGAATGAAATGTGTGATAAAGAAAATTTATTGGCCGGATCAGATGATGATGATGAAGAAGATAATGCCAACGCCCCCGTTGACCCTGAAAATGTCCCTATTCCACCTAGACCAGAAATCCCTTTCTATAAGAACATTCATATGGGTGGTGATTTTGACATGAGTAGCCGTGATGTCGTTCCCCGTAACCGGATCTGGAACGCTAAAATCCATAGTTGGACAAAGGGATGGTTTTTGTCAATAAGAAACAACTTCTACATGCTGTGAAATTGTACCATGCAATAAATAATCAAGAGTATAAGGTCGTAACCTCTAAGCGAGACCTTTGGGCGTCTGCTTGCAAGCACGATTGTTGGTGGTTGCGTGCATCTCTTAGTAGGAAACATGGTCTTTTTGAAATAAAGCAGTACATGGGTCCTCACCATTGTTTATACCCACAAATGAATAGGGACCACACTAATAACCAATGATGCCCACGCACCTAGGTTACATACCTGAGTGGTGACATCACGGTCTGCCCCAAGGGAACGGGCTTCCAGGGATACTCTCCCTGTGTGAGACCCTCACTACCACCCTTATGCCTCCCATTTCCGTTAAGCAGCCAGAATATCTCCCGTGCCATGTTAGGGTTCGAAAACACACTTGCGCAAGACTTCACAAAAATGGAACACATTCCACTATATCATACTCTTGAATCCATTGCTCATTATCTCATAAAATTTAATACAATGATCGCAACCCATTAACATCCCATTTGATTTCCCCTTTATTAAGTGCATTATGTTCTCAGTTATAGCAAATTATGGTCAGTATAATTATGAATCTAAACTAAACAACAAGTAATTTATTCATGGTAAGTCAAATTCACAATTTATCATAGATTACATATCGAGACTAAAATATTCAAGAAACATAGAATATAAGAGTTGCAAACCACATAAGAGCATATTAACACAAATTTCCAGATTTCCAGATTTGAACCAGTTTGAAAATAATTATGAAAAAAATACTTTTATTGGCCCTAAGTACCTGACCTCATGTGAGTTTGTAGATAAACAAGTCTAGTTTCAAACTCAATTTACGAAAGTAGCATAGGTATTTTAGATTTTAAGATAATTCAGAATTACCAAGATCTGTTTAGATTCGTTGACAGTTACGCAAATCGGTTTTTCTCTCAAACCCTCACTATCTTGAGTTCAAACAAATTTGAGTTAAAATATAACACCAAGATTAAGATTTTGACATAAAATTGGACTCGAGATTATTTTTCTGGAATTTTATAAAAATAGATAAAGTTGGTTGTTTTTCTGGTTCTGTGAGTAGCAAACTTAGAAAAATTGTTTAGGTTATAAAAATACATCCTTAAGTCCTACCAAAATTATCACATACTCTAGACATACCAAATATTACACTATAAAAACAGATTTTGAGTTTATGGAGTTTTGATAGGAAAATAAATTCAAGAGAGGGAAAAGATTTGCTGCTGGAAATTTAAGAAAGAAAGAGAAGCATACCATTTCTTGGTTAATACACATTTATACAAGAGTGTAGGCCTAGACTACAACATATATATATATATAAAGAGCATGTATTAGGAGGGAAAAAACAAGTGGTAAAAGAACTTGAGAGAATAGGTGATGTATGTTTACCTTTGTTGTACAAGACTCAACAAAATTCTTCTTTTTCTTCTTCTCTTCTCTCTCTCTCTCCCTCTCTCTTTTTTTTCAAGATCGCTCTCTCTCACTCCTCTAGTGCATGGCTGAAAAATGTGTAAAATGAGGGGGAGAAGTGTGCATATATAGAGAAAGGAATGGAAGGTTTCTTAGGGACTAAGTTCTCTAAGTGCAAATTGTCAAAGTTGCCATTATGGCATTTTCATCCATCACATGGCCCCAACTTCCGGGCCGTTAAATTCGTACAATAATACAACACAAGTAGGATAGATAACCAAAACATCTTAATATACATATATAACCAGGGTTAATATCACAGGTAATTTGTTTATGTTCCATTACAGGATTACCAAAACATTGCCAAACAAAAGTCAAAAGGAAAAAAAAAACATCTAGTCTAAGTCTTCAAATGAATCACAGCTCTAACACTTCATCTTATTTGTCTTCAAAATAACCTTCACCATTGTAAACTGCTTAATCACCTGGCATGACACGCCATGAGCTTGGAATGCCCAGTAAAAACACACACACCCTCATATCTTCTATCAACCAATCAACCATACACAGGACAAATTGGATCACATAACTTACAATATTACAACAAGGTTCTATGAATTAGTAGTTAGACTAGACGACTAGAATCTCCCAAAGAGATCCTTCTTCCCAACCACAAGGATTGAACACCGGACTATTCAGAACTCCCCCTTTTGCTGCTTTGCAGACCTTACCATCTATGCCCACCTCCTGGTTATTTACCGGTCAATGACATTGATGGACCTCAAAAGGGATGGCCAAACAAGTGAGCTCACTTACACCCAAATCGCGCCTAGGGCTCGCTTACACCCTGAAACCGCCGCATAGAGTCTGAATACATCCGTGTCAACCTAGAGGCTCGCTTAGACCACTTGCGCAAGACTTAACTCATTTGGTTTTAATTCCATTCACATATTTATTACATAAATCATTCTGAAGCACAAGGGTGAACGTCACCCATAACCAACCCCTTTCCATTTCCCATTTATTAGATCTTTTGCCCAGCAAGCTAGTCATATTCGGTAATTCGGTAATATAAAAGAGCATGAGACAAACATAAGAAATGAAATATAGCCCATGATAATCATCATAGGTATGGTAAGGCAAGCAAATAACATTAGGCATCCTTTAAAATACTCAGAGACAAACTACACAGCAAAACACCATTTCCAGCACTGTTCGGTTCTGCAGGGCTAACAAGAGTGCTTTGGGAAAAATACTTCTAGGTCAAATTAGGGGCTGAAATTGCATAGAAATAATAATTAACCTGTCTAGTTTCAATTCCAATTCACAGAATGTGCATAGCACCTCCAGAAATTCATCTACAAGCTATATTTGAAAACCTGTCCAGATTTGTCACCCGTTGGGAAAACTAGCTTTCCTCTCAATCTACCCAATGATTTTCACCCAAATAAATTCCATTGAAAAGAGGACTCAAAATCCTAAATTTGTATAAAAGAACCAATCTAAGATGATTTTTCTGGAATTTTATAAAATTGCAAGAAGTGGATTGTTTTTCAGAGTACCAGATTTTTAAACAAAGTATCCAAGCCCTAAAAACACACAATTAGGGGCTAATAAAATTACCACAAGCTCTAAACACACCAAATAGCCTACAGTAAATTCAGATTGAAGAAATAAATAAATTTGATATTTCTTTTAAATTAGAGAAGTTACAGCAGTGCCTAATTTGACAAATTTGTAAGGTAAAGTCACTAAATCAAACCCACACTCTTATATACATCAAAAACCCTATTTCCCATTAATATGCAACACAAGAGGGCATCTAACAATAGGATGGGATGGTGAAAGAATTGGAGAAGATAAAGGGAAGAAGTGTTCTTACCTTGACTCAAGAAGGCACCCTTTTTCTTCCTTTTCTCTTCTTCTTCTTCTCTACTTCTCCCTAATCACACTCTCCTTCTCTCACCTGCTCCTTGGCTGTTGATATGTGTTTATGTATGGAATTGAGACAAGGCTCTCAATTTACAGGAAATAAGCTTGGGTCCTAACTTAATGACTAAGGAAGGCCTAAATATCTAGATATATTTTTTTTATTTTGTTTTTCAACCAATTTTTCACCAAAATATTATTTATCACACCTATGTACATATTCAAATAAATAATAATATTCTATTCAAATAAATAATAAATATTCAAATAAATAATAAATGAAAGAACAACAAAAACAAAAATAGAAATAAAGATAAAATGCATGAATTGATTTATAAACTAGGAGGTAAATAAATAAAAACAAGTTGTGACGCTCCAAATTTTGATAATACAATACAGCGATACACCGGGGCTTAACTAGTGGATACACGTCATTTTTAAGCACAAATTACAAATAATTATACTAAAAGAAAATATTAATAATAGTTATAGATAAAATTCTTCAAGTCTTTAAATACAGATCCGTTTCTTGATACAAAAAGATTATCCAAAATACAGGAAATGTAAAATCTAATCTCTAAGGCATCCATGGTTCTACAAAGCTTTTATGGGTTCCGTTCTCGGTGTAAAACTCGCCTTCACCTAGCATAAAATGCCATGAGCTTGGAATGCCCAGTAAACACACACACCCCGACCCTTTTCCCATTCCAAATACACAAGTAACATAACGGCACGATCATAACATACAACAAAAGCAATAATTAAGTAGAGCTTATAATTAAATTTCAGTTCTCATGAGTAATAGTCAATTTAGTTAGTTCTAGGCAACTCCCCGTGGAATGCCGTTCTTACCCAACCACTAACACTGGCCACGGGAAATTCTAACTCCTTCTTGGTTAATACAATACCAATGCATCGCTTACCGCATAACCACCAGTGCGTAACTTACCGCACAATTACCAATGATGCCCACGCACCTAGGTTACTGTCACGACCCAAACCCGGCCCTATGGGTTTAGCACCGTAACCGGCCAGTAATCCGAGATTACCGAAGGCCTGCTTAACAGTAACACAGTAAAACAGAGTACAGGGCCTGGCGGAAGCCAATACAGTAATAAAATAATGTCCAATGAGCTGTGACAGTCTGTATGCCAAAAGATTTTTTTCATGCATTCATATAAACAGTCAGTAACAAACAGTATCTACAATATATACCATCATTCAAGTCGGGGACTCAATCCCCATTAACAGTACAGTACAGTCTATACAGTATTACAAAACAGTGAGTCAGTGCACAAAGGGGAAATACTAAAACACCCCTAAGCCTTAGCATGATAGGTTCGGAACCTCGCAGTGAGGCACATTGGTTGGCTTGACAAAACTGGAGCTTACTCCGACGCTTCTAGCTTTGATCCGGTGCCTGTACACCTACATATATATATGAGCAGTGAGCTAAAGCCCAGTGAATAACATAAAGCGTAAAGAGGTTATGAATGAATGTCCTTACAGTAATGAAAACAGTTCATTAAACAGTATTTCAGTCTTTCAGTATTTCAGTCAATCAGTCATATGTGGTACACCCATTAGCCTATAAACAGTAGGTCCAAAAGGACCGGGTCTTAACAGACCCAACAGTAATGATGGCCATCAATCAGTAAACAGTATGGTTCCACAAGGGAACCGACAGAGCTCTGTAACAGTAACAGTAAACAGTAAGTGCTAAGGATGCCACAATACAGTTCAGAATACAGGACATACATTCATTCAGTAAATAATATCAGTTCAATAAACAGTTCAGTTCAGTATTCAAAAGATAACCATTTTGAACATATCTTTACACAATCGTTACTCACAGAGATTGGGCTACAGTATGCTAGAGCGCGTTTCCCCAGTCGCCAACCCTACACAGTTAACAGATTGAACACACACTAAGTTTCACAGTCGGGAAGGATGATAATTAAATCCCTAAATTTCCTCGGTGTGGTTCTACGTCTAAATCCTCATTAAGATGCCTTAAACTAGGCCTAAGAATGCCTAGGATGAGATGAGGATGCAAAAATACAGTTGGAAGGCATTTTTCAAAAGTTGCTGAAAATAGGGGTCTCGCTCGAGCGAGCCTTCCTTCGCTCGAGCGAGGTTGCAAAATCAAAGGCTTCGCTCGAGCGAGGAATCCTTCGCTCGAGCGGTCTGATGAAACAGTGAAAGTACTGGATGCTCGATTTTTACGCTCGAGCCACCAATCCTTCACTCGAGCGTGGCTCAGAGGAAACGTTGGTCGCTCGAGCGAGGAATCCTTCGCTCGAGCGAAGAAGCCAAATCTGGAATTTCCAGATTTGCCTTCCAAGCTCAAACCAAGCATTCTCAACTCAATTCTCGACCTCTTGGGCCCAAATTCTGGAAAATACATCCCAAAACAATGTATAACAAGTTTCAAAAGCCAATTTATGAATTCAAGCCCCAAAGGTGAGTCAATTAAATCCAAAATTCAAACCCATTTTCAAGAACCATTTAAAACATGCAATGCATGAGCTTTAAACCAAAATTCAAGGTTCAAATTTTGCTCTAATGAGCTCAATAGTTAGAAAACAAAATGAAAACATGGACTTTGATAGAAACATGAGCATGCATGTACAATCCATCATGAATTCAACTTCAAAATGCACCAAAATGGCCATGCATGCATGAATTCAAGCATAATTCAACCTCTATGCACTAAATCATGGCTTGATTCTACAATGGAGCATGAATCATGCAAGAACTAGCTCAATGACAACAATAAGAAGATAAATTTCCTACCTTAGTCTTGTATTCAAGGTTTAGGAGCTCAATTATGCCAATCTACACTTCCATTCCAAGCAAATCAAGCCAATGAACTCAAGTCTCTCACTTCCTCTCTCTCTAAATTCGGTTGTATGCAAGAAGAGAGCTGGGCAAAATGTTTTGTTTACATGTATGAAGGCCTCTAAGTGTGTTGCCTAGTGGTCCACTAGGGATGGCAAGATGGTAATTACGGCAACTTATGTGTTTGGCTTATTTTAATCTAATTTAATCATACCTAATCAGTTTTCAGATAAATACACCATAATTTCACATAAACTTCAATGATCCTAAAACATCAATCTATTTCTGGTTCGGCCGCCGATAAGGCCTTCAATTAACAGTTTAAACAAAACAAACTGAACAGATAATCAAATAGTCAAACAGATAGAATGTAATTCAATACAATTCAAACAGTTATAGGCAATCAATTCAATTTCAGTTTTCAGTCAGTCAGTTCAGTGATCCAGTCAGTTCAATTACCAATCGTAATCAGTTTCAGTTTAACAGTGATCGGTGGTTAATCGGTAATTAGTAACGAGAGTTGTTACAGTCTCCCCTCCTTAAAAAGAGTTTAGTCCTCTAAACTCGAGTTACCTTCATTCTGGAAGAAAACAGGGTTCAGTGGGAACAGTTCTGGATATCGTTTAGCCATGTCATCTTCCCTTTCCCAAGTGGCATACACACCACCATGGTTCTGCCAGTTAACTTTCACTAGCGGGATCTCCTTGTTTCTCAGTTTCTTGATCCGTCTATTTACAATCTGTATAGGCCTCTCCTCGTAAGTGTAGTCATCACTCAACACTATCCGAGTAGGCTCAATCACATGGAATGGATCCCGGAGATAATCTCTCAACATCGAGATGTGGAAGACATTATGCATATGCTCCATTTCAGGAGGAAGTGCAACTTGATACGCCACCGGATTGATTTTCTCAATAATCTGATACGGTCCGACATACCGCGGTGCTAACTTGCCTTTGACTCCAAAACGAGTCTGGCCTTTCATTGGTGTCACTTTCACAAAAACGTGATCACCCACTTCATATTCTCGGTCTCGTCTTCTGACATCTGCATAGCTTTTCTGTGTACTCTGTGCAGTTTTCAGTCTCTGTTGTATCAGTTTCACTTTCTCAGTCGTTTCATACACAATCTCGGGCCCCAGCAAAGGCCCATCTCCAACTTCTGCCTAGCAAATTGGAGATCTACATTTTCTGCCATACAATGCCTCGAAAGGCGCCATTCCAATACTCGAATGGTGGCTGTTGTTGTAGGCGAATTCAGCCAACGGCAAATGACTTTCCTAGTTTCCCTGAAAATCAAGGACACACATTCTCAGTAGATCCTCTAAAGTCTGGATGGTCCTTTCTGACTGTCCATCTGTCTGAGGATGATAGGCACTACTCAGCCTCAATTCAGTACCCAATGCAGTCTGTAGGCTTTGCCAGAACCTCGATGTAAACTTCGAATCCCTGTCAGAAACAATAGATACATGCACCCCATGCAATCTCACAATTTCGTCAATATAGATAACAGCCAATTTGTCTGCATTATAAATTGTCTTGACAGGTAGGAAGTGTGCAGATTTAGTCAATCTATCAACAATAACCCAAATAGAGTCCATACCTTTTCTGGAGCGAGGTAATCCAACGATAAAATCCATCGTGATATGCTCCCATTTCCACTCTGGTATGGGTAAGGGTTGCAATAATCCAGCAGGTCGTTGATGTTCAGCTTTGACTTGTTGGCAATGAAGACATTTGGATACAAATTCGGCAATTTCCTTCTTCATTCCCGGCCACCAGAAATTCTGTTTCAGATCTTGGTACATTTTCGTATTCCCTGGGTGGATAGAAAATTTTGAATTGTGGCCCTCTTGAAGAACTCTTCTTTTTAGTTCAGTGTCATTCGGTACACACAGTCTTTCTTGAAATTTCAATATATTGTTCTCAAATTTGAACCCCGGTCTCGGTTTAGACTCTCTTTCTTCGATGATCTTCTTCAAGAAGTCATCCTGTTGCTGTTTCTCTTTAATCTCTTCAATCAATGCTGGTTGAGCAGAAATAGCAGCTAAGGTTCCACCTTGCTCTCGCAAAACAATTTCAATTTCAGATTTTTCAAGGTCATACAGTAGCTCTTTCTGCCCGGTGAGCAAACAAGCTAAGTTCCCAATCGATTTCCGACTCAATGCATCAGCAACGGTATTGGCTTTTCCCGGATGGTACAGAATCTGTAGGTCATAGTCTTTAATCAGTTCTAGCCATCTCCGCTGTCTCATGTTCAATTCTTTCTGGGTGAAGAAATATTTCAGACTTTTGTGGTCGGTATATACTTCACATGTTGCCCCATACAGATAGTGGCGCCAGATTTTCAGTGCAAAAACTACTGCAGCAAGTTCCAGGTCATGGGTTGGGTAGTTCTTTTCATGAGGTCTCAGTTGTCAGGAAGCATAGGCAATTACTCTCCCATTCTGCATTAAAACACATCCCAAACCCTTATGAGAAGCATCACTAAATACAGTATAACCATCCGTACCTGAAGGTAGAGTAAGGATAGGTGCAGTCACCAATCGGGTTTTCAACTCTTGGAACGCTGATTCCCTCTGGTCAGTCCAGTCAAATGATGTCCCCTTCTGAGTTAACTGAGTCAATGGTAGGGCAATTTTGGAGAAATCTTTGACAAATCTTCTGTAATATCCAGCCAATCCCAAAAAGCTTCGGACTTCAGTCACATTTGTTGGTCTAGGTCAGTTCACTACAGCTTCAATTTTCTGCGGATCAACAGAAATTCCATCTTTGCTAACAACATGCCCCAAAAACATAACATGATCAAGCCAAAACTTACATTTAGACAGTTTACCATACAGTTTCTGTTCTCTTAGGGTTTGCAGGGCAAGTCTCAGATAATGTTCATGTTCTTCTACGCTTTTGGAATAAATTAATATGTCATCAATAAATACCACAATGAAGTCATCAAGGTACGGATTGAAGATTCTATTCATGAGGTCCATAAATGCTGCAGGTGCATTGGTAACTCCAAAAGGCATAACTAAGAATTCGTAATGTCCATACCTCGTTCTAAAAGCAGTTTTATCAATGTCTTCCGGTTTGACTTTCAGTTGATGATACCCCGACCTAAGATCAATCTTGGAAAACACTTGTGCACCCTGTAACTGGTCAAATAAATCATCAATACGCGGTAATGGATATTTATTCTTTACAGTTACCTTGTTCAGTTCGCGGTAATCAATACACAGTCTCAGTGAGCCATCTTTCTTCTTTACAAATAAAACAGGTGCACCCCACGGTGAAGTACTAGGTCTGATGAACTTTTTGTCTAACAGTTCTTGCAATTGCACTTTCAATTCCTTCAGTTCTGTTGGGGCCATTCTGTAAGGAGCTTTAGACACTGGCTGTGTTCCCGGAATCACATCAACGGTAAATTCAATCTCCCTGTCAATCAAATCCCCTGGCAAATCATCTGGAAATACATCTGGGAATTCTCTGACTATAGGAACACAATTCACATCAGTTTTAACACTATCATCAGTAGGCACAGTCAGCACAGAACACAGATATCCTTTACACCCCTTTCTAATCAGTTTAACAGCTTTCACTGAAGAAATCAAATACGGAGGAGGTACTACTCCACTCCCATTAAACACAAATTCAGGCAAACCAGGCGGACGGAAAACTACTTGTTTTGTTACACAGTCTATAGTGGCATGATATTTTTGCAGCCAATCCATCCCCAGTATTACATCAAAGTGATCAATGTTCAATGGCAGTAAATCAATAAACAGATGCATATCCCCAACGATAATTTCACAAGCAGGATACATATATGCACATGTCATGGATCCCCTAACAGGTGATGATACAGCTAGCAGATAATTCATGGGTTCTAAGGGTCTATTTAATTTTCGTGAGAAAGCATGCGACACATAAGAATGTGTAGACCCCGAATCAATCAATACATATGCATTCTGAGTACAAATAGGGAGGATACCTGACACAACGGTCTCAGTATTCTGAACGTCTCCCGGTACTAGGGCAAATACTCGGCCCTGCCTCATAGGCTCTTTCCCGGTAGCTTTGGGGTTAGGCTTTGGTGCTACATTTGATGCTACTGCGCTCGGTGTAGCTTTACTACTAGCTGGTGGAGCAGAAGGGCAGTCTTTAATTCTGTGGCCCACCTTGCCACATCTGAAACAGGCTCCCGTTATGTTGTGACAAACTCCTTTGTGCTTGTTGCCACATGTAGAGCAGGGTGGAATGAATCCACTCCCTTGGCTGGGGCTAGTTGTTGACCCCGTATTCTGTTTCTTGTTGGAAGGGTTGTGCTTGCCTTTCTTAAATTTGAAACCCTGTCTTTTACCACGCCATTCAGTTGTTGGTGGTTCAGTTTGCTTTAGTGCTTCAATATTTGATTCGGCCATCAAGGCCCGGTCAAGAACGTTCACGTAAGTTGGCAATTTCAACATGTTGACTCTGTCAAGGATAGCAACATTCAGGCCGCCTTCAAACGTCCTGGCCTTTTTGTAGTCGGTGTCCACCATATGCGGTGCATACCTAGCAAGCTCGGTGAACTTCGTCTCATATTCGGCAACAGACATTGTGCCCTGTCTCAGTTGTTCAAATTCAGTTACCTTTCTGTCCCTGACACATTGAGGAAAATATTTCTCAAAGAAGGACTCCTTGAACTGAGCCCAAGTCATAACAGTATTTGTATCACGGATCAACATCCACCACCTTCTAGCTTCTTCTTGAAGGGTGAAGGTAGCTAACAGTACTTTAGTTGCTTCCGAGCACAGAAAAACTTCAAACAACTTTTCTGTTTCAAGGACCCATGCTTCAGCCTTTAGCGGTTCTAAGCCTCCCTGAATGGACGGCGGTTTCATCTTGCTGAATTTATGAGTCAGTGCAATAATATCCACCTCATTAGCATTCACATTCTGTACATTCTGTTCCGGTTGCACCGGAGGAGGAGGAGGAGGTGGGGGCTGTTGGTTTGGTTGTTGATCTAGTCTTTCAATTATCAGTCCCATCATTTGTTCAAGTCTGGCCATTCTGGCCTCAGAGGATGATGATTCAGTTTCATTTGCAGTGCTTGCATTATCCATTATTCTATAAACAATTATAACAGTTATAATTATAAGCGGTTGTATAATTAAACAGTTTAACATTTGAACATATAATCAGTCAGTCATAAGCACACACTTTTCAAGTTCATGAGATGCCCTAACTGCTTTTCTAGGACACCCTATAGCTCATTTGGACACGTGTGTGCGGTATAACTCGTGATAAGTATCGCTCTGATACCACTCTGTCACTACCCAAACCCGGCCCTATGGGTTTAGCACCGTAATCGGCCAGTAATCCGAGATTACCGAAGGCCTGCTTAACAGTAACACAGTAAAACAGAGTACAGGGCCTGGCGGAAGCCAATACAGTAATAAAATAATGTCCAATGAGCTGTGACAGTCTGTATGCCAAAAGATTTTTTTCATGCATTCATATAAACAGTCAGTAACAAACAGTATCTACAATATATACCATCATTCAAGTCGGGGACTCAATCCCCATTAACAGTACAGTACAGTCTATACAGTATTACAAAACAGTGAGTCAGTGCACAAAGGGGAGATACTAAAACACCCCTAAGCCTTAGCATGATAGGTTCGGAACCTCGCAGTGAGGCACATTGGTTGGCTTGACAAAACTGGAGCTTACTCCGACGCTTCTAGCTTTGATCCGGTGCCTGTACACCTACATATATATATGAGCAGTGAGCTAAAGCCCAGTGAATAACATAAAGCGTAAAGAGGTTATGAATGAATGTCCTTACAGTAATGAAAACAGTTCATTAAACAGTATTTCAGTCTTTCAGTATTTCAGTCAATCAGTCATATGTGTTACACCCATTAGCCTATAAACAGTAGGTCCAAAAGGACCGGGTCTTAACAGACCCAACAGTAATGATGGCCATCAATCAGTAAACAGTATGGTTCCACAAGGGAACCGACAGAGCTCTGTAACAGTAACAGTAAACAGTAAGTGCTAAGGATGCCACAATACAGTTCAGAATACAGGACATACATTCATTCAGTAAATAATATCAGTTCAATAAACAGTTCAGTTCAGTATTCAAAAGATAACCATTTTGAACATATCTTTACACAATCGTTACTCACAGAGATTGGGCTACAGTATGCTAGAGCGCGTTTCCCCAGTCTCCAACCCTACACAGTTAACAGATTGAACACACACTAAGTTTCACAGTCGGGAAGGATGATAATTAAATCCCTAAATTTCCTCGGTGTGGTTCTACGTCTAAATCCTCATTAAGATGCCTTAAACTAGGCCTAAGAATGCCTAGGATGAGATGAGGATGCAAAAATACAGTTGGAAGGCATTTTTCAAAAGTTGCTGAAAACAGGGGTCTCGCTCGAGCGAGCCTTCCTTCGCTCGAGCGAGGTTGCAAAATCAAAGGCTTCGCTCGAGCGAGGAATCCTTCGCTCGAGCGGTCTGATGAAACAGTGAAAGTACTGGATGCTCGATTTTTACGCTCGAGCCACCAATCCTTCGCTCGAGCGTGGCTCAGAGGAAACGTTGGTCGCTCGAGCGAGGAATCCTTCGCTCGAGCGAAGAAGCCAAATCTGGAATTTCCAGATTTGCCTTCCAAGCTCAAACCAAGCATTCTCAACTCAATTCTCGACCTCTTGGGCCCAAATTCTGGAAAATACATCCCAAAACAATGTATAACAAGTTTCAAAAGCCAATTTATGAATTCAAGCCCCAAAGGTGAGTCAATTAAATCCAAAATTCAAACCCATTTTCAAGAACCATTTAAAACATGCAATGCATGAGCTTTAAACCAAAATTCAAGGTTCAAATTTTGCTCTAATGAGCTCAATAGTTAGAAAACAAAATGAAAACATGGACTTTGATAGAAACATGAGCATGCATGTACAATCCATCATGAATTCAACTTCAAAATGCACCAAAATGGCCATGCATGCATGAATTCAAGCATAATTCAACCTCTATGCACTAAATCATGGCTTGATTCTACAATGGAGCATGAATCATGCAAGAACTAGCTCAATGACAACAATAAGAAGATAAATTTCCTACCTTAGTCTTGTATTCAAGGTTTAGGAGCTCAATTATGCCAATCTACACTTCCATTCCAAGCAAATCAAGCCAATGAACTCAAGTCTCTCACTTCCTCTCTCTCTAAATTCGGTTGTATGCAAGAAGAGAGCTGGGCAAAATGTTTTGTTTACATGTATGAAGGCCTCTAAGTGTGTTGCCTAGTGGTCCACTAGGGATGGCAAGATGGTAATTACGACAACTTATGTGTTTGGCTTATTTTAATCTAATTTAATCATACCTAATCAGTTTTCAGATAAATACACCATAATTTCACATAAACTTCAATGATCCTAAAACATCAATCTATTTCTGGTTCGGCCGCCGATAAGGCCTTCAATTAACAGTTTAAACAAAACAAACTGAACAGATAATCAAATAGTCAAACAGATAGAATGTAATTCAATACAATTCAAACAGTTATAGGCAATCAATTCAATTTCAGTTTTCAGTCAGTCAGTTCAGTGATCCAGTCAGTTCAATTACCAATCGTAATCAGTTTCAGTTTAACAGTGATCGGTGGTTAATCAGTAATTAGTAACGAGGGTTGTTACAGTTACATACCCGAGTAGCGACATCACGGTCTGCCCTAAGGGAACGGGCTTCCAGGGATACTCTCCCTGTGTGAGACCCTCACTGTCATCCTTATGCCTCCCATTTCTGTTAAGCAGCCAGAATACCTCTCGTGCCATGTTCGGGTTCGAAAACACACTTGCGCAATACTTCACGAAAATGGAACACATTCCACTATATCATACTCTTGAATTCATCGTTCATTATCTCATAAAATTCAATACAATGATCGCAACCCATTACCATCCCATTTGATTTCCCCTTTATTAAGTGCATTATGTTCTCAGTTATAGCAAAGCATGGTCAGTATAATTATGAATCCAAACTAAACAACAAGTAATTTATTCATGGTAAGGCAACTTCACGATTTGTCATAGATTACATATCGAGACTAAAATATTCAAGAAACATAGAATATAAGAGTTGCAAACCACATAAGAGCATATTAACACAAATTTCTAGATTTTCAGATTTGAACCGGTTTGAAAATAATTATGAAAAAAATACTTTTATTGGCCCTAAGTACCTGGCCTCATGTGAGTTTTTAGATAAACAAGTCTAGTTTCAAACTCAATTTACAAAAGTAGCATAGGTATTTTAGATTTTAAGATAATTCAGAATTACCAAGATCTGTCTAGATTCGTTGACAGTTACGCAAATCGATTTTTTCTCTCAAACCCCTCACTATCTTGAGTTCAAACAAATTTTAGTTAAAATATAACACCAAGATTAAGATTTTGACATAAAATTGGACTCGAGATTATTTTTATGGAATTTTATAAAAATAGAGAAAGTTGGCTGTTTTTCTGGTTCTATGAGTAGCAAACTTAGAAAAATTGTTTAGGTTATAAAAATACATCCTTAAGTCCTACCAAAATTATCACATACTCTAGACATACCAAATATTACACCGTAAAAACAGATTTTGAGTTTATGGAGTTTTGATAGGAAAATAAATTCAAGAGAGGGAAAAGATTTGCTTCTGGAAATTTAAGAAAGAAAGAAAGAGAAGCATACCATTTCTTGGTTAATACACATTTATACAAGAGTGTAGGCCTAGACCACAACATATATATATATAAAGAGCATGTATTAGGAGGGGAAAAACAAGTGGTAAAAGAACTTGAGAGAAGAGGTGATGTATGTTTACCTTTGTTGTACAAGACTCAACAAAATTCTTATTTTTCTTCTTCTCTTCTCTCTCTCTCTCCCTCTCTTTTTTTCCAAGATCACTCTCTCTCACTCCTCTAGTGCATGGCTGAAAAATGTGTAAAATGAGGGGGAGAAGTGTGCATATATAGAGAAAGGAATGGAAGGTTTCTTAGGGACTAAATTCCCTAAGTGCAAATTGTCAAAGTTGCCATTATGGCCCTTTCATCCATCACGTGGTCAACAACGTGGGCTCTAAGACATATACATATATATATATAAAAGATATTTGTATTTATAAACATAAAATAATAGGCACAATTATATTAATTAATAAAATATTACAATTAAGGGTTGGAATGAAATAAAATAGAAGTATATAGGGACCAAGTCTAAATTTATGAAACCTTGATATTTAGTATACAATATACTAACATTAGAAAGTAGTTAGAATAATAAAATTGGGTCCCGTTAAATTAAAGCGCAAACAAAGGCGAGAAATGGAGCGAAAACGACATTATCGGGAGTTAAGATTTTTAAAGTGATTAATCTATAATTATCGGGTCTAATAATTAATAATAGGGTTTTAAACATGATTATTAATCTACGGGATCAATTAGGGTTTACTCGAATTAATTCGCGATGGTTCCCGATTCTAGGGTTTAAAATGCAATTAAGTGAAAATTCAAGGGCTTTTTTGAAATAAACTCAAGGTTAGGAATTTAATGGTAATTACAAAAATTAGGATCTCTGCAACCTATCCCCCTTAAACAAATTTTGTCCTCGAAATTTTAAGCCGTCGAAAAGTTGTGAATAATTTACTTGCATTGCTTTATTTTGCTTCTAGGTAGATTCTGTCAACATATTTTAATCATCTAGTTTTTTTTTTTTCTTTTTTCTTTTTTCGCCAAAATTTTAAACTTCTCGTTCTATAGGTAATGATGTCATTGCTTCCTTGTGAAAACCCCTATTACTAATTTCTGATGTGGTAGTCCACGTACTCACTATGAATGTATCTTGATGATCGTTCTCTAGGTTTTTGGTGGTGTCATTACGTTCGTTGATTTGTGGTAATCAGGGAAGTTGGTCTATCCCCCTTAAACAATAAAAGCGTCCCAATGAATTTGTAACTCGTCTCATTCTTCTAGTTGCCACTGATCACGATTGGTGTATAGACGATCAATCTGTGTCCAAGATGATTTTAGAGTTGGACCTATTCATGCCTTGGAGATTGACAACCAAACGCACACACAATTCTTAAAGGTTTGCATCCACACAGTAGAGACGAAAGAATACGATGAATAAAGCATGTACTCAAGAGTGCTAAAACTATATTAACAAAAGGAAATTTACATCGTCTATATATATATTTTACAAAAGGTCATCCAAAAGAGTTATAACTAATATCCTAGTTATATTTTTCCTAAGTTAGCCATGGCTCGTACTACTGTTCCTTGGGTTCATATGTGGTGTACTGCTTTTGCTCAAGATACTACTTAGTGAGATGGTCATTTTCCTTTCCTTGAAGTGCAAATATTCTACCTGTTGGCCTCTGATTGTTAACCGGACCAGATTTTTGATTGCTCTCCGCCTTGTAATTTTGTTGCCTAGTAGTTCCCGACTTAGTTACCGATGGTTGCTGCCCGCCAATAATGTGTGTATTTGTTCTTGAGTGCTCTTCTCGATTTTCGGCCAGTTGGGGGCATTCAAACCTCCTGTGTCCCATCTGTTGACAATGATAGTGTAGACACCCCATTTTTGACCACCCTCAAGACTTGGACGTCACCGTTTGAACACTCGGAGATCATCCATGTTTGTGTTCGTCCTGAGTTCTCGGAGGTCTCGGCCACGCGCCTTGCCTCAAGACCTCTCGACTTGCCTGTTTTGTGTTTGGTTTTGCACCGAACACTTGTTGTTTTGCTTCTGAGGGCAGAGAATGGCTTGTTGGCCATCCCCACACCTCACCGGCCATGGCTTGAGGCCACCGGCCATTGGTGATGGCCGGCCGGCACCATTTGTGGTCGGTCGACCATTGTTTTGGTCAAATTGTCATTTTTGGCTGGCCGACCATTGTTCATCTGCTTTTGGCAGATTTTTTGTGCCAGCTGGAACAGCTGGCACCCACTTTGCACCCCCTCCATACACGTGTATGGAGGGATTTCCCTCTTGCTTAACTTGTTTTGTAAGCTTTGCAAGAGTGAACCTCTATAAGAGGAGGGCTTCTCCTCCCTCCTCGAGGGTTCCAAAAAAGTTCCAGAGGGCTCTGAGATTAGGGTTAGGGTTTGTGTATCTATCTATCTCTATTACTCCCTCCCTTTTGCCTTTGTGTGTGCATAAGGTTGTTTTGTCCTTAGTTTTGCACTAAGACACCTAGTGTTACACCATACCTTGGTTGCTGAGGTGCCAAAGGGTTGTTCTTGAAGTTCTTGAGTGGATTTAAGCTTGGAAAGGCTGCTGGAGCTCCATTCTTGAACAGGTCTGCAAGGGTAAGAAACTTACCCCTTTATTCCCCATTTTTGCACAAGCTTTTAACCTATCTTGAATATGTTTTTAAGCTTAGTGTATAACTGAAAAAAGTTCTATTTTTACTTGCTTTTGATCTTTGTTTAAGGTCTCTTTGATGTTTGAGGTTGTTTGATCCCTCTTAGGCCTTGTTTGGCCTCATTTTTGTGCACCTTTTGTGAGCTCCGGGACCACCTTGTATTGGCCTCCTCACCACTAAAATCCAAAGGGATTTTAACGGTGGGGATGGTGTTTTGAGGTCCTAAGAAGGAGAGGGCCATCCCTTTCCTTGTTGTCTTCAAAATTTGTCATTTTTGCCTCATGCGTGAGCACCTTTGTTAAGTTCATGTTGGCCATGTCTTAGGTGGTATTTGTGCTTATTTTGTCATGATATAGCACTATTTTTATTTGGTTTAGACACACCATGCATGCCTTGCACACTTGTCTTGTAATGCCATGAAATTGCCTCAACATGCTTTGTGCTTTGAGCCTTGTTTCTAGCATGATTTTGGCTTAGCTTTGTGAAGCTTTTAAGCATGTTTTGATATGCTTGAGGTCTGATTTTGGTTATTTAGGTCATCCATGACTTGCATTGTATAGCTACCATGCAATCTCCCTTGTAGGCCTTGAGTATTGGATCCTCTAGCATGCATTACTCGCACCATTTCAGTGGTTTGGCACCACTTACCATGTCATTTCAGTCCATATGGTATGCTTGTATGCTTGCATTTGATGCTCCTTTAATGCTTTAAAAGGTTGATGTCTTATGCTCCATGTTTGGACCCTTTTGAATGCCTCTAGGATTAGGTCATTTAGATGCCATCTAAGTGGTTTTTTGGGGCTTACTTTGGCATGATTTAGGACTGTTTTGGTTTACTTTGGTCATTTGCTTCATATGTCACATGACCATAGTTTAAGTCCTTGGACTTTGTTGCATGCCTTGATTTCTTTGTTTAGTTCGTTTGGCACCATCCTTAACATGATTTTCAGAGCTTGCTATGTATGCCATTCGTCCATGTTTGTCCCTTTTTAAGTGTGCTTAAAAGCCCCCTCTTTATGCTTAAGTGTTGGACCATGTTCGCATGCATGTTTGTATATAAATTCGCCTTCATTTCCATAGCATTTTGGCTACTTATTTAGACATGGCTGAGGCTTGTCCATATTAGTTTAAGTCCACCGTTTGCATGTTGTTCAAATGTTGTTACATTGCTTCATGCTTGCATGTTTTGGTTGCATAGTGTTTTGCATGCTCATTGCTTGCATTATTGATACATGCTTAGCTATATTGCATTTTGTTGCATTGCTTGAGCTACATGGCATGTTGTTACATGCTTAGGTTGTAATGCATTTGGCATGCATTCTCTCTCTTAGTTGCCTAACATGTTGTTGCATGTTTTGCCATTGATGTGTTGTTACATGCTCGCATGTGTGCATGCTTGTCCCCATGCTCATGTTGCATACTTAGCTCGCATGCTTAGGTTGCATTTTGCATGCATGCCTCGCCTCTTGAATTGCCATGATAGAGGTTGGGTCCCTTGTGTGTTTATGCGCATTACATTTGACATCAAAATGCACAACTTGGCTTCTTGGGCCATCATGCATGGAAATGCGTGATTGATGGCCCGAGGGTCAAAGACCAAATTCCCTTGAGTCCATAACATGATGGGGAGGTTGGTGGTGCAAATATTGTTTGAAAATGCATTTCCATGCCTTGTCTGTCCTCTGCTGCTGTCAAAACAGCGTTTTGCAGGCATAGATAGCCGACCGACCACATTGAGTGCTGGCCAAGCACAAATCTCTGGCCGATAGCTACATAGATGGTCGATGACCAATTTATCATGGTCGGTGGTGTTTTCTCTTGGCCGGTGGTCTCCCACAACCATCAGGGAGTATTTCAGAAGCAACTTTGGGACTTGTGCAGTCTCCAGAGGCATAAAATAGTGCAAACAGAGGCAGCTTGTGCATGGAGGTGGATTTCCGAGCGGAGCAGAGCATGCATGCATTGGACCCTCTTCCCGAGGCTGTTTTACTGCTTTCTTAGCTTAGTTAATTTGCTTAACTAGTTAAGTGGTCTGTAATATTTAATTAGCATGATTAGTTAGTTAAATTTGTATTATTCTTTCGGACCCTCCGAGAGAGGGCAATGTTGTAATAAGTGTGCGTGCGTGTGATGCATGTCTTCCAACCCCCATTTCTTTCTCCCTTTTATTTAACCGCTTACGATGGTTAGATTTAGGGCATATTTCAATTAGCATCCTTATGCTATGCATGTTGGCATCATTCATATGTCTTGCATGCACCGGGCTCGACGCATCATACTAACTGCATTGTATTTCAATTCCAAGTTGAATACGTGCTAGTTGTAGCATCTCACATGCCATCTTAGAATAGCCGAGCCTATCTTAGTTGCATTTTGCATGTGTTGCATTAGCCATCTTAACATGAACTAGGATCATGCATTGATTACTAACTAGTTTTTGTTTTGGCTCGGAGTACTCGGTAAGTGTTTATGCTTTAGCATCCTTGCATGCATGTGAGTGATTGCCATGATAGCATGCTTACCATGAGGCTATATGCTTATGTGATATAACTGTCTGAATGCCTGTGGGTGAAGGTTGGGTTGCTTGAGTTGGAATAATTCGTCGAAACCTGTGTTTTAGCCTACTTACGAGTAGCAAACTTCAATCCATTTTTCGAAACAAACGGATATATGATACTTTGTTCCAACTTAGGCAATCCAGTCTATACTTGTTTTGCTGTGCGCATCACGTAGTAATTCTAGGCTAATAAACCGGAATAAGAATGTATAATGTTTTCAAAACTAGATATCATGGTTAGTAGAGGCTGATCTTTGATCGGGCGAGCGGGGGTGCTCATAGCTGACCTTTCCCAATCGTACCCAAGTTCCCGAGCCAAGGCAACTTTGGTGATGACGGACACGTGGCCTTAGGCAACGAGTCAGGGTTTCCTAAATTGCCCATAAAAAAAATATTTAGGTGGCGACTCTGTATCCGGCAAAGCAGTCCATGTTTGGCACTTCTTTCTAAAAATATGTTTTTCAAAAACGATTTGCCGGATTTGGACTCTTTGATGATTCATCGGTCTTGCATTGCACTCTGCGAGATTAGATACAGGACTGTGACATTGAGTCCTGAACTGTAGTGAGCCCCAATGAACAAAATGGGATTTCCCTCCCGGGACATTTGGGGACGCCTACAGTTTCTGGCGACTCTGCTGGGGAGTTAGAGAACTTGACTCGAACTCATGATATCTTGTTTTGATTACACTTATGTGTTTCTTTGCATTGCATTTGCATTGGTGCACCTAGGACACCGTGTTTGCCATCTGCTATTCCTGAACAGTTTGCCGGAGGCTCGCTTTGAGAAGCGTGCCATAAGGTTGACCGGTTACGGGCTCTGCCACGATGGGAACACAAACCCCGATTTTTACCGGGGCACCCTTTTTGACCATTCGACCTAGTGCATATTTGGAATCCGTAGTGACCATTCCAAACTAGGACAGGTTGCTTACCCGATTGTAGGTTGTTTGAAACTGTTGCGTGAGTAGTGAAACCCTAGTTCTTGGCGAAACTAGGACAGGAAAACCCTACCCCACCATAGGGGTGTTTTGGCTCTCATTTGCTTGTTATGTGCTTTTAGAGTGTGCCTCTACAAGAATGCATGTAACAGTTTACAAGTCTGGGCATCAGGCCTGTGGGCATCCGTATCAGTGTTTGAGAATCAGTTTTACCTGAGGGTATCAGTTTACAGGGCAGAATTTTGGGTAGAATTCTGTAGGGAGCGCAGTCATTCAACTTCACTCATGATGGTTCTGGTGAAATCAGGCTGAGATGCTGTATGTTTTCTCTTTTGCTAAGTAGTCTTGGAACCATAGCTTCAGAAGGGTCTGATATCCCCCGGGTACTCTGGACTTGTGTTGTTATGTGATCGAGGGATGAACCACTTGCTGTCGGTGCTCAGTTTACTCCAGATGTGATGGATGTCACGCACTATTTTGAGCATTTGCGAATGCTGTTTATTCTACTTTCTGACTTGGGTATTGAGTCTGTCTTGTTGTATCGAGTCAGTCCTGTTGACTCTGTCTCGTTGTATCGAGCCAGTCCTGTTGAGTCTGTCTTGTTGTATCGAGTCTATCCTGTTGCGTTGAAGTCCGGTGATTCCGGGGGTGTTACCTCGGATGTCACTATTTTGTTTTGTGTTTGTCTCTTTGCTTTCTTTTTGAGTCTGTTTCTGCCTTGGAGCCAGTTGTGCCAACAGTTTTGAATGGAACAGCAGTGATTTTTCGCACTCTTGTGTTTCCTTCTGCCGTGTGCCAGTTGTGCCAGAAGTTCTGAATGTGGTGGCGGTATTTGACTAAAAACTGTCTTTTTTGTGCCTTGAAATCATTACATTGACCTAAGTTTTTCAAAACCTTTTGAACACTGTGGTGAAAACAAAGAGGAAGGAATTTCTCGGGATTTGCAAAATTTAACCAATTGAGAGAAAGAGAGGCATGCTAAGCCCTTTATGATTGAGATCATGTTTGTTAACGTAAGTACTGAGAAGGATCTTGACTTGATCCAGATTGGTTCTACATTGTCCTCAGCGCGAGCGATAAGTCGCTTTCTTAAAAAATTTCAAAAAAAAAATGTTTTGCGTGATCCTGCAAAAACCTCTGTGGAATCGCTCTTGAGATTGTGCAGCCTAGGATCGCTCTCAGCCTCGAGACTCGACCCCTGGCTTTCAGACCTTGAACTTAGATTCAGAATGTTCAACAGTCAACCACAACGTGAGGCCTGTGTGGCCAGATTTGAAGCAGCCCTTGAACAAGAGGCAAGAAAGCCAGATCAAAGAAAATCGGATATGATCAAAAGAAGCTTGCAAAGCTGGATCAGGAACACCCCTCGAACTAGGGGCAAAAGATGTCAAATTGTGCTCGACGAGCCGAAGATGGATCATTCCGCAAATCAACGAAGATCGGCAAGAATGCCAAATCCTAGAAGGGAAGAAAGAAAAAAGTTTGTTGCTGAAGGATAACCGAGTTCCTATCCACAGCACTAGGGGCAAATTCAGCCCCCCATTGGATGAATGTCTACATCATCAGCGAACAACAGCCATTCTCTGGTTTCAGATGACTTCAGGATCTCAAAACCATTTGAAATGGACAAAGCTACACTTTTACCCTTGAGAGGCTCGCTAGGCCGAAAACCCGAAAGGGCGACCCAGGCAAAAGTTAGAGCAAGAAAAAATGAAAAGAAAAGTAAAAAGAACAAAAAAAATGAAGAAAAAGAAATGCAAAAAATCTTGAAAAGAGAAAAGAAGAATTGAAAAGAAATGAAAAGAAAAGTAAAAACATAGCTCGCAAGGTTGAAAACCCAGAAGGGGCGGCCTTGGCAAAAGTTAGAGCGCAAAAGGAGAGGTTTAATACTCGAGTGTACCTTACCCCGAACTACGTAAGGCTTGATTCCCATGTTTGGGATACGTAGGCAACTTCATCCCGAAGTCCAGCCATAAACACTTCCAAATTGACTATGTCCATGTAATGGTTCTGACCATCTTTGTCTTCTCTGCATCCGAGAGTTTGGTTATGATCATTACTTTCAGAACTGGTCACAGTGTGCTGCAGTGCTATTCAAACAAGGGGCAACTTTCCGTTGCCAAACAATGTGCTGCGGTACCATTCAAACAAGGGGCAACTTTCCATTGCCATGCAGTGTCCTTCAGATAAGGGGCAATTTTTTCATCCGAGGTTGTGCATCTCAAGAGTAAGTTCCGTGCTTATTGAGCATTGGCCGTTTGCAAAAATAGTTTTTGAAAATTTTTACTGAGGTTGACTAATTTCTCGAAAATTATTTCATTTTCCAAAACTGGACCATTTCTTGGATCCAAAAAGGAAAATTTTCAGTGCTCATAGCCTAACTTGCATGATTTTGAATCAGAAAAGTTGAACAAGTGTGTTAATCTAACTCTCATATTGGTCAAAATTATTTTAGTAGAAAACCAAAACAAAAAATGGTCAAAATGATGAACTATGGGCACAGTTGAGTCAGGTGTTCTGTCTGTCCCCCATTATCAACACACTTGGCAGAAAGGGCACTCTACTCGCCAAGAAGGGCACAACTGAGGCTAACAACGAAGGGCTGAAAGCTCTTTCACCCTTCAAGTAGCGAGGTATCAAGTCAAGTGCGAAGCACGAACTGGAATGGATCAAGATATTCCACTCCCTCATCTGGATAGATCTGATCACGTCCAAACTCCCCAGCAGAGCATCGTCAACCGATGTCAACTGCAGATTTGCTACATACCCAGTTGTAGCGCAACCCCTCTATGGGAGAAGTTCACTGTTGTGAGCACAAGAAGAAGAATCTGGTAGAATACCAAGGGCAAGAGCCCACAACTTCCTACTTATCCATCAACCACCCAGGGGAGGGATAAAAAAAATGAGAGATTAAAGAATAGAGAGATGTGCACTGAGAGAAAAATTGAGAAAAGGGCTTTTTCAGAAAAAAAACAGAGCCTGAGGGCCGAGTGATGTGAGAATCACAAGTGAGAATGGGTGGGAAACAATACCTGGTGAAATAGGCTCCCTGTGCACGTCTGAGTGTTGTGTCTTTTTGTTTTATCTCAATTCTTGTTTTGAGTCATCTCGAGTGTTACTCGATGTGTTTAGGTTGTTTACTTTTTGTTTTCCGTTGTTGAGTCGTAGTGCGCTGTGTTCAGTTGTAGGCTCAATACCCGGTTAAGAACTCATCTCTCAATTTCAAAAATAAGATCGTTTTGTGCTTAGAGTGCTGTGCTATTCTCCACATATGTGCAAAACAGGATTCGTTCTTTCATAAAGCCGCAGGGTTCAACCCAGGTCATGAGAGAACAGTAGAACAAGGACCCATCTGAAGCTACATAGGTTCCGGGCTGCAAAGCAAGAGAGAAGAGGGAAAATTTGGAGCATCTTAGCATGTTTCAACTTCAGCAAATTCCGAGACTACATTCCAGGTGCATCTTGTCAGGCCTCGCCTTTCTCTGGAGTATGAGTGTATCTTGACCCCAAGCTTAAGCCTGCTTCAAGTCAGAATGGCAGTCCAAGCAGCACATGTGGTTTTAACATTGAAATGTTATCTCTTGCCAATATAAACAGGGTGTACCCTTTTCGAGCTGAGTGTGTTGCAAAGCCCTTTGAGAGATAAATCGGAGGCACCAGAGTACATGTTTGATGCCCCTCTATTGCATAGAATGTGCACTTTTATATACACTTCTGTTGCATGCGTGCCACGCATCGTTATGATTCATGCATAGAATATGCTTTGCTTTCGATTCCGCATAGAATATGCCCCCTTACTTGCACAGAAGATGCATTTTATCGCACTTCTTTTGTGCACCTTCCTCGCACTTTTTGGTGCATTGTATCTCTCTTGCACTGTCTTGTGCATTTTCACATTTCATAGCATTCGCACTGTCTTGTGCACTCGCGTTGTCTAACGCATCGCGCTATCTAGCGCATCGCACTGTCTTGTGCACTCGCGTTGTCTAAACGCATCGCGATGTCTAGCGCATCGCACTATCTTGTGCATTCGCACTGTCTTGTGCACTCGCGCTGTCTAGCGCATCGCACTATCTTGTGCATTCGCACTGTCTTGTGCACTCGCATTGTCTAACGCATCGCGCTGTCTAGCGCATCGCACTATCTTGTGCATTCGCACTGTCTTGTGCACTCGCGTGCCATGTTAGGGTTCGAAAACACACTTGCGCAAGACTTTCCAAAAATGGAACGCATTTCACTATATCATACTCTTGAATCCATCGTTTATTATCTCATAAAATTTAATACAATGATCGCAACCCATTACCATCCCATTTGGTTTCCCCTTTATTAAGTGCATTACGTTCTCAGTTATAGCAAAGCATGGTCAATATAATTATGAATCCAAACTAAACAACAAGTAATTTATTCATGGTAAGGCAAATTCACAATTTATCCTAGATTACATATCGAGACTAAAATATTCAAGAAACATAGAATATAAGAGTTGCAAACCACATAAGAGCATATTAACACAAATTTCCAGATTTCCAGATTTGAACCAGTTTGAAAATAATTATGAAAAAAATACTTTTATTGGCCCCAAGTACCTAGCCTCATGTGAGTTTGTAGATAAACAAGTCTAGTTTCAAACTCAATTTACGAAAGTAGCATAGGTATTTTATATTTTAAGATAATTCAGAATTACCAAGATCTGTCCAAATTCGTTGACAGTTACGCAAATCGATTTTTCTCTCAAACCCCTCACTATCTTGAGTTCAAACAAATTTTAGTTAAAATATAACACCAAGATTAATATTTTGACATAAAATTGGACTCGAGATTATGTTTGTGGAATTTTATAAAAATAGAGAAAGTTGGCTGTTTTTCTGGTTCTGTGAGTAGCAAACTTAGAAAAATTGTTTAGGTTATAAAAATACATCCTTAGGTCCTACCAAAATTATCACATACTCTAGACATACCAAATATTACACTATAAAAACAGATTTTGAGTTTATGGAGTTTTGATAGGAAAATAAATTCAAGAGAGGGAAAAGATTTGCTGCTGAAAATTTAAGAAAGAAAGAGAAGTATACCACTTCTTGATTAATACAGATTTATACAAGAGTGTAGGCCTAGACTACAACATATATATACAAAGAGCATGTATTAGGAGGGGAAAAACAAGTGGTAAAATAACTTGAGAGAAGAGGTGATGTGGGTTTACCTTTATTGTACACGACTCACCAAAATTCTTCTTTTTCTTCTTCTCTTCTCTCTCTCTCTCTCCCTCTCTCTTTTTTTCCAAGATCACTCTCTCTCACTCCTCTAGTGCATGGCTGAAAAATGTGTAAAATGAGGGGGAGAAGTGTGCATATATAGAGAAAGGAATGGAAGGTTTCTTAGGGACTAAGTTCCCTAAGTGGAAATTGTCAAAGTTGCCATTATGGCCTTTTCATCTCTCACATGGTCAACAACTTGGGCTCCAAGACATATATACATATATATATATATAAGATATTTGTATTTATAAACATAAAATAATAGCACAATTACATTAATTAATAAAATATTACAATTATGGGTTGATTGAAATAAAATAGAAGTATATAGGGACCAAGTCCAATTTTATGAAACCTTGATATTTAGTATACAATATACTAACATTAGAAAGTAGTTAGAATAATAAAATTGGGTTCCGTTAAATTAAAGCGCAAACAAATGCGAGAAACGGAGCGAAAACGGCATTACCGGGAGTTAAGATTTTTAAAGTGATTAATCTATAATTATCGGGTCTAATAATTAATAATAGGATTTTAAACATGATTATTAATCTATGGGATCGATTAGGGTTTACTCGAATTAATTCGCGATGGTTCCCGATTCTAGGGTTTAAAACGCAATTAAGTGAAAATTCAAAGGCTTTATTGAAATAAACTCAAGGTTAGGGACTTAATGGTAATTACAAAAATTAGGGTCTCTACAACGGTGAGCATAAAAAATAAATTTATATATATATGTGTGTGTGTGTGTGTGTTTGTTTATAGTGTTCACACCCAAATAATCCAACTCATATTTGATTGTCGTATGCAGAATGAACCTGATATGCCAATTGAGAATGTCATCAAAGATATCAAAAAGACCATGAACCATAGTATATCATATAAGAAGGCGTGGCATGCAAGGGCAAAGGCAATTAGAATGGTATTCGGAGATTGGGATGAATCACATAGGCAGTTGCCTAAATTCATGCATGCATTACAGACATCTAATCTTGGCACCATCGTTCAATAGAAGCATAGATATACCGGAGGTGCAACCATTATGCCTGTCTTCCACTTTGTTTGCTGGTCTTTCAACCATAGATGGTACATTCTTATATGGCAAATACACTAGTGTGTTGCTTGTAGCAACGATTGCCACTGCCAATGGCAAAGTATTACCACTTGCATTCGTTGTTATCGACAAGGAGAGTTTGGAGTCTTGGTCGTTCTTCATTTCTAATATCAAGGAACATATTGTCATGGACTAACAGGGAGTGACTTTGATATCTGATCGAGCTGAGAGTGTTTTAGCTGCTGTGAGGCGGCATTGGCTGAATTCCTTGCTCCAATTTGTTGGATATCATCGGCACTGCCTTCGACATGTTTGTAGTAACTTTAACACAAAGTTTAAAAATAAGGAGTTGAAACAACTTCTATGGAAAACAGGGAGTGCTCATCAACGACGAAAGTGTGATGCTTACTTAGAATAGATACAGGCTATTAACCAAGATGCCATCGATTGGGTCTGCTAGATGAATCCTGTGGAGTGGGCCCTTGCGTATGACGGTGGATATCGGTGGGGGGTATTGACCAGCAATGATGCGAGTGCTTCAATAGTGTCTTGAAAGGTGCAAGGAATTTACCTATCTCAGCTATGGTTGAGTTTACATTTCGACGGCTCGTAAAATATGTTGATAAGATGGGAGCCCAAGCAGAAATAGATGTACGGAATGAGTTCCAATACCCTAGAGAGATGCAAAAAACTATCGAGGAGGGCATCGCAAGGGGAAATACTTTCCAGTTGATATCGTACGACATGTTAGTTTGTAATGTAAACTAAATTGTTCATCTTATGTTGTGAAGTTAATTACACCTAAAAATATCAACTTGATTAGTTTGTATCAATATTGTCTGATAGGCCCTGGCGCGTATTTGAGGTACAAACATCTTTTCGCCATGGACGAGGTCGCAATACACAGATTGTGCGTATGAATCAAACCACGTGCAGTTGTAGCAAAAACGAGATAAGACACTATCCATGTTCCCATATGCTCGCTGTTATGTCTGAATGCGGTGACAATCCATTCGGGTACGTTGATCCAGTATATAGGCTTCCTATATACATGAGGGTTTCGGAAACTAAATTCAATCCAATACCGCATCAAGATTATTGGAATGATCCGCAGTGAACCTTAATGCCTAATGTACTTCGTCTGTGAGAAGTAAAGCGGGGTCGTAAATCTATGTCCCGTATTCCGAATGAGATGGATATATCAGATAGGCGTTTGACCGCTCGTTGCAGTGAGTGCCAGCAGACAGGTCATGACAAGCGAACATGTCCGGCGCGGCTTGGTCGATGAAGACTATGTAATGCTTACATGAGTTTCATGAATTGTGAAATTGTAAAATGGTTGCGCTTTTTAATTGTGAGATTGTAATTGGACAGCCCATGTGAATTTTTAGCTTGTAATGCAAATGACCCCATGTTAAACTATATTGTAATTGTTAATTTTTAATTCTTTAAATAGATAATTTTTTATTTGTAATAGATCATTTTTAATTTTTAATTCTTTATATATTGTAATTGTTTTATATTAAAAAAAAATTTACAACTAACATACTAAGCAAATAAATTAAACTAAATATGTATGCAAAAAAATTTAACTGTACCACATAGTCCTAAGTTTTTTATTGTAGACTTGATTGAAAATGTATATTACAAAATTCTATACTTAATCAAATAGTTCTTCTACCATTTGAAAATTTAATATTTATGAATAAATTTAATATTTTCAAATGCTCCAAGCATTTTTCACATTTACAATTTATGAATAAATTTATGTAATTTAAAAATTTTACACTTTATTGAAACTTTTAGCATTACAAAATCATAATTAAGTTTTGTCAAATATGTCATAAATGTAATCATCAACCTATTTTTGAAACAAAATTTTCTCATTCAATTTTTTGGCAAATATTTATGTAGGAAAACTATCCACATGTTATTGCACTATGTTCATGGTCATTATTAAGCTTATGTAACTGAGGCCCTAAATTATTTTGGAAAGGATTTCTATATTAGTTATAGCATAGATAACGGTAGGTTCTGTTGAATTGTTTATCATATTTAATGACACATAATTTTAAATCTTAAAGTAGAAATATATATATATATATAAATCATAAATTATGGAATAATTAGAGTTTTTTTTTTAATGATTATAATTAGATTTTAGTGAATTGCTTCCATACTAGTGGCACACAAATTTATAATTTTAAAATAACCGAGCACATTTTTTTTTTTTTTAGAAGTCGTCATGTATGGAATAATTAGAGTTTAATTGTTATAGTTAAATTACAGTTAACCAATAGAGTTTTTTGAAATAAAAATTAATTATATTTTAGTGAATTGCTTCTATATATAGTATCACACAAATTTAAATTTTGAAATAGCTGAGCATACTTTTCTTTTACAAGTCATAATTTATGGAATAATTACAGTTTTTTTTGTTATGATTAAATGAGAGTTTTATTGTTATGATCTAGTATTTCACTTGTACAGGCTTCATGGCACATCTACCTGAGGAGGTCCCACTTTTTATTCATCCACATCGGGCCGACAATATATGGGAGCATCCGGTATGCAATAACGTTTGTTGGACTTTACGCTTACAATTAAAATACCCTGCATTTTGTTTTATCTTACTTGATAATGCTATTATTTAAACTAGTCATTCTGTTATGCAGGAGGAGGCAAGCACAGTGTTGACATGCTGCTGGGTAGATTTTGGCCTGTGGGAGCATCCGCTGGACCATAGAGTCTTGCAGTATATACTGTGCGCAGGATTCTATGGTGTCTACCGTATCGGTCATGTTAGACTGGACCACCCACTCATCACTGCTCTGGCCGAGAGGTGGCACACAGAGACTCATACGTTCCATTTCCCGATCGGAGAGGCCATGGGCACATTGCAGGACGTATCTGTCCTATATGGTCTACGGATTGACAGGCGAGCAGTTACTGGTGTTGACCCATCATTGACGAGGGAGCAGTGGATAGCTCTATGTGGTGAGCTATTGCGAGTAGCACCTACACCTGCAGACTTATAGGCAGGTAGACTGAGGGTGAGGTGGCTGGCCGAGCATTTTGGTCCTCTTGCAGAGCAGGCTCCAGATGAGTTGGTACAGCAGCATGCCCGAGCATATATTCTGTGGCTTATTGGGGGGGGTACTTCTCCCTGATAAGTCACAAAACCTACTCAAGCTTATGTACTTGCCACTGCTGAGAGACATTGACGAGATCGACGAGTACAACCGGGGTGGCGCGGCTTTGGCATGCTTGTATAGGACGTTGTGTCGAGCAGCTCAGGTGGGTGCAAAGGAGATCGGAGGACCACTTGTCTTGCTACAAGTTAGTGAGAATTTTATTACATGTCAATTCATATTGTATGACATATATCAGTATTGTAATTGCGTAGCCGTCTTATTGTCAATTCATGCAGTTGCCACCTGGACCTCGAGGTAGCTGGTGGAGGGTTAACTTCGGCCATGAGGTCGTATCGACCCACGTAGTCATCATTTATAGAGACCATTTCGACCGGATAAGCGAGGGCGAGGTATGAAATTTGGTGCATTTTAGTTGTCTTGTTTATTGTATATGTTTTAAGTTCATGAGCGAATTTTAATATACTTGTCGTTATTGTAGTTTATATGGCAGCCTTATGCTGGGGTCCTTAGAACGCTCCCAGACTACTGCTGACTAGGTCAGGAGATATGGATGGCGAGAGTGCCACTTATTTGTTTTGACGTGGTTAAGTGGCATCTCCCTGATCGTGTCCTCCGACAGTTTGGTTGGGTCCAGTCCGTGCTGGATCGGTTCGACACTGAGTGGCGGTTGTATGTGACTGATAGGTGTGGCCGAGCTGGGACCAACTGGAGTCTATTTTATATGCGATATATACAACAGTGGGATGTTTGTTGGGATAGTATTATACAGGCTGACTGGAGCGATGAGGTGTTCCCCTCGTTCGATCCTTACATGTTATGGTATCGACGACATACACATCTACTAGTCGATAATCCGAGCCACCTGTCTGAGTCCGGATATCAGGGAGTTGGGCCTTCTCTTGAGGCATTGGTGAGTATCATAGTATGTGTCAGATAATTATTAAGATCATAATTGATTTACTTTCAGTCAACTGTAGCTTAATACGTTCGAATTTTTGTTTAGGTGGTTGGAGCTGGGAGGTCATATCACTTGGCTGAGGACGCCCTCTTCAGACGTGATAGACAGCATGCCTTGTAGGCCGTTGCAGAGATCTGAGACTTATTGTATGAGGCGATCCAGTATGCCCATCGAGGGGATCGTCTGCATTTTGGCCACTACGGTGTACATAGTGTAACAGCTACTCCAGACACATCAGTGCCGTCCACGTCAGTGCCTTCCACTTCAGCACTGGCCACATTAGGTCCTTGGACATCAGTGACCCCACCGCATGTTACCCCATACATATCTCCAGATTCCCTCCACGTACATCCTACCCAACATACTGGCATACCTTATGTAGCTGACCCTGATTGGATACCTCCCCGATACATGCATGAGGTTATTACCCCACCCACTCAGTTACCACCACCACACAGTTCAGGTGTGTGTAGTGTTGGAGTTGATATATGTACATCACATACTCCCACACTACATACACTTACTTTTGTGGGGACTAGTTCGACTGCAATCATGAGTACACATGATGCAATTCTCATTGACATCTCCCACGTTCAGGATGAGGTCCATATTGAGGGCCCCCTAGAGTGCGAAGGAGAGGCCGAGGTTATGGTCGTGGCAGACGTCGCGGTCAAGGTCGGGGTGTGGGCAGAGGCAGAGGTCGAGGTCCAGCTGCAGATCATGATATAGTTGCACCGGATGAGGAAGTTTCACAACTCACAATAGTATCTGATGTTGGGCCAGAGAGAGGATCAGGGGCAGCACAGGAAGGAGATGGAGGGTCACAGTCACAGGCTCCACAGCTAGTCACTGGAGGGCCACATGCAGAGGAGGGAGTGCCACAGGATCCACATTTACGATTGGGGGAGCCACATATTCAGAGAGTCTACGGTAGGAGACCAAGGAGGGAGGTCCACGGTCGGGGTTGTGGGACTGGGGGCAGGTTAGGGCATTAGAGGGTGTGATATGGAGTGTATAGTATTTTTTATTTATAGTTTTTGTAAATCAAACTTGTACAGAGGATGTAAATGTGCTATATTTATTTATTCCAAAATAGAATTTTACAAATTTTGATTCTGACTTATTTTGAGGCTTTCCTAAATACTTCAAATATTCAAATCATGATGTCACAATGGGTTTAAACAGGGTGATTATATACATAAGAGATTGAAGTTGTGCTGCATTTGGTACCATATGGATTTTCGTTTTACAATAATAAACTATATAATTTTTTATAGAGTTTTTTTTAAAAAAAATTTATTTTATTTTAAGAACAATGAATTATTTCTTTACAAAAAACACAAAATAAATAAATAAATAAATTTTATTTCTTATTCTGTACTTTTTTTCCCAAAGAATTTGATAACATAATGGAAAATTTAAGAACACTTTTTTTTTGAAACACACACACAAAAATTTAAGATTAAATAAAACTACCCAAAAAAAGGTATAGAACTTGATAATATAATAGAAATTTTAAGAACATTGATTTTTTTAAACAATGCGCGCGCACACACACACATACAACATTAAGAAAACAAACATACAAATTTTTTATACTCTGCTTCCGCCCCCCCCCCCCCCTCCGCCCCCCCAAAAAAAAAAAAAAACAGAAAGAAAGAAAGAAAGAAAGAAAAAAGTTCTTGAATACTTGAATAGTCTTTCTCCAAAAAAAAAAAAAAAAAAAAAAAAAAAAGAAACAAATTTTAGTTTTTGAATAGAGTGAAGATGATGAACTATGGAACTTACACAGCAGTTTGTTATAAATTTAAAATATAAAAAAAAAAAGAGAGAGAAGATGGTGAAACGTGGAACTGCACAGCAGTTTTTAAAATGTGGGAAGTGGAAAAGTGGAAGTTATTTACTGAGTTAGTAATTTACGATTTTACCCAAAATTACAAATTGATATAAGTTTTAAAATAATAGATTATTTAACAAGTTATGGTCATTTTAGGAAAAATAGAAAAAAATTTGTGAGTCAGGCTTTAGATTCATGACACCAAAATTGGTGTTCCGCTTTAATAATAGAATAGATTAACCCCCCAACTGGACCGACAACTTGCAAATGAGATTGTTTCTACAGCTCCCAAATTCTGTAATTTGCCAACCCCGCAGTCCTTCCTTCCCATCATCACTGTGGCCCTCTTCACTCGAAGAACCCTAACTCCTTCTACTGGACCCTCAGCCATTTGCCTTTGACGTTGTATCGTTCCCCAAAATCTAATTTTTGTCAACTGCCCACTTGTTGCCACCATTGGACTCGCTATTTTTATCACAACTCCAGATATTAGTAGGTGACTCATTCTCATGCTTAGTTTGAGATTGTATTTCAACTTTACTCCCCTCAGTATTCGAAGAACCCCAAACAGCAGAAGTTTTGACTAAGGTACATACTCTACATCTTTTTACTTGACTGTGTGAGCTCCCCAATTGGACCAACCACTTGCTTTGGACACCGTAGGCCCTGACCCCCAATTATCTCTTCTACCCACATGTCAACTAGGTTACGAGCTTGCAGAACAGGTTCATCTAGTACTATGAATAGGTTCTTAATTAATGGAAGTTCAATCATGAAGAAGAATTTTTTTATTTGTGAAACATAATTCAGCTTTTCTGTAATTTTGAATGAAGCCAGTATTCCGTCTTTAATAATAAAAAATTTCTCCAGCACCCAAATTCTATATTCCGTCTTTAATAAAAAAAAATAGTTTCTCCAGCACCCAAATTCCGTAATTTGCCAACCCACATTCCTTCATTCCCATCATCACTGTGGTCATCGTTCTTACTTGACTTCTTCCAGGAATTGCCTGGTGAATCTTTCTACCATCCTGTCTGTGACTGTAATTCAATTTTACTGTGTCCCTCTTCACCCGAAGAACCCCAACTCCCTTTACTGGACCCTCAGCCATTTGCCTTTGACGTTGTGTCGTTCCCCAAAATTTGATTTTTGTCAACAGTCCACTCGTTGCCACCATTGGACTCGCTATTTTTATTACAACTCCAGATATTAGTGGGTGACTCATTCTTATGCTTGGTTTGAGATTGTATTTCAACTTTGCTCCCCTTAGTATTCGAAGAACCCCAGGGAGCAGAACTTTTTGTCTGAGGTACATGTTTTACATCTTCTTACTTGACTGTGGGTGACTCATTCTCATGTCCGGTTTGAGATTGTATTTCAACTTTACTCCCTTCAGTATTCGAAGAACCCCAAGCAACATAAGTTTTTGACTGAGGTACATGTTCTACATCTAGGTACTTCACTGTGGGTGTGTTTCATAGTGCTGTCTGCGACTGAGAAAATAATTTCAATTTTATCTCATGTAACTTAGCTCATGGGCATTTCAAGACACTTGAGGGTATTATGGGCATTTCAGTATTTAGTTGGGTGGACAACAGTACAAAAATGAGAGAATCTTGATATTGTTAGTTAAAGTAGGGCAGACTTCTGTCATTATTAAAATTACAGGAGAGATTTCTGTATTTGTCAAAAATCTCAAGGGAGGTAAGTGTAATTTACTGAATACAAAAAGAAGCAGAAAATGAAAAGAGGATAAAAGGGGATGACTGTGAAGTTTCGTAAAGTGAAAATAAGATAAAATATGGGCTACAGTGCCAATCTTCTTTACATATCAGGTGGCCATTTTATTTTTTTGTTTTGTTTTGTTTTGTTTTGAACATTGTTTTGGTGAAAAAATCAACGATAGTTTTGTAGGTCGAAGTGAGTTGGAAGGTTGTGTATTTACTTGCACTCTGTTTCATAGTTGTTTATGAACAATATTACTTTAAAATAAATAAAATTAAAACCTTTGTTTTATTTTATGATTTAATTTATAATTTTTTGGAAACACCAATTTGTACTGAAATCGTCAGTTCGAAGTGACTACTTACTGTATTAAAAAAGCAAGCATCAAAAAATAGTTTATTGTGGCAATGTGACAACTCACTGCATTACTGATTAATTTGACAACTCACTGCTCGAATATGAAGGGATTGCATTGTGAAAAAGACGACCCACAATTATTATTTTATCTGACAACCACGTCCGTGACTGCATCACAGGTACACAAAGTCATGGGTACTCAGGATTGCATGAAATGAATAAGATAAAATACTATCACGGGTATCACTTCTTCCACAGTGCCCCAACATCTCAATTATCATCACCATGTCATCTCTTTTGCATGTCTATAAATAGCGCTACCCCCAGTATGATGTTTGTTCAAGTCATAACAATAGTAATATATCTACAATTACTATTATTATTAATTTTTTTATTTTATGAACAATGTCTTCAAGAGGTGCAGGAAGTTCACGCCATCAAAGAAATCCGAAAGTGTGGCTACTACCTCCATTTACTTATGACTATAAGAGCGAAAAGTACTTGAGTCCGAAGGATTATTATGCTGGTATCCGAGCAGAATGGGCGTTTAGGGTAATGGAGCAAGAAGGATTGTTTAATGATCTACGTAACTTTGGGGCACCGGTACCTGATCGTCGTTCATTGACCATGGCTAGACGAAATGTGAGTGACTATGAAAAAGCAGTTACCAGAATTAAGAAGGAGAACAACAAAATGTTGATGCGGAGATGTCGACATTTCATGTTTCAGCTAGCCACCGAAATGGTAGAAGCAAGCAACAGAGAATTGACAGTGATTGAACGAAATAATGTCTTAAACAATGAAAAATATCTCTCTGACTACTACATGTCAGATGAGGAATGAGAAATCAAACACCTTTATCTTTCATATATGTTTGTATGTTGTGTCGTATCTTCGTTATTGGAGTGTAAGACAATCTTGTTGTTCATCTAGCTTACAGATGTATTTTAACTATTTGTTATATGAAGCTGAAGTTTATGAAATCACTCCATTTATAAGTACACATGTCAAGATTCGTTACGAATTTCTCTTCCTATTAATAACTCATGTATAAACATTGCAAAGCCATTACAATGAATGAAAACGTTTGGTCATACATGCAACCAAGTTCATTCAGTATCATCATTATATTCCACTTCAATAATGCATAAAATCATGAAAGCCTAGTTCAATTAGCATTCTTCAAAATAACAATAACAGAGAGAAAGTAAAGGCATTTGTTATTTGTAGAATTACAAAAACTATTCAAAAACTATTGAAATTTCTTGCTTCATTGATAAGTCATGGATAAGCATTACAAATCCATTACAAGATAAATGGTTTGGTCATTCATCCAAACAATTTCATTCATTATCATCATCATCTGACATCTCAATATCAGATTCATACATAGCATCCATGCTCCAGGTGAAGTACTAGTGCGCATCATCCATTAACCCATCTTCAGCACACTCATTTGCGATCTTCATTAGTTCGGACCTTTGCAAACGTTGGGTCATGCAATTAACTTGGTCGCGGATACGATGCAATGCCCTTTGCAACAACTGTGGAGTGTCAGTTGGCATACGCATGGCTAATCAGTGAGGAAATTTAATATTAACTTCACGACATAGCTCAACGATAACGTTTGCTCGAGTTATGTGAAATTCCCACTCAGCTCTCATGGTATTGACGGCGGCATGTGAGTAACGCAAATTTGGATTTAATGGGTATTGAAATTCATCTCCATCTACAACCCAATGGCGACCCATTGTTGAATATAGATCAACCACCGTATATCTTATGATGATATCGCTCGATATAGCTAAAAAAATTTTGTTATGGTATGATGCGATATTTATACCACATATACACAGTTGTGTAACATGCACAAATTCAAAATGGAGATGGACGCAAGTATTCATGTCTTATAAACTCTAAACTCACATGCCGACAATAAAGTACTGATACTTCAGGAAGTTCACATGGTAGCTGTATGTTTGAAATTATTGTAAACAACTATGCATCAGAGTTGTCACGTCAACTTTTATGACCTAAACAACTATGCATCAACTTTATAGGAGTTGTCACTTCGACTTTTATTGACTACTCAGTGCATATCTGAAAGTTTTAAGCAAAGTTCAAATCCGCTTAGAAATTTAATTTCACTTTTCTGCTTACAAATATAATTCAATTTATTTTGCCTTGACAATATATTTAATTTCATTTTTCACCTTACATATTTAATTTAATTTAATTGGAGAAATTTAACCAATTTAATTTCAAGTTAACTATGTGTTGATTTAAGTTGGTGTTATTCTTGTCTGCATACTAGGCTAGCTTTTATCTGTAACACTTTCAAGTTCTATACATCAAAAAATCCATTCATTCTAACTCTATAATATTTTCTCTTTAAGGTTTATGAATCTATTTGAAGCTGCATAAGATGGCTTTTAAACACAAAGGGTCTAATTGTTTTGTTGTTTTGTTCTGACACCCCCTCACCCCATTATGAATTGCAGAAATTCACATGGGCATAGTAGGTATGGTACGACCTCTTGATTTTTTTCATACAGTGAGTAGTCTCGTCAAAGTCGGCGCAGTGATACATCCAACATTTCTCAGTGATGCAGTGACTTTAACAGACATAATAAATTGTATGCTTTGTTCTTTCCTTAGATGCTATGTGACTTTGTGCAGCGATGTAGTGATGCATGTGACTTTTTTCCTCAGATGCAGTGATGCATGTGACTTTGTGCAGTGATGCAGTGATGCATGTGACTTTCTAACTTTGTAAATTATATACTCTGTGACTTTTTTCCTCACATGCAGTGATGCATGTGACTTTGTGCAGCGCGACTTAGATCCTTTGTTTTTTCCTCACATTTCAGAACTCATCTAAGTTACATTAATACGGCCACATGGCAATAGTATTGACAAACAACTATATAAAGGACTGAAGGAGTGATGGTAAACACACAACCTTTCCACTCAGTTCGCCCTAGGAAACTATCATTCATCTATTGAGAAAAAATCAAATGGAGTATAGATTCACGGCAGGGGGTAGGAATCGCAGAGGTGAGAGTTCACGACAAGGAAGAGGAACGGGAAGGGGATTCTCAGGGGGTAGGAACTTCGAAAGAGGTGAGAGTTCATGCCGAGGAAGAGGAACGGGAAGGGGAAGTGGCGATGCTGAAGATGAAACACCATTTGCTTTGTTAGATGCCTCTTGTGCTTATCATGATAGGTTTGGGAAGCGACATTTTGTCATGCCCAAGTACTATCGAGATCCATGTGGTTTCGTGGAGGATCCATCTAATAATCAAACATGATATGGTTTAGCAGACGCTAGACTTCTGAAGTGGCCTGCACTATTTATAGAGCGAGTGCAAATGGAAAGATTATGTCAGGAAAATCGACTGAAGGTGCCGAAAGCACGTTCAGTTGAGATCCAAAAGGAAGATCCAGATAATGTTGATCGACTATGTGAAAGACTTCGACGTGAGATTTCTCAAATGCGCCGTAGGTCAGCCTGCGATATGAAACTATCTATACTTAAGTCGGATGCCAAGAAGAATGGAACAACACCAAATGCTGCGGCTATCAAGGCTATCATGGACAATCCTGCACTTCTCTTTGACCCTGAGCTCTCTGATTGTTCAGACTCTGATATTGCCGATTTGAGTGAGGTTAGGCATCTATCTGTCTACTAAATTATATTAGGTTATCCATAATTATGTGTTGTGTGTGTTAAAATAACTCTTTCGACAATGAGTTTGTGAAAAGTTTGTCTAAAATTTGTCTATGTAACTGTTAAGTATTGTATTCGTCGCTTTATTTTATGTACTGTGTTATGTTGAATGTTTCCACAAATTATTTTTGTGGGATACTTATGTTTGAACTAGCTACGTCGTTCTAAAGTGTTATAAGTGTTATAGTCATACCTTTATTTTATTTTTCTGTTCGTTGTAGTAATTAGCAAATTAGATACTTTGTATATGCTGTGTGAAGTTTTATTTAAATATTTCTGGGCAACAAATATTTAGTTTCAAAAATTCTGCAAAAGTAGGCTTAGTTTGGGAAATAAATTAGTATAGGGGCTTAGTTTGGGAAAAGCCCCGACAAAATCTCTCTGAAATTGCGCAAAATGTTCTCTAGGGAGGATGCGTGTCTCGAGACCATTATTTTCTTCTTCTTTTTTAATTTTTAATTTTTAATTTGTTGTTTTTTATTTTTGTCCATCATCGATCTTTTTTAAATTATATTTGAATTATATAACAAAATAAAATTTTAATTTAAAAATTTATACTTAAATAACAATTTAAAAAATATCAGGTAAATTAAACAAATATTTAATTTACATTTTTTCATATTTTTTTTTGGCTTTTATATTTTTAAAGTCATAAGCGGTGATCATTGATTCAATGGTAAAAGGTCTGATAATCTTTGATATGATGTCTATGCTTGCTTGTTTGTGGTTTTCTTTTTATTTTTTTTTATGCCACCTCATTACAGCTTAAATCAGAACTTTAGTTTTAGAGCTCTTAATCACTACTCTTTAGACAATTCATGCTGTTTATTTTTTAAAAATTTTATGTATAAATTATTCATGTAAATATCAAATTGATCTGATAATCGTACATATAATTTTATCATTTTAAAAAAAAAATAATGGATGCAAAAATAATTTCAAAATTACATAATTTATTTTTAAATATTAAAATAATAAAATTGGTAGCTAAGATTGTTTATCAATACGATATTTTATATGAATAATTTATATATAGAGATCTATAAGATGACTGAGTGAATTATAGAATGCGGATTGAATAATAATAATAATAATCAACAGTTGTGGATTGGTGTTGGTTCAAAAGCGTGGTTACGAACCACACTTTCTTTAATTTTCATTAAAAGTGTGGTTTATAACCACGCTTTCTTTACAAAATCAATTTCCTTAAAAGCGTGGTTTCTAACCACGCTTTCTTAATTAAAAGTGTGCTTTGCAACCACGCTTTTATGATTTTATAAATTTTCCACGCCTGGGCCATAAACATTGTGAAAGCGTGTTTTGGAATAACGTTTCAGCTTATTTAGGAATTCTGCCCAAACTAGGCTTAGTTTGGGAAATAGGTTACTATTTTGGCTTATTTTGGGAAAAGGCTCTCTTTATTGTTATTTTTTACAATAATTGAAAAATAAATTAGATAAAATAAAATAATTTTATTTTTATTAATAAATAAAATAAAATAAAATATAGAATTGTAGAACAAACTATAAAACTGAAAATATAAAAATCAACTAGATTCTTGGTGGTGGCATCATGGGAACTTGGTTCATTGTTGGCAGGCGCTTCCTAACTTCTATAATAATTAAAACATAAATTAGATAAAATAAAGTAGGGAAGATAAAATAATTTTATTTTTATTAATAAATAAAATAAAATAACATATAGAAACAAATTATAAAACTGAAAATAAAAAAATGAATTAGATTACAACATGATATTCGAATAAATTAAATCACTAATAGAGCAAACTAGTAACATGGATAAATATAAAAATTAGAACTCGTTGAAACAAAATTAATTTTGAAAAATTAAAGAACAAATGACAAGGGATGCAATTCGAGTCTTGTATTTTACACGTTTTCCTTAAAACAGATTTGCCGCCTCATCGATAGTGTTGGAGGTCTACTGGTGTCTGTCTCCCATGATACAACGGTTGAATGTTTGATATAGTAGCACTCACTGGAGCAAAACCGGCGAACTTGAACATTTGTAGTGCTCTCTCTAAAGGAACCAAAGAAAAGGACTAGCAAAGGGAATACATTTTTGGTATTAAAATCCATGTCTATTTTCCATCTCAAAAACATTCTCTCCAGTTTTTATCTCTCAAAAAACCACATAAAAATCACATCTCCAAAAGTTGGAGGGAAAAAGCCCGTTTTATACTTGTAGGGGGGGAGTCATAACCTTGAAGGCTATCATTAACATGCACCAATGGTCATCAACTCTATCCATTAGGGTTAGAGTTACAAAAGTCTAAAACTCCCATGTGCATTCTATAAAAATAAATATATATAAGCTATTTGAATAATTCAAACAGATAGGTTGCAAAACGGATATGGATGTTGGGCTACAACCTGATCCAAGCCTAATCTCAAACACATGCACCAGCCTAGCCCACCCCAACCCTTGTTTAAGATCTAAGATCTACGACCTACGAACCCCGGACTGGGTAGGCGACGGCGGCGCGTGTGTGTGTTGTACATTTTCCATACCCAACTTGGTTTATAGTCTCGACTCAAGCCCATCTTTGAGATATCTATAACTCCATTCCTTTGAAAAATTTGAATGCCCAAAGGGCCCAAACTATAAGCCAAATCCTAGGCTTTATATATTCAGTAATGTTTTCGACATTAACCAATGTGGGATAGGTGGCTTCTCACCTTCCCAAACTTCTTTCATTGATGTCTACTTTATGAGATAATTTTTCATTCAATACTCAATGGTTTTAGCTTATTCATTTTGTGTTGTAACATTCTTACTTAAGAGAATACAAACCCACTTCAACCCACTTCAACCGGCGGTTGATCCCATTTTAATTTTGCATTAAAGTTGCCGAAACCATTATTTTCCAGTAATCCCTCACGTGAATAAAGTTGGTCGAATAAAGAAAACATTGGAGATGACAATGACTCGACGAGAGAGTACAATGGATAATCCCTGCATTGGATGAATGTAGCTTTTGGCTTTGAACCTCCTCATTGTGAAATCCTATTGGGTTTACTGGCTAACCAGTGAACACAAAGTCATGAACTGTTCTGCCTTTGGTGTAAATTGAGACAATAGATTTCACACAGGTATTCTCCTACCTTGAACACTCGTTTGGTTTAGTGAGTGATTTTAAATAATTTGGCCTCGTCAATTCTTATAGAAGTGGTCCTACTTCGTACTCACATAGGTGACCTCTTGAGGTATCATGCTGTACCCTCATTGACTTATCAAAGCATACAAGTCATTAAAAGCATTAGCTTAACATTTTACCCCTACAGGTATCACTGTATATAGGACAGGATGATTTACCTCCTTAGTGACTCATCTCCATTACACGCAATTAGGTTGTCCATTTGAACTTAGATCTTGGGATCCCTAGTCAATTAGGTCGGATTTTCTATTCCGATAACAATTCTCGCTAAAGGCATCAACCTCCTTCTCGTTGACGACATCTTACTAATTCTCAATTTAACCCTTCATTGACGGGATCCACAAAATTGTCCTTAGACTTTACATAGTCTATAGTGACAACACTAGAGAGTAGTTGTTATATGGAATTATGTGTTCGACGAACACATCTAGACCTTTCATTATACTTATTACATTGTGCTCTTCTAATAGCTAATTGATTGTCGCAAAGTATACACATTGCTAGCACAAGTTTTGACAGAAAATCTTAATGAAATGGCAGAACCATTCAGCTTTTTCAGTTGCTTTATCTAAAGCACTAAATTCCAATTTCGTCGTTGATCTCGTAATACACATCTGCTTGGAAGATCTCTTGCACATGGCTACACCTCCAATAGTGATAACAAATCCACCAATGGATTTGTAATCTTTACATTAGATATACAATTGACGTCACTGTACCTTTTTAGTACAACTGTATATCTGTGATAACCCAACTCATGCTATGCTTAATTATGCATGTGATTATGTGTTTGATATGAATTTACAAGTTTAAGTATGTGAAATATGTGAATTTGGAAAAATATCTGTTGAATGTAGAAATATCTGTTGCAATTGAAACTTTGAATTGAAAATTGAAAGCCTTAGAGGCGCGATAAACCAAAACCGACTTCATATCTATGATTAGCATGATTTTTAGAGCCTATTATGAGATTTTTAAAAATTACGATTCGTAATGATTAAATTAAGATTTATGAGTTAAGTTATATATGTTTAGCCCTCTTTTTGTTCTTCATTTTTGGTGGAGAGCTCTAGAGAGTGAGTCAGAGAGAGAGAAATAAGGAAAGCTAGGATTTTGCTACAGATTCGAGGGGTAAACCCTAGATTTGAACTAAGGTATGATAATCTACTTGAAATCTTTGTATATGTCTCATCTTTGTCATGGAATCAAGAAGAAATTGGAATTTTGAGCTAGGGTTTGAGTTATGTAATGGCTAGAGCTAAATGTATGAGATTGAACCCTAATCTCTTCATCCTTGTTTGATTTGAGTTCATTCTTGTGATTGATCCATGAAATAAACCCTAGATGGTTCATACAACTAAGATTTTTGGAAGATTCACCATGTTTGTATGTATATTGAACTTGTTTATGTAATTTATGAATATGAGAAAGAGATGAGACCATGAATCTAAAGTTGAGGCAAGATCGACATGTTTGAAGTGAAATTACACTTGTATCATGCTAGTATATCATGTTTTTGGGTTGGTTTTGCATGAATTTGGGGTTGAATATGAGTTTGGGAAGTTTGCATGTTTGTGCCATTTTCGGACTGTCTGGGTGTGCCCAAACCGCTCGTGTTGCCACAGGCTCCGCATGAGCGGCCCATGAAGCAAGCCTGGACCAAACCACTTTATGCGCTCAAGTGGCTTGATCTTCTGCACGAGCGGAGCCAGACTGCTCTAGCGGTTGGGCCAGCCACATGTGCGGCCAGGCAGGGTAGAAAACCCTATTTTCTTGTGTTGGTACTCTCGACCTCCAGAACACATTCTCAACATTATTTAAACCCTTTTGGGGGTGAAATGATGATTAGAAACTCATTAAAGAAGGTTGTGAATTATGAAAGATAAGTGTACGAATTGAAACAAATGATTTATCGAATGTGTGTGTGAAATGTTTGTGTAGGTCGTATGGTAGAGGAGACGCAGCGAGATCAAACACACTGTGAGTAATAATATTGTACATATATGTTCTTAATTGTGTACGTCGAACCATGAATGGTGAATGGTGCTAACATTGTGATTTGATTAAAATGAAGGAACTTTATTAATATTATGTGACATGTGCAATGTGGACCTAAGGTCGTTTTGTTTCCATTTAAACTATGACATGTTGGGCCAGAGGCTGTTTTGATGTATGATTGGGCCCGAGGCCGTTTTGATATACAATTGGGCTTGAGGCCGTTTTGATAAATGATTGGGCCCGAGGCCATTTTGATATACGATTGGGCTCGAGGCCGTTTCGATATATGATTGGGCCCGAGGCCGTTTTGATACATGATTGGGCTCGAGGCTGTTTTGATATATGATTGGGCTCGAGGCCATTTTGATATATGTTTGGGCCCGAGGCCGTTCTGTACTTATGTGGGCCTGAGGCCGTTCTGATATTAATTGGCCTAAGGCCGTTTTGTTTATATGATGGGCCTAAGGTCGTTCTGTTTATATGATTATGGATATTGTGAGAACCTTATGATCATGTTTTTACATTACTTTACTGTATTATTACTCATTGAGTTTCTCTCACCCAAAATTATGTATGCGCATGTAGGTGATTCGTAGCATGGAGCCCACCTTTAAAGTCAGCTTTAGGAGCTATTTTTATGAACCTGTCGAGTTATGTCTCCGAGATGGAGTTTTGTCTTCGACTCCCTTTATGCTATGACTTTATTTTTGTTTTTGCTATTTTGGTCTTGGGATATGTAATCGGCATGTATAAAATTTCCTTTGATTATATTTTTGCATGGGCGTGTAAATGATGTGATAGTGTTATATTTTGCCCATATTGTTACTGCTCAATGGACTTCTTCATTTGTTGTATACTTCTGCTTATGGCCCCATTACTATAATTACTCTATATGTTTGTTTGAGGCCGAAGGTAATCAAGTGATTACTGGCCGGTTATGGCCCAAACTTTTAGGGACTGGTTGAGATCATGACAATATCAAGCGCAATGCAACCCATAATCCTAGCTATATCGCAAGTACCTTAGTACCCGCACAATTATCTTCCAATGATCGTCATTGGGATTACTCATGTATCTGCTTAGCCTGCTAATTGAGTAGGCTATATTTGGCCTTATACAACTCATCAGATACTTGTCTTCCTATGATTCAAGAATATTCTATTATTCTCGATCAAATAGAGACTGAAGTCTATTGAAGTCCCTTGACCCACTTGCATTTGATTTATAATACTTCTCAAGACTCTTATCAAAGTTATGAGACTAAGAAAGTGTAAAACCATCAAATGTTTTGGAAAACCTTGTTTTTATTTCTACATCTGCAAGGCATATTCATGTCAAACTTAGAGTTCAACATCTTTTTGGTAGTTTTGAACATCTTCTAATTACTACTAATAATGAGCATGTCATCAACGTACAAACACAAAAATGACATATCTTTTTGTCAGTGTCTTTGACATAAATATGTGTCAACCCTTGTTGATTTTTAAACCCACTTGACAACATTTTGTTGTCAACTTTCTCATGTCATTGTTTTGGTGCTTGTTTCAAATAATGATTTCTCAAGCTTATAGGCTTTCCTCATCTTGGATACCAAAAAAAATTTCGGGTTGTTCCATGTAGATTTATTCATCTAAATATTTATTTAGAAAAGCCATTTTAACATCCATTTGATGTATCTCCAGATTTCGCACAATTGCGATCACAATTACTATAACTGGTGAATAAGTATCAAAGTAATCTAGGCATTCACTATGCCGGTGTCCTTTGATAACAAGCATGTCCTATCGGCTTTCATTCTCTTGCATCCCAAGGCTTATTACCTATCCCTAGGTAGGATCCTGCAAGATAATAACTTCTTTACAGAGAAATTACAATTTCAAAGAAGTTTTGAGCCTCACTAGCCACCAAAAAGGTTTAAGAATTTTAGACTGAAGGACTTTTAAAAGTCCTAGCCTTTGTACTTCTTCATGCTTATCTCTTTCCTTATTTTGATCAGTGTCATCCATTGGTCTAACAAAACTCTACCTAGGGGTTGTAGTCAAGGGAAAGTCATTAATGAGTCCTATGGCCAATGACCAAGTAAGATCCCAGATCACCGGAGGAGTCAAATTAGCCTCCCTTCTAAGTCTAGCTTTCTTAGGTAGCATGTTACCCTTCTGACAGATCTTAAAAGGTATTGAAGCAAGGTCTCATAAACAACATAGGGAACTATATTGGTTTTTAAATAGACAAGCATATAATAATAATAAGAAAATAGATACAAAATGCCCTTAGTTACAAAAGATAGTTCCATCGATATTACACCCAAAAAATAAAACTTCAGATGAACTTTACAAAACAAAAATTCTAGCTTCTCTAAGACAACTAAAAGTCTTCGAAAGTTTCCGGCTTTTTGTTTTCTACTGCAAACTCCTCTTTGGTACCTAGCATGAAACGTCATGAGCTTTGAATGCCTAGTAAATGCACACTCACCCCATCACTTTTTTCCCAATCTAATACACAATAGCCATTACAACAATAGGGGAAAGAAACATGACATTCAAGTACATAACAACAGTACAAGGTTAGTTGTTAGTAGTCTAGAAATCCCCCAAAGAGATTTCATCCTCCTAACTACAAAAATTGGACGCAGATTATTTGGTATGCCCCCTCTTTTGCTGGTTTGTAGACCTTACCGCAGATGCCTACCAATGGTTACATATCGTGTAGCGCCAACTGAGGACCTCAAAAGTGACAGTAAAATAGGGCATTGCCCATTCCCTCCTCACACCAAACCACCTAGGGTCTGAATGTAACTGTTCCGTTCTAGGGTTCTGAACAACCACTTGCGCAAGACTTTAACTTTTAAAAGAGAACACGTCCCGCTAACCAATTCAATTTGAACATAACATTATCTCAAAACAATACTCATGTGATCGAAACCCCATTAGCCACCCCCATTAAGTTTTTCATTTAGACTAATGTTTTAAGTTAGTTAGCACAAGAAAATAACTAAAGAATAAATCTGCATAGGTACGAGCATCATCGAAGGACTAAAATAAAAGATATATAACCATGACATGTAATATCATACCAAGACATGATCATATATTAATAAAGATTGGAATTAAAAGGACCATTTCAGATTTTTCCCGAGCCTGGCCTTCCTATGGTTTGTAGATAATTTTATATAGTTTTTAGAACATTTTTCAAAAATGGAATAGCATTTGAAAAAGGAAATAGAAAGAGAGATGGTGATGTGGTTTACTGGAGGCTTGGTTGGTTTGCTAAGAAAACCTTCTCTTTCTCTCCTTTCCTCCACCAAGCTCACTCTCTTTCCGTCTCTTCCTCTCAGCTGAATAGGGTGTTTGTGTGTGTGTGTTCTTGTGTGCAAAATGCTAAAGGATGGGTTTTATTTATACTAAAATTGGTGCAAAAAGTCCAAATTGCCTATTGGTTAGAAATGGATTGGATATTTTAGATTTACTTTGAACTTAATGGAATAGTGGATGATTAGAGGCCTTAATTATGCAATTAATCATGATCTAGTTAGTCTTTAGCTAGGATGGAACTAGAGGTGGAACCAAAGTTCCTTGTTTTGGGTGTACTAGCAAACTTTTCCGTGAATTCATGGATTATGTTTGACAAAGTTCTATACATTTGTTTTCTCCAGGGTGGCCGACCATGTGAGGTGGATTTGAGGGGATTATTTAATTTTTTTTCTTGTGTACAATTGATGAAAATTTCAAAATATAGTGTATAAAACATGTTTAAAGGTACAAGTCTATATATATGTAGAGTACTAATTTGGGGTCAACTAGTAATTTAATAAAAATGTGAGGGCTTTTGTAACGCCCTCAAAATAACAACATAAAACCCAACAATAAAGACATGCATTGATATATCAAAGATCCACATTCTTCCATTAACAGAGTTTCATTACAAAAGTATTACATGTTAACAACAAAAGCAAATGCCCTAAGGGCTTACAGCTTTCCAAGTTAACACTTGGTTACAAAAAGTAGAGTACTAACTCATTTACACAGTAAGCCCTTGGCTTGAATTTACATGTAATACATCAAAAAGAGAGACAACAAAAAGTCTGTCTGCCCTTAGCCTCCCAAGCTATGTCCTTGGAGGTGGCATGTTACCTGTACCTGAAAATGATGTTCCCATATAGGGTGAGCCACAGCCCAGTAGAAATACACTAAACCAGTTATGAATAATGACTAAAAGATTAGCAGTTGATAGGTGGCCAACACTTTACACTTTCATTCTCCATTTCCTTACAAATTCTCAATTTATGACCATGGCTCAGAACCTGGCCAACAGCTCATGTGGGACAGTAACTCATGTCCAACAATTTCCCATCTCACAAAAGACAAGCATACTAGCTATATCAATACTTCCGAAGACATGCATAAGAGCAATATCACACTTCCAAGACAAGCATATGAGCTGTGTCAACACATCACTAGATAAGCATATGAGCTATATCTTTGGAGTCCATCCCCTATCTTCTCCCAAACAACATCCGGTTTAGAGGTCCATCCCCTATCATCCCCTAAACCGTGGAGTACATCCCCTATCTCTTCCAACACAACACACAATGCATATAAACAATTATTATACACATCAATCAATACATAAATTTAATGTATTCTATCAGCCGTCATACTCTATGACACATTCCATTGATTGGTTTCAATTTGCCTAATCATCATGCATTGTCTACAACAATCAAGACTATCCTCCACCGATAGCCCAAAGCAGTTATTTCTATACAGAAAATAAATGCAACAAATGGATATAAAATCAACATTTCAATTCCTCATTTCTTACAATTAATTATCTCAATTAATTAATCAATGTAACTAGGGCATTTTCCATAATTAACATTACGACCCTTAGGTTCCCTTTTTCATCACTATTTCAACATTAATCCCATGTTTCTACACCAAACATGCCTCTAGGTTTATTATAAATAAAACCCCAACTTTTGTAAAATTACACAAAGGCCCAAAGTTTTCTCAAAATTACACAACAACTTCCAACACATCAAAATGCTAAAATTTAAAGACAAAATCCATAAAGAGGAGTAGGATATCCCTACCTCAAAGTTTGAGCTCAAATGGAGATGAAGACCCAACACCCAACTTGCTCCAAAACCAAATATTTTCAGATTAAATCGAAGCCCAAGTCACCCTCTATCTTTTTAACAAAGGACTTAGGGTAGGAAATCACCCTAGGTAGATCAAATCTTAGAGAGAGAGTAAGTTTAGAGAGAGAGAGAGTCTCGTTTGAAGGATGAAAAGTTTTGAAAAAGTGAAGTTTGGGTCGGCTGCTGCTAGCTGATATAAACAGGCTCGCTCGAGCGAAGCCTTGGTCGCTTGAGCGACCAGACACAAGAAACTGCACTCGCTCGAGCGAAGACACGCTCACTCGAGCCAACAGTTCAAATCCTCCGATTTGCAACATGACGCTCGCTCGAGCGAAGAACCGCTCGCTCGAGCGAAAAACGAACCAGATCGCTCGAGCGAAGAAAAGCTCGCTCGAGCCAGGAAATGCAACTTTTAGGTCTGAGCCAGACGCAAACGCTCGCTCGAGCGAAGCCACTCTGGCTCGAGCCACCAGACACAAAAACCAACTCTCGCTCGAGCGACCAAACCCTCGCTCGAGCGACCAACCAAAAACAGAAGCTCGCTCGAGTGAAGAACAGCTCGCTCGAGCGAAGACCCAAAATTCTGGGCAGCAACACTTGGTTCCCAAACACAACCAACCTGTAACAAACCTGCCCAATACATCCTATAACTCAAATACAAAGTATGAAAGGATGTAAACAAGACAATACTCAACTGCTAACATCCACGGACACATGTCCGGATCACTGTACTACAAGGGGTAAACCCGGGATCGCTATAGCTTTGCATTTAATTTATGAATTGGAACATTTATTTAAGTGTAGAATTAAACTAAATTAGGGTTAGAGAATCTCATTCGGTTTAGATTTCTTATTTCGGATAAAAAGGCTATCAACCAACGAACATGATGAAAACCGGAAAAATCTAAGGTTTTAAGTGGTAATCCCATATTTAGAGAGTACATTAAGCAATATTAGGATATTAGAAATGGCTCCTAAGTTATCGAAATCAATTAGGGTTTGCAAGTTTTTGCTTCTAGGGTTAAAGTTGAAATTATTTAGGAAATCAAGGGTCTTCATTACAAGATTCCAAAAGGAAGGGACTTTTAAGAAAATAAAATTTTCAGGGGCCTCACACTACCCCCCTTCATGGCCTTTGTATGGAAATATGTTTTCAAAGAAAACTGCTTTCTCGATTCCATGAGGGTATTCATGTCACGATCCAAACTCGATACTCGGAGGTTCGATGTCGCAACAAGCCAAAAACTGCAGTCATAACAAATTAATAGTGCATAGGGAGTAAAATAAAAGGGTACCCAAATCTTAATTTAATTATAAAAAAAATATATACATTGGAGCTTCTATTCACTTACATTGTTAGAGTTGAACTATGACTGCAAAGTTGTCTTGTGCCTACCCTACGCACTAGTCCTAACACGTCACCTAAAAGTGGTTAACAACTATAAGCACATGACATAGTGACAAATATTATACTGAGAGCATAAAGGGTACAAAAATCACTATGGATAATTATTTGGCTAAACAGAGATTTGTTTGGTAACAGAAATACGTAAATCATTTTAAATAATAGAAGCATAATGCAGAAATTATAAATGCAAATAATAATAACCACGATGCAGAACTAAACATAAGTATAAACTCAAGAGGTAGCTCGTATGAATTCTAGAGGTGACTCCCACAATAGTGTAGCACTTAGCTCCACACAACATTTTGTTGCACACTAGAAATCAGAGGGTCAATGAATCCATGACAAACAGAGGGTCACATAAAGTAACAATACAAAGAGCCAATGGTTTTTAAAGTCCCCCAAGGTATGGGACCTCCATGGTGGTACTTACAAAATAAATGTCCAAAACACATTTAATAAACAGTTATATCCATAGTTTTTTCTTTTTAAGCAAATAGAGTTCATTTAACAAACAATACTTTAAAAACTAATATAATTTGCAAAACATATTTACATAAAATAGTTTATGGTAGATCAAAATATAATAAAACTCACCTAATATTAATTCTTATTTTTCCCTTTAGTTTGCTCTACTGAGCTTCTTCCCTCACTACACTTCCTCACCCACTTATCCTCTTTTCGTTTGTTGCCTCCTATTCCTTCATAATATATCTCTTATTTATGGGAGATCACTTTGCTCCAAAGTGCTTGCTTTACCACACGATGCATACTACATGGCATCATACCACATGGCACCATATTGCATATCACATGGCGTTACGTTTCTCTCATTAGCATTTCATTCAATGAATTGCAACTTCCTCTTAATTACTCTTTGCCCAAAAAATGTATACAATTACATTATTATCTTTTAGCAAAACATAATAATCCCTATTTCAAATTATATTTTAACACATACAATCATAAAAGTAAATATGATTTTCTAACTATCAATTTACCTAATTTAGCTTAAGGTATTTCAAAATAGATTCTCGTATAATTGCCGTAAAAGGTATTATTCAGGGTGTTACAATTCTTGTGTAAATCTGAGTTCTAGATTTGTGCACAAGACACTGATATGCACTACTATATTGTGCATAACTAAAGAACACAAAGTCAACGGATTTTAGGCCTATCCTAACTCGGGTTTAGGTATTGCCACCTTTTTACGACACCCCACACATTCGTAAGAATTTATACGAAGGCATAAGCCATTCCAAAATTCATATAGGGTCCTTATACAACTCCTTGTGTCACAATGATTTTTGAGCTTATCAAGTCTCAATAGCATATCAAAGAAAAACATTTCCAGATTGTCATTAACCGAATTTGGTCTTTTCTAAATACAAGACACCAAATAGGTTTGGTCTAACAAATCTAGTGATCAATAGTCTATTATTCGGAACTCCATAATATGGCCGATAGTCTTACCACTAGGAACCACTTATTTCTCAACATGTGGTCAGTAGTATTTTCTCTACTAGGAATCACAATGTCTTGACATGTGATCAGTAGACTCTTCACTACTAGGAATCACAATGTCTTGATACATAATTGGTAGACTCTTTCACTACTAGGAATCATCATGTCTTAACATGTGATCAGTAATTTGTTCACTACTAGGAACCACAATCTCATAACTATGTAGCTAGTGGTCTAACACCTCTAAGGAGCTACCAGTTTTCTATCTATTTAGTTAGTGATCGTGCGTCTACTAGGAGCCACCAATTAAGTATATATTCCGAATTTATAAAATTCTAAATATATTTCCACCCATCCTAACAAGTTGATTCATCTTTACTTTTAAATAAAGACACATAGCAATAATATGTGCTATCAACACACTCATCCACACACAATAATTCCTCAACTAAACCTAATTCGTTCATCATATTCATAGCAAAACACCACAGCCTCTATCATCTCACGTTCGTCTATCACCTTTCTCCTCTCTCCCCTCTTCCTTCTTGCTGATCGTAGCGCTTCCCCTCCCTTTAGGCCAATCGCTACTCGCTGTTCGCCTAGCCTTCCTCTGCCACAGTTCACTAGTGCTCTCTCTCCACCGCTTATTGGTTCTCTCTCTCTCTCTCTCTCTCTCTCTCTCTCTCTCTCTCTCTCTTTATTTCTGTATGTCTATTGAGCTTTATGTTTTAGCATGTTTCTTTCCTTATACTCACTGTTAATTGATCTATATATGGGACAAGTCAAAAGTTTGCACAAATCTGTGTACCTATTTGTTCTTTTTCTATCTTGTGTCCCACCACAAAAGAAACACCATCAAACACATTTTGCAAACATTAATATATCATCTCTAATTTTGATGAAATATAATATGCTGAAAATTGCTGTGCATAATGAAAACACAATATTATTGTTTATAGTTAACCCATTTTTTTATTATTATTTTAAAGAGAAAAATAAAAACACAATTAAACATATTTTAACTCTTGATTTTAGCTTTTATGTAATTTTGAATAACATTAAATTTTTTTTTTTTACTTTTTAGAATTTTTTGCATTATCTACTACACAAGAAGCAACTATTGTTGAGGACTAATTTGTCTCCAAGTTAGTTTTGTTTTGAAATTCTTGAGGTTAGACTTAATTCTTATTCTTGAATATTATTTTGTGTATTGGTGTTTTTTTTATTTTTTTATTTTTTTTTTATAATGATTTTGATGATAGTTTACCAGTTTATCAATATTTAATGTTAGATTAGATGAATGAACATCTATTTTAATTTTGAATATTTTAGTTAATTTATAAATTAGATCTTTTTACTCTTTGATTCAATAATTTGAATTATGTTTTTTTTATAAACCGCCAATCCACCCGAACTGCTAAGTCGAAACCACCATTATTTGCCAACTGAACCGTTGGTTTTTGATAAGAAAAATAACAATTTTGAATGAAAACTTTTATCAGTCCACCCACCGCCGTATGATTTCTATTTTTCTCCTAAACCGCACCGACCCACACTGTGCGCACCCCTAATCACATTCGTGATCTTGTAATCGCACCCACAACTAGGTCGCAGCCAAAACACACCTTCAGGTCCTTAGGCCTTAAGAAATTGCATGGCCTGCAGTAGTCCGTGATGGAGGCCCACGATTTGTATGGCCGCACTTGCGAGTTACGTTTGTCCTCGAAATGGCGCCCGCGACCAAAACCACCTTCTAGTACTTTTGTCTATGTGTAGTTCTGCGCTCGTGAGGAGTTAAGTTGGGCCTGTGATTATGTCTCTCGCAGTCATGGTGTTTAAGTTCGTGCCCGCGATCTATTTTCTATAAACACAGAGCAATGCACGAAAATATCACTTTTGATCCAAGTTTCTGCACTCTCTCTTTTGTTCGATTTAGACCTAGTTTTAGGAGCTTCCACCTTGGCTTTGAGGCATCTAGGTTTCTTGGGTATTGTAGAGCTTGGCGAGGACTTTAGGCCAAAAGTGGATTTGAGTTTCTATCTTTACTCTTAGCTTTTCCTCTTCTCTACAAGAGGTAGGGTTCTATTTCTTTGACTCTATATGAGTTTATTGGTGTACTTGTAGTAGTTCAGTATAAAATTAACTTGTAAATGTTGTTGATTTGGAAAGAACATGTATTTGAGGTTAGGGTTTTGTGATTTGGGTAGGTTTTCTCTATTATTTCTTATCAAACTTATTTTTATTATAATAAATTGCATATGGATACTTTATTTTGAGGAAACCCTAAATCGTATATGAAAACCCTATAAATTTGTCAGTTTGGGATTTGAGAAGTGGTTGTTGATGTGTTGAAAAAGATTTGGTGGTTTAGGTAACGCTTAGCGATGGTCACTAGCAGAGTGTAACTTCACATAGTGCACTAGTTTTAGGTGGTGCTTAGCGATGACCATTGGCAGATACATGGGCTTGAGAGGATTCACCGAGTCGTAGTGTGGTGTCAGAAAATGGTGGTTTAATCAAAATGTTTTAAACATGTTATATATGTATAGCATCATGATCATCTATACTTGTGGATTTGTATTAGTTTATGAAATGTTCCCTACTAGACTATATGTTCACCCTACATGGCTAAAATCTTTTAAGGTGTTGATGGCTTACCCCGACTTTGAGGCGATGCACCAAGATGTGTGCCTAAGCTTGAGGAGCCTTTTGATGTTCAGGCCTAAGGCCTTTATTTTATTTAGGCTGTGAGCCATTTTTTTGTTAAGGGTTGAACCCTTTTTGTCTTGTATGCCTTAGGGCAACTTAATTGTACACACTTAACTCTCTAATAGCTTGATATACATATTGTATATTCATTTCACCTAGAATCTGCATATAGGATGTATGTCATGGAATTATGTTATGGAATGGATGATGTTGATTAAGCATGTATAGGAGTTCACTCTTTTATTTCTTTTATTCATTGTCTTTTTGTTTATTATTTATTGGATTATTTTCATGGGTTGGATCTTAAAAATTCAGGGTGTGACATAGTTGCATGGAGATGTCTTATAAGTCATAATGACAACAAATATTAACATTCTTCCACAATAAGGTAAGGATAAATTATTATGTCATTCACTTTTACGTGTTATTCCATATGAGTTTTAAAAAAACATACAAAGTGAATAAAATAATGTATAATAATTATCACAATTTTATTCACTTTGTTATTACACTTATCTTATTATTATGATGATTGTATTATTTCACATAAGTTTATGTTTCTTGTAATTTTTTTTAATAATTAATTATTTATCAATAATTTTTTAGATGATAAAACAGTCATTAATCCCAAATTCAAGGGTGTTCAATTGCATAGAGATGTGTCACAAGTTGTAATGACAACAAATAATAGCATTGTTCTACAACAAGGTAAGAATTACTTTGTGATAATTTTGTTTAAAAAAATAATGGCAATTCCTGCAATTTAAATATACATGTCTCATTACATATGTAATAGTCACTTTATTTTTATACTTTATCTCATTGATGTTATGATTGTAATATTTCACATTACTTTGTGCTTTTTCTATTTGTTTATATTTTCATTTTTCTCGTAGTATTATGACAACCACTTTTAAGTATTATTCCACATGGATTTAAAAATGGATATCCGTTAATTGCTTTATGTGTTGATGACTTCATTACTACCACTTTCCTTTCACATGAGTTCCTAAGGAAAACTAGTTATGGGGGAAAAAATTTAGTAACAATAAATAATCTTAGGTTAAGGAAATTATTGCCATAATCAATGATTAAGGGATTAAGGGAACTATTTTCTATAAACAAATATAATGACATTGTTATAAATTCATTGACTTATTGTTGTATTCAATATAGTAATTATTTAGTATATATGTTATATTTGTCAGATGTCGCAATGTGACATTTTGTTTTGAGGGTCGCTCGAGCGAGTAAAGTGTCGCTCGAGCGTGGAATTGTTGCTCTCAGTATCTCACTAGTTTGTAGGCGTGCTCGTTCGAGCGTAGAATGTTAGCTTCCAATAGTTTCACTGTAGCACTGCATAACTTCTGAGGCCTTTCTTTTTCCGGTCGAGCGAGGGAGTTGTCGCTCGAGCGAGCCCTTCAAATTGTGTCTGGTCGCTCGATCGTCGGAAGTCATGCTCAAGCGAGCTTCACGATATCAGCTTTTTAAATATGACGATTCTAGATCATTCTCTCACATCTTCTTTTTTATCTTCTATCTTCTTTTTCTCTCTCTAAGAAACCCTAAGTTTCCACCATAAAACACCTTTCATACACTTGAAACCCAATTAAAATCTCTTGCTCGGAGTAGAGAACACTTGAAGACAATCATCTTCTACCAATTGGATTGTGGGTTTGCGAAAGATTCTCTTAGGAGCTTGACTTCTTGGCTTGATTTTTGAGGTAGGGAACCTTTACCCTAGTATTTCTTTACTTTGTGGAGGTCTCATGGTCTTATTGTGGCTTATGAATTGATTTGGAGATTTTGTTGTGTTAAACCCACATTTTCATGAATGAACCACTCTTTTTTTTTCTTTTCTTTTTTTTTCATGAATGAACCATTCTACTTGCTAATACTTCAAAATCTCTTAAATTCTTGCATAAAATAGGTATATAAACATCAATGAAACTCATATGTTTTGAAAAAGGGAAAAACCCCCAAACTTGACAAAACCTTAATTTTCTTGTGAATAAAATATTTAATTTAAAGTGGAATTTCCTTAATTTCCCTATAAGTTAAGAGCAATAAAGAAGAGGAGGATGTGACTATGTTTATAGTAATGGAAGTATGGCTTGGACATCGATGTTCTTTAAATGTATGTTGTGTATTTCCTTATCATGTGCCTTTGATTAACAACTAGAAAAGTTCCTGGGACATACTGGAGGGGTTACAACGGTCCCACTTAAAAACCAGTCACCTTAGACAACGTAGCTTCCTTTTTGACAAAACTTTACGTTGTAATTTAGAGATAATCTCATGCAATCTTCTGATTGCCTCTGATCAATCTTGATCTCTCTTGATCTTCCTTTAAGAACCTCGCAAGATTAAAGGTTTTTAGGTGGAACAACATTTTCTATTGTCACCTCTTGAAATTCAAACTAGTTCCCGCCACTCATAATGATGAACTGGTACTCCCACAACCAAGACGGAGCCCACTATTTCTGAATAAAAAATAGAAATATTTTCGCTAATACTAAAATTTAGTTTCTTTTACAAAATAAAAACACTTTGGGAATAATTAGATTGAATCCAAAGACTTTCTTTAAAACCCAATGGTTTGCAATCCACTAAAATCCAATTTCATTTTAGTGCCATTTATGAATACAAATAGGAAATTCTCTTTAGCCAAAGCTCAAATTCGGTTTCTATCACAAAAAACCAAAACACTTTAGAAATAATAAAAATTAAACCCAAACACTTTTTCAAAACATGAAGGTTTATAATCTTTTTTTTTTTCCCCTCTTACTTTGGTGAAACTGTTACAAATAGAAATTGAAACTATTATAGTTATAAATTGTCCAAAACTGCAAAAAAAAGGGAATTCATGGTTGTGTTCGGAATGATCTGTTTAGCCAAGAATACACTCAGGGGTCAAATTGAAATTTTAGAAACTTTCAGGAGGTAAAATACAAATACCAAAAACTACAGAGGCCAAACTACAAATACTAAAAAGTTTAGAGGCCAAACTGCAAATATCAGAAAGTTTAGGGTACAAACTGTAAAAACAAAAAACTTTAGGGGTCAAATGCAAATACCAAAACCTTTAGGGGCCAAAATGCAATTTTGGAAAATTTTGGGATCAAAAAGAAATTATCTTGAAATTCAGGAACCAAAATACAAATTTTGAAATTATTTGATGACATGGCAGCCTTGATGACGTGTCGTTAACTGGTCTACCACATGTCACTAACGTGGCTGCTAACTAAGCTACTGCGTGACGCTGACTGTGCACAATCTCTAAGTCACGATGATGTCATTGTCTGGATCATGATGTCACTGCTTGTGTCATGATGAAGTCAGCGTCTGTGTCATGATGTCATCGTCTGAGAAGGGAATGCAAAGAGTGATGTTTAGGCACCAAACATTCCGGCAGTCGTGTGGGTTCATTCGAACTTCGTTTCAAATGTTCTTTTTACTATCGGAAACCTCTCAACGAGAGGAATCTCCTGAAATTCTCAAAACATGAATTCCAACACTTTGATTTTTTCAAAATCTAATTAACCGAAATATAATGAAGTTGTTAAACAAACTTCCAAATCAATAACCGAAATAAATCTGAAATAAAATTGAACATTAAAGTGAATAATTAAATTCACAAATTGTCCAAAATATCTGAAGGTCCAATTTTTTTAATCCACACTTAGGTAATTCTATTCAAAAGGTTAGTATTCCAATTTTATTAGTTTTGTTTTGTTTCGTTTTGTTTGTTTTTTTTTTTTTGGGTTTTTATTTCCTCCTTTTGCTTAGGTAAACCTATAAAGAAAGTGTGATAACCCCATCATGTAGTATGCTTATTTAAATTTTGAATGTTAATTATGTGTTTGATGATTAATTTGTACGTATCTATTTATTTGATGAATTATCTGTTGTGATTTCTGCTTTAGATCTGAAATTGAAAGGCTTAATGACTTCAAAAATCAAAACTGATATGTTTGATTTGAATGGCATAATTTTTAAAACTATTTGGGAAGTTTAATTAAAATTTGATTCAGATTAAATTAGATAAAATCAATTAGAATTAAGCGAGATTAGTCAACCTTAAGGTTGCTTCATTAGTCTAAGCTAATTACCATGTATATATATGCTAAGTTAGAAGCTAATCATATTCTTGAACTCAAAAATCTGCTGGGAAAGAATTCTAGAGAGAGTGAGGTCAATTTAGAGAGAAAGAGGCTAGAAGGCTTGGTAAATTGCTAAGAGATTGAAGATTTGAGAAGAGGAACTCAAGACTTTGCTAGAATAAGTGTAATTGATGACTCTAGGTAAGTGTTTGATTCTTCATTCATGAATTAAAGTCACCTAGCATGTGAATTCAAGAAGATTATGAGCTTAAACACAAGAATTGGGCTAAGGATGATGAAATTGAAGCTAAAACATACATGCATGCATAATTTTGTAAAGATTCATCATTTTGAACATGATTCATATCATCAAAGTAAGAATTAGAAGTTGTATCATACATGCATCCATGATTCTTAATGTTTTAAAGCTTAATTTCATGATTTGAGAATTGTGGAGGAAGAATTTGAAAATGCTTTCTACAAACATGACGATTTGAGTTTCAATTTTGGAGAAATCATTGAGTTTTGAGCTAAAGGTTTAAAATTGACCTTATACTCATGCTTTTGGAAGTGTTTTCATGATTTAGAGTGTGTCATTGAAAGCTTTACATTTTGAACTCAAGTTTTGAAACACAAAATTCTATTTTGGAAACCTAGAATTCAATCTCATCGGTCGAGCGGTGAAGTCACGCTTGAGCACACATTTCATGTATCCAGAAGTTTTGTAGAGCATTACCCTTCGCTCAAGTGACCAAGTTACTGCTCAAGCGACCTCAGTTCATTTTTCACACGGCTTGAGTGATCATTGAGCCTAGAATTCGAGCATCTAGTACTTTTGCAGACTGCATGAGCGACAAAAGGACCGTTCGAGCGAATTGTCCCATTTTAGCATATTTTGAAAAAGTATTCCTTTCTGAGCATTCATAGACATGAATTAAGCCTCATGAATGAGGTAACAAGTTAGAATTAGATTTAAAGAATTGATTAAAGAAGGAATGATTTGATTAAGTAATGTGCTTCAATGTGTGTATATGTTTACGTGCTATATGGGTGGATCTACGGAGATGTGTCAACAAAGTAATTGTTGTGAATAATATCTTAGTGTCAAGAACCAAACCCGCTCCTATAGGTTTTAGCATTGTAACCGGCCAGTAATCCTAAGATTACCAAAGGCTTCTGAACAGATTAACAAAATAAGGGGCTAGCGGAAGCAAATAACAGATATACAACGTCCATTGAGCTGTGCAAACTAATATGTGACATAAAATTAAAAAACTTATATTTACATATAATATGACGTTAGTCTTATATACAAAAGAAACATAAACTTGTCCAAACAAAGAAAAGGAAATAAAACTTAGACTTGATCACAAACACTATCCACAGAACTTGACCACAAAAAGACTTCTGGAGCCTCCTCGGGAAGCTCATAAGTTGGTTGACACAAACCGATCTAGACCGGAAGTCTGAAGCCTGGTCACGCGCCTGATCACATACATACATAATATAAATAATGAGTTGGAGCCTAGTGAATAACAACAGAGTAAATGTTTTATTAATGATGTCTATAACAGATTCAAAAATCAAAATTCTGATAAAAAACAGACTCATATACATATTTAGACTTGTAAATAGTCATACGTGGTACATCTATTAGCGTTAATAGATCAGATTGGTCATAAAGACCCATATACAGAGCAGATAGTCATTAAGACCCTTATTCACGTGAGATGGTCATAAAGACCCACTTGTAGATCATATAGCTGATTATGCATAATCAGTTCCATGAATGGAACCCACTTGAAACCCTGGTACCAGGTAACATATAACATATCACATGATGCTAAGAATGCCACGATTACAATTCAAAAAGTTAGACAATCATTCATGGTTCACAAAATAGCATTTCAGAAACAGATCGTATCATATCATTCAGAAAATACTTATAGTCAACATATCTTTACAAAATTGTTACTCACAGATAGCTTCAGAAGCATAATAGACGAATCAGACAGATCAGATTGATATTGGCTCGTGACTTAAACAAGCACATGACAAATATATATTAAACCACGCGCTCAGAAAACACTTGTCTTATTTCATTTATTTCTAGATGTGTTTCTACCCCTTATCCTCATTATTGTAGCCTAAATTATAGCTTAAGAATGCCTAAAATGGAATGAGGATGCAATTATGCACTTTGAAACACTTAGCAAAATTTCAGAAAATAGGGCAGTTCGCTCAAGCGAAGCTTTGGTCACTCGAGCGGTCTGTAATGTCTGCAAAAGTACTAGGAGCTCCTATTTCACGCTCGAGCCAACTTCTTGGTTGCTCGAGCCAAGATCGAAAATAAAGGGTGGTCGCTCGAGCAGTCTTTTGGTCACTTGAGCTAACCATAAAACTTTGTAAAACTTCTAAGAGCTCAAAATGTACGCTTGAGCGACGACTTGAGCGATGCGACCAAATTCTGGAATTTTTATATTTTAGTTCCAAGTTCAAATCCAATTTTAAAGTACCAGAACACATTCTTTTGGGCCAAAACTTGAAAAAACACTTAGAAACTTGTAGAAAACCATGAAATGAGGGCAATTCGTAAAATCAAAGCCTAAAAGCAAGTCAATTCTTCAAAACCAAATCAAAACTATGCTCTTCTATACATGTTATGAACATAAATGAAATCATCCAAGTTCTGTACTTTGAAAACATGATCAATTAAGACAAAATGACATAGAACATGATGAATTTCCAAAACCAAGTTAAAATAATGACATGCATAAGAAAATTCTTGGAAATCAACTTCAAAACATGGTAAATTATGCATGCATGTATGAATCATGCTCAATTCTACTTTCTAATATGCAATGCTAGCTTCTTTTCCTCAATTTCATGCAATTTAGACTTTAACTTAGATAATCTCAAGTCCAACCTAATTTATGATGGTTGAATTCTTACCTAAAGCTTGAGTTTACAAGTGTAGAAGCTTAATTCTCCCAAGTCCTCTTCAATTTCCTCCAAATTCTCACCAATTCTCCTATTTCTTCTTTGATCTCAACTCTCTCTCTCTCTCTCTCTCTCTCTCTCTCTCTCTCTCTCTCTCTTCCCCTTACATTTTGTCTTCAAAAAGATGAGAATGAGAAGTCTAGAAACTCGTTTTAGCCTTATACAAGCTCAATAAGCTTAGGCTAATTAATTTATTCTGATTATTTGACTCCGAATCGAATTCTAATTAAACTTGCCATAGGGTTCTAAAAATTCCAAATAACACATAAACATAATCAATTTTGTGTTTAGATGCCGATAAGGCCTTCAATTAACAGAACGCAGTAGAATTCTGAACAGATATTCCTATGGCTAACAGATAGGAATGCAAAGTACATATAAAATACACAATTAACACATAATCTCATTCATAAACTTTAATTAGCATTCTTAATTACAAATTAATGGCTAATTACGGATTGAGGTTGTAGTAAAGATATTTTTCTTATATGTTATTTTCTAAAATGTTTCCAATGTGGTAAGCTTTTCTAAACTCATGATTTTGTGGATATGAATGAGCTTCTATCTGTTTGATCAACATGATATCTGTTAATGGAAATAAATAAGTACGAATATGTGAAATGGACTCAAGGTCGTTCTGTGTATCTAATAAGATGGACCCAAGGCCGTTCTAATTATTTGATAAGTCAGAGATATCTATTATGTGTTGGCTAAATGGTCGTCTTACAACTGTAATGAATTGGACCCAAGGTCGTTCTGTCAAGTTACGATTTGTTCTGCTCTGTACATTTGTTATACATTGGACCAGAGGTCATTCCGTTACGAAATGAATTTTGATATGGAAATGATTGTGTTTATGTAATAGAACTCATTCATGTAACCTCTTTACTTTAATATTATTCAATGGATTTTAGCTCACTCTGTCATATATATATATATGTAGGTGAGCAGCGGGATGTCCAGCCTTAGAAAAGTCCGGTGATTACCCAACTTTGTGATATCAACCATGGAGTGCCTCTCGGAAGAGGCTTTTGTCTTTTTGTTTTTGATGGTCATGTTTGACCACACTTTGTATTTATCCTTTTGGGTTTTGTAAGATAATGACTTGTACTTATGAATGACTCTTAGATATATGTAATATCTATATGTACATATTTGGATGTGAGTTATTAACGTATAAATATTTTTGTTGCTCTATATATGCACAGCTCATTGGACAATTTTCGATTATCTGCTTTCGCTTCTGGCTCCATATACTTAATTATGATTTGAATTCTATTTTAGGCTACAAGTAAACCTGTGATTACTAGCCGGTTATGATCCAAAACCTCTAGGAGTGCGTTCAGGTCGTGACAGAAAGTTAGCACAAAAGAAAAACAAATAACAGACAAATCAAATAAAATTGTAAGAATCTTATGCGATAATAAACAATTAACACAAAACAAATTACATGAATAAATTATTAGAAATAATCAACTCAAATTGAAATACAACTTAAAGCTAGTAACTTTATAAATTAAAGCCAAGCAAACTAAAATAAACATTAATCTAGAAATTAAATTGTCTATTTTAAGAATTTTCTTTTAAAATAAAATTAATCTTTTTTATTATTGTTGGTATTTTTCATAATAATTGAAAAATAAATTGGATAAAATAAAATGAGAAAATAAAACAATCTTGTTTTTATTAATAAATAAAATAAAATAAAAAACATATAGAATTGGAGAACAAACTACAAAACTGAAAATATAGGAATAAACCAAATTACTACATAGAATTCGAATAAACCAAATTACTAATGGAACAAATTAGTTCTCCCCCCATCCCAAAATATTAGTCGCTGTTAAGGAATCCAAGTTTTTTTAATAGTACAATTATTATACTTTAAAAATATTAACTTTTCAAATTCCCCCTTTGACTTTTTTTGAGTACATCAATTATCATAATTATACCTTTTGCGTATATTAATGTTAATGAATTTAAAAGAATGGAAAAATAGGAAATTGATGTTATTTTAGTCATAAATTTTTGAAAAGGACTAATATTTTGGGACAATGAAAAATGAAATAAAGGACTAATATTTTAGAATGGAGGGAGTAACATGGATAAATAAAAGTTAGAACTCGTCGAAATAAAATTAATTTTAGAAAATTAAAGAACAAATGACAAGGGATGCAAACTGAGTCTCGTGTTTTACATGGTATCCTGAAAACAGATTTGCCACCTTACCGATAGTGCTGGAGGTCTGCTGGTGTCTGTCTCCCATGAAACAACGGTTGAACGTTTGCTACAGTAGCACTCACTAGAGCAGAACCGACGAACTTGAACATTTGTAGTACTCTCTCTAACAGGAACCAAAGAAAAGGACTAGCAAAGGGTATTTTTGGTATAAAAATCCATGTCTATTTTCCATCTCAAAAAATCCTCTCCATTTTCTATCTCTCAAAAAACTACATAAAAATCACATCTCCAAAAGTTGGAGGGGAAAGGCCCGTTTTATACTTGTAGGGGAGGAGCCTTAGCCTTGAAGGGTATCATTAACATGCATCAATGGTCATCAACTCTAGCCATTAGCTCTAGGGTTACAAAGGTCCAAAACTCCCATGTGCGTTATATAAAAATAAATATATATAATGTTATTTGAATAATTCAAACAAATAGGTTGCAAAATGGATAAGGGTGTTGGGTCACAACTTGATTTAACTTTAATCTCAAACACATGCACATCCTAGTCCAACCCATGTCCAAGGTCCAAGATCCAAGATCCACGGACTAGTTGGGCAGCGGAGGCTCGCATGCGTCAGTGGGATACCTTTTTTGGGTTACTAAGTGAGCCCGATAGTTCAGACTCTCGATTTTTGATTTGGTGCAATGTGAAACAAAAAATAAGAGTCCAAATCTGGCAACTTTTATAGAAAATTCCATTTTATTGCAAAACATTGCTAGAAATGGACTGCATTACCAGATTTCAGAGTCGTCACCTAATCTTTTAGGGAAATTAGGAAGCCTGTGACTTGTGCCAAAGGCCACTATCCGTCATAACCAAAGTTCTTAGCTCGGGAACATAGGTATGAGAGGGAAAGATCATTAATTGAGCACCTCACTCACCCGATCAAAGATCGGTCTTTACTAAGTCATAATGTGGTTTTTATAATCAATGTAAATCCATATTCTAATTATTAATAATGCTACCATTACTATCTGAGGCATTCAAATATATATTGTGTCAAAAATTTTGGTTATGCTCTGACTTCATGCATTTTTTAAAAGGGTTTTCTTGGATAAAATCTACAACATGAGAATCATAAATAACACAACCTCCATACATTGGCATTCAAACAGATATGTCACTTAAGCACTTAGCCTTATGTTGTAGCAACAAATATGGTGAGGAACACGCACATGCAATATGCTAAAGCTCAAAATGCTCACCTAGTACTCCAAGGTGAGTCCCCAAGAGACATATAGATATGTACAGATATGCATGATCCTATATGTGAGTTTCTAATGCAATACACACAGAACATGCATCTAGGAGTCCGTATGCTAGGATGTACTATGAGTATCACCTCAATACATGGATTTATGCACGTATTCATCTTTGAAGATAGCAAATCCCACCAATGCGGATAATCTGGACCCAAAAGCATGAAAAATGGATGCAACATACAGGCATGATAAAGAAAACATGATGTAATACCAAACATAAGTAAATAAAAGGGTTAGAAAGACGTCAGGTTGGAAGAATATTACAATAATTCAAATAAGAAAACGGGGAGAGAGAGATTATTACAATAATGAATCGATTCAGCATAAATATTGCTGAATCTAACAAATCATAAGGAAATAAAGAAAAGAAACAATCCCAGGAGCTCCAGAACTGCTCAGGGGAGCATTCCCCAAAAACTGTCTGTTCTGTTCTTAAGGAAGATGATCGGCCCGACACAAAGTAAGATGGCTACATGAGGAAGTGTACTGTTGAATTCCTCCTTCGGCTATGAAATAGGTCAGTGCAGAATTCCAGGACAGAGGCTAAAAGGGCACCTTTTGGGGGATGCTCAAATCCTCTGCCTACTCTATTGACAAGGATCACTTGGGGAAGAGGCAAATAGGCCTAAACCCTCAACAATGGTAAAACAGGTATATATGGCAGATATTTTACACTAAATTAACGATTAAACGGATCAAAATCAAGAATAAATTCAAACCCAAGAAAGGAATAGGAACCTACATATTCTCTTTGTGAATAAGGGTAAATTAATACCAAAATCCATTATATTAAGTGGAGAGCATAGATTAATGCAAATCATTTCTTGGCGGAAGCTTTGCCTATCAAAACAAGAGATTCATCAAATTCATCAAAAAACTCCTCATCTAGTCATACAACAAGGATGATAACATCCCTTTCTATATTCACAAATGATTGAGAAAGGAGTTTTCAACTTCCTTTGACCCAAAATCTCTTGTTTTACTTCCGAAAATTCAATGAAAAAGGGGTGACACCACTTGTCCACATCAACTTGCAAAGATCACCTAAGCAATCCCATGGAACAACCCTTAGCACTCATGGTAATGGAGTAAGGAGTTGAACCACATGGATTGACACACTTGAGAGATAAAACAAGTGAGGATAAGGAGTGTAGTAATAAGAAAAGCTATCATACCTATTGAATTTGTAAATGGATGGCTAACATTACTCACAATCTCATCCAAAAGGATTCAAAATCATAACAACTATGAACTTGAAGCTAAGGACAACAATAAAGTAGAGAAATGGCTATCAACTCAATGGATTGGTGGCTAAGTGTCATGACCCCATCTCGCCCCAAAAAGGAGAGTGGCTATGATCGGCCAGTAATGTCCAACTACCAAAGGCTTGGCAAGTCAAGACAAGACTAAACTATAACTGTGGGGCTTAAGCGGAATAACCTGTTCACAATATTAATCAAAATCCATTCAAATCAAGCAAATAAGTAGGATGAAGACAAAATAAGCATACAATTTACTTATTTACCTTGATATTTACATGTCCAAACAACAAAAGAAAAGGGTACAACATCAAAAGTTATCCTTACAAAAAATAAACCATAAGGACAAAACTCTAGTTCTAAAGTTACGACTTCTCCAAAAGACAAAATAAAAGAAGAAGGGTTCAAGTGCGACTCCTCTTCGTGTCCTTGGTCCATTTTTTCACCTACATACATATAAGGGAGAGGTGTGAGCCATTACCCAGTGAATGGTAATAAAGTAAGGTGGAAAATGAATGAACATTAAAAGTTTTAAACATTCTTTCAAAATAACATGTTCACTTGTTCAAGATAAAACATAACTTGACTTGCAAACAAAATACGTAGTGCTGAGCATTTCAAGGATTACAAGGTGCTTAACGGGCCTGGGTACTAGCTAAACGTAACAAGATGAGCTCTGCCATAATACATGATTAGATATTCTCCCAATCGTGGGACATGATCAAAGAATGCCATCTAGGTACATGATACAAAAGTATAAAATTTTCATTAATAATAAAACATATCAACCTTATAAACATAATCATTTTTTGCATTGAAAACATAATTTGTCCAACATAGCGTTACTAAATTACTACTTACAAATAGCTCGATAAGACAAGATGTTTCCCTCTAAGGCTTGACCTACACAAAATAGTAGCAAACATTGAAGTATAGAAAACTTGTTATAGGAATTTTATTATGTAATTGAACTTTAATTCTCTTTTCTATTTAACCATGCTTCAAGTGGGTTTCTAATTATGTTATTCATGTGTCTAGGTCTAAAACATACCTAAAAGTGTCCAAGAAAGGGAGAGAAATGAGCGAAATCAAGTTTTCAACCTTTCAAAACTGGTCAATCTGCTCGAGCGGTATCTTAACCGCTCGAACAGTGAATAGGTAGTTACAGAAGTTCAGCCTTGGGAAAAAAAGATTCTAAGAGTGTCTAAAGTGTGCTCGAGCCATTCATCAACCGCTTGAGTGGTTAACCAACTCACACAGGTTTCTGGGCAATCCGCTCGAAGGGTACTTCCTCCATCAAGCGGTCATCTGCAGAACAGATTCCTGCAGCTCGCGGTTTGCTCTGTTCTAGGCTATTCTAAGGCTTCCAAACTCAATTTTCAAGCTTTCAAAACCCAAATCTTGATCTATAACATCCTAATAAACATATACATAATGAAAAAGTAATAAAAACTTAGGATTATGCATTGATTTCAAGTTTGAACAAATAATAGATAGTTTAATTAAAGTTTGTCAATCTTTTCAGCCCTTTCTTTCATTTAATGTTTTTAATCCTTCAAAACCAAGTTCTAAAGCTTCTTAGTTACAAATAAAAGGTGTAAGTTCATAGCATAATGCTTGTCTTGCTCAAATCTTGCATGAAATTAGTTCAAAACATAGTTTTTCTATCATTTCCTCAAACTCTTTTCTAATTTCTAAACTTTCCTATTTTCTTTCTATTTCAATCTTCCAAAACTTGTTCCTAATCAATTTTTTTCTAAGTTTCAATATGATAATATGAAAGAGGGTCGAGTTTCTTACCTCATAGTGATTTTCTTGAAATTTCTAGGCTTGAATCCTTAGCTGTTTTGAATTTTCTTTTATTTTCTCTCTTTTTCCTCTTCTCTTATTCTCTTATTCCTCTTCTCTCAATTGTTCTTGGATTCCCCAACAAATTCCTTATTTGTTTGGTTTGGAACCATGAGGTTCTATCGTATGTAGTAAGGGCAAAATGTAAGGTGGTGCTTGCTTGTTTTCTTTAACAAATCTAACTTATTTAACTTAAGTAATCAAAGTTTGTACTAACTAATCTAAGTTTAACCTAACCTTGCTTAATTTAATTAATCCTAATTAGCAAAACATCAAATAGCATGAAATGAACAAGTTCATTAGACTAAAGCCTTTAAGCTCCTCAATTAAGGCATAGGGACATCCTATGGTTCTCAAATTCTAATCTAAACTATTCCCTAACTTCAAGCATAAAACAAATAATATTTTCTTAGTTTAGGTTTTGAAGCTAACTTCTCCTTCTCCTATATTCCTATCAAGTTCTAGTTCAAGCAAATAAACACTTAACATGAGATTAACATACATGAATAACATGATATGCATATGTATAAGGTGTTGGGTGTCACATTCTTCTGCCTTTAGGAAGTTTGGTCCTCCAAACTTGTCTTAACTTAACTCGAAAACAAACTGGGATATCTCATTCTCATTTCACCTTTTTTTTTCCCAAGTAGCATCCTTCCTATAATGTTCTCGCCATTCCACCTTTACCATCGGTATTGCTTTGTTTCTGTGTTGCTTTACTTGATGGTCAATGATTTGAATAGGTCGTTCCTCATATTCCAAATCCTCATCGATAACTAGTCTTTGGTCACGTGGGAAGGATCCCGGGCATAATCTCATAGCATAGAAATATGAAACACGTTGTGCACTTGTTCTATTTTTTGTGGTAATACAATTTGGTAAGACACTGGGATGATTTCCTCGAAGCTTCAAACAGTTCGATATAACGTGGAGCTAATTCTCATTTCTTTCCAAATCATGTTTGGCCCTTCATTGGTGTGACTTTCAAAAATACATGATACCCAACTTCAAATTCTATATTCATTCTTCTTGCATCTGCATAGCTCTTTTGAAGATTTTGAGCTGTTTTAATTCATTGCTGGATAACCTTGATCTTTTCACTAGTGACTTGAACAATCTCAAGCCCCATAATTGCTTGATCTACTATCTCTATCTAACAAACAGGTGATCTACATTTTCTTTGATACAATGTCTCATAAGGTGCCATGCTAATACTTGCTTGGAAGTTGTTGTTGTAGGTGAATTCCACCAACGACAAATGAATTTCCCAACTTCCCTTGAAATCTAGGACACACAAATGAAGCATATCCTCTAAAGTCTGTGCAGTTCTCTCTGATTGTCCATCTGTTTGTGGATGAAAAGTAGTACTGAACTTCAATTATGTTCCCATTACTTTTTGCAAACTCTACCAAAATTTGGATACAAATTTGGAATCTCTATCCAATATAATAGAAACAAGCACACCATGAAGTCTAATAATCTCATTTATATACAAGGTAGCATGTTTGTTTGCGTTAGAAAAAGATTTCACATACCTCTTGGTGTGAGAAGCAAGCCAATTATGAAGTCCATGGTGATATGTTTCCACTGGAATTGGGAGAGGTTGAAGAAGACTGGCTGGCCTTTGATGTTCAGCCTTGACTTGTTGGCATTGAAGGCATCGGGATACAACTCTGCTATGTCATTTTGCATGTTTGGCCACCAATACACTTGCTTGAGATCTTGATACATCTTGGTATTCTCTGGGTGGAATTCAAATTTAGAACGATGTGCTTCCTCCATAAATTTTTTTTTTAGTTTGAGTATATCTGGAACACATATTCTACCTTCAAATTGTAGCATTTGATCTTTAAAGGCAAATCCCAATCTTGGCTTTGAATCAATTTCCATGAAAACTTTCTTTAGGTAAGAATCCTCCATCTGTTTTTGTTTAATTTCTTCAATGATCGTTGACTGTGTTGAAATTGCAGCCAAAGTACCTGCTGTCTCATTTAGGGCTAACTCCACTTCCTTTTTCTACAAGTCTTGTAAAATGTCTCCTTGTTCGGTAAGTAAACATGCCAAATTCTTCATGGATTTCCAGCTAAAAGCATCCGCTACAGTATTTGCTTTGCCAGGGTGATATTGGATTTGTAGATCATAATCCTTCATCAATTCAAGCCCACCTCCTCTGTCTCATATTGAGTTCTTTTTGTGTAAACAAATATTTCAAACTTTTTGTGGTCAGTAAATACCTCACATGAAGCTTCGTACAAGTAATAGCACCATATCTTCAATGCAAAAACAATGACTGCCAATTCTAGATCATGTGTTGGGTAGTTCTTCTCATGTGGCTTTAACTGGCGTGAAACGTAGGCAACAACTCTATTGTTTTGCATCAAAACACAACCCAATCCTCTATGCGACGTATCATTGTAAATAACAAACCCATCTATACTAGTTGGCAATACAAGGACTGGTGCCGAAATCAATCTAGCCTTGAGCTCTAGATATGTCGAATCTCTTTCTTCTGTCCACTCAAATGGTACTCCTTTTCGTGTTAACTGAGCGAGTGGCATTGCTATCTTGGAGAAATCGTTGACAAACCTTTTGTAGTAATCTGCTAAACCAAGGAAACTTTGAACTTCTGTTATAGTTATTAGTCTAGGCCAATTTATTATTGCTTCAATCTTTTGAGGATTAACCAAAATCCCTTATTTATCAATTACATGCCCCAAAAATGTTACACTAGTTAGCCAAAACTTGCATTTCTTCAACTTTGCATACAACTTTTTATCTCGAAGAGTTTGAAGGATCAATATCAAATGTTGTTCATGTTCCTCTACATTTTTAGAGTAAATAAGAATGTCATCTATAAAGACTACAACGAATTCATGCAAATAAGGCTTAAAAATTATGTTCATCAGGTCCATAAATGCTGCGGGTGCATTAGTAACTCTGAAAGGCATAACCAAAAATTCGTGGTGGCCATGCCTTGTTCTGAAAGCTGTCTTCTCCACATCTTCTGCCTTGACCTTGAGTTGATGGTAGCCTAATCTGAGATCTATATTAGAAAAGGCTTGTGCCCCTTGCAATTGATCCAAGGAGTCATCAATCCTAACAAACGGTTATTTATCCTTGATGGTCACTTTAGTCAACTCCCTATAATCAATGTATAAATGTAGCGTCCTATCTTTCTTTTTGACAAACAATGCTGGTGCACCCCATGGTGATGTGCTAGGTCCGATGAAGCCTTTATCCAGTAAGTCTTGCAACTAAATTTTCAATTCCTTCAATTCTATAGGCGACATTCTATAAGGAGTTTTGGAGATAGGTTGTGTTCTTGGTGCCATATCAATAGTAAACTCGATCTCCCTATCAATTAAATTTCCCAAGAATTCATTAGGAAATACATCTGAGAATTCTCGCACTACTGGAATATTGTCTAAACTGACATCTAATTCCTACACGGTCAAAACACTGCACAAATAACCCTGACACCCTTTCCTAAGTAACCGATTGGCTTTCATGGATGAAACAAAATACGGCGGGGGTACTACTCCATTTCCTTGAAAAGAAAATTCTTTTTGATTGGGTGGTTGGAATGTGATGCACTTTGATACATAGTCAATAGTAGCATAATTTGTTGATAACCAATCCATACCCAAAATTACATCGAAATGATCCATGTTAATAGGTAGTAAATTTTTTAGTCAAGCTGGCACTCCTAACTACTATATCACAATCTTGATAAATAAATGTGCAAATCATAGATTCACCTGACGGTATAGACACTGAGAACAAATATTCCAAAGATTTTGGCTGTTTATTCAACTTACACACAAACTCACTACATATAAATGAATGTGTAGAACTTGAATCTATCAAAACATAAATATCTCGAGACTGTACCTGACGCCACTAATTCAGTGTTCTGAGCATCACTTAGGACAAGCGCAAAGACTCTGCCTTGTCTCATTGGTTCTTTCTCGGTAGTAGTCTTTGTGCTTGGTTTTTGAACTGACCTGGATGAACTACTTGCACCCCTTTTGTAACGCACCCAAAATATTGACATCTAATATATATAGATTAACTTATAGGCATAATCTAAATCTTATTAATTTTCATTATTACATACAAGAACATTGAATAATATAGACATTTCAATAGTCAACATTCATACTAAATCACCATTTTTCTATTAACGATATCCAACATGAGATTTGACAAAAGATAGACTGCTTGCATTAATACATTCATCATTGTTAAGATATAAATTTATAGCATGTGATAATTGTTGGAACAATCTTCTGTGTAAATAAAAAAAACTTGAAATAAATTCAAACAAAATAAATAAATAACATACCGGATTTATTTATCGAACCGAATTAAAATTAAGATCAAGTCGAGTGTGTGACACTCTGTCCTTAAGACAGATTCGCCCCGCTATGGTACATACGGTTGAGTGGCGTCTATCTCCCAGGATACAATGATCTTCACAAATTGTAGTAGTACTCCAAACAATTTGTTCGGCGAACCAAACCTTGTGTTCTAATACTCTCTTTAATTTATCCTAAATCTAATATGAAGAATAAATAATGCGAAGAAGAAAATTGGACAGAAATTAGACAATGTCTAGACTGATTTTCTCGGGGGGTTTACTTACTGGAATGATGGCAGTATATATAGGCAACAACACTGCCGTGAACAGGTCCAAAAACAATTGTGAAAAGGTGCACAAAACCTATGAACAGGTGCACCCTTTACTATTCAAATTTGAATAGTGGTTTTGACCGTAGGCACTTTGAAAACAAAATTGAAAGATTCTGTTGATCAAACAATGGCACAATAGGTTCATTTATTATTAAACTATTTCAAATATATATATATTAAACTATTGAAATAGTTAAATAAATAAATAAATGAAGAGGTACAAACTTTAGGAAACTTCTAAGGAACCTAAAATTTAAATTTAGAATTAAATTAAATTCTAAAATTACAAACTTTAAGAAACCACTTAGGAACCCAAAATTTGAATTTAGAATTAAATTAAATTCCCACAATAATTTTTATTGAAAAAATTCAAAAGAATTTTATCTAAAAAATTAATGTTAAACCCGAAAACGACGTCATCTTCCCATTCACTTATAAATGGTTTTGACGTTCCGTCTTCACCACTTCACCTCTTCGGACCCACCCCAAAAGACGTTTGGGGTCCACCCAAATTGGGTTAAAAAATATGCCTATATAAAACCATTTTTTCCAACAATAATAACAAGTTAAAGCAACAAAATACAAATCAATGCCTTAATGGCTACAAGTTCCAAGGCTTTGCTCGGTTACAATAAAGTGGTTTTCAAACCCATACATAGATAGTCCCTGGCTTGCAAAGAAAACAAAACAAATAAATAATTGAGCCTTGTGCTCCAAAAGATCCTCCACGCCGTCACTTTGGCGGAGGCACACCACAATCACCTGAAAAATGGTTTCCACTAAGGGATGAGCATAAAGCCCACCAGAGATAATCTAAATAAAGTGCACGTAGTTTAACAATATCATGAGGTGTGATGCATATGAGATGCCAATGCCAAAAATCACAGATTTTCTCATTTTTCGAAATTCTCATGCCATGCATTTGTTTAAAAGCATAACTAATTCAATCATCCATTTCATGGAACAAGGGGCGGTAAATATGACATTGGAAATCCCTAGGCTGGTGTCTACAAATAGGCATAACTAGCACTACCAAAACCCCACTTTACCGGTTGCTAGCCGAAAGGGAAGTGGTACCTCCTCTGCGTGTGTTTTCGGCCTTTCACCCTGGACACTCAGGCTAACTTAAATAATACCAATCTACATCCCCTATCCGGATTTACTAAACGTATTTACCCCATAACTCAACATATTTTAAATATTCTCAATGAATCAATTTAAAAATCAATTTCTCAAATCCCATGCAAGAATTAAATCATGAGATTATGCAATGTTTAACACCATGCATGAATTTACAAACATTTCAATTTACCTATTACACATGCAATTTCTACAATAATCACTCCAACCCTGCACGGTTGCCCAAACAATTATCTCTATACAAAATATAAATTTCAAGAGACTAACATCACTCATAATCTCATATTTTCAATCATTTCAACATAGGAGTAACAATCACATGTTCAATCTCCTTTTTCCCAACCCAATCAAGAATTATAATATTCTTTAAAAAAAAATCATCAATCTTCCCTTTTTATTCAAACTCAAGAATTTATCAAGAATTTTCATAATGCCAAAAATAACATACTTTCTTTCAACGATTCTCAATACCTCAACATGACAAATATTCTTATCTTTCTCAAAAGTTCAATATTTTCAAATTTAACAATTTTCAAAAGAAACCTCAATGGTTTTCAATATTCCCAACAACATTCTCATAAATCTCATCCCTATAAACATCCACTTTCAAATTCTCATTTGTTCAAATAAACATATATTTTTAACTCTTGTAAGCTTTTCACAAACTCATCCCAAAAATCTAAATCTTAACATTTAAATTTCTAGGTTTTATTAAAATTTGGGGATTTCTCAAAAAATAAAATAAAATACATTCCTCAACATCCATGAATCATACAAAAAAAAAAAAAAAAAAAACAAACAAACAAACAAAAACAAAAACAAAAAAAAACAAACTCAACTAGCAATTGATTTTCAAAAAAAGTTGAAAACTTTCCCATTTTTATACATTTAATTTACCATTAATAAAACCCTAATCTTTTCAAATATCACACTATCAAAATAATACATAATAAAGCTAAAATACATACACAATGTTTAGAAAATCCCTACCTCAAAGCTTAGGAGAGAAAATGAATGAAAACTCCAAAATTCGACGTTGCCGAAATTTGATCTCCACCGGTCAAAGCGAAATTGTTGAAGTGTTCTTCAATTTGACCTTAAGAACTATGGTAAAAAACTCAATGGATCTTGCTCGATCAAGAAAAGAATTAAGGGTTTGTGGTGGTGTTTAGAGAAAGATGAGAGAAATGAGAGAGTAGAAAGAAAGGGAGAGAGAGGGTGAGATAACCGAGAGAGAGAGAGAGATATGTTCTCTGCCAAGAACAAAAAGGAAACTAATAAAAGCAAGGGAAGGGGGAGCTCCCCCCCTCCCCCCCTCCCCCCCACGTGGCTGTTCCAACTTTTTTTTTTTTTAAATCAATACACTTCTATCTATACATATACATCTATATATGTATATATATATCAATTAAAAATACATTTCAACATCATTATAATATTTTATAATATAAATGACAACAATGATATAGTATTTTATCACCACAAAATATATTTCGTTTGATGATACACACCATAAATATTTGTAACTCTCTCAAGATTATAAAATAAATAATAATAATAATAACAACAACAACAACAACAACAACAACAACAACAATAATACATGGTCACAAACAGGTCATGATTCAATCAATTAGGTCCAAAATGAATGGAGTTTAATAATTTAAAATAAATCTCCAACTAAGATTAAAGTATAAATCAATTTTAAAAGACTTAACATAGTCCCCACCATTCACATAATTAAATATGAACCAAAATGATTAAGTATGAACTAATCAAATGAATCCCAAAAATTAAATTTATATCACATTTATTACTCAAGACCTAAGAACTACTATAACTAAAACTAAAAATATTTGCCAAACGAGCCTTACGAAGTCGAAATCAAGAAGTAATATAATTTATTTTCACCAATTTAAATAGAGTGATCCACGACACCACAACTATAATAATAATAACTACACAATCAAACGATTTGGAAATCTATACCAATCCAATTCCAATCAATACCCGAACCCATAAACATATTAAAAAAAAAAAATTTAAACAGATATTGAAAGGAATAATAAACAAATAAATTCAATTGATTCAACTTGTTACACCTTTGCTTGGCCTTAGGGCAGTCCTTGACTTGGTGTCTCATTTGTGCACATTCAAAGCAAGCTCCCGTAGCTCAATGACATACCCCAAAATGATTCTTACTGGATTCGTGACATGTTGGTATAGTCTTACTTCCTGACTTGAGTTGCTAGTGCTTCTTGTATTTGGCCTTTTGATCAGTGGGTTAGTCGACCCTTTCTTAACACCAAAACCTTATGTCTTGCTAAACCATTCCTTTGATTTCTATTTGTCCTTGGCATTTTGTTTTGCCATTAGTGCTTTGTCTAGAACCTTTGTATATGTTGGCAATTGAAATAGTTTCACCTTATCTCTGATTGGTCCTTTCAATCCTTCCTCAAACTTTCTTGCTTTGTTGTAGTCTGTGTTCACCATGTGTGGGGCAAACCTTGCCAATTCAGTAAACTTTGGATCATTCTCTGAAATAGTGCCTCCTCCTTGCTTTAATGCTTGAAGCTTTGCGGCCTTTCTATCTTTGATGGACTAAGGAAAATATTTATTGTAGAAGACTTCTAAGAAATGATTCCAGGTAATACCTTCATATTGACCTTTTGCTAAAGTGAATGTAGCAAGTGCAACCTTTTGTGTTTTGGTACATGGAAATCTAAGTTTCTAACACCCAAGCCTCCGTCTTCAATGGATCCATGCCTCCTTCAAATTGAGTCGGTTTCATTTCTTATACTTTTGAATTAAGGCCATTGTCCCTTGATCTGGAAAATACATCTGCAATGGAATCTGTTTTTGTGGTAGTTGTTGCTGCTGTTGTGATGGTTGATGTTGTAGTGGTTGCTGTTGTAGTGGTTGTTGCTGTGGTTGTTGTTGTTGTTCTTGTTCTTGTTGTGTTCTCTTTGATCTCTTTGTCTCATAGCCTCTACTACACCCATCATTAATCATTCCAAATGATCCAGACGACTAGCAAAGGATTCTTCTCTTTCCCTTACCATAATGCTATGCACATGAAACATGAGTTAAACATTTATAAATATGCACATGATGTTTTAACTAACATATAAGATGTACATCTCATCCTGAGCACTCATTATGAATGTATTCCTAAACCTTTTCTAGGAAATCCAATGCTCTGAAGGACAAGTGTGTGTGTGTACAAACTTGTGCTCTAATACCGCTTTGTCACAACCCCATCCCGTCCCAAACATGATAATGACTATGACCGGCCAGTAGTGTCCAACTACCAAAGGCCTGACAAGTCAAGACAAGATTGAAATATAACTTTGGGGCTTAAGCGGAATAACCTGATCACTATATTAATCAAAATCCATTCAGAGTAGGTGCATAAGTAGGATGAAGATAAAATAAGCATACATTTTACTTATTTACCTTGATATTTACATGTCCAAACAACAAAAGAAAAGGGTACAACATCAAGAGTTATCCTTACAAAAACCAAACCATAAGGACAAAACTCTAGTTCCAAAGTTACGACTTCTCCAAAAGGCAAAATAAAAGAAAAAAAGGTTCTAGTGTGAACTCTTCTTTGTGTCCTTGGTCCATATCTTTACCTACATACATATAAGGGAGAGGGGTGAGCCATTACCCAATGAATAGTAATAAAGTAAGGCGATAAATGAATGAATATTAAAAGTTTTAAACATTCTTTCAAAATAACATTTTTACTTGTTCAAGACAAAGCATAGCTTGACTTGCAAACAAAATACATAGTGATGAGCATTTCAAGGATTACAAGGTGCTTAATCGACCTGGGTACTGGCTAAGTGTAACAAAATGAGCTCGACCATAATACATGATTGGATATTCCTCTAATTGTTGGACATGATCCAAGAATGCCATCTAGGTACTTGATACAAAAGTATAAAATGTTCATTCATAATAAAATATATCAAGCTTATAAATATAATCATGTTTTATATTGAAAACATAATTTTTCCAACATAGCATTACTAAATTACTACTCACAAATAGCTCGATTAGACAAGGTGCTTCCCTCTAAGGCTTGACCTACACAAAATAATAGCAAACATTGAAGTATAGAAAACTTCTTATAGGAATTTTGTCACGTAATTGAACTTTAATTCTCTTTTCTATTTAAACATGTTTCAAGTGGGTTTCTAAATATGTTATTCATGTGTCTAGGTCCAAAACATACCTAAAAGTGTCCAAGAAAAGGGAGAGAAATGAGCGAAATCAAGTTTTCAACCTTTCAAAACTAGTCAGTCTGCTCAAGTAGTATCTTAACCACTTGAGCAGTGAATGGGTACTTACAGAAGTTCAGGGCTACAAAAAGAGATTCTGGTAATGTCCAAAGTGCGCTCGAGCCATCCATCAACCATTCAAGTGGTAAATCGACTCACATAAGTTTCTAGGCGGTTCGCTCGAGCATTACTTCCTTAGCTCAGGCGGTGATCAATAGAACAGATTCTTGCAATTCACGATTTGCTCTATTCTAGGTTGTTCTAAGGCTTCCAAACTCAATTTTCAAGCTTTCAAAACCCAAATCTTGATCTATAACATCCTAATAAACATATACATAATGAAAAAGTAATAACAAATTCAAGATTATGCATTGATTTGAAGATTAAACAGGTAATAGATAGTTTAATTCTCTTAATTTTTTCAACCCTTTCTTTCATTCAATGTTCTCAATCCTTCAAAACCAAGTTCTAAAGCTTCTTAGTCACAAATAAAAGGTTACATGAAATTAGTTCAAAACATAATTTTTCTGTCATTTCCTTAAACTCTTTCCTAATTTCCGAACTTTCCTATTCTCTTTCTATTTCAATCTTCCAAAACTTATTCCTAATCAATTTTTGTCTAAGTTTCAATATGAGAATATGGAAGAGGGTTGAGTTTCTTACCTCGTAGTGATTTTCTTGAAATTTCTAAGCTTGAATCTTTAGCTCTTTTGAATTTTCTTTCCTTTTCTCTCTTTTTCCTCTTCTCATCTTCTCTTCTTCCTCTTCTCTCGATTGTTTTTGAATTCCCCAGCCAATTCCTTATTTGTTTGGTTTGGAAACATGAGGTTTTATTGTATGTGGTAAGGGCAAATTGTAAGGTGGTGCTTGCATGTTTTCTTTAACAAATCTAACTTATTTAACTTAAGTAATCAAAGTTTGTACTAACTAATCTAAGTTTAACCTAACCTTGCTTAATTTAATTAATCCTAATTAGCAAAACATCAAATAGCATGAAATGAACAAGTTCATTTGACTAAAGCGTTTAAGGTCCTCAATTAAGGCATAAGGACATCCTATGGTTCACAAATTCTAATCTAAAGCATTCTCTAACTTCAAGCATAAAAGAAACAGTATTTTCTAAGTTTAGGTTTTGAAGCTAACTTCTCATTCTCCTATACTCCTACCAAGTTCTAGCTCAAGCAAATAAACACTCAACAAGAGATTGACATACATGAATGACATGATTTGCATATGCATGAGGTGTTGGGTGTCACACAAAGGCCAAGTGTTTTCATGGTCGGCCATCATATGGTGTCTGGCCAACCAGTGGGCGCATCGTCAGATCAACAAAGCATGTTAGTCTGAATTGAAGGGAGAAATAGGTATTTTAGAGGATTTCTTCCTTTCCATTCACTTCCACTATATTCTTCACTCAGCTTCTTTGAAAGAGTACAATGCTTTGATTTGAGGACATGTGTTTTAGAACATTGCGGTAACGTCTGGAGTTGCACCACTAAAACTAGTTTTGAAAGAGGTGTCCATTTTGGTCAAAAAACATTTTGTCCAAAACATGTCGTTGGAGGGTTTAAAGCTTGATCCTTAGAACTCTTGCTGTGGAACTCACAAAGATTAACACCTCTTGTTTTCATTATCAGGAACCTAAAAGGTAGTGCCCATGTCTCAAGGCTAGTAAACAATGGGGTTTCTACAGCATGTTGCACTTTTTACATAACCAACCACTTGGTTTATAGTCTTGGCCCAAGCCTATCTTTGAGACATCTATAGCTTGTTTCCTTTGGAAAATTTGAATGCCCAAAGGGCCCAAACTATAAGCCAAATCCTAGGCTTTATATTTTCATTAATGTTTTCAACATTAACCAATGTGAGATAGGTGGCTTCTATCCATCCCAACATTTTTCATTGATGCCCACTTTATGAGATAATTTCTCATTCAATACTGAATGGTTTCAACTCATTCTTTTTGTGTTGTAACCTTCTCACTTAAGAGTATACAAATCCACTTGGACTAACCTCAACCGATGGTTGGATTCCACTTTAATTTTGCATTAAATTGTTAAAAAATTATTATTTTCTGACATTCTCTACATGACAATTTCCATTTAAAGATTGATCTTTTAAAAAGTTAGTTGCAATCTCGTTAAATTGTAAAGTTTGGAACGAGTTGCAATATTTGAAAAGTTTGGCAGAACTCGTTCGTAGATTCCCTATGTATCCGTTTATGGAATCAGGTCAAACGTAGTTCGAAAAATATTTTGCTGGAAAAATAGTGTTCATGAACAAAACCACAACCCACACTGTCACGCCCCAATTTTTATTACTCGAAGTATTACCAATTTCATTTATTTAATTCCATTTCAGAGATAACATGCGGAAATAAACTCGTATATTCAACTCGTAGAAGTGAATAACATTGCTCTCATTCGTATGCAAGTAAATACAACATGAGTACACTAAATAAATTGCCCTTGGGCTTACATCATTAAAAGTCAAGAAGAAGGGTATAACCCTTTTACATAAATGGCATTCCGCCAACACAAAAGAGGCCCCGTGGCCAACAAATAAGAAGATCCAAAACCTTGTAGCACATCCTGGCTATCACCTGAAAAAGATTCAACAACGTGGGATGAACATATAGTCCAGTAGGGATCTCAACATGATCCTCAACAATAACAACTTACAGATAGCTATGATCATAAATGCCCAATCTCATACTAGAATAGTAATGTGACAGTTTATACAAAATATACATAAGTATAAACTTTTCTCGAAAACAGCCATTTCATTCAACGCTATAAGCGGTTCACCTTTCTTTCCTTTTCATTACCCATTTTTCCAAACTTTCATGACTATAACAGTTTTAGAAAAAAAAACAATTTCACCAAGCCCAATACTCTTCCCCCATTTTCCGTACTTACAACAAAATGACCTTTTTTGAAAACATGTTCACAAATACCCCATTTTCCTTCACAATTTCCAAAATCTCAAAATGGCATTTTGGTTTGTTCCTAATACATTCATATCAATACATGCATGCCTTAAATAAAAAGGGAAATAACAAATCATCAACATGTATATAATCCACAAATGAGGCAGCTCGGCCTTTCAAAACTGTAACCATCACAACCCATAACATACTCAGATACACTGACGATAACAATTAAAACTCCGCTCTACCGGCTATATGCACAGTAAGCTAAGGATATGCCAAAGCGATAAGCAAGATAATAACTCATTTTAAACATTTCATACCTCATAATAAATACACATTTTAGTACTGTATCAATCTCAGACAAAAACACTTCCATACTTCACAAATGATACACATTTTGGTGTTGTATCAATATCAAACAAAAACACTTCTATACTTCAATAAGCACACATAATAGTGATGCTAATGGAGTCCATCCCCTATCTCCTCCCAAACAATATCCGGTTTAGAGGTCCATCCCCTATCTTCCCCTAAACCGTGGAGTACATCCCCTATCTCCTCCCACACAACACAATGTATATAAACAATTTCATATACATACTCAATCAATACAACAAAGCATAAATAACAAGTGTAATACATACACATAAACTATTCAATAATGTTTAACCAACACAAGTGTAACGCATACATCACAATTCAACACAACAATGTCATCCTCCACCGATGACCAAGGACAAAACCTCTAGATGCATGTATTCAGTACACCTAATAAAAGAGACTCAACTCTCAAGCAAACCTTAAACCCAACAACAACACTAGTACGATAGGTAAGGATAAAACCCCCAAATGTGTGTATTCGACACTCATGATACAATAGTTCAATTCTCAAATTTGTTTTCCAAGACTCACATAGAGTTAACATTTCATTTACCATTTTCAAGATCAACTTTCATAATTTTCTTAAGTCAACATGTTCCATCACTTATTCCAAAAACACTTTTCCCTTTTCACAAATCCAATTACATTCTCTTCATTTTACAAAATCAATTCCATGGATAATAAGCCATAACCCAACTTGATTCAATACGTTCATTTCAAAATAACCCCAATACCATAATTAATCCCTTAACTGTTAACACCTTCTACATAACCCATATTAACAATAGAAATTTACCAACATTGTTCAACCATAAACCCTTTTTATTTTACCAAATCAAAATATAATTTAGAGCTTTCTCTTCTTTCAACAATAACATGCTAATTTTACTCTCTAATTAGTCCAAACCACAGTTAATGATAACAAAACCATTCTCAAACAACCAACCCCAGGTTCCCCTCATGATTTTCAAACAAATCCAACATGGATATGATTTTCATGCAATACAAAATTACCACATGTCTATCTATAGACGGAGTATTGAAAAGGAACAAAGAAATCCCTACCTCAAATGGAGAGACCAAATGGAGAAGATGAAGGCCAAAAACCAAAGTGCTCCAAATCGCCAAACTTTCAGATTAAAATGAAGCCCTCAACCCACTCTACCTTTCTTACAAAGGACTTATTATAGATTTACACTAGAGGGAGATGAAAACCAAGAGAGAAGGTGTGTAGGGAGAGAGAGAAACTCTCAAGTTATTCATTCAATGAACTTCATTAAATTGATTAATGTATCTCATACATTCATGATACATAATGCATCCTCTATATTAATGAATTCATTATATAAATTAATGTATCTTACATATTCATAATAGATACATAATGCATCTCTAAGATTCACTCAATATAAATCCATCACATTCAATGTATTAGCATTAGTCTTCTATACATTGTATATATACAAAGAGTAAAGGATGGAAACGGGAATAAGACAACAACACATCTACGAAACCGAGTTCGGAATACAATTAAAAAAAAATGAAGGGAAAACCGGGATCGCTATAATAAACACATTCAAACCATCTTGGTCATATAATGTGTGCAATGTGCAATACCACATTTCCCAAAAATACAGATTTTAATGCGATGAATGTGGCAATGTGTATGTGACAATGTTATAGAATGTAAAATTATCATATCCAAAAACAAATATATTACTAAATGTAAATACCCATGTTTGACCGTGTTTTACAACCAAAACCACAGCCCAATCCATGGCCTTCATGTAATATATGTCAAATGTGTATGTGTTATCGCTGATAACCAAAAAAACAAAGGGTAAATTACGATAGTAGTCCCTATATTTTGGTCCTTACGTCATTTTGGTCCATATAATTTTAATTTACTCAATTTTGGGCCTAAATTTATGATTTTGTTTCAATTTAGTCCAATTGATTACAACTCTTACCATTTTTTTAATGAAAAATACACATATAAGTGGCATATGTCATATTTTTTAGAGTAGAATTATAAAGTTATTCTACTCAGTGAGTTAACCTCAACTAATTTCGTGATTATAATTTGTCAAAAACACTAATAACATTATCAATTGGACCAAATTGACACAATCTAAAATTAAGGGTTAAAATAGAGTAAATAAAAATGTAGGGACCAAAATGACACAAGGAGCAGAATATAGGGACCACCGATGTAATTTTTCCAAAAACAAATGAAAACACGTACATGAAAACATTTATTCGACTTGTTGTGTGAATGTGTATTTCATCGGAACACCGTGTGAATGGTTAATGATTTATTGATCATGTGGCTATGTCATATGAATGTGTAATGCCGACCTGACATTCACACCAAGGTTTTCGATACAATAACCTGTGGTGATTGATTAGTTCATTAGGCTGACATGAACTTCAAACAATGATTGATGTTGTCAGTGTTGATGTTAGGGTAGTCATGGCGGTGTGACTATGCAACCCATGTTGCAATGTAGGATTTCACCCCCCCTCCCGGTGTGGATTTGTGCACTTCACACATATGTATGTGCCATTCTGGGTTTGTCATATCAATGTGCTTTTTACACCCAAATATTGATGTGGTTTTGTATGTGGTTTTCTTTGATATTGTTGTTCTTTGGTTGGAGTTATGGGTAATGATGTTGGGGTGGTCATGGTGGTGTGGGTATTCAACCCATCTTGCTAACCGTTTTCTAGAAGATAGGGATCCCACACTGTGGAGAAGTGGTTTGAAAATACTCCCTGGATCTTGTAGGACGCTCTTGATCCTCAGCTAGTCACCTGAAAAGGAATGAACACTCCGATCGGGGATGCCGAAATTAGCACTCCAACGAATAAGTCAGTGTATACTCTCTTGGTTGCTTGTATCTTAAGTTAATCTTATTTGTTCTCACATACCTTTCTTTGGATGATGCTCCTCTATTTATATTTTTCTTTTGGGCCTCAGAGTCGGGTCCACCCTCAATCCATTGCACGTTTATTTATTCGGCTTTTGTTCAACTGGTTCTTCGGCCGATTAGTCTATTCGGCCTTGCGATCGTTCAGGATGGAGCCGAATACAAATTCCGTCCTTGATTGTCCTCATACCGTCATTTGGCTTTATTGCACGTATACCAACAATATCCGGCTCCCACAATTGCCCCCCAAACATCCTATTAACGCCAGTTATTCGGCATGTTTGGTTTCGAATGGCGTGTTTGGTTTAGAACTTGAAAAGATAAGAAAAGAATGGCGGTTAACCCCATTCCAACGCATGTCAGAACATACGCTTTTTAGGCATCATTACGTCTTCCCACCTCTTCGTACGCTTTCTTCATTTAATGTGATTTGAAACTATGTTGTCCTTTCGAATGTAAGTTTTTTTTTGTTTTTTTTGAATACCCAAAGCTTATGGTTTGCCTTTCGATATACCTCCATTTCACAACCTCTGCAACTTCCTCCTGTCTCGCATTGTCTCTTCTGCTTCGTGTAAGTTTTCGTCTCCTTCATTTCGAACCCCACTTCCTTGTTTATTTTTAGTTTTGCACACTCTTTAGGCTCGCTAGGATGGCAAAACACTTGAAAAAACTCCTTTCAGCAGATCGAATTTCTGGTTTTCGTCGCCATTATTCCATCCCCGACGACATCCATCTGTCACTCGTGACAGACAGAACCATTGATATGGAGAGGACTGACGAAAGTAAAATCATCTTTCCTCTCCTATCAATTGCTGAGGGCGGAGTCTATTTTGCCCTTCACCCATTTTTAAGGGCCGTCCTTCACCACTAGGGCTTAATCCCTTCCCAACCTAATGTAAATTTTTTTCGAATCATAATGGCGATTATAGAATTGAACCAACGCCTTAGGATTAAACTTGGTATACCTGCAATTTGGCTTTGTTATGCCTTAGCCAAATCTTCTGGCTAGCAGGGACGCTATTTTCTCAGGGCCAAGGATACCGACCATCACTTAGTGACTATGCTTGCCAGTTCTGGCAAGCGTGTTGACGATGTAATGGTCGTTGTCCGAGGCAATTGCGAATTCGATGAGGGTGAAAATCGCCTGGATCCCGTGCCAATACAAAGAGGCGAACCAGGTGGCCGTATAGCTCCTTATTTTTTATTACTATATATTTATTCAGCTTTCATTCTATGTACTTACCGTTTTATTTATGCAGGCAACGATTTGAAGAGAGTTTTGGTTTCAGCCGACAACGCCGTTCTTGCGGAAATTAAAATCGCGCTCCAATTCTTTGGCCATCCAAGCCTTTAGAAACAAGGGAGGGCAGCCCATATTCTTCTAAGATATGAGCCGACTTACACAACGTTTTTGGCAGCCGATAACATTCCAATTCTGAGGGGCAAATAGCAGCTTACGGCCCTTATCTTCCCCAACTTCAGAAACATAAGGCAGATTGGTTTGGAAGCCTCTGATTCGGAGCAGGTGGAAGAACAAGTAGTCGAAGAGGCCACCAAGGAACCGAACCAGTTGGAAGCTGAGGTAGACGAGGCACTAAACTAGGTCTTTGAGGAAGCTGGCCTCAATTCATCCAACCCTCCGTCCACTTCAGGCCGAGGGGACGTCTCTTTTGGAGACATTTTTACAGGCTTAGGAGACCTTCCCGGAGCGTATCCTAAGAATATGGCTAGGGAGTCGCTCACTCAACTTGCCAGAAGGAAAAAGGCCAAAAGGATGGCCGCCCGAAGGAGAGCCGAGGCCATCCGATCGGAAACTCCACCCACTGCCGTCGTTGAGTCCTCTCTACCTGTTATTGAGGAAGAGACGACTCAGACCGAAATGGCCGAGACGGAGCAAATGGAACAAGGGGATCAAGAGGCTGAGCAAAGGAGGGAAAAGTGCCCCGCCAAGCAAGAAGTCATCTCTAGTGAGGACCAAATCGGACTTGGTTGTTCTGTTCACTGTTCAACCAAAGATAAGGAATATACCAATTGCCTCTGATGCTTCGGCTTTGAAGGACCCGGCTGTGGCCTTGAGCATGGCCTCCTCAATTTCCTTGCCAGTTGACAGAGCCACGTTTCGGGCAGAGCCAAATCTACTGTCAATTGCACTTGTCACTCAATCGGCCTTAGTGGTACATTACTTGCCTTATCTGCAGTCTTCCGCCTAGATATATATATATATATAATTTTTTGTAACTCTATTTCCTTGTTTTGTAGATGGTGGGAAGGATAGCCGAAATTGGCCGCCGTCAACATTACACTATAGAACAGATCGGCTTGTTAAAAGCTGAAATTGAAAATGAAAAGAGCACGGCTATGGAAGCCTCTCAAAGAGCCGATTCTGAGGCATCGAAAGTGGTGGAGGAATGTGCGAGAGCCGACTTCGAAGCCGAGAGCGCGAGGAATTCCGACCAACTAAGGCTAGCCGCTGAAGAGAGGGCCAAAGCGAGCGAAGGCGCGCTCAACTTAGCCAAGGAGGTGATCGCCAAGCTAGAAGCTAACTTAGAAGAATTGAGGAAGGCAAAAGAAATAGTCGACTCCGAGATTTCCAAAGCATTCCAAGTTGGGAAGGACGCCGCCTTGGAAAACTATGTGGAGGAAGTGCCCAAGTTCGAGAATCGGGGCTTCAAACACGGCTGGCTCAAAGCCCTCACTGCTGCAAATGTGACATTGGCGCAGTTGATTCCATACGAGCAGGTAGACGTCGAGCCGCTAGAGTCTGACCCCGAAGATTGATTAGGGTGATACTTTGATTTTTGTTAGGCATCTTAGATGCGTAGTTTTTGTAGGTTTTGTTAGTAGATTTTCATTTCTTTACTTGGACTGGAAGTTTAAATGTAAGGTAATTTTCATGTGTAAAATGACTACTATTTGTACTCAATTTATTAATGAAAATTTCCTATGCTTTTCAGTTTACTGTATATACTATTTGCCTTCAATTTCTTAATGAGAATTCCTTATGCTTTTCTATCTACGACATATGAGTAAATTAAACATCAGATAACTTAACCGAATCAGTTAAACATCCTATGCTTGTCTTTGCTATTTAGCCGAATAAATAAACTAATCGGCAGTTAACAATTGGGAAAGGTCCATGAATATTCGATAAAATAACGAGTAAATCGGCTCAAGGCCTCGACGTCTGGCCGATTAGATTAATGAATCTGCCATTGCCCCCAGCTAATGCATGAACTAGAACGCCGAATTCTATTAGTTCATGGAGTGGTTGGGGCACACGAGATGATAGACGCCAGGCCTGTACATTTGGTTGAATAGATTAATGAATCTGCCTTGCCCCAGCGAATGCTGAAACTCACAATCTGATCGGCGCAAGGCCTCGATGTCTGGCCGATTAGATTAATGAATCTGCCCTTGACCCAGCTAATGCATGAACTGGAAGGCCGAATGCTATTAGTTCATGGAGTGGCTGGGGCATACGAGATGATCAGCGCTAGGCTTGTACATTTAGCCGAATAGATTAATGAATCTGCCCTTCACCTAGCTAATGCATGAACTGGAAGGCCAAATGCTATTAGTTCATGGAGTGGCTGGGGCATACGAGATGATTGACGCCAGGCTTATACATTTGGCCGAATAGATCAATGAATCTGTCGTGCCCCAACGAATGCTGAAACTCACAATCTGATCAGCACAAGGCCTCGACATTTGGCCAAGTAGAGCCTGATCGAATCTGGCGAAAGGTTTTAAAATTTAGCATTGATGAGATTGCCTCGGGGATGCTGCACTCGTAAGGAATAAATGGGGTGGGTACTGGGTGTGCGGAGGGGCCATTGTCGCGTGCAGAGCCAATAAATTGAGGGAGGAAAAGAGTAGTGTGGACGATTATGGATGGCAAGAAGGTTATTCTTTAACAGCAGAGGAGAAGGGAGAACACTCGTGGAGTTGGACGCAGAGATGAATCGAGGTGGCGAGCCTACGCGCATGGGGAGTAAGACGTCGAGGGAACGTGAAAAACGCTAGTCCCCGCGTTGTCGAAGTAGGTCACCCAGAAGGAAGAAACAGCAACAGGACAACTCCCCTCTACCACGCTTGAGAGGAGAAACTAGTGCGACGCCACGCTCGTTAAGTTTTGCGATTTTTGTGGGGAACAAACCGATGACGGAAGCTTATTCAATTGCTCACGACCCAAATGTGGCAGTTGAGTTTGTTCAACAAATTTTTCCACCAGAAGTCTAGTAGTTGATGGTCGATTGACTTGATTTCGAAGTGTTTCGGGAGGGCATTCATGGAGCGGTGAAAGAGCTGTATACCTCCTATGAAATTGGCATGCGTCTTCGTATCGCGTGGCGGGAGATAGAGCAGAAGGATGAACGAATTCGAAGCTTAGAAGCTCGTGCGGAGAAGGTTGAGCATGAACTAAGGTTGGTCAAAATTGCCGAGAGAGAATCGGCCGGCCAAGCTAACCCGATTGTGGAAGAAAGGGTGACCTAACGGCTTATAAGTCATGTGATTGCCGATCAAGATACGACAAGCATGTTTGCAATAGAGGCTACAAAGACCAGGGCTTACGAACAACACTTCCATGAGGGCCGAAAAGTTGGGATGCAGAAGACTAAGGAAAAACTCACCAAGGAGGTCTGCCGATGTGAGAATCGTGGATTCAAACACTGGTGGGTCAAGGCTCTCCAGGTCGCAGAGGCTCTCTGGGCAGCAGGCGTTGATTCGGCGTCACCACTATATCAGAGTCATCATTTTCCCTTTGCGGCTTTCGAAGTCGAGAAGAGCGATGACGAGGGGGATGCCGAATAAAACTGAACATATTGTACCGCTCTAACATAGATTGGGAGCGAATTATGTATTATCGATTATTTCAATGAAACATATTATTTTAAATGTTTACATCTTTCAATTTATATTTATAAATTCAGTTATGATCATCTTCCATTTTTCATCAACTACGTTTATGCTTGTCAATCATAATGTTCACGAAAAGCGCGCCGAATTTGGAGGCTTTTAACTTCTCCAATTGTGAAATCCACGAAGGGCGCTCCGAATCTGAAGGCTAACTCGGCCCAAACGTGTCTTGCACGGATGGGGCTCCGAATTCGAAGACTTTTACCTTGGCCAATCGTGAAATCCACGAAGGGTGCTCCGAATCCGAAGGCTTACTCGGCCCAAAAGTGTCATTCACTGATGGGGCTCTAAATTTGGAGGCTTTTATCTTGGCCAATCGTGAAATCCACGAAGGGTGCGCTGAATCCGAAGACTTAGTCAGCCCAAACGTGTCTTGCACGAATGGGGCTCCGAATTCGGAGGCTTTTAACTTGGCCAATCATGAAATTCATGAAGGGTACTCCGAATCCGGAGGCTTACTCGGCCCAAAAGTGTCATTCACTGATGGGGCTCTGAATTCGAAGGCTTTTATCTTGGCCAATCGTGAAATCCACGAAGGGCGCTCCGAATCCGGAGACTTACTCGGCCTAAACGTGTCTTGTATGGGTGGGGCTCCGAATTCGGAGGCTTTTAACTTGGCCAATCATGAAATCCACGAAGGGCGCTCCGAATCTGGAGGCTTACTCGGCCCAAAAGTGTCATTCACTGATGGGGCTCCAAATTCGAAGGCTTTTATCTTGGCCAATCGTGAAATCCACGAAGGGTGCTCCGAATCCGGAGACTTAGTCGGCTCAAACGTGTCTTGCACAGATGGGGCTCCTAATTCAGAGGCTTTTAACTTGGCCAATCGTGAAATCCACGAAGGGCGCTTCGAATCTGAAGGCTTACTCGACCCAAAAGTGTCATTCACTGATGGGGCTCTAAATTTGGAGGTTTTTATCTTGGCCAATCATGAAATCTACGAAGGGCGCTCGAAATCCGGAGACTTAGTCGGCCCAAACGTGTCTTGCACGAATGGGGCTCCGAATTCAGAGCCTTTTACCTTGGCCAATTGTGATATATTCGGCGTCGCCACTATATCAGAGTCATCATTTTCCCTTTGCGGCTTTCGAAGTCGAAAAGAGCGATGACGAGGGGGATGCCGAATAAAACTGAACATATTGTACCGCTCTAACATAGATTGGGAGCGAATTATGTATTATCGATTATTTCAATGAAAAATATTATTTTAAATGTTTACATGTTTCAATTTATATTTATGAATTCAGTTATAATCATCTTCCATTTTTCATCAACTACGTTTATGCTTGTCAATCATAATGTTCACGAAAAGCGCGTCGAATTTGGAGGCTTTTAACTTCTCCAATTGTGAAATCCACGAAGGGCGCTCCGAATCCGAAGGCTAACTCGGCCCAAACGTGTCTTGCACGGATGGGGCTCCGAATTCGAAGACTTTTACCTTGGCCAATCGTGAAATCCATGAAGGGTGCTCCGAATCCGAAGGCTTACTCGGCCCAAAAGTGTCATTCACTGATGGGGCTCTAAATTTGGAGGCTTTTATCTTGGCCAATCGTGAAATCCACGAAGGGTGCGCTGAATCCGAAGACTTAGTCAGCCCAAACGTGTCTTGCACGGATGGGGCTCCGAATTCGGAGGCTTTTAACTTGGCCAATCATGAAATTCATGAAGGGTACTCCGAATCCGGAGGCTTACTCGGCCCAAAAGTGTCATTCACTGATGGGGCTCTGAATTCGAAGGCTTTTATCTTGGCCAATCGTGAAATCCACGAAGGGCGCTCCGAATCCGGAGACTTACTCGGCCTAAACGTGTCTTGTATGGATGGGGCTCCGAATTCGGAGGCTTTTAACTTGGCCAATCATGAAATCCACGAAGGGCGCTCCAAATCTGGAGGCTTACTCGGCCCAAAAGTGTCATTCACTGATGGGGCTCCAAATTCGAAGGCTTTTATCTTGGCCAATCGTGAAATCCACGAAGGGTGCTTCGAATCCGGAGACTTAGTCGGCTCAAACGTGTCTTGCACAGATGGGGCTCCTAATTCAGAGGCTTTTAACTTGGCCAATCGTGAAATCCACGAAGGGCGCTTCGAATCCGAAGGCTTACTCGACCCAAAAGTGTCATTCACTGATGGGGCTCTAAATTTGGAGGCTTTTATCTTGGCCAATCATGAAATCCACGAAGGGCGCTCGAAATCCGGAGACTTAGTCGGCCCAAACGTGTCTTGCACGAATGGGGCTCCGAATTCAGAGCCTTTTACCTTGGCCAATTGTGAAATCCATGAAGGGCGCTCCGAATCTGAAGGCTTACTCGGCCCAAAAGTGTCATTCACTGATGGGGCTCCGAATTCGGAGGCTTTTATCTTCGAACTAAAATTTCATATAGTGAGATAAGAAGTCTTGCATTATAAAAGTGAAAGTTGTACACGGCGAACATTCAAAACAACTTATCATGCCTCACAAGTCGGGTTAATGATAAAATTTATGCAAATGCGTGGAATTCCAAGGACGTGGTTGACTTCTCCCAGACATGTCTTTGAGCTGATAAGCCCCTGTTCCCGCGATTGAATCGATCTGATAGGGGCCATCCCAGTTAGGACCTAGTTTTCCGTCAGCCAGATTCCTGGCAGCTGGAAGTACTTTCTTGAGGACCAATTCTCCTGGTTTATAGTGGTGTAGCTGAACACGTTGATTATATGACTTAGCAAATTGTTGCTGGTACCATGCCATGGATGCAAGGGTACGGTCTCGTCATTCTTCAATCAGAGTCAAATCCGAGGCCAACATCATATCATTTCGGCCCATATCAAAAACTTTCGATTTCAAGGTTGGGAGGCCGATCTCCAGGGGGATGATTGCCTGGGTTCCGAAGCATAAAGCAAATGGTGTTTCCCCAGTGGATCGCCTCAGAATAGTGCGATGAGCCCACAACACACTCGGCAATTCTTCGACCCATCTGCCTTTAGCTTTCGCCAGCCTCTTCTTGATGCCGTCCAAGATGGCTTTGTTGGAGGCTTCAGCTTGACCATTGCTCTGTGGATAAGCCGGGGTGGAGAAATAGGGCCGAATACCATACGTGCTACATAATTCTCGGTAGACGCCATAATCAAACTGGGTGCCATTGTCTGAAATGAGTGCTCTTGGAATGCTGAATCGTGTTATGATATTCTTCCATACAAAACACCTAACATTAGTATCTCGAATGTGTGTTAGTGCCTCCGTTTCGACCCATTTTGTGAAGTAATCTATCGCGACAATCAAGAATCGCTTGTTCCCTAGGGCCCGTGGCAATGGCTCGATGATATCAAGCCCCCATTGAGCGAACAGCCAAGGACTAGTGATTGAGCTCAACTCCTCAGCACGCAAATGGGTTAAAGGGGAAAACTTTTGGCACTGTTCACATTTCTTGACGTAACACTCGGCATCAGCTCTCATGGTCGGCCAGTAGTACCACTGTATTACAGCTCGATGAGCCAAAGAACGCCCACCAGAATAGGCACCGCAACTACCTTTGTGTATTTCAGTCAAGAGTTCTTTGACTTTATCCGGATGAACACATTCTAGGTATGGACCAGAAAGGGATTTTTTGTAGAGCTTTCCCTGCGGATCTAAGTAATATCGCAGGGCTTTGTTTCGCAGTTTGTGCCCTTCTTTCTTGTCCGTCGGGAGCTGTTTGGAAGATAGAAATGCAGTGATGGGGTCCATCCAACTTGGACCTGATTCTATGATATTGATTTGAATTGACTCTGAGGGGCAATGCTCGGCTCAGGGATGAATCCTACTTCAATTGTCCGTTTAATTTTTGAGCTAATAGCGGAGGGTAGGTAAGCCAGGGCGTCTACATGTGTGTTCTGATCCCGGGGTCACTTGATTTAGTTCATGATGGTCGAATTTTGCTAGCAAAGAATTCGCCGTTTTCATGTAAGCTGCCATACGGTCATTTTTGGCTGCGTATTCCCCCTTCAATTGGTTGATTACTAGCTTTGAGTCGCAAAAGATAAGCAGACGTTGAGCACCAAGGAGAAGTGCATTTCATAAGCCAGTTAACAATGTTTCGTATTCGGCCTCATTGTTCGATGCTTCGAAGCCTGGTTTGACAGCCTGCTCAATTATTGCCCCGTCAGGAGCCATGTTCACTACGCCCGCCCCACTGCCACATTGGTTGGATGATCCGTCACAATACAACTGCCAAACGTCCCCAACATAAATTCTCCAGTTCAGCTTAGGTTGAATTTGATTAGACTTAAAGTTGGTGAGGCATCCAGTGAATTCGGCCACAAAGTCGGTGAGCACTTGCCCCTTGATTGAGGTTCTGGGCAGAAATTGAATATCGTACTGGCCAAGTTTGAGAGCCCATTTTGAAACGCGTCCTAATGCTTCTGCACTACGAAGTACTGATCGGAGGAGGTAGTCCGTTAGTACCCCAATGGTATGCCCCTGAAAGTAATGCATCAGTTTTCTTGCTGCCATGACGAGAGCAAGGACGAGTTTTTCCAACGGAAGGTAACGTGTTTTGGTGTCAACCATTGCTTTGCTCACATAACAAACTGGCCGCTGTTCCCCCAATTCTTCTTTTAACAGTACGGCGTTGACGGCCTGGTCGAAAATTGCCAGATATAAAATGAGCAGATCACCTGCCGAAGGTGTTGTCAAGAGTGGAACTAACTGGAGGTAAGTCTTCAAACCGTCCAAAGCAGCTTCGCACTCAGGGGTCCATTCAAAAGCTTTACCCTGCCGAAGGGTATGAAAGAATTGTCGGTAGCGATCTGTGGAATGACTGATGAACCTATTAAGTGTGGCGGCCATTCCCACCAACTTTTGAACCTCTTTGACCGACCGAGGAGAGACGAGTTCTAGAATTGCTATGATTTTCCTTGGGTTGGCTTCGATTCCGCGATGGTTAACAATGCAGCCAAGGAATTTGCCGGATCCGATGCCAAATGCATATTTGGAAGCATTCAGCTTCATTTTGTATTTACGAAGAATGCCGAATCTCTCTTCCAGATTGGCTGGATGAGTTTTCTCTTCTTTGGACTTGACCACCATATCGTCAATGTACACTTCCATAGTATGGCCGAATTGCTCCTTGAACATGGTAGTGACTAGTCTTTGGTAGGTTGCCCCCGCATTCTTCAGCCCGAAAAGCATAACCTTATAGTAATAGGTTCCTCTTGGGGTGAGGAATGCAGTTTTGTCTTGGTCCTCCAGATGCATGGCAATTTGATGGTAGCCTCTGTAGACATCCAGGAAGCTCATACGTTGATGACGTGCCGTTGCATCTACGAGTTGGTCTATTCTGGGAAGGGGAAAGCAATCCATGGGACAAGCTTTGTTTAAGTTCGTGAAATCCACACAAACACGCCAAGTTCCATTTTTCTTCTTTACAACCACAGTGTTCGACAACCATGTAGGATAGGTCACTTCGCGGATTGCCCCGGTATCAAGCAACCGGTCAACTTCTTCAACAACAGCAGCAGTGTGTTCCGCGGCTGAACGCCGGCTTTTCTGGATAATCGGCTTACATTTGGGATCAACGTTTAAGCAGTGCTGGGACACAGATGGATCCACTCCCGGCATCTCATAAGGTGACCATGCAAATACATCAAGGTTGTCGAGTAAGAAGGAAATTAGCTCCTGCATGTCGACTTTATTCAGGTAAGTGCCGACCATGAAGAACTTTTCAGAATTTTCGTCAATTTTGACCCGTTCTAGGGCTCCGGTTGCCTTTTCACTTGGGAACCGCCCAACATCGTCGAGGCTCTCTTGATCCGGCACCTCAATTGAATTCACTTTCAGCTCTCTTGGTGTCTTTGCGGCAAGAAGATAGCATGCTTGCGTCGATTTCTGGGAACCTCGAATTTGCTCAATGCCGCATTCAGTCGAAAAGCGAAGTAGTTGATGATAGGTGCTTGGCACGGCCTGCATGTTGTGCAGCCAAGTTCATCCCATGATGAGATTATACGACAAAGGAAGCTTGACAACAAAAAATTCTACATCCACTGATCGGGAGCTCGCCCAAACTGGTAGTATGATTTTGCCCAATAGATATTCCGGATTAGCGTTGAAGCCAAATAATGGATAATGAGCTGGAGACAGGTCCGATTCAGTGAAGCCGAGTTTGACGAAGGTCTTGTAGTACATAACTTCCAAAGTACTCCCCTGGTCAATGAGAACACGTTCAACGGTGAACCAGTTTATGCGTGGTTCGATGACCAAGGGATCATTGTGGGAGAGCGTTACGCCGACCAAATCAGAATCATTGAAAGTAATACTCGCAGCTTCATGGGGTCGTTTCACTGGTGTGATTTGCTTTTGGTGGTTAGGGTGCGACTGAATTGTATGTACCGTGGATGCCATCGGCAAGCTGTATGTCATATGGATTACGCCGAGTGGAGTTGAATCCTGTCATAAAGCAACTGTTTTGGTTTAGTTGTTCTTTCGGACGTGTTGCTTAAGCTGACCATCTTGTACCAACTCCTCAAGGTGATCCTTTAGCGCATAACATCTGTCGGTATCATGATCGTGGTCTTTGTGATATTCGCACCGCCTATCCTGTCTCCTCGTGTCTGGAGGTCTCACCATCTTGGGTGGCCATTTAAAGAACGGAAGGTGTTGAACTTTAGATATAACCGTGCTGATCGGTTCCGACAACTCCGTATATTTCTTGTCCGCGTGCCTTATGCGCCTACTATCCATCACTACAAGAAATTGCACTTTTGGCAATTACTTTTAGTGACGACGTCAATTTTTCATAGCTAAAAGTATATTTTTGGCGACACAGTGATGAATTTCGTTGGTAAAAATAGTCCTTTACCGACGCAATTTACCACCGTCGCTAAAAAAGCATAACATTCACTAAGTGCCAAAATTATTAGTTGGCGCCAAAATTTCAAAAATTTTAGCTACGAGACTTTTTTTTAACAACACAATGAGCGTTGCTATTAGTGTGCTTACTTTTGGAAACGACAAGTTGGTGTGGGCAAAGCATTAAACATTTAGCGACGATAGCACTATTCGTCGGTAAAAGTTTTGGTAGTAGTGATTTCTATTTTTATTATAACTTTTGAAAGAGTTTTAAATATTCTAGTTATTGAATTATAAAATTAAAGTGATCATTGAATTAGATCACAAAATGAACCTATGAAGCTCAAACATACTTTTAAGTTGACAGGGCTCATTTGAGATAATTTAAACTTTTCCAGAGAATGTGGTTAAATCATCAATTTCAATATGTTTGATTTTATTTTTAGAAGCTAGTTTCAAAATTTTTTTCTCTAAAAAACTAAAAACAAAATTGGGAGGAAAAAAAAATACTTATTACACTACTAGAAAAATAGGTATATGAAACGAAACTTTTTGCGATGGAATAATTATTCATCGCAAAAAGTAACTTTTTGCAACGGTCAATACCCAGTTACCAATAGTCACTTTTTGCGATGGCAATTACTATTTCAAAGAGAGAAAAAAATATATAAATTTTTTTTTTTTGGCCATGGCCTTCGTCGTGCCGTCGCTAATCCACACCAAAAAAAAAAAAAAAAAAAAAAAAAAAAAAAAAAAAACCTCATTCTTTTTGTGAAGCCCTAGGTGCCCAAAATTCCCCAATTTTATCAAATCTTGGTGCCTCTGATTTTTCTTTTTCCCTCTATCTCATTTTCACGCTCAACTCTATCTCCCTCTCTCTCTCTCTCTCCATCTGCATATTCCATCTTCGTGCGACTCAAAATCACTCCCATTCCGCCGGCAAGGGCTCAAATTTGTAGAGCATCAATGTCGAAGCCACCGTTGCTCATTTCCACTGTCGCTCATCATTGCACATCATCGCATGGCCACCGCCACTCACCATTGCCTACCACCACCACCATTGATATCACCATCGCAAACCAGCAACCATTCTCTTCTTATCTCACAACACGATACATCATCGGAGCACTACCCCCGAGTATGTCATTTATATTTCCCTCTCTCTCTCTCTCTCTGTATCTTTTTATCTCTATCTCTGTTCGGCCTCTAGGGTTTTTTTTTGTATACCTTCAACCAAACCCACCCCGAAATCGACCCACCTACCGCCATGGACGAATGACTGGAATTTTGAAGTTTTTTTTATATTTTTTTTTATTTTTATGATATGATGATCTTGATTCATGGATTCAAAATATCAGATGGGGTTTATTAATCTTGTATTTTGGTTGTGTTTTTTTACAATGCTTCACACATGTTTGCCTAAATTCCTCACTCAAACTATATATTATTTTTCTATTTCTCTAGTTTTTTGTTTTTTTCTTCTTGTTTTGGGCTTGTGTTTTTTTCCCACTCATATTTTCCTATCTATATATATCGAGTTTTAGGCGAAATCCAATTTTTTAGCAGATTGGAATTTGACATTGAAATGGTTTTTCTTTACTTTTAAGCTAAATTTTTGATAACCCACTTTCACACCTTCTGCACTTTCTGCTTCAGCAATCTGATTGTGGATGTCTCTTCTCTTCTTACTAGTGATTATTAGTTGTCCATGGTGCAAATTCCAATCACCGACCTCAATATTTTCTCGCCATTATCTCTATTTTGAACAACACCTCATGATCTGGATCCCCTATTCGATTGCCTCCAGTCATCCATGATTTTCTCGAGCCTCGCATTCTCAATGTTAGGTAATTAAAGTAATGTTGTGCTTGATTTCATTTGTATTTTGCTGTTATAAATTCAATTCTAGTTAGATTTTTTGTTTCATTCTTTGCTAATTGGAAGTGTTATGATCTAATTAGACAAAAGATAAAGTTCTATTCTAGTTAGCATTTTTGTTTAATTCTTTGTTTGATCGTTAAACAAGAAAGTGTTATGATCTAATTAGACAAATTAACGTGTTTTCATTTCATGTTGATATATGCATCTTAGTTCAGATTCAAAGATGATTCGACTCTAGTTATTTATTTATTTATTTTTTTAATTCTTTGCTAATTAGTTTTTGTTTGATTGTTAGATGAGAAGTGTTATGATTTAATTAGACAAATTGTTGTGCATTCGTTTCATGTTGATATATGCATCTTAGTTCAAATTCAATCTGCTTTCGCACCTCTGGTTGATTTTTTTTTTTTTTAATTTTTTATATATCTTTTCCGGAAACGTCAGTGTCTTTCAATGTGAAATTGCAATGCATGTATGTACACTGCATTTGATAAATTAAGGTCTGTCATCAACCTCCATGACTCTGTCGATTTCATGTAATTATAATATATATATATATATTTTTTGTGTTATTTATGGTGATTAAATTTCATTTAATTTGATTATCTTTCATTTATTTCTTTAGCACACTCTAATTATGGATAATGAGAATTTGGGATTAGGTTTTGGTCAGAGCAAAGTTTTTCTCGCATTCTGTTCTTTAATAGGCTTTTTTGGTACTTGGAAAGAAATTAACCTTTTGCCTTTTCTTTTCGGCTTTTGGTTTACTTTTCCACTCTATTTGGTTATTCAATTATTTTAATTGAACAAATAAAATTAAGAGTAATAAATCTAAATACCCAGCTGATAAAAGAGTACAAACTATATAAATTACATCTTGAATTAAAGAATTTCCATTACAATAGGGACATTTTGAAAGGGCATACTCAGTTACATAGGCTTAGTGCTTCTTCTTTATTGCATTTATTGGACTGATTCAACAACACTAGAAAGACATTACAACAAACTATATCATTCACATTTATGCATCTGCTCTTGTAATAACATTCACCCCCATAATAGTTATAGATGCAACTTTTGCTTCATTGTAGCTTTAGATTCTTCATATGCCTGCGGATGGAAAAAAAGAAATGGGGAGGACAAAAGTAGTGTTAGTTTTTTTAAGAAACATTATGCATATACTGATAGGAAATAAGATTTTAAATCTGAAATTGCATATATTAATTTGGTGCATTGGATCAGCAACTGCCCAGCTTTTAAATTTGCACATATTTATGGGTCCATGGGAAACCGAGTATACTTTGCACCTCACTTTATGTTCCGACCCACAAAGTGATATACAGCGAGAGACCGAATATTTGTGTTTTATCTGATGCATACCAATTCACCTTAGCCTATTTGTCTCATTTGGATCGTAAGAGGACAAAAATGGTAACTAAGTATTCGGACTAATATTGGCAGATTAGGTTCTATTAGAAATGGCCAAACGGTCAAAAATCAAGCCTTTGCGGTGAGCTAAGGTGTTTTTCAAGTAATTTAGGTCCATAATTTAGTGATTTTCCAGTTTTATGAAAGCTTTGTTTATGTAATTACATTATGGTTTCCATTTTTTTGACATATTTTTTTTCTTCTCTCTCTAGTATTCAAATATGGGTTTAATTCAAAACTTTCATTTTTAGTATTTTTTTTTATTTAATTATTCAGTGTTAAGTTAGGAAATTGAAATATTTTTCATTTCCTAGTCAAATTAATAGTTTTTACTATTAGAAATAAGGTTGTATGTTTTAGGGCTATTTAGTTTTTAGGTTGATTATTAATAAAATTCAAATAATAGTTATCTAAGTTGTGTTTGTTTGGGATTTTTCTTGTTTCGTTATCTCTTCTCTCACGCGCTTCATATAAAGTTTGTGCTTGTATGAGCATAAGCAAACAGTAGAACATTTGACTTTGTTTTCTTAAATATTAAGGCAAAGATTAACCTAGTGGTGGCTATTAAGCTTGTGTGCATGGCTTTCTAAATCAGCACCTTTGGGCAAGGCACTACAAGAGTGATGATCTAAGCTTTGGGTTATGGTCCTTTAGCTTTATTTGCATGCGCTTTAAGAGTGATGATCTAAGCTTTATTTTTGTGGGTTTTAAGGGTTTGTGGTTATTCATGACTGTATATGCCCTGTTGTCTGTTAAGAGTTCTCATTTTTTGTGCTAAAGTTTCATGTCTTAAAGCCTCATCAGGAGTTGTAAATGTATTGAGAGTTTCATATGCTAAAAGTTTCTTTATCTGCAACTTTTTTCTCATTTTAACAACCAATACTATCTTTTTGCTTTGTGGAGTTTGTTTGATATGTATATATAGTGCTCTTCGCAGCTATTCTTTATCAGAGCGCCTTCGGTAGCCTAAAAACTCACCATAGAACCCAAGTAGTTGTTAAACGTTGTGGCGAGGTAAGTTGTTTCAGCTTGAGGAGGGCTCATAATGCTCCAACTAGAGTTTTTAATTTCTCGTTCCAGTGTCCCCTGTTCCAATGATTTCAATTGTCGATAGTGTGATTTGAGTTTGAACAAATGTTCTGCATTTTTCCCTTATTTTTTTATTTTTGTTTTCGGACTTGTTTCTCCATGCTACTGCTGGTGGCACGTTATGGCCTATCAAATTTGTTTTTCTTATACCCATACTCAAGCCCTTCTTTATATACGATGTTTTTATGGTTGCAAGAGCAATATTAGGTAAATGTTGCCTAGTGATGTTTCTAATTCTCGGTTACAGAGTCTTAGTGAGGTTCCAATATTTTTTTTAAGAGTTAATAATTTCTAGTAACATATTCTTAAGAGTTGTTGAAACCTGTTATGATGTTGTCGACCACTTAAAGATTATGCCTGTCTTTGGAGTTTTGAGACCCATTCATTGTTTAATGCCTTCCTTTTTTCGTTTTTTTACTTTCTTTCTTTGCTGCCTGGAATTTATACAGCAATCTTAATTTCATGATATTCACATCTTCCAGTTGTTGTCATAGTTTTTTCAGTTGTTGTTCAATTATTTCCTTAGGGTGTTAAAGTTTTCTGATTGGTTCAATAGGTTTCAACTTTGTATTCTTTTCATCTGGTTTGGAAGCATTTACTAGATATGGCTTCATTTCTATGATTTTCGTCAGATGTTTTTACAACTTTAGATGTCTTTTGGTTGTCTTCAGGTTAGAGCACTGGGCTGTTGTAAACTTTTCGACTCGGTGCGACATACGTGGCCTTGTTAGAGATCTAATCAAATGTGGAGACATGAAAGGAATTGTACATTATGTCATTCTCTATTTCTTGTTTCCAAATTTTGTTGATTGTTTGATTTAGTAATGCTGCTGATTAAATGCCATTCAGATTATTATGTAATTTAGTTCTAGTTATATTCCTCTGATTATGATTACAACTCCATTGAGCCAAAACAAGACTCTCCCTTTCAATTTCAGGGAGCTTTTACTGGATTTCTATGTTAGTTCGGGGAAAAGGAAGCCTGATCAAATTATCATATTCAGGTAATTATTTCTTCTCCATTTGGCCAATGGCAAGTATGTTCACTGCATCATACTTGGATTATTATCTGCTCTACTCTCTAATTTTGCTTTAAGAAATAATGGCATGAAAATAAAATCAGAGAGCACAATAAAGATACAGAAATAGTTGAGAAGCAACTGATGGAGAAGATGTTAGATGATATTAACAGAGAACTACCTTTTTATTGAGGGAAATTTGAGATTGGAATAAAATTAATCCGGACTCTGTTTGTCACGAGTAATAGTTTTATTGGGATGATGGAATAAAATTGTACATCAGAGTATCACATGCATCTTACATGAACTCATAAATTTGTGAAGTATTTCTGTTGGACTTGTGGGTACGGGTGTGAAATACGTGTCCGACATGTCTAGTTGGACATGTACCAAACAGGAATGTTTGTGTTGGAGTTTATCATGCATAAAATGCTGATGTTAGTTTGTAAACATTTCATTTTTAAGAGATGAAAGAAGTATTTAAAAAAAAAATGAAATCTAGCAGTTTCTGAGTGTCATTGGGCATGAAATTAAATGAATTTGACACCTAAACACATGCTTGCATTCAACACCTGTTCACAAATCTATGTAATGTATCATTCGTTACTTAAATTTTGTACGCTGTATTGCTCCATACCCTGTTAGATTTGATAAGTCTCTGCATCATAAAATTTTTGCACTGTGACTTGTGGATGGACTCATGCAATGTGTTACTTGTTTAGTCTAATCTGATTTTAAAATTACTCAACTACACCCAATTAGCAACTCTTCAGTCTTGCTAATAGATTATGTTGATAGCACATCACTTTTATGACAGTTGTGTTGTTCATGTGGCACAATTTGAGCGCCTTACTGAAGTAACAATGCCCGAATGCTTCCCTAGTCCATGTAAAAATTGGTTTCTAATTTTGGTTAATTAATTTGAATCTTTCAAATGGAGTCATAGAACTTTTTACAAGATTGTATGAAGTTTATTTGTTTTACATGGCACATTAAGGTCTCTTTTGCATACCTAGTGTGAGTGCATCACTGTGCCCACTGGGTTTTAAAGAGATTAAGAGCAACTCTGAGTGAATCTCCAAATTCTCAAGGAACCATTTTCTGTAGCCTCTGCAAAGGGGAATGTTACGTGGCACACGTTACATGCAATTGTTTGTAGCAATCTCATTTGCCTCTTTCATGGTATCAGATCTTCATTCGTTCTAACTTGCTGTATATGTTATTTCTTTTGATGAATTTAATATTGCTTTTTACATTATTACATTTGGCACAATCATTCTATTTAGTTCCAATTGAATATGCACATCTAAGGAATCTACTTCTTAACATTTAAAAATGTTTTTAAAGTTAACTGAGGATTTCAATCAGTATTTTTGTCATTAATCCTTCTACTACAATGATAAAATGGGGGTGATTTATTTTTATCATCCCATTTACAATCTAATCATTTTATTTTCTTTATACGTGTCTGAATAACTTATCATTTTGTTGATTAGTGCTACTGACATTACTTTTGAAATATAGAGATTGAGTTCTGCAATTGCCTATGTCAGAGAAACTGTATTATTTTTGTACGAGGGGACATATTGGAAATGGAAAATGTAGCTAAGAAATTTGAGCAGGTGAAATAAATATTAGAGGAGGTTGGGCAACATATAAAATTTAAGAGTGAGAATATGATCTCTAGCATAAAAGATGAATACATTCCCTATTGCGAGGTAAAGAACCACGAACACTATCCGGGCTTTGTCAAGCTGTTTTTACTTTGTATATTTGCATTTATGGGTTAGGCTATTTTTCTTTTCTCCTAATGTACCCGAGGCAGAGACAAAATCCTGATCAAGTGATCGTGACAAAGATTTCAGGAAGCAAATCAGGGTCTCTCTCCTTTATGGTATCTTTAGACAGCAAACTACATCATCATTCGAGTGTAAATGGTAAAAATCAGATTATCATGGAAGGAAGTTGCCCCGGTAAAAGAATTCCGCCAAAATTCAATGGAAGCGACAATCCAAAGGGTATTCAGTTTTCTGCAATTCTTGATTTGCAGATTAGTGATGTGGGTACTATAAATGTTTTGGATGACAATAAGTTGAAGATTGAGGGTTCAGATTGGGCTGTTATGCTTCTCGTAGCTTCATCTTCATTTGATGGGCCATTCACTAAACCTTCAGATTCAAAAAAAGATCCTATTTCAGAGTCTCTAAGCACATTCAATTTAATTAAAAACTTGTCATATGCTGATCTTTATTCACGGCATGGTATCTTGTAATTTTCTCCTTGATGCAAGTGCATAGTGAAATCTTCTTTCTTTTTTTTCTTCCCCTTTAAGAAATTAGCTTCTAAGAGAGATGGGAGAGAGTTGGAAAGATAGAATTTTTAAGCCATAAAAACAGCAATATTGCCTTTCAATCTGTACTTCATTTTATATTAGTCTTCTGATGTAACATAATTTCTCTGCTTCCTGTTGATAAAAAAGCATATGTATTTTTGCATCCACTAATGTGACCTTTTCCTTTTTAACTCTCCAGTGGCGCTCAACACTTGAATATTAATCTTCAAATGAACTATTGGCCCTCCCTTCCATGCAACCTTCATGAGTGCCAGGAGCCCTTATTTGATTACATTTTGTCTCTGTCGGTCAATGGAAGTAAAACTGCCAAAGTAAGAATATCTTTCACTTATCAAACATTAACGGTCCTTATGAACTGTTGTTTTATTCATTTTGTGTGATCACATGTGGTATTGTGTATATTTGTATATTTGTTTTTCTGCAAGCCATCATTTGGAGCTTAGTATTTTTTATTTTTTTTGAAAGACTGAATAAGTATAAAATATGTATGTATGCATATAAAATTTGTACATCAAAGTAGTTAGGTAGGTCAAGACCCAAGATGAACTCTGTGATTGGTGTTTTCCATGATAAATTGTTCTATTTAAGCATTCTATATTCTTTATAAACACTATTGTTTTTATTTAGTCACAGAATGTGTAAGTTTTTGAGAAGAAAAACAGAGAAAATGAAGAATAGAAATTGAATGAAATGAAAGAATAAAAGCAAGAAATGATAAAATCTGATATGATGCAGCAAAGAGGAATACACTTCATTCATTCTGGTGCATTACATTTATAGCAAGAATATCTGAACTGAAAAGATAATGAATCCCAAAAATTATGGTAACAACCAAGATTTCTGATAACACTAACAATATCCTAAAGAATAGGACTTATTGACTGGAAAAACAAATTCTAGTTATTGACTGAAACTAATCAAAGAAAACTTCAATGTGGCAGTCCTGAAGCAAATTATTAACACTCCTCCTTGCTTTAGGCACTGCAAATTCCAATCATCTTCCTTAGTAACTCGAACTTGCCAGCTGGAAGTGGCTTTGTGAACAAATCTGCCAGCTGATCTTCAGACTTGCAGTAAGCAAGTTTCACTTTTCCAGTTTGTTGCACTTCCCTCAAGAAGTAGAGCTTGATGTTGAAGTGTTTTGTTTTTCCGTGAAATACTGGATTTCGTGAAATTGCAATTGCTGCTTGATTATCAACAAAAATCTCAATACCTTCATTTTGCACCATGTGTAAATCAGATAGAACTTTCCTTAGCCATAGAGCTTGGTTTGCTGCTGCAGTTGCTGCAATAAACTCTGCTTCTGCAGTGGATTGCGCTACAATCTCTTGTTTCTTTGAACACCATGAAAAAACACCTGAGCCTAGGTTGAAACAGTATCCTGAGGTACTTTTCATGTCATCAACAGAACCACCCCAATCACTATCTGAAAAACCACTCAACTTGAAGTTCTGACTCTTCTCAAACTTGACACCACAATCAAGACTGCCCTTAATAAACCTTAAGACTCTTTTTGCTGCTCTTAAATGCACTTCACTAGCACAATGCATAAAACGAGATAAGAGACTTACAGCAAATAGAATATCAGGTCTTGTTGCTGTAAGATACATCAAGCAACCAATCAAACTTCTGTAATAGCCTTCATCAACTTTGCTAGCACCATCTTCTTTGCTCAGATTCTCTTTTTGACCCATTGGTGTGTTTATTGCTTTGCACTCCTCCATCTGAAATTTCTTCAAAATTTCCTTTGCATACTTCTTCTGACAGATGAAAACTTCATTTTGGCTTTGCTGGACCTCCAAGCCAAGAAAGTAAGTCATAAGACCAAGATCTGTCATCTCAAAGACCTGCATCATCTCTTGTTTAAACTCCTCAATCATCTGTGTATTATCTCCTGTTACCAAAAGGTCATCAACATAAAGAGATACAATAAGAACATAACTACCCTTTTGTTTAACATAAAGAGTAGCTTCAGATAAGCTTTTTGTGAAGCCTAAGCTTAGCAAATGTTCATCAATCCTGCTGTACCAAGCTTTTGGAGCTTGCTTTAGGCCGTAAAGAGCCTTTTTGAGCAAATAGACCTTATCCTCTTCACCTTGCACAACAAAACCTTCAGGTTGTTCCACATAAATTTCTTCTTGTAAAACACCATTTAGAAAAGCTGATTTGACATCTAGCTGAAACACTTTCCAGCTTTTTTGTGCTGATAAGGCTAACAACAACCTGATAGTGTCTAGTCTAGCAACAGGAGCAAACGTTTCAGAATAATCAACACCAAAAATTTGAGCATAGCCCTTGACGACGAGCCTTGCTTTGTGTTTGTTGATGGAGTTATCAGCATTTAGCTTCATTCGGTACACCCACTTTACTCCAATGATCCTTCTGCCTTCTGGTTTGTTAACTAATTCCCAAGTTTTGTTTTTATGAATCATTGACATCTCCTCCTCCATTGCTTTCTTCCACTTCGGGTCTTTAAGAGCTTCTTCATGATCAGCAGGTTCACATAATGCTACATTACATCTTTGATAGATGTCTGAAAGTGATCTTGTTCCTCTAACTGGTGGATCATCAACCAATTTATTTTCCCACTGGTCTGTTGTCTCCTCCTCAAAAGAATTGCTTCTAAATTCTTCTAAAGGTCTGTTAGTTTCTTGTGAATTTTCCCAGTCCCATTGCTCATCCTCATTGAAGTGAACATCTCTAGTTATCACCATTTTTCTTGTTTGAGGATGATATACTTTGTAGGCTTTAGAAATTGTGCTATAGCCAACAAAGATACCTGGAATTGCTTTTTTGTCAAGCTTGTCTCTCTTAACCTGTGGAACATGGACAAAACACAAACAACCAAATACTTTAAGAAAACTTAGTGAAGGTATATACCCATACCAAGCTTCAAATGGAGTTTTGTCTTCAACGGCTACACTTGGAAGCTGATTTTGCAGAAATATTGCTGTATTGGCTGCCTTTGCCCAGAAACTTTTTGGCAACCCCTTCTCATGCAGCATGCATCTAGCCATCTCCATGACATATCTGTTCTTCCTTTCACTCACTCCATTTTGCTGTGGAGTGTAAGGAGCAGTGAGCTGATGTTCTATGCCAGCTTCATCACAAAACAGGTTAAATTCTGCAGAAGTGTACTCTTTTCCATTATCAGACCTTAAGATTTGAATTTTGCAACCGCTTAAATTTTCCACCATTTTTTTAAACTTCCAAAATACTCCAGCAACTTCAGACTTGAACTTTAGGAAATAAATCCAACACATTCTTGTAAAATCATCAATGAAAAGAATGTAATACCGGCTATCTTGAAGAGATGGTGTTCTTTGAGGTCCTCCCACATCTGTATGAACTAGTTGCAACTTCTGTGTTGCTCTCCAGGATGATTTAGGAAATGGTTTCCTACTTTGTTTACCAAATTGACAAGCATGACAATTTGGCAAGTGATCAACCAGAACCGGTAATCCTCTTGTCACTTCATCTTTCTTCATCTTGAGCATTCGTTGAAGGTGACAATGCCCAAGCCTTTTGTGCCAGACTTCAGTGATGTTGACATTGGTGGAATAAGCTGTGTGCTCCTCCTCCGTAGGATCAAATAAGAAGCTTTTCCCTTTCATTTTGACACGTAAAATCTCCTTTCCAGCGGCATCGTAGATGTGACAATACAAGTCTTCAAAGGACACCTTAAATCCTTTTTCAATTAACTGGCCAACACTCAGCAGATTTTGATCAATATCGGGTACATAAAGAACATCTGAAATAGTTTTTGTACCTGAACTAGTTGTCATTGCAATGGTTCCTTTTCCTTTTGCAGCGATGTAACCACCATTCCCTATCCTGACTTTAGTCATTGCAGTAGCCTTTAACTCCTTAAAAAGAGTTTTGTCAAAGGTCATATGGTTTGTACAACCACTGTCAATGAGCCAACTTTCTGAGGAGACCTTTGTAGAGAAACACGTTGCCACAAACATCTGATCTTCTTCATCTTGATCAGCTACATGGTCTTCTTCCTCTGGTTTCTGAGATTTGCTTTTGCAAATCACAGCTTCATGTCCAAGCTGATTGCACTTGCTACACTTTGCATTAGGCCTCTTCCAACACTTGAATGGAGAATGACCCATTTTGCCGCAGTGTTCACAGGGCGGGAAATTTCTCCTTGAGCTTCCACCTTTGTTTCGAGTGCGACTACTTGAACTACTCCCAGAACTTTCCTGTTGGTGTTTGACTGACAAGGCTCCTTCTACGATACACTCTTGTCTCATAAGTCTCCTTTGTTCTTGAGCCTGCAAAGCACTCAATAGTTCTGCCAAGGTGATCTTGGACAGATCTTTAGTATTTTCCAAGGTGGTTATTGAGGCTTCATATGTTTCAGGCACCGTAACAAGAATTTTGTCAACAATTCTTGAATCATCAAATTTAGTGCCAAGAAGCCTTACCTTGTTGGCAATGCCAAGCAATCTGTCTGAATATTCTTTGATTGTCTCAACATCTTTCATCTTTTGCAGCTCAAATCCCCTTATTAGATTGAGTGCTTGCATTCCTCGTATTCTTTCATCTCCTGCATATTCCGTCTTCAGATGCTCCCAGATTTCTTTTGCTGATTTGAGATTCATGATCTTCGTGAGAATTGTCGTTGAAACACCAGCAAACAACGCTGCTTTGGCCTTTGATTTTCTGGTCTTCTTCTCTTTGTGGCTTTTCATCTGAGCTACCGTCGGATTGTTTGGCAGCGGAGCAACTTCGTAATCTTCTTCGATGGCTTCCCATAGATCCAAAGCCTCCAAATAAGTTTCCATTCTAACAGCCCAAAGTTGGTAATTTTCTCCATCAAAAATATGTGGAGCAGCTTGAGAAAAATTGGGGAAATCAGTTTTTGCTTCCATGGATACTCACAGATCCCGTAAGAACCTGGCTCTGATACCAATTGTAAGTTTTTGAGAAGAAAAACAGAGAAAATGAAGATTAGAAATTGAATGAAATGAAAGAATAAAAGCAAGAAATGATAAAATCTGATATGATGCAGCAAAGAGGAATACACTTCATTCATTCTGGTGCATTACATTTATAGCAAGAATATCTGAACTGAAAAGATAATGAATCCCAAAAATTATGGTAACAACCAAGATTTCTGATAACACTAACAATATCCTAAAGAATAGGACTTATTGACTAGAAAAACAAATTCTAGTTATTGACTGAAACTAATCAAAGAAAACTTCAATGTGGCAACAGAATGTTACAGGTGAACTATGAAGCAAATGGTTGGGTTGCACATCAGGTGTCAGATATACGGGCAAAAACATCTCCTGACCGAGGTCAGGCTGTTTGGGCTTTATGGCAAATGGGTGGAGCATGGCTTTGTACTCATCTATGGGAGCATTATACTTATACTATGGACAAAGTAAGATTTGCTTATACTTATAATGGGAGCATTATACTTATACTTGCTGGGCGGCTGCTGCTGCTGCTGCAATGTTGCTGTGAGGCGGCTGCTACTAGATATTGGTCAGCTGGATAAGTTTGTGGGTGATTTTCATGCCGTTTTGCCTATCTTTGTTAGTTTCATGTTTTCATTTTGTTATATGTTGTTTCTAATGTAGGTTCACAATTTAGATGTATTTGGGTATTTTAGTGACTTTACCCTTTTAGGTTTTATACATTACTTCTAAAAGCAGTATCAGTAGTGTTTTTTTTGCTTGCACATCAACTTTAGGTGATTTCATATCAATGTTATTAGTTTGTAATAGTGGTGCCTGAGGGATGCCTCTTGTAAATCTGTAAATCTTATAAAAGTATATAAATTATTTTCAATTATTTTTGTTAGTAAATGTGTCGCAAAAAGTTTATTTTTGCCCACTCATATTGTGTTGCTAGAAGTGTATTTTTTGTCAATGCCAATTTGTCGTTGCCAAAAGTAAATCTTTATCGACAAACAAATCGTCGGCAAATGGCAATATTTACCGACGTAAATGTGTTGTCAAAAGTTTACTTTTGCCCACTCATATTGTGTTGCTAAAAGTGTATTTTTTGCCAATGCTAATTTGTTGTTGCCAAAAGTGAAGTTTTATCGATAAACAAATCGTAGGCAAATGACAACATTTACCGATGTAAATGTGTCGCTAAAAGTTTACTTTTACCGACGCATATTTTGTTGCTAAAAGTGTCTTTTTTGCCCATGCAAATTTGTGTCGCGAAAAGTGCCATACAATCATCATATTTGAATGACTTTTACCAACGCAAGGTAAATTGCCGACGATGGATGAAGGCTTTTATCGACGACTATGTTCGTCGCTAAAGGCATTACTTTTACCAACGCAATAATAATTTTGTCAGCAAAAACTTTTGCTGACTCACTTTTGCCTACGGGTTGCCAACGTAGCTTCGTGTGTCGGCAAAACTCTTTGCCGACGAATTTTCCCTTTTAGCAACATATTTTGTTGCGTTGCAAAAAATGCAATTTCTTGTAGTGATCTGAAGTCGTTCATTAGCTCGGTGTGAACATTGGTCATTTGATCGGCGTGAATCTCGTCTTTTGTCTCGTTTAGCCCAATTCCATGGTTCAGGGCTCCGTGATGGTATACAATTTATCAGCTGAACAATTTTAGACGGGGCCATCTTGTTGGCCTTATGCCCGGCTTTGACCTGCAGGGCGTCATCTTCCACTTTGCAGTATTCCTCAACTTTCTTCATTAGCGACCAGACTGTTTTTGGGGGCCTTCTGGTCAAGGAGTTGCGGAGGGCACTATCAGGATGCAATCCCATTTTAAAGGCCGTGATGGCCATGGAGTCATTGCAGGCATCATCTACTAGATTAAAGCATTCCCAATAGCGCACCGAATACGCATGTAGGGTTTTCCCTGGTTGGATTTGCATTGCCTAGAGAGAATCGGCCTGCTTCGGCTGGACCTCATTGGTGATGAACCTTGCCCTGAAGGATTTTTGAAGTTGATGGAAGCTCTTAATCGACGCCAGTTCCAATTTATAATACCATCTGACGGCCAATGGTCCTAAACTGCTTGGAATGTGATTAGTGGGCCTCGTCGTCTGCATGAAGCGTCATGGCTTACTTATAATGACGAATGTGATCAGTGGGGTCCGTTTTTCCATCGTATAGGGTGAACGATGGAGCTTCGAACTTTTTGGGAGCACTGCCCTTGCGATCCATCGCACAAAGGGGTTATGTTGATCCTCTTTGTCTGAATCATTTCTTCTTCGCTTATTCTGTGCATGCAGGCTACCTTCGGAAAAACTGGAGACTTCGACTCGTCCCTTCTTTTTGGATTCTGGGGATGATTAGTCAGAATCACTGCCACTATCATGTTGCCGAACTTGAGGTTGTCGGCCATCCTTTCTCAGAGGTTGTCCCGGATCTTGGCGCGCGGCCTGTTGGGATTTTGCCACCTCCAAGGCCAAATCCTGTCGAAGGCGCTCGTTCTTAGCCATCATGTTTTTCAACCTCTGTTCGTTTTGCTTCGCCTGATCCATAATCGCTTGCATTGTCTCATGTGTGGAAGTCGAGGGTGAAGTCTGGGCAACTGAGTCGAAGTTTAGGGCCCTTCGTGCGGTAATATTCTCTGGCCCAAGCATGTTGCTTGGGGTGGTGTCATCTCGTGGCGTAAGGTTGTTAGCGACTACCAGAGGGTCTTCCGTCACGCCTGCCATGGATGTGCTGGAGTATTCCCACAGACGACGCTAATTGTGGAGAAGTGGTTTGGAAATACTCCCTGGATCCTGTAGGACGCTCTTGATCCTCAGCTAGTTACCTAAAAAGGAATGAACACTCCAGTTGGGGATGTTGGAATTAGCACTCCGACGAATAAGTCAGTGTATACTCTCTTGGTTGCTTGTATCTTAAGTTAATCTTATTTGTTCTCACATACCTTTCTTTGGATGATGCTTCTCTATTTATATTTTTCTTTTAGGCCTTAGAGTCGGGCCCACCCTCAATCCATTGCACGTTTATTTATTCGGCTTTTGTTCAACTGGTTCTTCGGCCGATTAGTCCATTCGGCCTTGCGATCGTTCAGGATGGAGCCGAATATAAATTCCGTCCTTGACTATTCTCATACCGTCATTCGGCTTTATTGCACGTATACCAACAATATCCGGCTCCCACACACACAAATCAAATCTGTGAATCCCTTACCGAAAGTCCACGAAATCCTCTTTATTGTCCTCAAATTTCCTTTCTCAACAAGAAAGACAAATGAAATCAATATGGGTCAAGGCTATCAATGTAAAAACACACCCTATAAAATATATGAAATCCGCCTTACCAAAATGGATGGGACTAATAGGATCATAAGAAATCCCATAAGACTAAATGAATCACGATTCCTCCAGATGGGATTTACCAATGAATTTTCCTAGATTGAAAGTTAGGAATTACAATAAATAATTAAATATTTAGGATTAATTGTGATCTAAAATAAAATTAGAGTAAAATGTGAGTTGATGAAATTAGTGTTAGACGTTATAAATTATGTGTACAAAAGAGGAGAGAAAGAAAATAATAAAAATGATATAGAGTTTGAGGGTATTACAGTCATTTCACATATAATTAATAGTTTTAATGGTAGTTGATGAAATTAATGTTAGACCTTATAAATTATGTGTACAAAAGAGGAGAGAGAAAGAAAATAATAAAAATGATATAGAGTTTGAGGGTATTACAGTCATTTCACATATAATTAATAGTTTTAATGGTTCTATTTTAGTCAAAAATCACTTGGGAGTTTTTTGATTATATTTGAACCACATAGTAGGGTAAAGTACTCTGACCTTAAATCAGAAGGGTATAAAATGAATTTTGTCCCAAGTTAAAAATAAAATTTGTGCTTCTAATTATACCTGATAGAATTGGAATGGAAGCCAAGATACATGAAATTCATCGAAACTAACAAGATTGGCCAGAACAGTCTGGTAAGTTGACTGGAATAGAATTGTTCAAGTGTACCATTTTCTCTCAAACTAGTACATCTCGAACCGTATTAGCTGATACGATTCAAAATTGACAACATTAGTTGTGCACAAGAGAGAGATCCAAAAATGCTAGAATTTAAAGGACACTCGGGTGAGAAGTCCAATTTTAAATTTTTTTGGTCCAAAGATCTAGGTGCTCATTTTCTTTGTCCATAAGGACAAGTTTATGTAAAATGACTAACATACCCTTCCTTATATAAACCATATACACAGTTCAAATCCCAAACACTCACACTCCCCCTCTTTCTCTCTTTCCTCTACTCTCTCTCTCTCTCTCTCTCTCTCTCTCTCACATCTGCTAGGGTTCCGTCGCTGAGCCCCTCTACTTCGCCAGTAGTGGTGATGTGATGTCGAACAACATCCCATCCACATATACCTCTCCAATGATACCACCTCTCCAGCTTATTCCCTTTCTTTTCCGACCTTACCTCTCTGCAATAACCCAATCTCGAATCCAATAACTTCACCTCCGTTCCATCACCGTTCCTTTCCCGCTATTAAAGCTCTTGGTCTTTCTTCCCCTGCTTTGATTACTTGATCAGATCTACAATCATGGTGTGAAAACTTCTGGCATACTGGAATCTTCCGTTGCTGGGAGTTGAGCCTTTGGTGTCCGGCATATTCTTTGGGCTAAGCGACGTTCGATCATGATATTTTCACATCGAATCCTTTGGTTATTCACAAATGATTGAAGGTATAGAGGCCTAGAAAATAGAGGAGCAGTAAATGAAATAGGGGAGTCAGAGATGGGGCCATGGTAGGAGAGCGAGACAACATTAGTGTGTGGATCGGAATTTGGGCCAGAGAGGAAGTCACACACATATTTATTCTTGGTGTTTATCTATTTATCTATCTTTGTATCTCCGCTGCTCTATTTAATGCTCTCTTTAATGGTATTAGAGCCAAGTTGTTAGTTGTTAGTTGCTTATTGATCAGTTATCTTTGATTAATCATCTCCTTTTTGATTTCTGTAAATTTATTCAGTTTTCTCTATTCTTTCACTTATCTAATATTTTCTATTTTGTTAGTAGCCACCCAATATTCATCCCACATCTAGTGAAAGTCCTTAGGTGTAGGCAAGTGAAGGATATAGGGAGCTTCGGTTAGCGTATGAACGAACACATGGTACCTGAAAATATGATAGGTCAATAAGGAATTTAGATCATCTTGAATTAAATTTATAGATTTCATGAGTCGTTTAGTCAGAAGTAACTCTTCAGTTAGCTCTAGAACATCATTTGCTTCTTTACCTGATCTAGTGAACGAAGAAGAACATGAATTCCGAGTTTTAAAAATAGATTTAGGTTGGAATATACCAAAAGTACCAATTAAAGAAATTTATAAAAGCAAGTTTCTACAATCCTCTTTTAAAGTTAATCTACAAGTCAAAACTGTTGAATAAGTTTATACTTTAACTAAAATACATGAAACATGTCATTTATTAACCAAAGAATCTATAAGAAAATATAAATATGAAGCTCACAACTTTATTCATATAGGATTAATACAAGTTGCCGTCAAACCATTAACCATTCAAGGCATAAATTCATCTATTCTTCTATGTTTAAGAGATGCTAGGTACAGAAATTACCAAACTAGTATGCTAGGTATGACGGAATCTTGTCTCCATAAAGGACCAATCCATTTTAATTGCTTTCCTGATTTTGCTTTAAGTCTTTCTAACCCTCACATAGTCAAAGCTTTAACATTAAATATTCAAACTTCAAGTGAATTTACAAATATGCTTGCTAGTTCCCAATCTATTGCTTTAATTTATTGAATTTATTATAAATGTATGAAGACTAATTTTACTGTTCATGCTTTAGTCAAAAGTCCAAAAGATAAAACCTTACTTATATACAAAGTAGTACTTCTGGAGCTAATGTTGAAGTCCAAAGACTCATAGTGAAATAACTCTCTTAGAAAACTAGTTAATTGTAAATGAATATTATTCTCACAAAATTCAACATGATATTAATGATTTAAATCATATTCAACAGCATAGTGATGGTTCAGTTAAAATAAGTTTTAATCATCTACATTTACAACATGACTCTCATTAATCTTCACGAAATAGCCAATGTTCTCAGCTCAATGACTAAGTTGAAATTTTTAGTACACCTTTATTTACTAGAAAAGATAGACATCTTTTAGAATCACAAAGTAAATTAAAAGGAATAGATACCTCCTCTAGATCTCAGATTAGTAAACCTGTTTATTCAAAACAAACCCAGATTCAAGAAGATGATGGTGAGTCTCAAGATTCTTCGACTCAAATAGACTTTGAAGTCAAAACCCCAGTTAATCCACAGCTATTAACTATTCACACCTAATCTAAATAAACTCTATAAAGAATTTAAATCTAAAGAAAATAAGTGCAAACGAGATACCTATAGATCCACACATACTAAAAAACAAAGGTCAATGATATTTAAATCATGGAATACGTTTATGTTAGAATATCGAACTAAAATCTAATTTTTTGATTATCTTGAAAATTACCGACAAGTAAATACTACAACAAAAACTAAATGGAAAACTTCTACTAGTACTTCTGTTTCTTCTAGTCATCCTCCTCTTGAAACAATTTTAATTGAACATAAATGATCAACTATTAATGCTACGCCTTTTAAAATACCTAGTGATGAAAGTGAAATTAAGAAAGTTATTGAACAAAATAATTATACTAATCAATGTTTAAAAACTATTGGTAAACAATTAGATAAAATTGAAACAACCTTTGATGATTATTCAAATAGTCACACTTCTGCTAGTAAAACTATCGAAATACCTAGTGCCCGCCGCAAACTTAGTTTAGTCACACAAGATACTCATACGGTTGACGTAATTGAAAAAATATTTAACAAAATTACCATATCTTCTACTAAACCTTTCAAGGATAAAAGTGTATTAGTTATCACTCAATAACCTATTCTCGACACTAATAATAAGTCATCCACCTCCTCTGATGATGAAATAAGATTAATAGAAAAACAATATTTAGTCTACTAATCTTAATAGGATAGTACACCCCAAGGTTAATCCTACTACTCTTACAAAAAATTAGTATACTAAACCCACCCCACCAGATCTTCAATTTGAATAAACTAATATTAATAATCAATTTTCTATTTCTGCTAAAAAATTATATGAATGAAATATTGATGGTCTTAGCGAAAATCAGCTCCTCCAAAAGTTAAATCACATGTCTATGGTCGCTAATAGTTATCTTAGTAATTATCCTAATTATACTCAACCTAAAATAGTCTTCCTTCTTACTTTTGGTTTTACCAAAATGCTTAAATCATGGTGGGACAAGTATCTCACTTCTGACATATGTGATGCTATTCAACATGCTATTCAAATTAATGATAATGAATTTCCCATCTTTGATGAAGAAATAGAGATAAGTAAATTTGATGGAATAAATACTTTAATATTTACCATAGTCAAACATTTTATAGGAACACCTAGTAATATTCATTCTAGAATAAATGATCAACTTAGTAATTTAACATGTCCAACAGTAAGTGATTTTCATTAGTATAAGGATGTCTTTACATCTAGAGTAATGCTTTGAGATGATTGTACTAAATCATTTTGGAAAGAAGAATTCATTAATGGCTTACCCAATCTTTTTGCTCATAAAATCAGAGATGTCCTTAGTCAACCTACAAGAATAATTGAATATGGTAATTTAACATATGGTGATATAATTAGTACAATTCAAAAAGAAGGATTAAAAATGTGTATAGATATGAAACTTAGTCAAAAAGCTGCCAGAGATAAACACAAAGCTAAGTATGAGTTAGGTAATTTCTGATAACAATACGGTCTATATCCTGTAGCACCATCGCATAAAAAACATCATAAAAAAAAAAAAAAGAAATCCAAATCTTATATAATAATAAGAAATATTCACCTACTAAATCACCTAATATTATGATAAACCCAAAAAGAAATATCATAATAAAAATGGAAACTTTAATCAAAAGTCAAAATAAACTCAAAATACTACCTGCTATAATTGTGGTAAAATGGGTCATTATTCTAATAAATGTAAAATTAAAGAAAAGCTTAGTCAATTACAGATTACTGAAGAAAATCAAAGTAAAATATTTGAAATAATCAAGTTAGCTAATACTTCGGATCAATCTAGTAACCCATCTAGCAATAGTAACCCATCTACTGATACCTCTAACTATTATTCTCTTAGTAATCATACTGATAACGATAAAATAGAATTAGGATGTAATGACACCTGTTGTAAACAAGTTAAGGTCCTTAGTAAATCACAAGAAGAAGAAGATCCATTAATTGAATTAATTAGTAAATTAGACAATCTTGAATTAAAAAGAAAATATACTAATAAATTAAAATCTTTATTAATTAGCAAAGAAAGTAAACCTTCTACAAGTATACGAATTATTAGTCTAATGACTACTTTAGAAAGATTTAGAAATGATAAACGTAAAGAAGTAACTGTACATGATTTACAAAATGAAATTAACCAAATGAAATTAACTATTAAAGTATTAAAAATTAAGGATAAATCTTTAGAAGATGAAATTGCTATATTAAAAATCAATAAAAATCGTAATGATTGTGAAAGTAAAACTGATACATCCTTTGATGAATCTATTAATACTCTAAATCATGTAATTTTTTATATTGTTCCAATAAATCTAATAGTGAAGAAAATAATTAAGAAAATAACCGATTAAACATAATTAATAAAATAAATATCTAGAAATGACATTCAAAAATAAAACTAGTAATAAATGATTATGAAATAGAAGTCATAGCCTTAATTGATAAGAGTGCTGATCTTAATTGTATTCATCCCTACTAAATACTACCATAAAACCAAGTGAACAATTACGCTCAGCTAATGGCAGTCAAATGCGTATTAAATATAAATTACCTAAAGTTTATATTTGTCAAAACAATATTTGTCTTAAAACAACATTTGTTCTAGTACAAAATATGACTGATAAAGTCATTTTGGGTGTCCCATTTATTTATTTATTATACCCATTCATTACTAATAATCATGGTATTACAACCCAAGCCTTTAGTCAAAGAGTAACTTTCAAATTCTTAGCCCCTCCAGAAATAAAAGAATTAAACCAGTTAAAAGATTACTCACTCTCTCAATCAATTAATATATTAAACAAAAAACTAAACAACTACAATTTTTTAAAGAAGTCAAATATAAAAGAATTGAATCTCAATTAACTAATCCCATTCTTATTGAAAAAATTGAAAAATTGAAAAATCATTTAGAGAAAACTGTTTGTTCTAATTTTCCCAGTACTTTTTGGGATAGTTTAAAACATGTAGTCACTCTTCCTTATGTCAAAGACTTTAATGAAAAACACATTCCTACTAAATCCAGACCAATTCAAATAAACGTTGAATTGATGAAAATGTGTAAAACAGAAATTAATGATTTACTCAAAAATAAAATCATTAGTAAAAGTAAATCTCCCTGGTCATGTCCAGCTTTTTATGTCAATAAAAATGGCGAACCCAACGTGAAACGAATACGTAACCTTCTGATCCACACATATATAATGAGCACTATTTTGTTAGAAATCAGGTTTTTACAATGAGATCTTGATTCTTCCTTCACTGATCAGATCCATTTCTTTCCATGTCATCTCATCATCTTTTTCATTTACTCATAAGATCCATTCATAGATCCAACACAAACCTGTTGGATTTTTAACAGATAGTTGGATTTTTTTTGGATCCATTCATGGATTCAATTTTTATTTTTTGTGATAGATCTATTGTTGATGAAGATGATGTGATTTGTTACTTTTTTTCTTTTTTCCCCCTTAATTATCTATTGTTTATTGTTGATGTTAATGATGATGATGATGATGATGATGAAACATATTGCAATAGATAGGGGTAGAAAGAAAAGGATTCCAACAAATAGTGGATTTATGAACATACATTTTTAACAGATAGAAATAGACAAACAACAAAAATTGGCTTACAATTTCAACAGATCACTCTTTCAAATTCAAGAGATAGAATTTTATTTAGACAAATATTTAAACAGATAAGGGAATTTTGAATTGAAAATGTTAAAAAACTAAACATATAGTGTAAAAAATTTAAACATATAGGAAAAAATTTGAACAGATAGGGAAAAAATTTGAACAGATAGTCAACGAAAAGTCAAACAGATAAAAAAGTTAAGGGATAAAATTGAAAGCAAAATGTTTTACAAGACTTCTCACCAAGCTATTTCACAAAGTGTGTACCTCTCACTAACAAAAAATATCCACTAGATCTAATGCTTTAGACACTCTTTAAATTGGATTTATCACCAATTTTCTCAAATTTAAATGTATTATCAAATATTTTACATAAAATTCATACGAGTGTGGGTCTCATGTGCGTGGGTCCCATATTCATATGAGTGTTGTGTAGAATATTTGGTAATTCATTTGAAATCTCAAGCATTATTCATTAGTCAATCATAAGCTCTCAAGATACTAACATTCTAACTAATTATTTATTTATTTATTCAAAATATAAGAAGCTTAATATGATTGGTTGTAGAAATATATATATATATATATTTAGATATCCAATGATGTTTGAACATACATGCTTTTAATAAGATTTTTATTAAGAATTTTAATATATATATAGTATTGTTGAGAATGAATTTGTTCATACACTTTTTTAGTGTATGAATAATACACAAAATGTAATTGGTCTAAATATATGAACACAATATCTAGAAGGTGTAATGTGCCCACCCAAAATGGTAGGTCCTACTATTCTCAACTAGTCCAAATGTGTGTATTATTGTTCACACACTCTTTAAATGTGTGAATACAATCGGACTCAGTATGTTCTATCTCTTAGGTTTTAGAAATTCTAACATATTAGGTTGAAGAAAAACAATTTCCTAACTACATATGTGAGGTTTGCATCTAAAAAGATATTAAAAAATTAAATAAATATAATAAATTACACTTTCCTTTAAGATTCGAAAAAAATACAATTAATTTTATAGTTTTGATATAATTATACTGACCTCCCTTTTATATGGACTAAATTGATAGAAACTAATGGAGACGGTAGTTTTTTTTGTTTTGTTTTTTTTTTTTTTTTTTTGGGGGGGGGGGGGGGGGGAGGGGGGTTTGAATCAGTCATAAATAAAAGCAAAATACTTACACAACTACAAAGGGCATGCCCCAAGTCCTAATAGAAGCTATACATCAAAAGGAGTAAGACTTGCCAACAAAGATAGGCTGCACAAAGCAAACTACCACCTGAAATATCTACACCAACAACTAAACAAGACACTAGACCTACTATAGAGAAAGTTAACTATAAATGTCAAACATCTACTAGATGGATGAATATAAAGATTCAACAATTGATCCATCTAACACAATAAAGAACAGAAAACCCTTTGCACAGATGGCAAGGTAAACAAAACAAAGGACATCCACCCAATTTAGATTAAGAGTATTTAACATGTTCAGGAGCCCCATATAGATTATGTGTGGATCATGAACACATTTCAATTTCTCAAACATCTTAAACAAAAGGAGACATCCCCTTGCACAACCCGCAAGGGTAGGCCAAAATAAACAAATGTAAATTTACATTTTAGTTGAAAATATATAACAATATGATTTTCATTGATACGACTAATGCATAATCGATAAAAAAAAAACTTATCAATATGTGAATTAAAACCTCAAGCGAGATCAATATAATTATATTAAAAGTGTAGAGGTAATTACATTTAAGAAGAAATTAACGTAATTTAAAAATAAAAATATAAACGTAAACTACATATCCAAGTTTGTGAATTGTCATAATTTTTACAATGGAATGGATTGAGATGAAATGTTCATTTTAGTTTTACATTTTCTTTTATTTTTTTATATTCTAATATAAAGAATATATATGTCCACCCCAGCCACAACTACCACTGCCACCACTTTACTATTGCCACAACTACACTATCAACACCACCTCCACTTCCACCTCCACAACCACCACATCACTTACCACCACAGTCACCTCTATCTCCACGATAACTACCACTACACTACCTACACAACTACTACATCACCCCTACCACTACCAACACCACCATTGTACTACTACACCACTGCCATTGCCTCTTTCTCCACAATCACTACACCACCATTACCACCACCACCACCACCACCACCATTACTACTACCAACTACCTCTGTCATCCTACTACCGTTATCATAACCATTTTATTAACACTAGTACCATCCTACCACTACTATTGCCACCGCCACCACCACCACTGCCTCTTTCTTCACAATCACTACACTACCATTGCCACCATTACCAACTACCGCTATCATCCTACTACCATTATCATAACCATCCTATTACCTACAAATTTTTTTTAGGAACTGTATATTAATTATTGACGACTAAAAAGAAATTTAGTCGCTAAATATGCCATAATAGGCGACTAAAAAAATATTGGCCGGTGTTAATTTAGGCTTTAGGCTACTAAAATTTAATTAGTCGTGGTATACTAATTTTTGCCGACTAAAATAAATTTAGTAGCCAAATAACTAGCATAATGTTTGTTATTAACCTTTTGTGACGAAATTTTTGGTCAGCAAATATTAATTTGTGTTGACCAAAATACTTTGTCATGTTATAGTAATTTTTGCCTACTAAAAAAATTTAGTCGCCACTTAAATAGCATAATTTTTAATTTTTATCTTTGGTGACCAAAAAATTGGTCGGTAAAAATTTAATTTTAGTAACCAAAAAACTTTTAGTCGTGTTATAAGAATTTTTGCCTACTAAATAATTTAGTTGCCAACCAAATAACATAATTTTTACTTTTGCCCTTTCACGACCAAATATTTGGTCGGTAAATATTTATTTTTGGTGACTAAAATTATTTAGTCGGCAATATTTAGATGCTAAAATAAATTTAGTTGCCCTTTAGCTGACTTTTAGCGACTAAGTTTTAGTTGGCAATTGTAATTGAAATTTTAGAGGGAGAATTTCAAATTTTTGGATGGATTCCTAAATTAATTGGTGGCGAAACTACATTTTAGTCAGGAAAAATTTACAACTCTTTGTTTTTGGGGACGAAAGCAGTTAGTCAGAAAAAGAAGAAGAAGCTAGGTTTGCAAAACGTCATCGTTTTAGGCAAAATTACCTTGGAAAGATGGTGTCTCTCTCATGATCCTTGGGACTCTCTGTCTCTTTGTCTGTCTCTCTCTCTCTCTCTCTCTCTCTCTCTCTCTCTCTCTCGCATCTTCTCCTTCCACGGTCTTTCTCGCACTGTCATCATAGCGTCGCACCATCGCACCAGCATCACACGTTTGTTGATCCATCATTAGAGCATTACCTAGGTATGTCTTTCGCCCCCCTCTCTCTCTCTCTCTATGTGTCTCTGTCTCTCTCTGCTTTCTTCCATTTGCATACTTGTAAATCGACCTAGTCCCAAATTGACCCAGCCCCAAATCGTGATTATATAGAAGGGAAAATTGATCTCATGGGTTTGAATCTCTCTTTCCCTTTTGATCTCAATCGATTGATCTCTTTATTTCTCTATCTTGATCTCTCATTTTCTTAATCTCTCTCAATCTCTCAATCTTTCTCTTGCACCATCTTACTTTCTCTGTATCTGTGTACACATTATCTACTCTTTCTATCTTTGCAATTTGCGTGATTCGTCGTAGAGAAACCCTAACTGTACCATAGAAAAGGTCTCTCAGAGCTCTCAAATGTGGCAGAGTAAGCTCACCTCTCATGCATTTCATTTATCTCAAAAGTCACCTACGCACGCATGCACACACACACACACACAAACAGACTATATTTGAGCTTCATTATGTACATATCATCCTATCAATACATAACTACATGAACGCTTATATACATATGTATATGTATTCAGTATTGCAATACAGATTTGTCATCGATTATGTTTTTGCTTATTTTTTACCTCTGTTTTGGTTCTTTGATCTATAAATTGCTAGATTTTGTTCTAATTTTTTTGTTCTTTTTTCGATCCTTTTCGCGTTTATTGGTTGATTAGTTGGTTTGAGAAAATCATGGTAAAACTTTGTGGCTATTGCTAGTGGTGTGATGCCTTCAAAGCCTTTGCACAAGCATTACAAGAGAAAGCTTTTGTTGATATTCTTATCTCATTAGAAGCAATATTCAAAATGTAGCTCTTTAATTTTTATAAGTAATGGGCCTTATAGCTAATCTTTGTCACACTTTGTTGTTTTAAACCGTCCATGGACCAGAAAATACACTCTAAGAATTGAAATAGGTTGTTTGGCATGGCTGCTGAACAGATTGTAATGATGGAGTGATCCATTCTACAAGTTAGAATTTTTTTGCTAGACTTTGTTAATATGTTTAGTAATTTTCATTTTTTTTTTTGGGTTCTCTAATACTTGTTAATGAGCTAAGAAATTTCAAAAATTATGAGGCAGCTCACATTGCATCCATATACATAGGAATATTAATTTTTATTGAAACTTTCATCTTTGATGAATTTTATTTTTTAAAATTTTTTTTTACCTAAACAACTTTTGGTCTTCTCTACCAATTGCCAGTCATTAGTTTTCTTTGCATTTGATCACAAGCTAGAAGAAAGATGGCTGCCTTATGGAGTTTTGGGTTGCCCTCAAGTTTGAGGCAATATATATATATATATTTCTCTTTTATTGATGTATTGAAATGTGCCTACAATATACTAACTTCATCTTCTTCTTTTTTTCCTTTTTTTATATAAATATAATTTTATTCTTGAGTATGAATGTAATTTTTTCAGCTTTTTCTGAGCAACCAAACAGAGGTTACATATTACCAGGCAACTAGTGCTGGCAATATGTTTTGGTTTCTTTGTCAACAGAATGTGCGTCTCTTGATTTCAATTATCATGTTTTGTTTTGTGGGTTCTTTCTTTATTTATGATCATATTGATTATCAATTTATTGGTGTAAGAGAATAATTATAACAATTCCGATTTAGACCCAACCCGTTTATTGTTTTGGATCCGGATTTCTTTGATTTATTTGGTTGTTTATATCCTTGTTCATCTTGTTCCTTGTTGAATTGAGTTGTGTGAGTATTGTGGTTGTATTTGAATCAAGTTGGGAGTTTGTTTTTCAAAGAGTTGATTGCCCAGAATTTTTCTTGTTTGCTCGAGCGAAGCTTCTTGCGCTCGAGAGGTCTTTTACAGTTTGCAAAACTATTGAGAGTTTGATTTCTGCGCTTGAGCGATACTTCTTGCACTCGAGTGAACTTTTACAGGTCTGAACTACTGGGAGGGGTTCATTGTATGCTCGAGCGACCATTCTTGCGCTCGAGCGATGTCTTCGTTTGTGTCTGGTTGCTCGAGCGACCATTCCTACGCTAGAGCGGTTTGTGCATATATAAGTCCGTAGTGCGCTGAAAAGGTCACTTTTCTGCTTTTCTCTCTCTCTCTCTCTCTTCTCTTTCTCTTTCTGCCATTTTAGGGTTTGTTCGACCTAAAAGCTTGGGTTTCATCTAGCCACACCCATTTTCTATTCCTATTCCTATAGATCAAAATGTAGAGGGTGTCGAGGGTGTCGTTTTAATTTGAGCGGATCGTGTTTTCGTCGCCGATGGATTTTTGGCTTTCTCCTCTTCGCTTTAAGAGGTAGGGATTCTAGAGCTTCTTTTCGATATCTCGCTATCTCGCTATAGATAGTCTTGTGGTACTTTTTACAACATTCAAAAACACAGTATTATGGTTGATTTTGTGAAAAAGCATATGGGTTGGTATTGGGTTTAAATTGGTGGGTTTGTGGATTAAGGACATGGAGTTGGTAGGGTTTGGGATTTCCTTCATAATTTCAGGATGTTAAAGGAAAAGCTTAAGGTGAATTGAAATTGGGATATGTTGTGGTTGTTTACAAATTTTGGGGTTTTGGATTAATGTTATTGGGTGTTGGTAAGTGTTGTGTATGTTGGGATTTGGAATAATGAGGACATTTTTTTAAAAACAAAGTGTGATTAATTAACTCCTTTATAAAACATGAGTTTGGAATGTACGAGAATATGGGAATATCTACGGGTGTATTTATTGTGTTGATTATGTAATTGGCGCCTAGAGTTTTGGTAGATACATGTTGTGAGTACTATTGTAGGATGGGTTATGTAAGGTAGAAGGATGTATTGTTGACTGTAATTGGACATTGTGAATAGATAATTCCGTTATTGAGTTGTAGATTATGTCGTTAGAAAAGGAACTGGAATGCTTGTGGATGTGTTTATGTTATGAGGTGGTCGTTGGATAGTTATGGTTTTGGCCATTTGGTGATCCACATTTTATTCTAGGAACATTTCGAAAATGCAGGAAAACCCATTGTTGAACGGTGGTGCATGGAGCACGTTTTGGAAAAGGTGGGTTAACGTGTGTAACTATTACTAGTCGAGATTGTGATGATTGGACAAGGTTTATGTATTACACCATGTATTATTTTGGTGGTTAGCGTGTTATGGTTTTAATTGTATGTTGTTTAGGGGTTCGTTTCCCGCCGTATTGAGCCGGCCAAGTGTGGCGCCTTGACAGAGGTTTCCTCGTCCCTTCCAGTTTGCGCTTGATAAAGTGTGAAAGGGGATCCGTTTCCCGTAGTATCTGAGCTGGAAAAAGTGTGGTGCCTTAAGATAGGTTCTTTGTCCCTTCCGGTTTGCGCTCGATAAAGTATGACCTGAGGGGCACCCCCTTTCGGGTGAGGCCGATAAAGTGTTATATGTTCTCTGTGTTGTGGAATTTGCCATCCATGTTGTATGCTGGTGGGGATGGAATTGGTAGTATGTATAATTCTCAGTTATTTATTTTTGGATATATCTGTACCGGTTTTCGTGTCGTGGTTGTCCTTGAGCCCTTGGGACTATGGTCAGGGAAGATAGTAGACGTATTGGTGCGTAAGTGCGTATGGTGTATTGAGATGTAAGGTTGGGTTATGACTTGCATGCGGGGTTATGTTTTCTAAACAAATGTTTAAGTGAGATTCTTTTACGTCAACATGGAAGGTTTATTAAAATAACAAAATGGGGTTTTGAGTGTTTTTTTTTTTTTTTTTTTTTTTTGTGGAAATGAATCAAAAATTTGGAAGAGAATGATTGATTTTATACTGTGTTGTGTCAAGAGGATATTTTTGAGAAAAACATATTTATATGAATATACTTTTGGATATTTACTGTCATACTACTTATATGGTATATCATGGGGCATGCATGATTATTTTTTTCTATATATTGTGATTGGTTAGGATCTTCGGGATCTTTATTAGGCTTAGTGCTCATCCCACGAATGTAACCGAGGTCGCTGTTGCATGGGCTTAGCTGGGTACTACAGGAGATTTGTGAAAGACTTCTCGAAAATAGCTGTACCACTTACCCAACTCACACTTAAAGGACAACCATTTGAGTGGACTGATGAAAGAGTGGTTACCTTTCAAGAGTTGAAGACAAGACTAACCACTGCACCAGTTTTGACATTGCCCTCAGGTACGGAGAACTTTGTGATTTTCAGTGATGCGTCTTATAAGAGTCTGGGTTGTGTGTTAATGCATGATGAACGAGTAATTGCTTATGCTTCTCGACAATTAAGACCACATAAGAAGAACTATCTGACACATGACCTGGAGTTAGCCGCAGTTGTATTTGCTCTAAAAATTTGGCGGCATTACTTGTATGGGGCGAAATGTGAAGTTTACACAGATCGCAAAAGTATAAAATACTTCTTTACTCAAAAGGAGTTGAATATGTGACAAAGGAGATGGCTTGAACTAATAAAAGATTATGATCTTCAGATTTAGTATCACCCCGGGAAAGCCAATATAGTTGCTGATGCCTTGAGCAGAAAATCGACGGGAATCTAGCTTGCCTACTTATTGAACAAAAGGAAATTTTGCTAGATTTTGAGAGAGCCGAGATTGAAGTTGTGTTGCATGAACAAAACGAATTAGTAGCCATCATTTCAGCTGAGCCAGCCATAATTAATGAAGTCAAGGAAAGACAAAAACAGGATGAGTTCCTCAAGAAGATAATTGATGAGTTTAAAGCAAATTCGGAATCAGAATTCAGCATCGACGGTGACGTGTTGAGATTTCAAAATCGAATGTGTGTCCCAAGCATTTCGGAACTAAAGAAAAGAATTCTTGATGAAACCCAAAAGTCAGTATTTGCTATGCATCTGGGTAACAACAACATGTATCGGATTTGAAGCAAAGCTATTGGTGGCCCAAAATGAAGAGAGAAATTGCAAAGTATGTGTCCAAGTGCTTTCAATGTCAGCAACTTAAAGCTAAACACCAAAAACCAGGCGGTCTACTTCAACCTCTCCCTATTCCAGAATGGAAGTGGGAACATGTAACCATGGATTTCATTGTTGGTCTACCTCGCACTCCTCGAGGTATGGATTCTATTTGGGTTGTAGTTGATAGACTGACTAAATCTGCACATTTTCTGCCTGTTAGAACTACATTTGATGCTTATAGACTGGCTACTATATATATTGATAAGATTGTTCGTCTACATGGGGTTCCGGTGTCCATTGTCTTGGATAGAGATCCGAAATTTGTATCTAGATTGTGGAAAAGTTTGCAAAGAGCTATGGGAATAGAATTGAGATTCAGTACTGCGTTCCATTCACAAACAGACGGACAATTAGAACGGACCATACAGACTTTGGAGGACATGCTTAGAATGTGTGCTTTAGATTTTCAAGGGAGTTGGGAGGATTATTTGCCACTAGCAGAGTTTGCATACAATAACAGCTTCTACTCCAGTATCGGTATGGCACCATATGAAGCTTTGTATGGTAGAAAGTGTAGATCACCAATTTACTAGACAGAGGTCGGGGATAGGGCTTTACTTGGGATCGAAATTGTGCAAGATATTTTTGAGAAGATCAAAATTATTCAACAAAGGCTCAAGACAGCATAGAGTCGACAGAAGAACCATGCAAATGTTCGAAGAAGACCTCTTGAGTACGAGGTTGGTGATCATGTGTTTATTCGTGTGATTCCGATGAAGGGCCAGTTGAGGTTTGGTAAGAAAGGAAAATTATCACCTCGTTACATTGGGCCGTTTCAAATTCTAGAAAGGCTTGGCCCAGTTGCTTACAGAATTGCCTTACCACTAGGATTCTAACAAATGGATAATGTGTTCCATGTATCAATGTTGAGGGGTTACTTTCGAGATCCGTTTCATGTGATTGATTACCACCGAATAGCTTTGGATGAAAATATAGAATACGAAGAATGGCCAGAATGAATAATTGACCGACAAGTAAAATAGTTGAGAAATAAGTCCATCCCTTTGGTGAAAGTAGAATGGAAAGAACACTATGGGAAGGACGCTACATGGGAAAAGAAGATGAGATGCGACTACGTTATCCACATCTGTTTTCGGACGAAGGTAAAATAAGTTTGGAGGACTAAACTTCCTAAAGAGGGGAAGATTGTGATAAACCTGTCCCGTATTATGTTAATTAATCTTGATTATAATTGTGATTATGTGTTTAATATGATTTCGAGTGCTATTTATATGATTATAAGTGTTTTTGAATTTCTATATGTTCATCGTAGGAAAAAATCTATTCAACTTTCTGCTATAGAATTTAAATTGGAGACCGTAAAGGTTTCAGAAACTGAAATTGACTGTATTATTGTAATTGGCATAATTTTTAGAACCTATGGTGAAATTTAATTAGAAATTGATTCTGATCAAAATAATTAGATTCAGAATGATTAAATTAAAGCATCATTACTTAGCCTTAATCAATTTGATTAGCCAAGCCTATAAATAGGCCTATATACACCCAAATCCCTCCTTTTGAACTCATCTTGGCTGAAATCACATTCTAGAGAGAGAGAGAGGGCCGGTTTAGAGAGAGAGAGAGAGAGAGAGAGAGAGAGAGAAGCCATCCTTGTAGATTTTTACAAGAGAATTCAAGATTTGAAAGGCTAGGCCCAAGAACTAGCTAGAAATTGGAAGATTGGAGCCTCTAGGTGAGTAGTTAGACATGAATTTATGAATTTGAGTTGTAATTATATGAACTCAAAAATAAATTGTAATCAAGAATATGAATCGAGTTGAATTTGATAAATTTGAAGTTGGTATGTACATGCATGTAAAGAATTGTCGTGAGTTTGCATAATTGAGTACAAACATGCATTTTATGATGAATTGAAGGCTATTTGGCACATGCAAGCATAATAATGTCGAGTTTCATGAAGATGATCATGAATTGTATTGTTCAAGTTGAAAATGAAGCCTATATTTCACATGCATCTAAAATTCAAAATGATATGGAAATTAATTTGCATGAGCTTTGAAGATATGAAGTTTGGTAACTTGTGTTGTGAGGTTGTCAAGAAAAATGTTAAATAATTTGGGATCTGAATTATGATTTTGGACAAATTAGACTCAATTTGCTTATGTGCTCATGTTGTATAAAGATTTCCATGATTTTGAACCAAAAACATGAGTTTTGGGCCTTTGAACATCAAGTTTGAGCTTCAAATACAGTTCTGGAAATTCCAAAATTCGTCAAGTCCGCTCGAGCGGGGAATGTGCCGCTCGAGCGTAAAATGTTAGCTCCCAGAAGTTTTGCAGACATTGATGTCAGCTCGAGCATGAGGAGTTACGCTCGAGCGCCCAGTCACATATTTTGACTCTCAACTCAAGCATCCAAAGGCAAGCTCGAGTGCAAAAATGAGGCAACTAGTACTTTTGCAGACCAAAGGGGTCCGCTCGAGCGGCCAAAGTTGCGCTCAAGTGGAGAGCCCTGTTTTAGCAACTTTGAAAAGGTGTTCTATGGATCATTTTCCGTTCTCTTTCATTTCTGAGCACTCTTAGGCATACATTGAACATTATAAATGAGATAAGGGGATAAAAAAGAGGCCTAAGAGGAGTAGATAAAATTTAGAACGGATTGAATTGTTTGTGACCCAATATGTTATGTTTATGATATATGTAGGGTCAAGCGCAAGGGCAAATCATCCGCCAGATCACTGTGAGTAATATCTTATTAAAGATATGTTCAAGTACGTTATTTTCCAAACATTACTTCTGTATGAGCCTAATGGACTTGTATTCTGAATTGTGGATAAATCAGTCTTTTGCATAAGACTAATTGAATACGAATATGATCATGATCATGGATGTGTGACACACATAAATACGAATATGAAAATGATTAGGCCTAAGGCCGTTTGACATGAATGACTGGCCAAAGGCCGTTTGACATGAACGATTGGGCCAAAGGCCGTTTGACATGAATGAATGGGCCAAAGGCCATTTGACACAAACAAATTGGGCCCGATGCCATTTGATAAGAACAAATTGGGCCTAAGGCCGTTTGATGTATTAGATAGAATAGTGAATGGGCCTAAGGCCATTTGATATGACTGCTACAAATTTCATTCATGTACTCCTTTATTTTGATATTATTCACCGGGCTATCGCTCAGTCTCATTTATGTGTGTGTAGGTGAGCAAAGAGATGTCCAAACCTAACCCCAGTGAAAGACATGAGAGGAGTCAAGTTTTTGTGGAGTTAGCCCAAACGTCTTATGCATGAGACTTTGTTTTATTTCTTTTATTTTTGATTCCCTTTTGTTACCTTGGTGAATATGTTGAATCACCATGTATATAAGCTTTTTGTATGGTTGATTGCATGTTGAAAGTTCTTGGACACATAAGATGTTAATTTTGACTTTATGTGTGAGTTATTATAAACTGTTTCTGGAATGTTTGTTTTACCATGTAAGCATAGCTCGTTGGACAAAATTTTTAAGTCTGCTTCCGTTTGGCCCCTAATATATGTCTGATTTTGTTTGAGGCCGTAGGTAATCTCATGATTACTAGCCGGTTATGACCTTAATCCATAGGGGCGGGTTCGGGTTATGACATATGTACTGTATGAGGGTAAATCCCTTTTGTCTCTATTTATTATTATTCAATGTAAGCCTCAGGGCATTAAACCATGTTTTCATTATGTATCATCATCATTGTCTTGAGAGAATGTTATTAATTATTCTTGTTCATAAACTCAAATGGCTGGGATAATTTAAAAGAATAATAGTATAAGTATTTGGTAATGAACTCCAGTAATAAAAGTCAGGGTGTGACATTAATAACCCTTATTTTGATTACAAAATTGCATGGACTGAAGTAACATATAGGTTTTATTGGAAATATACTAAACTTTTGAAGCAAACCCCAAATAAATGGTGTAGCACTTGTATCCTTTAAACTATTGGAGAGTGTATTTAATTCCTGTATTTTCATTTTGGGAGTCTTTGGAGTTGTTATATCTTGGTTTTGGAGGAGTACAATTCGATTTGGACTTGGTAGGATTGTTCGTTTGTGCTTGATTTCATTGAAAAGTTCTTTAGGAACTTAGAAATTCTGTTCTGGTGTCGACCCACCATAGGTTCCTGGGGTCAACACCACCTTGTTGTCTTACTCTTGGTGTTTTTACTGGTTTTTGGGATCGACACCACGGGTTCTGGAGTCGACCCTTGTCTACTGCTATGTTCTGGGTGTTGCTACTGGTTTATAGGGTCGACACCATGAGTTCCTAGGGTCGACACTTGTTTGTTGCACACATTAATGTCGCAACATTTCTTCTTGAGGGTTGACACCACAGCCTTGGGGGTCGACCCTTGCGAGTAATTTCCAGATTTTTGGGTATGGTTTTTTGGGGGTTTTGACTTATTCTTTTCATTGACTTTAGGGCTATTATTCTATTATTACTTTGCTACTATAAATAGGCTCCAAACACTTGTTCATTTCACTTCCTTTCTCTTTTCTCTCTCTACATTGTGAGTTTCTCCTCTCTCTCTCTCTCTCTCTCTCTTTCTCTCTCTCTCTCTCTCTTTCTAAACTCAAACTTTTTCACTTAGATCTTTAGATCTACTAACCTAGAGCTATCTTTTCACCTTGGTCCATTGAGAAATATTGTAGATCTTGTCAAGGGCTTCCTTTTGATCGAAGTAGTTCGTAGTTTCGTCGCCTGTGGTTTTTGGGTTGTCTCCTCTTCGCTTGAAGAGGTAAGGATTTCTTTGTTCCTTTTCAATACCTCGTCTACAGATAGACATGTGGTAGATTTTATTGCATAAAAACCATATTCATTATGGATTTTCTTGAAAGTCATGAAAAGGGATTTAGGGTTTGATATTTGTGATTGAAGTTGTTAAGTTGGTTTTTGTTTGGGTTAATTGGGGAGTAGTTTAACATGTTTATGTTGAGAGGAAGGAAAGCCCTAATTTAATATTATTGACTTAATTGATTTAAAAGGGACGAAGTTGAATTATCTTTTGTATTTTGTTAATATAGATTGTGTAATTGTGTTAATATCTAAAAGGGAGAAGTAACCATGGTATTAGAATTGTTTGGATTAATCATGTTGAGTGGGGTTGGGTTGTGGCTTTGGCATCAAGGATGTGGTTTTTAATTAAATGAAGAGAATGAATTTTTAGAAAATGATTGGAGTAGTGTGGATTGCAAAATAAGGAAAATTGGTTTTTGGAAAGAAAATGAAATCATAACCCTTCGTAAATTAATAACGAGCGTGAGGTCAAATTTTGAAACTTTTACATATTATTATTGTTATTGGACTTAACGTTTTGTAAGAATCGGATCGTTGTCTTACGTGTATTTAATACATATGCTTAGAGGTTTTGTCCTTGGTCATCGGTGGAAGATGGCATTGTTGTGTTGAATAATATCGTGTATGTAGTACACTTGTGTTATTATGCATTCTACTATTCTAGTATGTTGAGATGGTTGGAAATGTTCACGCTCTGAGAATGAGATGTACCATTACCTTCCAACTAGTGCTTGGAGAATTGGCTACGCTTAAAATGAGAGGTACCAGTACCTTCTAGCTAGCGCCTGGAGAACTTGGCAGAGGTACCATACCTTCCAGCCGATGTTTGGTAAATTAGCAGAGGTACCATTACCTTCTAGCTTGTGTCTGGTAAATTGGCATTTCGTTATAGAAATGTGTGTCCTTGGCTTACTGTGCTTAAGGCAGGTAGAGCATCGTTTCAATTCTCATTTTGTCTCGGTGTATCCTTCTATATCATGAGTAGGTAATGGTTAGGTGAGGCCGAGTTGTTTTATGTGATAGTGTAGTAATTATTGTATATGTATTGATTTCGTATTCGTGTTAGGACATGTATGTATTTACACAGGCATATTGGACGAGTTGTTGAAAATGTTTCTTGACCATGGACTTAGGGCCAAGGGAATGTGATGAATGTATCAGAAGTGAACGTATGTTTTGTATTGGGCGTAAATAATGAGAAGTAATCAAGTTTTGTGAAAGTATTTTTAAAACAATCAGTTGTGATGCGTTATTTATAAATGGGAAATGAGAAAGAAAAGTGAATTGTTTCTGTTGTTGGGTAAATTGAATGATTTTGAGAAAGTACCTACGTGAGTATATTCTTAGTATAAACCGTCACATTATGTACATGATATGATATAAAGCATTCATGATCATAGCTATCTGTATGTTGTTATTATTAAGGATCACGTTGGGATCTCTACTGGACTTTATGTTCATTCCACGTTACTAATTTTTTTTCAGGTGATGCTAAGAATTGTTCAAGATCGAGGATCATCCTTAGTTGTTGGCCACGGGGCCTTTTATTTGTGGACAGAATGCCATTGATGTAAAAGGGTTAAACTATTTATTTTAATTTAAAAGATGTAAGTCTACAGGAAATTTATTTAATTATAACTCCTGTTGCATTCATATTGCATTCGAATGAGAGAACCTTTATTCATGTGTTCTTGTTAATGTAAAGAGTTTCCGCATGTTATCTTTGAAATTGAATTTGTAATAATGGTTTGGTAATAGAATCCAAGTAACAAAACAAGGGGCGTTACAAATGGCACCCCAGAAGAACCACTATGCTCGCGATCTGATCATCTTAGAACAAAAATTTATATTTTTTGAATTGTTACTGTGTATTTGAATTTGGGTTTTGATTATTAAACACAGTCAAAAAATGAAGTTACTTGGCGATGTGATACTTGAAACATTTATCTGCATGTATTTCAATAATTATTTTAATAATGTTTTTCTTTTTTCTTTTGTGTGGCAATTGAAGAGTATGTAGCAAAACCTTGCTTCCCTTCATAAATAATAGCCTTCTTTGGAGCCAGAAAGGTATGCTCTTCAGTTCTGCACATCTTGTCTATTGGAGTAGGGATTTTTTTTTTTTTTTTACTCTTTCTAATTATTATCAATATTACTCCATTCTCATATACCCCCCCCCCCCCCCCCCCTAAAAAAAAAAAATTTACCTCCATATGTGTCCGTTTGTTTAATTCCTCAACCCCACACTGCGGCATTAGATTCCAATACTCCCAAGTTATATATGTCTTGCACTCTTCAACTCCCCAACAAAATCTAAACACCCCTTTGTATTGAAGCCCCACATGGATGAATTCAGACAACAACATTTGGAGAGCTTTAGCCCCTCTTATGCAGCAACCTCATATACATATATGAAGTACATGGAAATAATGGACCACCTTACAGAGCTGAATTCAACCATGTTTGAGAATTTCAACATGACAAATATGCTACCAGAATCTGTCATGGTTGATCACCAACAACCCGAAATCCAAGGGACTAATTCTAAAATTCTTTCATATACTTTTTAGTCCAACTACATGAATACAATACCAATTTTTCTTCATACGACCACATCATCAAATACTAAAGATGTTTTCCATGAAAAGAAGAAGAGAAAAGTGATGGAACAATCAAGTAACAACTCCATCAATATGTCTTCTACAATTCCTGGAACTGGATTGAAAGTAACAAAAAAAAAAAAAAAAACTTTACAAGGGATAGATCACAGTCATCACCAAAAAGCTATCAGCAATGCATTATTGTAACGCCCTCAAAATAATAACAATAAACTCAACAATATTGACATGCATTGATATATAAAAGATCAACATCCTTCTATCCATCAGAGTATTTCCTTACAACAAGTATTACATGTTGACAACAAAAGTAAACGCCCCATGGGCTTACGACTTTCCAAGCCAACACTTGGTTACAAGAAATGAGTACTAACTCATATACACATTAAGCCCTAGGCTTGAATTTACATGTAATACATCAAAAGAAAAAAAGACATCCAAAAAGTCTGATAGCCTCTAGCCTCCCAAGCTATGTCCTTGGAGGTGGCATGCTACTTGTACCTGAAAATGATGTTCCCATATAGGGTGAGCCACAGTTCAGTAGAAATACACTAAACCAGCTATGAACAATGACTAAAAAATTAGCAGTTGATAGATGGTCAGCCCTGATACATCCACTTATATCACATTACAATTACATGACATACAAGTCCACGTTACTTTTCATTTTCCATTTTCAGTAGATAAGCATACTAGCTAAATCAATACATCAACAGATAAGCATATTAGCTATATCAACATCTCAACGGATAAGTATAAGAACTATATCCTACAACCAAAGATAAGCATATGAGCTGTATCTACACTTCTCTAGACAAGCATATGAGTTGTGTCTACACTTCTCAAAGATAAGCATATGAGCTGTATCTACGGAGTTCATCTCCTATCTTCTCCCAACGCTATCCGGTTTAGAGGTACATCCCCCATCTTCCCCTAAACTGCGGAGTATATCCCCCATCTCCTCCTCTACACACAATGCATATAAACACAAAGGTTCTATACACAATCAACCAATACATAAAGTTAATGTATTCTATTAACCGTCATGCTTCATGACACATTCCATTGATTAGTTTTCGTTTGCCTAATCATCATGCATTGTCTACAACAATCAAGACTATCCTCTACCGATAGCCCAAAGCAGTTATTTCTAAACAGAAAATAAATGCACAAAATGGATAATATATCAACATTTCAGTTTGGTGAGCGATAAATAATTCAACTACACCCTTTAACCCCATACATTCCAAATTTCAACATTTCCAATTCAATTCCTCATTTCCTTTAATTAATTATATACATTAATTAATTAAAACGATTAGGGCAAATTCCCATAATTAACAAAACAACCCTAAGGTTCCATTTTCATCCATAATCCATCATCTATCTCATCTTTCTATGCCAAACTTGCATTTAGGTTTATTATAAACAAAACCCCCAACTTTTGTAAAATTACACAAAAGACCCAAAGTTTCTCAAAATTACCCAACAACACCCAACATATCAAAATGCTAAAATTCAAAGACAAAACTCATAAAGAGTAGTAGGGTATCCCTACCTCGAAGTTTGAGTTCAAAAGGAGATGAAGACCAAAACCCAACGTGCTCCAAATCTCAACTTTTTCAGATTAAAACAAAGATCTCGACACCCTCTATCTTTTTAACAAAGGACTTAGGATAGATTCACACTCTAGAGAGATCAAATCTTAGAGAGAGAGAGTAAGTTTAGAGAGAGAGGGTCTCAGATCTAGGGTTTGGAAAGAAAAGGGAGTGAAAAAGTGATGTTTAAAATCGCTGCTGCCCGCTGATATAAAACAGGCTCGCTCGAGCGAAGACTTGGTCGCTCGAGCGACCAGACACAGAAAACCCCGCTCGAGCTAAGAAAGTCTCGCTCGAGCCAACAATTCAGAATGCTCGCTCGAGCGACAGAATGCTCGCTCGAGCCAACAACTCGAACCTATAGGTCTACAACTAGACGCACGCTCGAGCGACGGAACGCTCGCTCGAGCGAAGAAAAACCAGACCGCTCGAGCGAAGAAAAGCTCGCTCGAGCCAAGAAATGCAACTCTCAGGTCCAGAACCAGACGCAATCGCTTGCTCGAGCGAAGCCACTCTGGCTCGACCCACCAAACACAAAACACACCTCTCGCTCGAGCGACCAAACCCTGGCTCAAGCGAAGGACCAAAACAAAGAGCTCGCTCGAGCGACAAACTTCTCGCTCGAGCGGAGGCCCAGAATTCTGGGCAGCAACACTTGACTCCCAGACACAACCAACCTGTAACAAACCTGCCCAACACATCCTATAACTCAAACAAAGCGTGGAAGGATGTAAACAAGAGAATAACAACTACTAATGTCCACGGACTTAAGCCCGGACTACTGTACAACAAGGGGTAAAACCCGGGATCGCTATAATTACTATTAGTTTTAAAAACATGAATAGATAGATACATTGAAGCATATATTTTTGAATACTAATGTGTGCATTTTTTTATTTTTTATTTTTTGTAGATAGCTTTTGGCGTGGACTTGTGGATATTCCTTTTTTTTTTTTGTATGGAGGACAATTTTGACTTTTGTAGAATCTTGCTATTTTTTTTTTTGTCCTCTACTTTTGTGTGGATTAGTATTACTCGTATAGATAATTTTTGGCATTGACCTGATAATTACTGGCATGGTATATAGATTTCCTTTTGTTGTGGTACAGATTATGATGGTAATTTGTATCACGACAAATGGCCATTTCGCATGGTAGTACATATATTTTTTGAACACAGAGGGCTTGATTTTTGTAACTTAGTTGTTATGTTTTGTATGTAATTATTATTTTAGTTTGGACTATATAGTACAAGTTGGACTATGGTTTGTATCGAATTATTATTTTAGTTTGGACTGTATAGTACAAGTTGGACTATGGTTTGTATGGAATTTTACATTTAAAGTTATACATTTTTTGATGGTTGGAAGTGAAGTGGATGCAGATCTATTGTGGAATGATTGATAATATATGTATTGTTTTGTTCTTACACATAGTACATGTTGCGCAGAATACATACAGGTTGTAGAAAAATTAGAATTTGGAGAAAAAAATAAAATAATGTTTTTGGCGACTAAACAATTTGTAGGCGAAAAGGAAGTATATATTTTAGCGACTAAATAGTTAGTAGCAAAAAAAAAAAAAGAATTTATTTTTTTTGCGACTAAAAGCTTAGTAGCCAAAAAACAATCACACTCTAGGCGACTAAAATGTTTAGTAGCTACAAAATTGCAAACAAACAACAAAAATATTTTGGTGACTAAAGGTTTAGTAGGCAAAAACAAGTCAGACTTTAAGCTGCTAAAAGTTTTGTAATCGAAAAAAATCAAACTTTAGGTGACTAAAATATTTACTAGCTAAAAAAATAAAATAAAATAAGCTGAACAGTGGAACATTTTTGGTGACTAAAGGTTTAGTAGGCAAAAAGAAATCAGACTTTTGGCGACTAAAAGTTTATTAGTGAAAAAAAAAAATCAAACTTTAGGCGACTAAAATATTTAGTAGCTAAAAAACTATAAGATGAAATAAAAAATTATTTGGCGACTAAAATTTTAGTCGTTAAAAATAATTGAAAGTTTTGGCAACAACAAGTTTTAGTCGTTGAAAATGTTATATTTAATTTTACTTTAATACTTTTGGCGACTAAACTTTATTTAGTTGCTAATAACCTTTCCCGACAAATGTCCACGGACTAACATGGCGACCAAAACTTTTAGTCGCTAAAAACTTTTGCCGACTACAACATGACTTTTGACGACTAAAAGTTTAGTTGCCAAAATGCAATTTGTTGTAGTGCCCCTATTGATGCTGCTGTAAAATTCAATATTTTAATTATTATTTAATTCAGTTGAATTAAAATATTATTATTGTTAATTTTTTTATAATAAAAGTAGGAGACAAATTAATAAGTATATTTCAATCTTATAGTTATATATACTTTTTAATTATTGGGGAGATTAATAAAATAAATTAAAAGAAAGGAAAGTAATTATTTTAGGATTTATATCTTAATAATATAAATGAAATAAAAGCCCTAATAAGTTTATAAATGAAATATAAACTTATAAGTTCTTTAATTACTTTCAACACATAGCAACCGTGAGAGAGAGAGAGAGAGAGAAAGGAGAGAGGGAGAGAGACAGTAAGGTGGTTGGGTAAAGGGTGCCTAAGATTGTTTCAGTTTTGTGGTGTCTATTAGCAAGGTAATTTCCCTCACTATCTTTCCTTTTATTCTTATTTTCTTTATTTATTTTCTTCTTGTTGTGAGTGCTGTGTGGTTGGTGGGTGTAAAGCAATAGGGCTGTTGTGTGTTTTGATGATTAGATATGTAGGTATACCATTTAGATTATTTAAATAGAGTATTGATTGAGACTCCACAAAAACTTCACCACACAACCTCCACATCATTCTATGTGAGAGAGAGAGAGAGAAAAAAAAAAATGGACCAATCACATACATTTGGGAGTGAGTCCCAGAATTGCGGTCCCAAGTTTTTTTCATCTGACCATGTAACTAAAAATATAAATGTATTCAGGTGTGTTTTCTTGTTTTTTTTAATATTTAATTGGTGGATTGGGTATGCTGTGAGGGAGTTAAAGAGACAGGTTTTAGTCTTCAATATAATGGATTTGCTTTGGGTCGCTGGGAATAGGAACAAGGCTTGTGTGGGTTGTGATCATGTGAGGTTGGGTTCTAAGATTTTGGTAGTGAATTTTGGATCTAATGGGCGAGTTTTTTATTTCAAGAAATACATACCCAAAGATCTTTCGAGGCATAGGTTTCATTTTGTAGGGTTATTTTTATTAGATTTTGATTACATAATAGAATTTAATCATAGGTCTTTCGGGTGAGTTTTTAATTTCAAGAAATACATACCCAAAGATCTTTTGAGGTGTAGGTTTCATTTTGTAGGGTTATTTTTATTAGATTTTGATTACATAATAGAATTTAATTATAGGTCTTTCGTATTATTATTATTTTATTCAAGATGGGAGCCATTACTTCTTTGCATTGTATTTAGAGGCTATATATTTTGGAATTCAGGTAAGTAATTGCATGCTACGTATTTTTTTTTATTATTATTATAAATGTTTCCTTTCTCTAAAATTATTTGAAAAATAAATTGTTGTTTTGTGACCAAGCAGCTTTGGTTAAATTATTATTTTATTATTGGAACTGAGCTATTTCTAGAACATATGTAAATTTAGTATACTGTAAATTATTTGTTATGGTCTCATGTTTGTAATGGTGAACTACCATATTTTGCGAAACTGAATTGTATTGATTATTGGAGACCATATATATATAAAAGTCCAGGGAATTTATTACATTGTGTGTGCTAACTCTGGCCACTAGGGAACAGATTCGGGTTAAGTTATGATGACTCTAGTGCTCAACGATTGTAAGGAATAGACCTGGGCTAGGATAGGTAATCTTCAATCGGATCATCTTAGAGAAAAGGCCCGAATGCCACCCCCGATAATGACTCTTGATTTGATATGAGATCCAATAGGCTTAATGCATCGAAAACCTTGTGGCATATTACTTGTTAATCACGGAACCCAAATTATTGACGATCATGTTGCAATATTTTTAAAGTTGAGAATGTCATTTGTTATGCTCTTGAGAGATATGAGTATTATTAATTGTTGAACTATGGAACCTTCTTTTTTAAGCAGATTGTCTTTATCAAAACTGTATGCCAATATAGTTTTTGTGATATATGTCTTATTTTGGATTTGAATCCCTATTTTCAAAATTGTATTTGTAGGAAAGTATTTATTAAACTAGCGAATTGTGTGTATTTAAAAATAAAATAATGACTAATAAAAGTCTACAAATAATTTCAGATGTAAATTATTTTTGAAAACCAGAAAAGAATTATTTTCAAAAAACAAGTTACAAAAGAAATTTCTTGTTCAAGTGTAAAACTAGAACAAAAATACACACTGTAAATTAATTTAATTAAATAAAACTTATAAATTATTGATGAATCAAAATGTAGAAATAAAAAGAAAGCCGAGGCATGTGTTGGACACATTTTCCTTAAGATCGTTATGTCCTCGCTATGATACTCGAGAACAAATGATGCCGACTTCCCAAGATGCAATGACTATATCCTAGAATTGTAGCACTACAACTCTAGATTTGGTGAACAAACTGTGTTGTAATCTCTCTTATAGGAAAAACAGAAGAACAAATATGCAAAAGAGTATACATTGAAGGAGAAGAGAAAAATGATTGAATGAATTGTTGGACAGGGGCTTGAATTTATAGGCTTAATGGTGACTGTTTGGATAGGTTTGGAGGCCCTCTAAACATGTGCGAATCGGAAAACTGATAGAGTGAAGAGAGGTGACCGGAGAAGAGAAGGGAAGGAACTGGTTCGGATTTGAATTCGAAAATTCAAATTTTCTTGCAAAGAATTGAAAAAATTCAAATGAATTTTGTCCAAAAAATTAAAGTTAGGACCTGGCTTGGCTTGGACGAACTGATGGTAACGAGGACGACGGCATGCGCGTGTAGTGGATTTGGGTCAAGCCCAATTTGTCCATAACTCCCCTCCTTACAAAACTTGGGTTGCTCCTTGGGGCCCATCTCGAGTATACCAACCTAGAGTTTATATACTCATATAAACTCTCTCTTTGTTTCAATGTGGGACAAACCATCTAATGAGCAAACCACTTTGTCTATTTACCTTCCATTTTCACGAACCCGAAAAATGACCTCAACTTCCCATTCACTCGGAAATGTTTTTGATGAATCATCTTCAAGGCATGATTCAACCCGTGGCAAAGAACACGTCACCACTCGGACCCACCTCAAATAGTGCGTGGGTCCTGCTTCAATTTGGGCTCAAAGTTGCCCAAAAATAAGCCTAGAAGCTCAAACTTTCCAATAGTATTTACTATTCATGCTTCTGCTCACTGAACTATCAGCTGACTTAGTTGTTAAACATTTTTCAGGTAAGAGAAGGGCTTAGGGTGGACTCATGGCTCAGCAGGGACTATATTGTATGGACCTCTAGGGCATTATTTATTTATTTCATTTTAGCTAGCTATGTTAATTTTGTGCATACTTTTTAGTTGAGACTCATTTAGGATTATTTCCTTATGTAGGTAGTTTGTGTCTCACTGGATATATGGATGGCATTGATCAAGGCTGGTTTTGCACGTGTTACATTTGTGACTTGTGATTAAATCCTATTTTGATTTATTTATGTCAATGGACAACTATTGTTTTTATTCTATATAGTTATGGTTTCATGTTTAGGTTTACGTGTGCCTTGGGCTAAAGTCTTGTAGGCCACAACCGAACATGCCTAGATTTGGGGTGTGACAACTATAGTCGCCGCCTACTAGATTGACATAAAAACAATTTATTCCATTAATTATTTTAAGGGCAAATTTTACTTTACCCATTTGTGATTTGACTCATGTATGGATTGTCTCCCTCATATTTGGAAATAACCATATAACGCCATTGTGAATTGTGGACTAAAGTGCACCTTAAAAAATTTCATCAAACTTAACAGCAAGTATGAAACATGTGGTAGGCATAAGGAAATTATATGCTTATTTTCAAATTTCAAGGAGTAAATCACACATAAACTATAGCACAAAGAGCTAAAGTATACATGTGCGTTCCAAACAAATTTAAAATATTCGTAATTCACACACTTAGGTTACTTATTTACAAAGGTATTTTAATATTTTTCATTAAATCATTAATAGGTCAAACGGTGCACTTTAGTCTATAAACCACAATGGGGCTATATATTTATTTCTAAATGAGAAAGGAGTAATTTGCACATGAACTACCCATAAGAGGGTAAAGTGAAAATTACCCTTAATTTAATACATATAAATAAATATGAGTGAAAATTGTCATTTCATTCTTATATTATTCCATATGTTAGTAACCCACAGTGGAATAATAGGAATTACATTCTGTTTCAATCTTATATTTCATTGTTACTCTTGTTCCATTCTTTCATAGCAAATAGGATTAATATTTGGCTTGAGAAATGAAAGATGCACAAAATTCGAACATATAAAATATACAAAAAGTATAATATGTGGTTGAGTTTTGTCTTAAATATTGTGTGAGTCATATTTAAAATAAATAAAAAAATTCCCACAATAAACTTTTGGATAGTGCTATTCTAGTCTAAAAATTAGATTTATTTTTCAAACTCAATAATGTGACAATCAATTAGAATATTTAAGTCAACTCTCTTTTTCTCACATATTTTTTTAATCATTAGTTAATTATCTCTCTTACACGTTATTGGGTCTAGAAAGTGAACTTGTACATTATTTTCTTATATTTTTTTTGGATACATTATTATGTATTTTAGAGCTTGTTTGACATCTCCTAAATAAGTGTAGTTATTTAGATAAGTATACTTATTTGAGTCATATCACGTTACTACTTTTTTGTATATCTTTTCGTAAAAAGTAAAAAAGTAACCTTATTTAAATCATCCCAAATAACCCATTAATTATAGAGTCCAGATCCTCTGTCGTGCCTTCCTGTGGCGTTCCCTGCCATGATTCAAAACCACATCGTTTTCAATTTTTTTTTTTTTTCTTTTCTCCTTCTCTCCTCCTTTTCTTTCTCTTTCATTTGCTTAAACCCTAACTCGTTGAGAGAAGCAGAGGTGAAACGGAGCAGTAGGTGCAAGCACGGCGAGTCGACTAGGACTGAGGCGGTGGCGAGGTCTTGCAATATTCATTCTCACCTGGTATTGCAAATTGCTAGCTGTCTCGAGCAGCAAAATCGATGGAAATTCAAAGCCCATTTTCGTTCTTCACTCATTGAATCACATTGGTTTGCCAAACAACAAAATGACTGATTTCTTACCAAATCACCCATCCAAACAGACCTTTACAGTAAAGCAACAAGGGTTCTTTCTGTGTGTGTGTGAGTGTGTTTCAGAGAGGAAGGGAAGGAGAAGTGTCAATCATTTTCTGTTGGAAAGGAAAAATGTAGAAATCAGAGGGAAAAGAGCAATCTTTCTCCACATACCAATGTCGAATTCTAATTTTTTCTAGGAAGTAAGTAGAAATCAGAGAGAGCAATCTCTCTCTCTCTCTCTCTCTCTCTCTCTAAAACTAAAAGGAAGATAAATCTCACCATGAAGTCCTTGATTGAATCATACCCAAGAGCAACATCCGCCAAGTATAAACACCACAAAGAAAAGAAAAGAAAAGAATCATTGAGAAAATATAGAAATTATACAAGTATAAACAACTGATTTCACAAATGGGACATACCATATTTATCAGGAAGAACAAGGGAGATAATGGTAGCACCCTAGTTGGTGAGCTTGAGAGAGAAATCTTCTCTCTTCAGCTCATAAATCCCAACATCTAGCTTTGATTCTGCACAATTTGCAAAAACCCAAACAACAATAATTGTGAAGCATAACAATATAGAGATTTTCGACATTTATTTTATTTTTTTTCTTGCTTTCTTTCTTTTGGTTCAAAGGAATGGTGTGAGATGAAAAACAATGAGTGAAGGGGTTTGTACGGGTATAGGTACACATAAAGCAAGAAAAGTGAATCTAGTGCTTTTAATTTTGAAGCAGCTATGAAAAAAGAGGTTTATCCAGAAAATTGGTACAGCCATTTATACAATTTTTGCTTGAAATTCATTCATTCCTTTGGTACCCATTGCCCAGATTCCATCCTCTTCGCAGCAATCTTAATCCCATCATGCAATTCCCCTTTGTAAACAACTCCAAATCATGCTTTCGCTCCGCTCCGTTCCACTCCAATGCTTTCTGCTGCAACGACTACATACTCTCTCTCTAACTTTCTCTCTCTACATTCTCCGCAATTTGATGGAGCAATGAAGGAAGGGCATCACCTCGCCACCGCTGCCGCTGCCATCGCCTTGCCTGGCGTCGCCTTTCCTCACCGTGCTGTCGTCGTCGCGTCGTCATCTTTCCTCTTCGTCTCTCTGGTTTGAGAGTTGAGTGAAAAGAAGAGGGGAGGAAAGCCAAAAAAAACAAAAAAGTTCCAAAACGTCATCGTTTTGGCCCACCGCAAGGATCACTGCAGGGAACAATGGCAGAGGATCCAGACTCTTAATTATATGCATTGTTGCACTGTTGTTTTGGCATTTGTAATGGAAACGTATCATTTTATACTTGTAACATCATCAACAATTATTTTATTTCATTTTATTGCAAATAAGTATTTATTTGATATATTTGGTGCTCCAATTCAGCATATTCTAATTCTAGGTTTATTGCAATTTTTTCTCCTTTTTTATGTTTTGTTTGTTTTTGTTTATGTATTTGTATTTTTGTGTCTGGGTTTGTTGTTTTCATAATTTAAAATTGGTGGGTTGTTGTCTTCTGATATTGTTTAGGAATTCAGGCGATGCACCCAACGAGGCCTGCAAAAGTGACATCCTGATTGATTCAACGGAATACCTGCTGTTTTCGACAGTTTCTGACTTGTCTGGTTATGTGTCCTTTAGATACCCTCCTTTAGCGATAATCACTATAAAGAAACTAAACCACCCCTCTCCCTGATAATCACTATAAGAAATTGACCACTCAATTGCTAGCACGGTTCGGAGTAGTAGTAGACTCCTCATCATCATCACACAACATAACAAATAATGAATCATATTGATCCATCACCAGCACCAGTACCAGCACCAGGACCAGCCCCAGCCCCAGCACCACCACAGCCTCCGCCATCAGGCAGCAGCGAACGCATGCGGGGCAGAAGGAAAACATCATCGAGGGGACAAAACAGATTTGTCGGAGTTCGACAGAGGCCATCGGGAAGATGGGTGGCGGAGATCAAGGACTCACTCCAGAAGGTGAGGCTGTGGCTTGGAACATTCGATACAGCAGAAGATGCTGCCCGTGCATACGATGATGCAGCACGTGCTCTGCGAGGTGCCAATGCCCGAACCAACTTTGAATTGCCTCAGTCGGACTCCAACTCTGGGCGTGGTGATGGCAACAGCTTTGTGTCAGAAAGTACGGAGCCTTTTTCCTTTGAGGAGATTAGTGGGACAGAAGAAGCTGATGGGTTGATTGGTGCTCTCAGGAGCAAGCTTCATAGCAAGACTATGCGCCCACCCTCTTTTCCATTCCCACTCCCACTCCATCTGCAGGTAAATTCTTTGCCAGTCCAACCTAGCTTTGTTGTGGCCAATCCCATCCAAGACAACAACATCGTCAATATTATTAATCCTAATTGTGGGATTAATAATGGAATTGCCAATAATAGCAAGATTGAGGTCCTCTTTGATCATGAACATGGTGACCACGATCCTGGTGATCATAACAATACTAATAATAATAACAATAATAATCATGATCATGATCATCATGGAATTGGGATGCAGTGGCACAACAACCACAACTGCCATACTAGTACTGGATCAACCACTGCAGGCGTGATGTGGGCCACCGAATCAGAATCAGCAGCAGCAGTAGCAGGCCATCATCATCATGATGAAGTAATAGTGCCAGTGCCACCTTGCTCATGGGGAGGCTTAGGCTCAGACTCAGGGTCAGGCTCAGGGTCAAACTCAAACTCAGGCTCCTCAAAGATGAATCATGTTCATCATGTATATGTCCAGGAGGATCACATGCTGTTTGGCACTCCAATGGCGGTGATTAGTAATAATGGAGCAACGGGATCAGGGGGGGTTTGGCCCTCTGTCTCTGACCAACATCAACATCAACATAATATTGTACAATCTGATGACGACAACAACAACAACAATAATAATATGAATTGGGGAAGCGGAGCCAATGCTTCTTGGGATCCTCTTGTTTATGTATCCTCTGTGCTGGGCTAGGTTGACAGACAACACCAACACCAATATGGACACTAGGTTATCCAAAAAAAAAAAAATCCATTTATATTAAGCTCTACACAATCCTCATTAATTACTCAAATTAATTCTTTATTTATTTATTTTCCCTCACTTTATCAGCATCCAATCATTCCACCAATTATGCTCGGTTTCCACATCCTGTTGATTGCTATCTAGCTAACTTTGTTGGTTTGGATTAACTACTGTGCATGTTCAACGGTATTGTAATTCCTTCTTTCTCCGGGCCTTGGCTAAGCTTTTTTATCTTTGTAATTTTTGCTCCATAGATGAGTTACAAATTGGATTTTTATACATATCCAACACATTCAAAATGATGGGATAGTGATATGTTTGTAATTATGAATTACAATTTTGTGTGTTTTGACTAGAAATAGAGGAACCAGAAAAGACCATGTTATTTTTATGAAATTTCTATACATACAATTGCTCTATCCAGGAGGGGAATCATAATTTCATATTAAAATGCCAAGCGATTTCTCCTTGCACATACCTTCACCCCTCCATATTGACGGATTGGTGATTGATTAAATTTTAAAGGGGCGTTTACACACAAGTCCTATTTTGTGTACTTATACTCCATTAAATCATAAATAAGTTTTTTTACTCCTATAAGTCCCATTAATCTTTAATACACTAAATTACCCTCTTGACTCGGTGCCACACGATCACCAACAAGCTTCAGATGAACAACAATTTCATTAGAGTGTTGTTGACACAGATGAAGTCTGTGAATAGATCCAATTATCGAGTCATGAACATCAGCGCATATTACTCCTGAGTCTTCAATGAAATCCATTATCTCGATCTAACTTCTGACGATTCCGGAATCAACCCAGAGGGTTCGCTGGCTTCTCAGGGGTCTTGGAGCTCCATGGAGTCAGATCTGGGTGAGCTTTGGTCATTTGATCGGACAGTAATGGCTTCGATGATGATGAACCGACCATCTTCTTCGACTTGAACGAATCGAAAGGGTCTGAGTCTGAGGATTCCATTGTTGATGTTGGCAGTAGTAATGGATGGGGCTTTATAGATAGTTCGATAGATATATATATATAAAGAGAGAGAGACAGAGAGAGTAGAGTGAGATAATGTATATGTTTGGAGGACGGTGGTTTTCACTAAGTTCATAGATGCCACACCACTGCCATTAGAGAGAAAGAGAGAGAGATCTAGGGTTTTTTGAAATTGAAAACCTTCACAGTTTTTAATATTCTCAATTTTAATCATGAAAAAAAATTGAGAAATTTCTCAAAATTGATAATTATAAATTTCGTAGTTTTGATAATATTCTCAGTTCATACTATAAAAAAATTGAAAAATTTCTTAGTTTTGATAATTATAAATTAAGAACATTCTCAGTTTTGAAATTGAGAACATTCTCAGTTTGGGGATTAAAGGGCAAAACGTCTTTTTACCTCTAAATGGGACTTATTGGTTCAAAAACTTTTTGATAGGACCTAAGCTACCACCAAATATGTAGATAGGACTTTTAGGTAATTAATCCAATTTTAAATAATTGCATTCCCACAATAATTTCATGTTAATTAAATCACGTATTTCTTTAATTACAACTCAAATTTAGGCCAATATTTTTGTGACAACCCCCAACCGTATCTTATTTTTATATATTATTTTGTGTGAGTTTAGTTGTTTAATTATGTGCGTGGAATATCTGTTTGAAATCCGACATGGAATCAAAAATTGAAAGCCCAAATGGTTTCAGAAACTGAAATTGGCTGGCCTAATAGGTTAATTAGAATATTTAGAATTTTATGGCAACTTTAATTAAAATTTGATTCGGATCAAAATAATTAAAATAATTGATTAGAATTCATTAAAATTAAGTGGGATTAATTAGCCCTAACTAAGCTTAATTAGCTTAAGCTAATTACCTATATATATATGAGCTACCTAAGCTCAAATAGACTCAAATACATGTTTTGGCTAAGATTTTGAGAAAGGGAGAGGAAGAACTCAACACCTTAAAGAGAGAAAAGAGAATTTGTAGAGAATTTGTGGAAGACTTGAATATTTGAGCTAGGATTGCACTTGAATTCAACTCTAGGTATGGAAACCACCCTCAATTCTTCTAGATAATCCATATAAGAAAAGAATTCACCAAGCTATGAGGCCACTTGCATGAATTTAGAAGGTATATGTTAGGATCATCTTGGTTATGGAAGAATTGAGCATAATTGTATGCATGTGTGATAACCCTGTCCTGTGTTATGTTAATTAATCTAACTTATGATCGTGATTATGTGCTTAATATGATTTTGAGTGCCATTTATATGACTATATGTGTTTTTGAATTTCTATCTATTCACCATCGGAAAATCTGTTTGATTTCCTACTATAAAATTTAATTAAAGGCTATAGAGGTGACAGAAACTGAAATTGACTGTATTTTTGTGCTTAGAATGATTTTTAGAGCCTACGGTGAAATTTAATTGATTGAAATAGGCATAATTAATTAGCCTTAATCGAGGTTGATTAGGCAAGCATATATATAGGCCGATTTATACTTAAGCTCCCCATTTGAGCTCAAAATCTAAATACATTGTAGAGAGAGGGAGAGAGGGACGGTTCTAGAGAGAGAAGAGGGCTCAAATTGTGGATTTTGGCTCAAAGCTTGGGAATTTGGAAGCTAAACTCAAGAAATTAGCTAAATTTGGAAGGATTGGAGATTCTAGGTGGGTAACCAACCCTTAATTCATGAGTTTGAGTGTGTAATTATATGAATTCAAAGAGAATTGGTAATCAAGAACAAGGTTTAAGTTATATATGATGAATTTGTAGTCAATATACACATGCATGTAGGAATTATCATGGTATGAAACTCAATTCTAAGGACTTATGTTTGTATTTAGAAGATGATTGTTGGAACATGAAGAATATGGCATCAAATCATACATGCATGCATAATTTTTATGAGCTTCATGATTACAAGCATCATTTGTACCATTTGAAATGGAATTGGAGTAAAAAATTAACATGCATGCATGATTCATGAAGATATGAAGTTTGTATGAAGTTTGAATGCATGAGTTTTGAAATTGATAAGGAGAATTTGGAATGATTTTGGAAATGGACCATGATTTTGGACAATTGGTCCCAAATTATCCAAGTTCTCATGATACAAAATGTTTTTCTATGATTTGGCATTGATTTGCAAACTTTGGAGCCTTTGGAGTTGTGTTTTGAAGCTTAAACAGCTTGCTGGAAAATCCAGAATTCAACTAGTCCGCTCGAGCGAGGAAAGTCTCGCTCGAGCATGAAAATTTAGCTCCTAGAAGTTTTGCAGAGATTTGCACAGTGGCTCAAGCGGCAGATTTTACGCTCGAGCTAACCCTATTTTGCAGTACTTTTTCAGAGTTTTGCAGGTCGCTCAAGCGACCAAAGCTGCGCTTGAGCGAAGAGTTCTATTTCCGAAATTTTGAAAATTCGTTTTGTGTTTTGTTTTCCGTTCTCTTTCATTTCTAAGCACTCTTAGCATGCATTGGGCATTGTAAATGACCTAAAAGAATAAGAAAGAGGCCTCAGAGAAATAAATAAATTAAGAACGGATTGAATCACTTGTAACTCAATATGTTATGAAATGTGTAGGGTCAAGTGCAAGGACAAATCCATCGCAAAACACTGTGAGTAATATCTTAGTAAGGATATTTTGAAGTATGCTACTCTCCAAATGCTTACTCCTATATAAGTTTCATGGATTTGTTAATTTGAATCATGAACGAATATCTGTTTGATATGAATGATTGGGTCAAAGGCCGTTTGACATGAATGATTGGGCCAAAGGCCGTTTGACATAAATGATTGGGCCAAAGGCCGTTTGACATAAATGATTGGGCTAAAGGCCGTTTGACATGAATGATTGAGCCAAAGACCATTTGACATAAATGAATGGGCTAAAGGCCGTTTGACATGATAACATGAATAATTGGGCCAAAGGCCGTTTGACATGAATGATTGGGCTAAAGGCCGTTTGACATGAATGATTAGGCTAAAGGCCGTTTGACATAAGTGATTAGGCTAAAGGCCGTTTGACATGATGACATGAATGATTGGGCCAAAGACCGGTTGACATGAATAAATTGAGCCCAAGGCCATCTGACATGGTTGAGTTGGGCCCGAGGCCATTTGGTAAGAATGAATTGGGCCTGAGGCCATTTGATATGTTTGGGCGTAAGGTCGTTTGATTTATTAGATAGAAACATGAATGGGTTTAAGACCGTTTGATATGTCTATTACGAATTTCACTCATGTAACTTCTTTATTTTGATTTATTCACTAGGCTTTCGCTCATTCTCAATTGTATATATGTAGGTGAGCAAAGAGATGTCTAAACCCAGCCTCAATAAAGAATGTGGAGGGAGTCAAGTTTTGTGGAGTCAGCCCAAACGTCTCACACATAAGATTTTGTTTTTGTTCTTTTGTTTACTTTTTGCTATTTTGGTGAATACGTTGGATCACCCATGTATATAAACTTTTGTTTGGCTGACTACATGTTTAAAGTTCCTGGATGTACAAAATGTCAAGTTTGCCTATATGTGTGAGTTATTATGAAATGTTTTGGGGATAATTTTGCTTTGCCATATAAGCACAGCTCATTGGACAAAATTTTTAAGTCTACTTCCGTTTCGCCCCTTTATTTCTACTGAAACATGTTTAATCAGGTTTGAGGCCGTAGGTAATCTGATGATTACTGGCTGGTTATGACCTTAATCCATATGGACGAGTTTGGGTCATGACAGAGTGGTATCAGAGCACGAGTTAATAACTCACACACTTGTCCAAATGAGCAATAAGCATCTAGGAAAGATCTAGGATGCTTTTATGTGATAAGTATGAACTTGAAGACATTAAGAATATGCTTAAATGTTTTGAAATGAATGATTATGTGCTATATGTTTTGTGATTTGCTTACATTGTGAATTACTTAAATACGTATGCTCTCTTGTATATGCATACTTGTGAACATTTTTGTATAAAGAAGAATGCAAGTTTAATCAGATAATGGCGAGAACAAGAGGTGATGAATTAGAGGGGTCCTCTACCGCCATAATGGATAGGATGGAAAGATTGATACAGGATATGGCAGAAACACTGAGACAACAACAACAATGGCAACAATAGTGGCAACAGCCACACCCTCTACCTCCACCTTCAGTACCGCCTGTACAGGATCTACAGAATGATGATCGAACAATAACTCTCACCAAAGAGTTGAAGAAAATAAAACCGCTATAGTTTCATGGAGGATCAGATCCACTGAAGGCTGAAGCGTGGGTCCTTGGCATAGAAAAGTTGTTTGAAGTGTTTCCTTGTCTAGAAACACAAAAAGTATTGCTAGCCACTTTTACACTTGAAGATGAAGCAAGAAGGTGGTGGACGTTGATGTGTGAAAGCAATAAAGATATTGGCTGGGCACGACTCTTGGAAATTTTTTATGACAAATACTGTCCACAATGTGTTCATGACAGGAAGGTGTCGGAGTTCATGGAACTTAAGCAAAATAGCATGACAGTAGCCGAGTACGAGGCCAAGTTTAATGAATTGGCCAGATTTGCACTACATACGGTCGATACCGACTATAAGAAAGCGAGACACTTTGAAGGAAGTCTTCGAGATGACATCTTAGAAAAAGCAAATGTACTAAAACTAGAAACCTATATTGATGTGCTAGACCTGACCATAATATCAGAAGCTAACATAGCCAGGCAAAGCAAATCCTTAACTAATTAGAAAAGTAAGAGGCAGTGCTTCTTTTCAAAGAAAAGACTTTCAAAGAAACAGAATACAAGCTCCTCAAGCACTTCAAATTCTTCTAGAGATACATCTCCAATGTGCAACCAATGTAGTAAAAGACATCGCGGGGTTTGCTATCGTGTATCAGGGGCCTGCTTTAAGTGTGGTAAAACAGGGCATTTGGCCAGGGATTGTACTCAAAACAGTAGGAAGTTAGCTGCTAGCTCAACCGCATCGATCCCAAAATTGGGAAACACTATAAGGCCTACTACCACTGGAGACACCGTGAGGCAAGGGAGAGTTTTTGCACTCGTTCTGGGTGACACACGGAACGTAGAAGCCGTCGTTTCAGGTGCTATTTCTATATGTAATCAGAAAGCATTTGTGTTAATTGACTTCGGATCAACGCACTCCTTTGTGACATATGCATTTGCATCTAAGTTGAGTAGACCTCTAGAATCGTTACCATATTTGTTATATGTATCTGCTCCATTTGGGGAATCTGTGTTATGTATATCTGTGTGTCGGTTTTGCGCTATGTGTGTTGGGAATGATACTTTGTATGTAGATTTGTTACTGTTGTGTACATCTGTGTGTCGATTTTGCGATATGAGTGTTGGGAATGCTACTTTGTATGTAGATCTATTACCCTTGGACTTTAGACATTTTGATGTAATTCTAGACATGGACTGGTTATCTAAATACTATGCCACCATCGATTGTGTAATGAAACGAGTTGTATTTAGACCACCAAGGCAAGAAGAACTTGTGTTTGTGGGTAACGGAGTAGTGCCTCCACCTTATTTAATATCTGCAATGAAAGCATGTAAATTAATCAGGAAAGGGTGCCAGGGTTACTTATGTTGTGTATTGTCTGAACAATCTACGAATGTTGAATTGAACAATATCCCCATTGTAAGCAAATTTCCAAATGTATTCCTAGATGAATTGCCAGGAGAATTGGTTGGCAGGGAGATAGAGTTAACTATTGATATTGTGCCAGGCACTCAGCCTATTTCAAAAAACCCCTACAGAATGGCTACTACTGAAATGAAATAACTGAAAGAACAATTACAAGACTTACTTGACAAAGGGTTTATTCGACTAAGCATTTCACCATGGGGTGCACCGGTATTATTTGTGAAAATGAAAGATGGAACCTTGCGCCTATGTATTGACTACCGTGAATTGAACAAGGTAACGATAAAGAATAAATACCCTTTACCCCGTATTGACGACTTGTTTGATCAGTTGCAGGGGTCACAAGTATTTTCAAAAATTGACTTGAGATCTGGGTACCACCAGTTGAAGGTAAAGGCAGAAGATATTGAGAAAACCGCATTCAGAACAAGGTATGGTCATTATGAATTCCTTGTTACGCCGTTTGGAGTGACTATTGCCCTGGCAGCATTTATGGATCTTATGAACTGAATTTTTAAGCCTTACCTTGATGAATTTGTTGTAGTTTTTATTGATGACATTCTGATATATTCAAAGAGTAGACTTGAACATGAACAGGATCTGAGAACCGTCTTGCAAACACTTAGAGAGAAGAAATTATTTGCTAAATTAAAGAAATGTGAGTTTTGGTTGGATGAAGTTGTTTTTTTAGGGCATGTTATTAACAGAGATGGGATTTCGGTAGACCCACAGAAAATAGAGGCAATTGTAAGCTGGCCTACATCGACAAATGTAACAGAAGTCCGCAGTTTCATGGGCTTAGCTGGGTACTACAGAAGATTTGTGAAGGACTTTTCAAAAATAGCCGTACCTCTTACCCAACTGACATGCAAAGAACAACCATTTGAATGGAATGATGAAAACGAATCTGCCTTTCAAGAACCAAAAGCAAGACTAACCACTGCACCGGTTTTAACATTGCCCTCAGGTATAGAAAACTTTGTGATATATAATGATGCTTCTTATAAAGGTTTGGGTTGTGTATTAATGTAGAATGGAAGGGTGATTGCTTACGTTTCTCGACAGTTGAGGCCACATGAAAAGAACTACCCAACACATGACCTGGAATTGGCCGCTTTGAAAATCTGGCAGCATTACTTGTATGGGGCAAAATGTGAAGTCTACACAGATCACAAAAGTTTAAAGTACTTCTTTACTCAAAAAGAGTTGAACATGTGACAAAGAAGATAGCTTGAACTAATAAAAGATTATGATCTTCACATTCAGTATCATCCCAGGAAAGCCAATACAGTTGCTGATGCCTTGACCAAAAAATCGATGGGGAGTTTAGCTTGCTTACTTACTGAACAGAAGGAAATCTTGCTAGATTTTGAGAGAGCCGAGATTGAAGTTATGTTGCACGAACAAGTTGGATTGGTAGCTGCCATTTTAGCCGAGCCACCAATAGTTAATGAAGTTAAGCAAAGGAAAAAAGAGGATAAGCTCCTCAAGAAAATAATTGATGAGTTTGAGGCAAATCCGAAATTAGGATTCAGCATTGATGGGAAAGTGTTGAGATTTCAAAATCGAATGTGTGTCCCAAACATTCTTGAACTAAAGAGGAGAATCCTAGATGAAGCTCATAAGTCGATGTTTGGTATGCATCTGGGTAACAACAAAATGTATCGGGACTAGAAGTAAAACTATTGGTGGCCCAAAATAAAGAAGGAAATTGTAGAATATGTGTCCAAGTGCCTTCAATGTCAGCAAGTTAAAGGTGAACATCAGAAACCAAGTGGTCTACTTCAACCTCTCCCTATTCCAAAGTGGAAGTGGGGGCATGTGACCATGAACTTTGTTGTTGGTCTACTACGAACTCCTTGAGGTATGTATTCCATTTGGGTTATAGTTGATAGACTGAATAAATCTGCACATTTTCTGCTTGTTAAACTACATCTGATGCTTATCGATTAGCCACTATATATGTTGATGAGATTGTTTGTTTGCATGGAGTTTCGATATCTATTGTATTGGACAGAGACCTGAAGTTTGTATCTAAATTGTGGAAAAGCCTACAGAGAGCAATGGGAACAAAACTGAGGTTCAGTATCGCATTCCATCCACAAACAGACGGGCAATCAGAACGAACCATACAAACCTTGGAAAACATGCTCAGAATGTGTGCCTTAGATTTTCAAGGTATCTAGGAAGATTATTTGCCATTGGCTGAATTTGCATTCAATAACAGCCTCCATTACAGCATCAATATGGCACCATACAAAGCGTTGCATGGCAAGGAGTGTAGATCACCAATTTGTTGGATAGAAGTCGGAGATAGAGCTTTACTTGGGCCTGAAATTGTGCAAGACACTTCGGAGAAGATTAAAATCATCTAACAAAGGCTCAAGATTAGCATGGAGCCAACAAAAGAGTTATACGGATGTTCGAAGAAGACCTTTTGAGTATGAGGTCGGCGACCACGTATTTATTCGTGTGATTCCAATGAAAGGCTAGTTGAGATTTGGTAAAAAGGGCAAATTGCCACCCCGTAAAAAGGGCAAATTGTTACCTCGTTACATTGAGCCATTTCAAATTCTGGAAAGGCTTGGTCTAGTTGCTTATAGGGTTGCTTTGCCACCGGCATTCGAACAAAAGCACAACGTGTTCTACGTATCGATGTTGAGGGCTTATCTTCAAGATCCATTTTATTTGATTGATTACCACCGGATAGCTCTTGATGAAAATATGGAATACGAAGAATGGCTAGAGCAAATCATTGATCGGCAGGTGAAACAGTTGAGAAATAAGTCCATCCCAATGGTAAACGTAGAATGAAAAGAACACTATGGGAAGGACGCTACATGGGAAAAAGAGGATGAGATGTGGCTACACTACCCACATTTGTTTCCGGATGGAGGTAAAATAAGTTCGGAGGACCAAACTTCTTAAATGGGAGAAGATTGTGATAACCTTGTCATGTGTTATGTTAATTAATCTTACTTATGATCGTGATTATGTGCTTAATATGATTTTGAGTGCCATTTATATGATTATATGTGTTTTTGAATTTCAATCTGTTCACTGTAGGAAAATCTATTTGATTTCCTGCTGTAAAATTCAATTAAAGGTCGTAGAGGCGATAAAAACTGAAATTGATTGTATTTTTGTGCTTAGCATGATTTTTAGAGCCTACGGTGAAATTTAATTAAGAATTGATTCGGACTAAATCAATTAGATTTAATTGATTGAAATAGGCATAATTAATTAGCCTTAATCAAGGTTGATTAGGCAAGCATATATATAGGCCTATTTATACTTAAGCTCCCCATTTGAGCTCAAAATCTAAAATACATTGTAGAGAGAGAGGGAGAGGGACGGTTCTAGAGAGAGAAGAGGGCTCAAATTGTGGATTTTGGCTCAAAGCTTAGGAATTTGGAAGCTAGACTCAAGAAATTAGCTAAATTTGGAAGGATTGGAGATTCTAGGCGGGTAACCAACCCTTAATTCATGAGTTTGAGTTTGTAATTAGATGAATTCAAAGAGAATTGGTAATCAAGAACAAGGCTTAAGTTATATATGATGAATTTGAAGTCAATATACAAATGCATGTAGGAATTATCATGGTATGGAACTCAATTCTAAGGACTCATGTTTGTATTTAGAAGATGATTGTTGGAACATGAAGAATATGGCATCAAATCATACATACATGCATAATTTTCATGTGCTTCATGATTATAAGCATCATTTGTACCATTTAAAATGGAATTAGAGTAAAAAAATAACATGCATGCATGATTCATAAAGATATGAAGTTTGTATGAAGTTTGAATGCATGAGTTCTGAAATTGATAAGGAGAATTTGGAATGATTTTGGAAATGGACCATGATTTTGGACAATTGGTCTCAAATTATCCAAGTTCTTATGATACACAATGTTTTTCTATGATTTGACATTAATTTGCAAACTTTGGAGCCTTTGGGGTTGTGTTTTGAAGCTTAAACAGGTTGCTAGAAAACTCAGAATTCAACTAGTCCGCTCGAGCGAAGAAAGTCTCGCTTGAGCGTGAAAATTTAGCTCCCAAAAGTTTTGCAGAGATTTGCATAGTGGCTTAAGCAGCAGACTTTACGCTTGAGCGAACCCTGTTTTGCAAGACTCCTCGCTTGAGCGTCGAAAATCTCGCTCGAGCGTAAAATTCATGCAACTAGTACTTTTTCAGAGTTTTACTGGTCGCTCAAGCGACCAAAGTTGCGCTCCAGCAGAAAGCCCTGTTTCAGAAATTTTGAAAAGTCGTTTTGTGTTTTGTTTTCCTTTCTCTTTCATTTCTAAGCACTGTTAGGCATGCATTGGTCATTGTAAATAACCTAAAAGGATAAGAAAGAGGCCTAAGAGACATAAATAAATTAAGAACGGATTGAATCGCTTGTAACCCAATATGTTATGAAATGTGTAGGGTCAAGCGCAAGGACAAATCCATTGGCAGAACACTGTGAATAATATCTTAGTAAGGATATTTTGAAGTATGCTACTCTCCAAATGCTCACTTCCATATAAGTTTGACGGATTTGTTAATTTGAATCGTGAACGAATATCTGTTTGACATGAATGATTGGGCCAAAAGCCGTTTGACATGAATGATTGGGCTAAAAGGCCATTTGACATGAATGATTGGGCCAAAGGCCATTTGACATAAATGATTGGGCTAAAGGCCGTTTGACATGAATGATTGGGCCAAAGGCCATTTGACATAAATGATTGGGCTAAAGGCCGTTTGACATGAATGATTGGGCCAAAGGTCGTTTGACATGACTTAAAAATTTTTACAAAAATGCTTGGTATGACTTAAAAATTATGCTAATCTCAAATGTAAAATCAATTTCAGATTATCAAGCCTCTAAGGCTCTCAATTTCTGATCCAACTATTATAGTTGTAATAGATACTCCTCTTATTAGACAGATATGAATCTATAATCATAAGATTCACTTCATTAAACTTAATTTCACATAAAATTTCACAATAAGCATTTAAATGCACAGAATAGGGGACTGAAAGTATACCAGAAACACATACGAGGGTCGGGCTATTACACTCTCCCCCTCTTAAATAAGTTTGGTCCCCCAAACTTGTGTCACCTTAGGATAGGAACAGATGTGGATATTGGTGTTGCATTTCCTCTTCTTTTTCCCAAGTTGCTTCGGTTCCGTAATGTTCTTGCCACTCAACTTTTACCATTGGAATTTCTCGATTTCATAATTGTCTCATTTTTCGGTCCAGAATTTGAATTGGTTTCTCTTCATAGGTTAATTTGTCGTCCAACACAATTTGGTGGTAATCTATGACATGAGATGGATCCAGAAGGTATCCTCGAAGCATAGAGACATGGAACACATTATGTACTTGACTCATACTGGGCGGAAGAGCAACTCGATAAGCTACCGGACCCACTTTCTCCAAAATCTGGAAGGGACCAACATATCGGGGTGTTAACTTATCCTTTTTTCCGAATCTCGGATGTCCTTTCATTGGGGTGACTTTCACAAAAACATGACTATCCACTTTAAATTCCAAATTTCTTCGTAGATTGTCCGTATAACTCTTCTGTCTACTTTGAGCAGTTTTCAATCTTTCCCGAATAGTTTTAACCTTTTCAGTTGTCAATTGAACAATTTCGGGCCCTAGCAAAGATCTATCTCCAATTTCGGCCCAACACACGGAGGAACGACACAGTCTTCCATACAGAGCCTCATAGGGTGCCATCTCAATACTCGAATGGTAACTATTATTATATGCAAATTCTACCAACGGTAGATGGGTTTCCCAGCTTTCCTGAAAGTCCAGAACACACATGCGGAGCATATCCTCTAATGTCTGTATCGTTCTCTCGGATTGTCCGTCTGTTTGAGGGTGGAAGGCTGTGCTAAACTTTAATTCTGTACCCATTGCTTCTTGTAGACTTTGCCAGAATCTTGAAACAAATTTTGGATCTCTGTCTGACACAATAGAGACCGAAACACCATGGAGTCTTACAATTTCATTCACATAAATTGCAACAAGCTTATCCGCATTATATTGAGTCTTCACAGGTAAGTAGTGGGCGGACATAGTTAATCGGTCCACAATGACCCATACAGAATTCATACCCCGAGGAGTCCGTGGTAACCCTACAACAAAGTCAATGGTAAGATGTTCCCACTTCCATTCCGGGATTGGAAGGGGTTGCAGTAATCTTGCTGGTCTCTGATGCTCTGCCTTTACTTGCTGACATTGTAAACATTTAGAGACGAACTCTGCGATCTCCTTTTTCATACTTGGCCACCAAAAATTTTGTTTCAAATCCCAGTACATTTTAGTACTCCCAGGATGTAATGAAAATCTTAAAGCATGAGCTTCTTCCATTAATTTCCGTTTAAGTTCCAACACATTAAGGACACATATTCGGTGTTGAAATTTGAGTACTAAATCTATCAAATTGAATCCTGGCTTCGGTTTTGTCTCTAATTCATCACATATCTTCTTTAAAGTTTTATCTTCCATTTGACGTAGTTTGATCTCTTCAAGTAATGCCGGTTGGGCTATCACTGCTACTACTATTGTTTCATGTCCATGCATCACCAAGTCTACCTCCATCTTCTCCAAGTCAATTACTAATTCCTTTTGTCCCGTAAGCAAATTTGCCAAATTTCCCATATTTTTCCGACTAAGTGCGTCCGCAACTGTATTGGCTTTACCAGGATGGTAATGGATCTGCAAATCATAATCTTTAATAAGTTCCAACCACTGTCGATGTCGCATATTCAACTCCTTCTGCGGAAAAAGGTACTTGAGGCTCTTATGATCAGTATAAACTTCACAGGTAGTCCCATACAGATAGTGCCGCCATATCTTCAAAGCAAAAACTACCGCGGCTAGCTCAAGGTCATGTGTGGGATAATTCTTTTCATGGGGTTTAAGCTGTCGAGAAGCATAGGTGATAGCCTTTCCATTTTGCATAAGCACACAACCTAGCCCTTTATGAGAAGCATCACTGTAGATCACAAATCCTTCAGTACCAGATCGTAAAGCAAGAACTGGAGCTATAGTTAACTTTGTTTTCAATTCCTGGAAAGCAAATTCCCGCTCTTCTGACCATTCAAACGCAACTCCCTTTTGAGTCAATTGTGTAAGCGGCACAGCGATTTTGGAAAAATCTTGAACAAACCTCTTGTGATATCCAGCTAATCCCATAAAACTACGCACCTCAGTCACATTGGTAGAAGTTGTCCAATTTACGATCGCCTCAATCTTGTGTGGATCAACAGAGACTCCTTCCTTTGTTATTACATGCCCCAAAAATGCCACCTCATGTAGCCAGAATTCACATTTCTTCAGCTTTGCATACAGCTTCTTTTCTCGAAGTGTTTGAAGAATTAAGCGAAGATGATTCTCATGAGCTTCTGCATTCTTCGAGTAAATGAGGATATCATCAATAAAGACCACCACAAACTCATCCAAATAAGGCTTAAAGACACGGTTCATCAAATCCATAAATGTTGCTGGTGCGTTAGTAACTCCAAAGGGCATAACCAGAAATTCATAATGGCCGTATCGAGTTCGAAAAGATGTCTTCTTAACATCATCAGCTTTGACCTTCAGTTGATGGTATCCAGACCGCAAGTCAATTTTTGAAAAGACTTGTGCCCCTTGTAACTGGTCAAACAAATCGTCGATCCGAGGCAATAGGTACTTATTCTTGATTGTCACTTTATTAAGTTCCCTGTAATCTATACATAATCGGAGTGTTCCATCTTTCTTTTTCACAAACAGAACTGGTGCACCCCATGGAGAAACACTCGAGCGAATGAACCCCTTATCCAGTAGGTCTTGCAACTAAGTCTTTAATTCCTTCATTTCAACTGGTGACATCCGATACGGAGTTTTGGAAATGGGTTGAGTTCCTAGCATCACTTTAATTGTAAACTCGATTTCACGGTCTACTAACTCCCCCGGTAATTCTTCTGGAAAAACATCCGAAAATTCATAGACAACTGGAATCATGTCAGTACTCCCATTCATCACTTGCCCCTCCAAAACACTGCATAAATAACCCTGACACCCCCTTCTAAATTAATTTACAAGCTTTCGCCGCAGAAATCAAATAAGGTGGAGAAGTCACTCCACGTCCCTGAAAGGTAAATTCTGATTGCCCCGGAGGGTAAAAACTGATTTGCTTAGTCAAACAGTCAATAGTTGCACCATATTCACTCAACCAGCCCATACCCAGAATAATATCAAAATAAGTCATGTCAAGAGGTAACAGATTGGCATATACCCAGATATCCCCAATTTGAAGTTCACAAGCAAAATAAACAGAAGTACAGATCATAGAGTCTCCCAAAGGTGAAGACACACATAACATAGAAGACAATACTTCCTCAGATTCATCTAAATTTTGCACAAATAGTTTTGATACAAAAGAATGAGTAGAGCCAAAATCAAACAATACGTGAGCAGAATGACCGTGAACAATAAATGTACCTAACACCGCTGTTGCCGCATTTTGCACATCTCCCGGAACCAATGCAAATACTCTGCCTTGTCTCGCAGTGTCTTTATTGTTAGCAGGTTTGGCAGCTGACTTGGTGCTGGGAGTTGGTGTAGACCCCGCTGAACTTGTAGCAGCCCTATTGCCATTTTGTTGATTCCTTTGGGGACAATCCCTCACCAGATGACCCGTTTTACCCCATCGAAAACATGCTCCAGACAACCGATAACAAGTCCCACGGTGCTTCTTTCCACATTTTGAACAAACAGGGGTCGAATCTGAAGTAAAAGTGGATGTGCTAGAAGTCCCTGAGTATTGTTTCTTGCTAGGTGGAGTAGCTGACCCCCTTGACAATTGTGTGTTCTGCCTCTTTCCTCTCCATTCAGAAATCTGAGTCTGAGCAGCAATATTTCCCTCTGCTATAACAGCCCTCTCTGACACATCAACATAGGTGGGTAACTTAACATGTTGACTCGGTCAAGGATAGTACTCCGTAAACCGCCTTCAAATTTTCGTGCCTTCTTATAATCCGTATCCACCATATGAGGTGCAAACCGGGCTAGTTCTGCAAATTGTGCTTCATACTCTGCAACGATCTTACTCCCTTGTCTAAGAGTCTCAAATTCGGTCACCTTCTTATCTCGCATACTTTGGGGAAAGTACTTGTCATAAAACAGTTCCAAGAATCTATCCCATGTTAACCCCTAGTGTATAGTTCTCGTAAGCATCCACCACCTCCGTTCTTCCTCTTCAAGAGTGAAGGCAGCAAGTTGTACTTTTTGGGCTTTGGTACACGGAAATACCTCGAACAGTTTTTCTATTCCCAATACCCACGCTTCAACTTTCATCAGTTCTATTCCTCCCTTGAATGATAGCGGCTTCATATTCTTAAATTCCTTCGTGAGTGTGATAGTTCAGTCCTTGGCATGAAAATCTTGTACCACAGGTGGAGGTACCGGTGGCGGTTGTGGTTGAGGTTGTTGCTGTTGCCGCCATAAGGTCTCCGCCATTTCCATGATCATTCTTTCCATTCTGTCTAACAGTGCAGAAGTGGCATCTTTCGGGTCTTCCATTCTTGTTCTCACCATATTCTACATGACATTCAATTACAATATACACAAAGATTATACAATAACCATGGATCATAATCATTAGAGTTAGCAGATTACAGTTAATGTTGCCATCAATCTTTCCATATGCATTCAGAATATTACGCATGATGCCTAAGTCTTTTCTAGACATCCTAAGGCTCAATGAATCTGTGTGTGAGATAGCAACTCGTGCTCTGATACCACTTGTCACAGCCCAAACCGCCCCCTAAAAGTTTGGGAATGACCACTTCAGAAATGGACACTTAACTCGATATACATAAGATATAGGGCTCAAACGGAAGCATTTATTAACATAAATTAATAAAACAACACCCATTGAGCTACCACCTCTATGCCAGGATCACAAACATTGCATAAGGTGAACAAATATACAGTGACATACATCTGAGAATTAGTTATATACATACACAGACCCGGCCCCGTGATTGGGCGTATAACAAAAGCATTGATGAAGAGGGGGGTTATATGCATTTCAACCTTAGACAGACAATTAGAGTACAAGGCCAAAAGCTTAGTAAAACTCCACAAAAAAAAAAAAAAAAAATGCACGGCTTCATCTAAGTGCCTGAGTAGACTGAGGTTGACAAAAGAGAAACGAGCATCAGGGTTAAGACTGACCTCTAGGTTGATTACCTACAGAAGCAGACAAAATACAGAGTGAGCCAGGCTCAGTGAATAATAGTACTTAAATAATTCAATGATCAACTTGAATTATAATGCACATCAATGCGTATATAAATGCAGAGAACATATGGTTATTCTGATTCTGTAACTACTTCTAGAACGGCCTTGGGCCCAGTCTTTAAACAGAGTGGCTTTAAGCCCAGAGGTATACAGAACAGCCTTAGGCCTGACAGATTTTACAGATTGGCCATAGGCCTAACAGATTCCACAGATTGGCCATAACCCTAACAGATTCCACAAATTGGCCATAGGCCTAACAGATGTTATAGATTGGCCTCTGGCCTAACGGATGTCAACAGAGCAGAGTAATTCCAGAGTGATACAGATGTACATAGACTCTTTCAACGTTTACATAAGTTTCCATCGATTCCCAATCTGTATAAATATTAACGTAATTACTTACAAATAACGGAGCGTTAATAACAACAATTATTAACGGTAAGTACATGTACATCTACAGTACTATTACTCACTGTGCGGTAGTGAAGCGCTTGTTCCTCTCGGGTTGTGACCTACACACACGCACAACTTATAAATTAGTTCTTTTTCCTGGTTAATTCATTCTCAGACTCACCTCGCTTCGAATGAATTTACAAACATCAAAAAGGCATCAAATACAGTTTTCAAATATATCAGAGGGTCCAGCACGTAGAATGGAGCAGACAAATTTTTCCAGCATGGGCCGCACGTGCAGCTATAAGCCCCGCACGTGCGGCAAGGGTTCCCGCGCGTACGGCAATGAAGCCCCGCACGTGCCTTTTTAGCAATAGCCAAAGACCCAGACTGCTCTGTTTCTCGCACGTGCGGCCATGACTCCTGCACATGCGGCGATTTGCCCAGTTTCAATCCGAAATTTCAAGCAAAAATCCAATTTTTGGTGAGTTTTTACAAGGCTCCAAATAGGTCCAAAAATCATGTAAATAGGAATTATAAGCATGCATCAATCCAAATATGAATTTGATCTTTAATCTTTAAAACCCATAACATAACTCAATTCCATGAGATTTCTAACTTCACACACACACACACACACATGGCCATTTGTCCACATAGTTGAGCTCAAGCATGTCAATTAAAGAAATGAGATGTAATTCTCACTAGATAATTCATTATAATCTCAAATCAACCAAACACAAGAAACATCATTGCAATTAATCACGTAATAGATACATGACCTATATTATAAACCCCAACTTTCATAACATAGAGGAATTCCTACTCAATTCAAAGAGAGGGGTCAATTGGAAAGAGTTAAACATACCTTGAGTTAGAATCTCTATAAACCCTCTTAATTTTTCCAATCTTCTTCTTAATGAGCTTCCCTTCAAACCCTCTTCTTCCCTAATTCCCTTTTTCTCTCGGGAGATATTCTTGTAATGGCTTTCCCAAGTCAAATGTTTAAGGAACAATTATATATATATATAAAGTGAATAAAACAAAAATCAATCAGTTTAATCATCCCAAATCAAATTTTTACAAAAATGCTTGGTATGACTTAAAAATTATGCTAATCTCAAATGTAAAATCAATTTCAGATTATCAAGCCTCTAAGGCTCTCAATTTCTGATCCAACTATTATAGTTGTAACAGATACTCCTCTTATTAGATAGATATGAATCTATAATCATAAGATTCACTTCATTAAACTTAATTTCACATAAAATTTCACAACAAGCATTTAAATGCACAGAATAGGGGACTGAAAGTATACCATAAACACATACGAGGGTCGGGCTATTACAAAACCCGTCCCTAGAGATTTGGACCATAATCGGCCAGCAATCACTTGATTACCTACAACCTCATCCAAACATACAGAATAATTATAATAATGGGGTCATGAGTGGAAGTGTAACGACCCCAAAATCCATATCAGAAATTGTCTTTATGCTCTTGTGGTTAATGCATTTTAATTTAATGATATATGTTCGAATTGAGGAATTATCTGTTGAATTACAACTTTAAAATTGAAAGTACCGACCTTTATGGGTTCAGAAATTAAAATTGAGTATTTGGATATGTTAATGGGAATTTTTAGAACTAATTGGGAAAATTAATCGGGAAGTTAATTTGTCTGACTCGTTAATGCACGTGTGGGTGGTTAACTTTGTACTGTAAATTGAAGGCCTTAGAGGCTCCAGAAATCAAAATAGAGGACATATTCATGATCAGCATAATTTTTAGAGTCGTCTGGGAAGTTTAATTAAAAATTGATTTTTGTGCAATTCGTAAGGGCGTGTTTGGCCCTCCTTATTGTGAAAAGCTTAAGTGTGTGATATATACATATATGGATAGGCCATGTGAGTTGGGAGCTTATCATTTTGAAGTGAAACAAAATATCTAAGGGAGAGAGAGAGAGAGAACCGTGAAAGAGAGAAAGAGAGGGAAAGAAAATCATCCATGGAAGCTTGGAAAATTGAAGAGATTAAAGGGAAAAACAAGGAATTAAGTTAAGGTATGTGGCTTCAACTATTATCTTTGTAAATAATTCATCTACTACATGAAATCAAGGATGGACTTGGAAAATTAATATGTAAATGAACAAGTGTGTTGGGTTATGAATGAAATGAGTTAAACTCAAGGAATTGAACCTTGATTTTCTTAAATTTGCTTGAATTGGGTTCAATCTTAAGAATGATTCATGGAATACCAAGTTTTGGTGTGAGGATCAACCATGTCTAAGATGTATGTGTATGATTTTGGGGTATGTATTATAGAAGTTTGATTATATAGAAGATGAGACTTGAATTTCTATTTTTTGAGGCAAGGATTGATTTGTTTAAAATGGAATTGCACTTGATTGATTTTAGTTTATCATGTTATAAGATAATTTTACATGTTTGGAGGTGATTTGAATTTGAAACCAAGCTTAAAAATGGAAAAATCAAGTGTTAGAGCTCATACCATTTTTGGTCAGCCAAACTAGCCCAAAGCCGCACGTGCGGTAGCCCCCTCCAGCACCAAAAATTGATTCTGCTAAAAAAGCACCTTGTCCCGCACGTGGGGCACAATTCCCGCACGTGCGGGGATAGCTCTGTTCAGCCAACTTTAAATAGGCATATCTTTTGCATCCGGACTCCGTTTTGAGTGATTCTTGAGCCTAAAATCAAGCCCCAGAAGTCTAATTTCTAATGGTGGTGGTCTCACTCCCAAATTCTAAGTATAGAAATAGTTATGCCCAAATTAGTGACAACTATTCACTTTCTATCTACCGGTTTGTACCGTTTCTTCGTCTGAACCATTTTCCTATCGATTCCTCTTATTTTCTGGGGCATAGATTATAACCTATGGAGGATTAATGAGTTAAGAACCACCATGGCTATTGATTAAAGAATAAGAATGAGATCAATTTTATTCTCATAATTTGCTATGTGCATTGTGTTTGTAGGTCAAGACGAGGACATCGTCCCACTGCTACCAGAAACCTATCACTGTGAGTAATAGTAATGTAATGACATGTTTCACTTACTTCCTGTAATTAGGATTTAAGTATTGTTAATTGTGAATGGCCTATCTCATTGAAGTTGTGCGATGATTAACTTAATTGATATTGGGCTTTGATTACATTAATAGCATTGATATGGACCTAAGGTCGTTCTGTCCTTAGTAATAGACATGGGCCCAAGGCCGTTATGATGTGAATTTTTCTGTCCCTATCAATGCAGTGATACATTTGCCTTCTGTTAATAGTTATTATTAATGTTCTGATATTCGCAAGACAACTATGTCGACTTGTAATAAACTATGGGAAAATCTTTGTGCACTATTGAGCAATAGTACTGTAGCAGTACGTTTTGCTTACTGTTAATAGTTAATACTGATGTTCTGTTATCTACAAGTTAATTATCTGAATTGATGTTGAACAAATGGAACCTATGTGCATTATGGAACAATGATATCTTTGTGTGTCTGGACTCATTCTGTTTTGCTAATGATAGGCCCGAGGCCAATCTGTATCATATCTGGGCTTAAAGCCAATCTGTATCATATCTGGACTTAAAGCCGTTCTGTATTACATCTGGGCGTAAAGCTGTTCTGTATCATATCTGGGCTTAAAGCCATTCTGTATAATCTGTTAGGCCAGAGGCCATTCTATATAATCTGTTAGGCTAAGGCCATTCTGTATAATCTGTTAGGCCAGAGGCCGCTCTGTATAATCTGTTAGGCCAGAGGCCGCTCTGTATAATCTGTTAGGTCGGAGGTCGCTCTATAAATCTGTTGGGCCTAAAGCCACTCTGCATAGTATGTTGGGCCTAAGGCCGTTTTGCATTCTGCATGGGCTTGAGGCCGGTCTGTATTACATATGGGCTTAAAGCCAGTCTGTAGTATATGTGAGCCTGAGACCGTATTGAAATATAGTTAGGGAAAAGACCTGTGTATAGTTGGTATCTGCCTATTTATTTTATCCAAGGTTTTGCTTATTCAATTAACCTCCTTACATTACTATTATTCACTGAGCTTTGCTCATTTCGTTTTATACATATTTCTGTAGGTGAGCCATCGGGGATTGACACTAGAGTTGTATTGAGGTCTACCTATCTGCCAAGCCACCTAGGATACGCCTCCGTGTTGAAGCCTTAATTTTGATTACTGGGAGTTGTGTAATTTTTGGAGTCTTATTTAAGTCTGTGTGAGATCTGCATAATTCTGTGATTGTATATGTAACTCTGGGAATGTATTTAAATGCTTAAATTAATTAAGCCATCATGTAAGCACAAGCTCAATGGATGTTGTCTTTTATTGATATTGCTTCCGCTTAAGGTCCCGTATGTGGTTAAATATTATTCTAAAATTCTATTTTGAGGCCTATGTACAAGCCGGTCATGGACCAAACTTTTAGGGGCGGGTTTGGGTCGTGACAGGAAGCATATCACAGATGAAGAAGTCAATTGAGTTGTGCCAATATGAGCAAAATTACACAGCTTACGTCATAACACATTCACACATTTACATGTCCATGCAAAAACTTATGTACCATAGAAAAGTCCATATATATAGTTTATATATCCCAAGACCATTATAGCAAAATCAAACAAAAGCCATAACATGATATAAGTCAAAGGCAAAAGCTCCATCTTGGAGGCTCAACCAAACAAGTTCACAAAAAAAAACTCCTGAAGCAGACTCTAAGGTTAAGCTCCATGCTTCTTATCACCTATATATGCATACATAATATAGACTGAGTGAAGCTCAATGAGTAATAATATAGTAAAAAGGTTTAAATGAATGAGCATAAGTTTGCCACAAAATTCATAATCACATTACAGAACGGCCTTAGGCCCAACATATAAATAGAACGTCCTTAGGCCCATCACATTAACAGAACGACCTTAGACCCATCATTATCGGAATGTCCTGAAGTCCACATAAAGTATAGAGCGACCTCGAGCCTACACATTAACAGCTGTTTAGAATGACCTCAGGTCTAATCATATATTATTATATGATTGACAGAATGGCCTTGGGCCCACACATGGTACAGAACGGCCTCGGGCCGAACATATAAACAGAACGGCCTTGGGCCCATCACATTAACAGAATGGCCTTAGGCCCACATTGCATATGTCATATAACATCCATGGAACCCATTCGTTCCAATCAAAACATAATATCGGAATAAGTCACTGTTCATGGCTCAAAACAAGTAATTGCGAACATATCTTTACAATACTATTACTCACAGTGATATTGGTCGTGTGACGGTCCTTCTGGTAGGTGACCTACACAACATAGCACATATACAAATTCGGTAAACAATTCATTCAATTCTTAGCCTTTTCCTTTATTTCTTCGTTTTACGATTTGTTCATTTTCCATTCATCTTTAGGCATTACAGAGAGTCAACACATACCCATAAACAGATTTAGATGGTCGGAGGAGTTAATAGAAAAAGACTGGTTTTCCTCCTATTTTTCGCACACGCAGAAGCCCCTCACCGCATGTGCCGAAGTTGCCACACTTGCAGCCACACGTGCAATTAAAGCAAAAGCGGAGCCTTTGTCTTACTCTGTGTTCCGCATGTGTAGAACTCTTGGCCGCACGTGCAATTCTGGGTAACTTAGCCCAGTCTAAAAATTGGACAAAGTGAAATCTTCTATACTCCTTTACAAGTCCAAATACATTCAAAACTAACTCAAAAACATGATATACTAGCATGATTCAAGTGTAATTTCACTACTAACACATCAATCTTGCTTCAACATCAAATTCAAGGTCTTATCTTTTTCATAAGTTCATGATTTACATGATCAAGCTCAAAATACATATAAACATGGATGATCTCTATACAAATTTTTGTTGTATGAATAATCTAGAGCTTATTTCATGGAGTATTCACAAGATTGAACTCAACTCAAGCAAAGTTAAAGAGATTAAGGCTCTATTTCTTGAACTTACTTTAAATTCAAAACCCTAACCCCTTTTAGGTGTTGAATCTTCAAATTCCTCTTGATTTCAAACAAACGATGAGTTATTTACAAAGATTATAGGTAGATTTTCATACCTTGCTCAAATCTAGGAGTTTCCCCTTGAATCTCTTCCAAATCTCTAGCTTCTCTTCTTCCCCTCTCTCTAGTAAAACTCTCAACAAGATGGAACTCAAGATAACTAGATACATATATAACTTAGGCTCATTGATCTTAATTAAATCATTACGAATTGTAATTTTATAAAATTTCACAGTAAGCTCTAAAAATCATTCTAAACATAGATATAAAGTCAGTTTTGGTTTCTAGCGCCTCTAAGGCTTTCAATTTTAGTTTAAAGTTGTAATTGCAACAAATATCCCTACATTCAACAGATATAATTCCAAAATCACATAATTCACACACTTAAGCATGAAAATTCATATCAAACACATAATCACATACATAATTAAGCATAGTATAGGTTGGGTTATCATAATTGCTTAGCCTTAATCAAGCATAATTAGCCTAAGCTAATCACTCACTATATATATGATGAGATTAGTGCTTAGGCTCATATAATTGAGCTCTTCTTCATCCATGTGCTGAGATTATACACTTTAGAGAGAGAGAGAACACCATTTTAGAGAGAGGAAGGCAAGACCTTAAAGAAATTGACTTTGAGATTGAAGATTTGGGAAGTTAGGCTGAAGAACTTGCTAGGATTGGAAGAATTAAAGGCTTTAGGTGATTAATTGAACTCTAACTCGTGAACTTAAGCCACATAAATGTAAATTCAAGAAGAGCATTGCAAGAATTGAGTTGAATATGGTGAGAATGTGATCAAAATGTGCATGCATGTATAAATTTGTTATGATTTTTCATATTTGAGCATAAACCATGACAATCACGTTGAATTGGGAGTTATTTGATACATGCATTCATGAATCATAAGATTATGAAACTCAATTCCATGTTTTGAAGATGATAGAACAAGAGTTCAAGCTAGATTCATACGTGCATGATAGTTGAGAGTTTCATTTTGTCAAATTCATGAAGTTTTGAGTAATTGGTTTCAAAGTGGAAATGTTTTCATGTTATACAATGCTTTTCCATGATTTTATACCAATCATGCAAGGTTTAAGCCTTTGAATTGCAAGTTTGAACTTCAAACAGAATTCTGGAAATTCCAAAATCCATACAGTTTGCTCGAGTGATGAAAGTGTCGCTTAAGCATACATTTCAAGCTCCCAATACTTTTACAGACATTGGGGGTTAGCTCGAGCGACCAAAAGAATGCTCGAGCAACCACCTTTTATTTTTAGTCTTGGCTCGAGTGACCAAAAAGTTGGCTTGAGCGTAAAATGAGAGCATCCAGTACTTTTGCAAACTGAGCGACCAATGCTACGCTCGAGCAAAGTCCCCTACTTCTTTATGTTCCAAATTCCTTTATCTTTCATTTCTAAGCATTCTTAGGCATCTAATGAGCATTCTAAATGAACTAAAGAGTTGAGATGAAGCCTAAGAAAGATAAATGAATTGAAGAACGGATTGAATAGTATTATGACCCGATTTTCGTATGTGTTATGAATTGTGTAGGGTCAACCATGAGGACAAATTAATCAACCGAACACTGTGAGTAATATCTTAGCAAAGATATTTTACTTATACTTATTTTCTGATTGCACTTATATGGTAAGTTTTTCTGAATCAACGATTCGATACATGTGTATGAGTTACCAACCGACTGAACGATATATTGTCTGTACAACTGAATCATAATATGAGATTGCTCAATATATCTGAATTAGGCCTAAGGTCGTCTGTGTATCTAATAAAGTAGACCTAAGGTCGTTCTAGATCTCTGATAAGACTGATTGACTGATATGATATGATTGAATCTTTGACTTGTCTGAATAACTGATATGCAATTGTAATAATTGAATGGCCATTATACTACTGTAAATGATTGGACCCAAGGTCGTTTTGATAAGAGATAACTGAATCCGATCAATGAGTCTATTAACTACTAGACCTGAGGTCATTTGCTACACTGTTGGACCCCAGGCCATTCTGTTCTATTGAGTAATGATTGAACTCATACTGTATATTCTGTTATTTGTTGGACCTAAGGTCGTTCCGAGGTCATTCTGATGTAAAATGCCTACTGATTAATTAGATATGCTTATCTGTTAAAAAGGGCTCAGTCACTCAACTCTTTTACTTTGGTATTATTTACTGGGCGTTAGCTCACTCTTTATTTATATGTATGTAGGTGAGCAGCGGGATGTTCAACCTCAGCCCTTGTGAACCAGTTAAGGATATCAGATACCGTGGAAATCTGCTATAGATATCTCACGTGCGAGGCTTTGTTTATGATTTTCCTTTTGTTTACTTTTGTGGTCTCGTAGGACCAAATTTGTATCTATGTATATAACTTAGTTTCTATTAAGACTATTTTTGAATGATCTTGGATACGTATATCTCTGTTGACTGTATGGTGTGAGTTATTAATAATATATGTGAAAAGCTTTTGTAATGCCATATATGCACAGCTCATTGGACAAAATTTCTAATTCTGCTTCCGCATCTGGCCCCCTATTAATGTCATATATGACTGCTTTCTGTTTGAGGTCGTATGTAATCTCACGATTACTAGCCGGTTATGATCATAACCTCTAAGGGTGGGTTCGGGTCGTGACACCTCCAATCTTTCTTGGGATCTTACTTGGTCATTGACCAAAGGACTCATTAGTGACGTATTATTATTTATTCTTGAACTTGACAACTTGGCAGTGCCCTGTATTTCTTTGTTATTATATTCTTTCATGTTCCCAATTTTTGAAGTATCACAGATTTCCACAAAGATTGTCATCTGTTGCTAGTTCACAATCTTCTCCAACTTTGAGTTCAAGTTCTACATCTCAAGTTCAACCTAAAGAGAATGTGGAATCTAAGTGATGTGTATGTAAGATGCAATTTATGTATTATTGAACTTGGAAACTTTGAAGAGGCAATTAAAGATGAAGCATGGAAGAAAGTGATGGAAGAGGAAATTCATGTGATTAAGAAGAATAAGACTTGGAAGTTAGTGGAGAAACAAAAAGAAATAATTGGTGTGAAGTGGATTTTCAAAACAAAGTTCAATTCGGATGGCTCTATTCAAAAGAACAAAGCAAGATCGAAGATTAAGTTGTGGACATCTTCACCAAAGCAAGGGAGAAGTTTGATTTTTTTTTATTTAATTTTTTTTTTTTGGAGAAATGTTGAGTGTCACACAATATGGCATTGAGGAAGAGTGTTAAAATTAACGTCGTATTGGATATATTGGATCTATTGCATTCTTTGTATTCATGTATTTATTTTTAGATATAATATCTACATTCTTCGAGGCTTTTCCCAAATTAGGCCTACCTACCAAGCTATTTCCCAAACTAAGCCTAGTTTGGCCGAATTTCCCAGAATAAGCTGAAGCGTGTTTACAAAACACGCTTTCAGCATGTTTCTGGTCCAAGCGCATAAAATGAATAAAATGATAAAAGCGTTGTTAGGAAACACGCTTTTAACACGCTTTTAATTAAGAAAATGATGTTCCTATTAGCGTTTTCTTCTATTAGTAGTAGCGCTATTTCTAATCACGCTTTTAACGAAAGCGTGGTTCCTAACCACGATTTTAAAGAAAATTTCCTTTAAAAGAAAGTGTGATTCGTAACCATGCTTTTATCTGAAATTAGTAAAAAACTGTTTATTATTATTATTATTTTGATTGATTTCTCTTTAATCCACATTTTATAATTCACTCAGTCATCGATCTCTATATATAAATTATTCATAGAAAATATTATATTGATAAACAATCTTAGCTACCAAATTTTATTATTTTAATATTTAAAAATAAATTATCTAATTTTAAAATTATGTTTCTCATCCATTATTTATAAAAAAAAATGATAAAATTATATGTACGATTATCAGATCAATTTGATATTTACATAAATAATTTATACATAAAATTTTTTAAAAATAAACAACATGAATTGTCTAAAGAGTAGTGATTAAGAGATTTAAAACTAGAGTTCTGATATAAGCTGCAATGATGTGGCATAAAAAAATAAAAAGAAAACCACAAACAAGCAAGCATAAATATCATGTGTCATTAAATTATTAGACTAAGAATTTACCATTGAATCAATGATCACCGATCACCGCTTATGACTTTAAGAATATAAAAGTAAAAAAGAATATGAAAAAATATAAATTAAATATTTGCTTAATTTACCTTATTATTTTATTATTTTTAAATTTTTATTTAAATTTATAATTCAAATATAATTTAAAAGAGATCGATGATGGGCAAAAATAAAAACAACAAATAAAAAATTAAAAATTAAAAAGAAGAAGAAAATAATAGCTTCGAGACACGCACCCTCCCCAGAGAACATTTTGCGCAATTTCAGAGAGATTTTCTCGGGGCTTTTCCCAAATTAAGCCCCTATACTAATTTATTTCCCAAACTAAGCCTACTTTTGCGGAATTTTCCAAACTAAATATTTATTGTTCCCTTAAATATTTGTTGCCAAGAAATATTTAAATAAAACTTCACACAACAGATACAAAGTATCTAATTTGCTAATTACTACTACGAACAGGGAAACAAAATAAAGGTATGACTATAACACTTATAACACTTCAGAACGACGTAACTAGTTCAAACATAAGTATCCCACAAAAATAATTTGTGGAAACAGTCAACATAACACAATACATAAAATAAAGCGACGAGTACAATATTTGACAGTTACATAGACAAATATTAGACAAACCTCGCACAAACTCATTGTCAAAAGAGTTATTTTAACACACACAATACATAATTATGGATAACCTAATATAATTTAGTAGACAGATAGATGCCTAATCCTCGCTCAAATCGGCAATCTCAGAGTTTGAACAATCTGAGAGCTCAGGGTCAAAGAGAAGTGCAGGATCCTCCTTGACAGCCTTGATAGCCTTACCATTTGGTGCTATTCCATTCTTCTTGGCATCCGACTTAAGTATAGATGCTTTCATATCGCGGGCTGACCTACGGTGCATTTGAGAAATCTCACGTTGAAGTCTTTCACATAGTCGATCAACATTATCTGGATCTTCCTTTTGGATCTCAACTGAACGTGCTTTCGGCACCTTCAATTGATTTTCCAGACATAATCTTTCCATTTGCACTCGCTCTATAATAGTGCAGGCCACTTCAGAAGTGTAGCGTTTGCTAAACCATATCCTGTTTGATTATCAGATGGATCCTCCACGAAACCACATGGATCTCGATAGTATTTGGGCACGACAAATGTCGCTTCCCAAACCTATCATGATAAGCACAAGAGGCATCTAACAAAGAAAACGGTGTTTCAACTTCAGCATAACCACTTCCCCTTCCCGTTCCTCTTCCTCGGTGTGAACTCTTACCTCTTTCGAAGTTCCTACCCCCTGTGAGTCCCCTTCCCGTTTCTCTTCCTCGCCGTGAACTCGCACCTTTGCGATTCCTACCCCCTACCGTGAATGTATACTCCATTTGATTTTTTTCTCAATAAATGAATGATAGTTTCCTAGGGAGAACTGAGTGGAAAGATTGTGTGTTTACCATCACTCCTTTAGTCCTTTATATAGTTGTTTGTCAACACTATTGCCATGTGGTCGTATTAATGTGACTTAGATGAGTTCTGAAATGTAAGGAAAAAACAAAGCATCTAAGCTGCGCTGCACAAAGTCACATGCCATTAAAAGTCCACATATTTATGAGTAATAAACAATCAATGCTAAACACACTCCACACAATCAGTACTTCAATCGTCAGTCGAAGGTGACTACTCAATTTTTCAAAAAAGACCAATCATCCGTACGCTGCTTACTGTGGCCATGTGAACTTGGCCATTTCATTAAGTCCTTTAATTTATTACATTTGTTAAAATCATTGCATCGCTGCATCACTGAGAAATATTGGACGTATCACTGCGACGACTTTGACGAGACTACTCACTGTATGAAAAAAGCAAGAGGTCGTACCATAGCTACTGTGCCCATGTGAACTTCAGCAATTCATAATGGGATGAGGGGGTGTCAGAACAAAACAACAAAACAATTAGACCCTTTGTGTTTAAAAAGCCACTCTATGCAACTTCAAGATTCATAAACTTTGAAGAGAAAATATTATAGAGTTGGATTGTACTAAAGATTAATTTGTAGTAAAGTACATATAGATGGGTTTTTTGATGTATAGAACTTGAAAGTGTTACAGATAAAAGCTAGCCTAGTATGCAGACAAGAACAACACCAACTTAAATCAACACATAGTTAACTTGAAATTAAATTGGTTAAATTTCTCCAATTAAATTAAATTAAATATGTAAGGTGAAAAGTGAAATTAAATATGTTGTCAAGGCAAAATAAATTGAATTATATTTGTAAGCAGAAAAGTGAAATTAAATTTCCAAGCGGATTTGAACTTGCTTTAAAACCTTCAGCTATGCACTGAGTAGTCAATAAAAGTCGAAGTGACAACTCCTATAAAGTTGATGCATAGTTGTTCAGGTCATAAAGGTTGACGTGACAACTCTTTTACAATAATTTTAAACATACAGCTACCATGTGAACTTCCTGAAGTATCAGTACTTCATTGTTGGCATGTGAGTTTAGAGTTTATAAGACATGAATACTTGCGTCCATCTCCATTTTGAATTTGTGCAAGTTGCAACAACTATGTATATGTGGTATAAATATTGCATCATACCACAACAAAAGTTTTATAGATATATCGAGCGATATCATCGTGAGATATACGGTGGTTGATCTATATTCAGCAATGGGTCGCTATTGGGTTGTAGATGGAGATGAATTTCAATACCCATTAAATCCAAATTTGCGTTACTCACATGTCGCCGTCAATACCATGAGAGCTGAGTGGGAATTTTGCATAACTCGAGCAAGCGTTCTCGTTGAACTATGTCGTGAAGTTAATTGACATTCCACAATTGTTGCAAAGGGCATTGCATTGTATCCGCAACGAAGTTAATCACATGAGCCAACGTTTGCAAAGGTCCGAACTAATGAAGAGCGCAAATGAGCGTGCCGAAAATGGGTTAATGGATGATGTGCACCAGTACTTCACCTGGAGCATGGATACTATGTATGAATCTGACATTGAGATGTCAGATGATGATGATAATGAATGAAATTGTTTGGATGAATGACCAACCATTTATCTTGTAATGGATTTATAATACTTATCCACGACTTATCAATGAAGGGAGAAATTTCAATAGTTTTTGAATAGTTCGTGTAATTCTACAAATAACAATTACTTTGCTTTCTTTCCGTTGTTGTTATTTTGAAGAACGCTAATTGAAATAGGCTTTCATGATTTTATGCATTATTGAAGTGGAATATAATGATGATACTGAACGAACTTGGTTGCATGTATGACCAAACGTTTTCATTCCTTGTAATGGCTTTGCAATGCTTATACATGAGTTATCAATAGGAAGAGAAATTCGTAACGAATCTTGACATGTGTACTTATAAATGTAGTGATTTCATAAACTTCAGCTTCATATAACAAATAGTTGAAATACATCCGTAACCTAGATGTACGGGAAAGAAATAAACCTTCTCGTATAATCCTGTTGATCAAGTTTGCGCTCCTCTGTACGACGTCGTTCTACTACCTGAAAATACAAACGTGAGCTAGCCGGCGGGTGTGTGCTGGAAACCTCTCCGATGCCTAAGTCAGCTAACGAGACAAATAGACAAAAGCTCTGTATATTCGGGAATCAAAGTTGCGTTACTTCTCCATAGGTGATATTTGTGAGCTTTTATAGGTTCCGTGTGGCATAATCCAAGTAGGACTCTTACTCCTCCACGTAGAGTCCTCCTAGGATTCATACTCCTGAAGGACAATGCTTATCCTTCAACACCCCCCTCACTGCTTAAACCAAGTGAGATGGTTTTAACACGGCCGGATTACCATACGACCGACCTAACTGTTACTTCGGCTATTATTTTCCTTTCTCTTACCTCGGCTTTCACATGATAAGACCGAGCTATCCATAAGAGAGTTGAGCCGAACTAACCCCAGGACCAGGTTCTTAAGAGGGCTCAACATACCTCGGTTCCATACACTACGATCGAGCTAACTCTGGCGGCCGACCCATCCGTAGTACTCTTCAGAACCAGACTGAAAATAAGGCCATTATGTGACCAGACCAACCAGTACGGCTTTGGGACCGGACTAACTTCAAAGGCCCTTCTAAGACCGGAGTAACTTTGCGGCCAATCTAACCAACGCTTCGCATAGCGGCCCAAAACGGCCCATTATCCAGCTCGGCCCAATTTAACCATATAAATTACCCTATCACTAGATGAACAACAACATTGTCTTACACCCCAATAACGAAGATACGACACAGCATACAAACATATATGAAAGATAAAGGTGTTTAATTTCTCATTCCTCATCTGACATGTAGTAGTCAGAGAGATATTTTCAATTGTTTAAGACATTATTTCGCTCAATCACTGTCAATTCTCTATTGCTTGCTTCTGTCATTTCGGTGGCTAGCTGAAGCATGAAATGTCGACATCTCCGCATCAACATTCTGTTGTTCTCCTTCTTAATTCTGGTAACTGCTTTTTCATAGTCACTCACATTTCATCTAGCCATGGTCAATAAACGACGATAAGGTACCGGTGCCCCAAAGTTACATAGATCATTAAACAATCCTTCTTGCTCTGTTACCCTGAACGCCCATTCTGCTCGGATACTAGCATAATAATCCTTTGGACTCGAGTACTTTTCGCTCTTATAGTCATAAGTAAATAGACGTAGTAGCCACACTTTTAGATTTCTTTAATGGCGTGTACTTCCTGTACCTCTTGAAGACATTGTTCATAAAAAATAAAAACTTAGGCCTAAAAGAATAATAATTGTAAATATATTACTATTGTTATGACTTGAATAAACATCATACTTGGGGTAGTGCTATTTATAGACATGTAAAAGAGATGACATGGTGATGATAATCGAGATGTTGGGGCATTGTAGAATAAGTGATACCCGTGATATTATTTTATCTTATTCATTTCATGCAATCCCGAGTAATATGTTGTCCGTGACTTTGTGTACCCGTGATGCAATCACTTTGGCAGACTTAATCGTCATTCAATTCATTATAGTTGCTTTTTTGGCACCCCTCATCCCACTATGACAAGCTCAAGTAACATGGCTTGTTTTGGTGTCGCAGTGAGTAGTCACATCAGACATGCACTTGCAGACCAAAATTATAATTTCATAAAGTTAGAAATGAAAGTAGAAAATGAACAGGCGTGGTTGTCAGATAAAATAATAATTGTGGGTCGTCTTTTTCACAATCCAATCCCTTCATATTTGAGCAGTGAGTTGTCACATCGCCACAGTAAACTATTTTCTGTTGCTTGCTTTTTTAATACACTAAGTAGTCACTTCGAACTAATGATTTCGGTACAAATTGGTGTTTGCAAAAAATTATAAATGAAATCATAAAATGAAACAGAGGCTTTAATTTTCTTTGTTTTTAAGCAATACTGTTCATAAACAACTATGAAACAGAGTGCAGGTAAATACACAACCTTCCAACTCACTTCGACCTACAAAACTATCGTTGATTTTTTCACCAAAACAATGGTCAAAACAAAACAAAACAAAATAATAAAATGGCCACCTGATATGTAAAGAGGATTGGCACTGCAGCCTATATTTTATCTTATTTTCACTTTACGAAACTTCACAGTCATCCCCTTTTCTCCTCTTTGCATTTTCTTCTTCTTTTTTTATTCGATAAATTACACTTATCTCTCTTGAGATTTTTGACAAATACAGAAATCTCTCTTGTAATTTTAATAATTATAGAAGTCTCTCCTACTTTAACTGACAATATCAAGATTATCTCATTTTTGTACTGTTGTCCACCCAACTAACTGAAGCTGCTGATGTCATCAAAAATAAATACTGAAATGCCCATAATACCCTCAAGTGTCTTGAAATGCCCATGAGCTAAGTTACATGAGATAAAACCGAAATTATTTTCTCAGTCGCAGACAGCACTATGAAACACACCTACAGTCAAGTACCTAGATGTAGAACATGTACCTCAGTTAAAAATTTATGTTGCTTGGGGTTCTTCGAATACTGAGGGGAGTACAATCTCAAACAGGACATGAGAATAAGTCACCCACTAATATCTGGAGTTGTAATAAAAATAGTGAGTCCAATGGTGGCAACGAGTGAGATGTTGAAAAAAAATCAGATTTTGGGGGACGACACAATGCTAAAGGCAAATGGCTGAGGGTCCAATAAAGGGGGTTGGGGTTCTTCGAGTGAAGAGGGCCACAGTAAAGTTGAATTACAGTCGCAGACAGGATGGTAAAAAGATTCACCAGGCGATTCCTAGAAGAAGTCGAGTAAGAACAATGACCACAGTGATGATGGGAAGGAAGGAATGTGGGGTTGGCAAATTACAGAATTTGGGATCTGTAGAAACAATCTCATTTGCAAGTTGTTGATCCAGTTGGGGGGTTAATCTATTCTATTATTAAAGGGGAACACCAATTTTGGTGTCATGAAGCCTGGCTTAGAAATTTTTTTTCTATTTTTTCTAAAATGACCATAACTTGTTAAATAATCTATTATTTTAAAACTTATATCAATTTGTAATTAAGGGTCAAATCGTAAATTACTAGCTCAGTAAATAACTTCCACTTTTCCACATCTCACATTTTAGAAACTGCTGTGTAGTTCCACGTTTCACCATCTTCTCTCTTTTTTCTTTTTCCTTTTTTAATTTTATATTTTAAATTCATAACAAACTACTATGTAAGTTCCACATTTCACCATCTTCACTCTATTCAAAAACTAAAATTTGTTTCTTTCTTCTTTTTTTTTTTAAGAAAGACTATTCAAGTATTCAAGAACTTTCTTTCTTTCTTTCTTTCTTTCTTTCTGTTTTTTTTATTTTTTATTTTTTATTTTTTATTTTTTTGGTGTGGAGAAAGACTATTGAAGAACATTGCAATTTTATAGTTTTGTTGCAAGTTGATAGAGTGGTTGTTCAAAATATATATATCTATTGCTCATCTTACACAGTAAGTGTAATATTGTTAATTATAATTTTTATCTTCTTCATTAAAAAGTTTCATTATGTAATCAGGTTTTTTGGGAAAAAAATAGCAGAGTATAAAAAATTTGTGTTTGTTTTCTTAATGTTGTATGTGTGTGTGTGCATGTTGTTTAAAAAAAATCAATGTTCTTAAAATTTCTATTATATTATCAGGTTCTGTACCTTCTTTTTTTTTTTTTTTTTTTTTTTTTTGGGAGTTTTCTTTAATCAATGTTCTTAAAATCAATGTTTTTATTATCAATGTTTAAAAAAAACTTAAAATTTTTTGAGTTTTCTATTACATTCAAATTTGTGTGTGTGTGTGTTTCAAAAAAAAAAAAAATGTTCTGAAATTTTCCATTATGTTATCTAATTCTTTGGGGAAAAAAAGTACAGAATAAGAAATAAAATTTATTTATTTATTTATTTATTGTGGTTTTGTAAAGAAACAATTCATTGTTCTTAAAAAAAATTTAAAAAAAAAAAACTGTTTAAAAAAATATATAGTTTATTATTGAAAAACGAAAATCCATATGACACCAAATGCAGCACAACTTCAATATCTTATGTATATAATCACGCTATTTAAACCCATTTGCACCACTTTCTTTCTCTCAAAATTTTTTTTAACTGAAACTTTTTTCTCTCTCAATTTTCTGTTTATTTTATCTGTTGACACAAAATATATTAGTTAATAACTACGTATTCACTTTTTACGAGTAATTTAGTCATATTATTTGACCCATTGTGACATCATAATTTGAATATTTGAAGTATTTAGGAAAGCCTCAGCATAAGTAAGAATAAAAAATTGTAAAATTTTGTTTTGGAATAAATAAATATAGCACATTTACATCCTCTGTACAAGTTTGATTTACAAAAACTATAACAAAAACTATAAATAAAAAATACTATACACTCCATATCACACCCTCTAATGCCCTAACTTGGCCCTAGTCCCACAACCTCGACCGTTGACCTCCCTCCTCGATCTCCTGCCATAGACTCTCTGAATATGTGGCTTCCCCAATCGCAAATGTTGATCCTGTGGTGCTCCCTCCCCTGCATGTGGCCTTCCGGCGACTGCCTGTAGAGCCTGTGACTGTGACCCTCCCTCTCCTGCCTGTGCTGCCTCTGATCCTTCCTCTGGCCCAACATCAGATACTGCTGTGAGTTGTGAGACTCCCTCATCTGGTGCAGCTGTATCACGATCTACAGCTAGACCTCGACTTCTGCCTCTACCCGCACCCCGACCTCAGCCGCGACGTCCGCCACGACCATAACCTCGGCCTCTCCCTCGCGCTCTGGGAGGCCTCAATACAAACCTCATCCTGAGCGCGAGAGATGTCACTGAGAACTGCATCATGTGTAGTCATGGTCGCGGTCGAACTAGTCCCCACAAAAGTAGGTATATGTAGTGTGGGAATATGTGATGTACATGTATCAACTCCAACACTACACACACCTGAACTGTGTGGTGGTGGTAACTAGGTGGGTGGGGTAACAACCTCATGCATGTATCGGGGAGGTGTCCAATTAGGATCAGCTACATAACGTATGCGAGTATGCTGGGTAGGATGTACATGGAGAGAATTTGGAGATATGTAGCATGCGGTGGGGTCACTGATGTCCAAGGACCTAATGTGGCCAACGCTAAAGTGCAAGGCACTGATGTGGATGGCACTGATGTGTCTGGAGCAGCTGCTGTACTCTGTACACTGTAGTGGCCAAAATGTAGACGATCCCCTCGATGGGCATGCTGGATCGCCTCGTGTAATAAGTCTCGGATCTCTCCAATGGCTTACAGGGCATGTTGTCCATCATGTCTCAATAAGGCGTCCTCAGTCAAGTGATATAACCTCCTAGCTCCAATCACCTAAACAAAAATTCGGACGTATTAGGCTACAGTGGACTGAAAGTAAATCAATTATGATCTTAATAATTATCTGACACATACTATGATACTCACCAATGCCTCAAGAGAAGGCCCAGCTCCCTGATATTCGGACTCAGACAGGTAGCTCGGTTTACCGACTAGTAGACGTGTATGTTGCCGATACCACAACATGTAAGGGTCAGACGACAAGAGTACCTCATCGCTCTAGTCAGCCTGTACGATAGTGTCCCGACGGGCATCCCACTGCTGTATATACCGCATGTAAAACAAACTCCAGTCAGTGCCAACTCGGTCACGCCTACCAGTCGAATGTAACCACCACTCGGTATCAAACCGGTTCGGTACGGACTGGACCTGACCAAACTGTCAGAGGACACGATTAGGGAGATGCCACTCAACCACGTCAAAACAAATAAGTGGCACTTTCACCATCCATATCTCCTGGCCTAGTCGACAGTAGTCTGGCAACGTACTGAGGACCCCAACATACGGCTACCATATAAACTATAACACCGACAAGTATATTAAAATTTTGCTCATGAACTCAAAACATATACGATGAACAAGACAACTAAAATGCAATAAGTTTCAAACCTCGCCCTCGATCATTCGGTTGAACTGGTCTCTATAAACGACGACTACATGGGTCAATACGACCTTGTGGCCGAAGTCAACCCTCCAGCGGCTGCCTCGAGGTCCGGGTGGCAACTGCTCTCCCTGCCCCATGGAAAGTTCCCCAGGCGCAACCACTTACCGCCTAGACAGGGCAATACTAATGAATCTCTCTCACGCCCAAATATGCAATAGTTTGAACCCAATTATAATACTGATATATGTCATACAACATGAATTGACATGTACTAAAATTCTTACCAACCTGTAGCAAGACAAGTGGTCCTCCGATCTCCTTCGCACCCACCTAAGCTGCTCAACACAACATCCTATACAAGCATGTCGAAGCCACGCCACCCCAATTGTACTCGCTGATCTCATCGATGTCTCTCAGCAGTGGCAAGTACATAAGCTTGAGCAGGTTCTGTGACTTATCAGGGAGAAGTATCCCCCCAATAAGCCACAGAATATACGCTCGGGCATGCTGCCGTACCAACTCATCTGGCGCCTGCTCTAGAAGAGGACCAAAATGCTCGGCCAGCCACCTCACCCTCAGTCTACTTGCCTATAAGTTTGCAGGTGTAAGTGCTACTCCCAATAGCTCACTACATAGAGCAATCCACCGGTCCCTCGTAAATGCTAGGTCAATACCAGTAACTGCTCGGCCGTCAATTCGTAGACTATATAGGACAGATACGTCTTGCGATGTGACCGTGGCCTCTCCGATCGGAAAATGGAATGTATGAGTCTCCGTGCACCACCTATCGGCCAGAGCAGTGATGAGTGGGTGGTCCAGTCTAATATGACCGATATAGTAGACACCATAGAATCCTGCGCGTAGTATATACTGCAGGACTCTATGGTCCAACAGATGCTTCCACATGCCAGAATCTGCCCGGCAGCATGTCAACGTTGTATGTGCCTCCTCCTGCATAACAGAATGACTAGTTTAAATAATAGCATTATCACGTAAGATAGAACAAAATGAAGGGTATTTTAATTGTAAGCGTAAAGTCTAACAAACATTATTGCATACCGGATGCTCCCATATATATATTTCTTGTTAGGTCCCTTTATTGTCAAATCCTCATACAAACTTTGTTATGAAAAAGTTGTAATTTTTCCTTAGTTTTTGTCTTTCCCGCTCGAGTGGGTCCATGGGCGCTCGAGCGTATTTTGTGATGTCTTAGTAGTTGGTCATGTCTGTAAACATACTGCAATGTCTGATTTCATGCTCGAGCATGTGTTCTAACGCTCGAGCGGAAACATGTTTGGTCACACGCGTATTTTACTGAAGCCACTCGAGCGGGCTTCCATGCGCTCGAGCGGAGATCGCTAACTCTGATTTCCTATTTATATCTGTTTAGGCTGATTTTAGGATTTACTTTTCTAGATCTTGTTTAGGAGTCTTAGGGTTTTGTTTGAGGTTTTCTTCTAGAGATTTTTGTGAGTTTTCCTTGATAAAATTGAATGAGTATTACACTCATGAATTGAGAAGCACATATCAAGGAGGTTGATCGAATACATACAAGAGTGTTAATCTTCAGTGGATTCTGAAGATACAAATGTAGAGGTTCAAAGGAGTTTGATTCTGTACATAGTCGTTGATTCGACAAGTGGAGTTGTGGATTCAACTTTAGATAAATCAGTTCTGAGACGAAGGCTTGGTGAAAGAGTTACAGAAGGTGTGAAGACAAATTGATTGAGTTGGATAATTTGTGTATTATCTTTGTAATCTTTCTTTCTTCAGTAGTGGATTGATTAGTGGCGTTTCGCCCGTAGTTTTTGATTACAATTGAAGGTTCTTCAATTGTGGTTTTTCCACGTAAAAATCGTTTGTGTCGATTTATTGTTTATTCAAAAAAACAACAATCTAAATCACTTTCGTAAGTGCTTGATGATTTAGATTGCGTGTTTTGAATAATTGGGATTTGGAATATTTTAATCTTGATCTAATCATGAATCACTTAGGATTTTCAATTGGTATCAGAGCAGGTCATTCTTTGTTTTTATCAAAACTATAGGAGTGTGATTTTGTGTGACTAGTGATATGGATTCTATTCATGAAGGTAACTCGACCCATAGACCTCCTTTACTCGACGGTACAAACTATTCTTATTGGAAAGCTCGTATGAAAGCACTTTTAAAATCCATCGATGAGAAAGTTTGGCACTGCGTGATCTATGGGTGGAGTGAACCTATTGTCACCATTGATGGTGTTGATATTCCTAAACCCCTTGATAAATTTGGACACAACTGATTACCAGAACTCGAGTTGGAACAGTAAGGCTCTCAATTCCCTGTTTTGCTCCGTCACACCTGAAGAGTTTCGTCGTATCTGCACGTGTGAGGTAGCAAAAGAGGCTTGGGACATTCTTGAAACAATTCACAAAGGTACTACTTCTGTCAAAAGGTCAAAACTTCAACATCTCACCTCCGTCTTTGAAACCCTTTTTATGCGCGAAGATGAGACGTTTGATGATTTCTATGCAAAACTTAGTGATATCGTGAATTCCTGTTTCACACTTGGTGAAAAAATCCCTGAAGCTAAAGTTGTTGGAAAAATTTTGAGGTCTTTACCCAAGAGGTTCCAATCAAAAGCGACAGCCATTGAGGAGGCTCAGAATGTTGATACCCTCAAGCTTGATCAGTTGATTGGAAACTTGCAGACTTATGAAACCCACCAGATTTCAAAGAAAAAACAAAAAGATAGTGTGGCCTTCACTAGTGCTCATGAGACTGCAAAAACTCCGGAGACTGAATTTGATTTAGAGTCTGAGATGACGGCTATGTTTACTAAACAGTTTAAAAAAAATTTGAAGAAAAAGAAGCCTAATTTCAAAGACCCTATTCCAAAAGACAAGAGTAATGAAAAACCCAAAACTTTTCCACCAAAAATTGCTCCAAAAACTGAAAAGAAGATTGTAAAGGGGCAAGGGGTCAAGTGCTATGAATGTCAAGGGTTTGCTCATATTGCCCTAGAATGCCCTTCGAAAAAGAATCGAAAGAAAGTCTACACTGTGACTTGGGATGATGAAAGCGGGTCGGAGTAAGAACCCGAAGAACTTGAATCCGGAGAAGACAGGGATAGTGCTTTCATGGCATTTTGGTCCACTTTCACTCAACCTCTTCCAAAGCCAGTGGAATTAGCCCGTGGTCAGAACCTGCATCATGCTCCCACCTTTGATGGGAGTAACTACCTGTATTGAAAGATCAGAATGAGGGCTTTTCTGAGAGCCTTTGATCCAGAAGGCTGGCAGGCCATTGAAGAAGATACAGAAAGTGCTGACAATGCGAGCAATCAGAGATCCCTGATTACTATTCGTGGAGCAATTTCTGATGAAGAACAGCAATGGGTTGCTCACTGCACAAAGGCTAAAGATGCATGGGAAATTCTGAGCCAATTTCATAAAAGAGGAGATTCACCTTCACCACCATCCAGCAACTTTCCTGCCTTAGTTGCTAGATTGGATGAGGTCAAGGAGAATGAAGAGCAAAAAGAGGATGATGAAACATCAAAAGACAATAATGAGATTAATGGTGATGAACTGCAACAAGCTTACAAAAAGCTTTATGAGGAATCTCTAAATTTGTCCAAAATCAATGACAAACTCTCTCTCAAACTCAAAGCGTGTGAAAGTGAGAATGTCAAGCTGAAAGGAGAACTTGTAGCAGCAAAGCAGAATATCAGCAAGATCTCAAGTGACAGGCAAGACTTATGTGGAAAACTTCTATCCTGTGAAACTGAAAGGAATGAACTTCTGAAGGTGTATTCCACATATGAAGAGAAGCTTGAAAGCCTTGAGATGTCACAAGCTACATTAGAAGAGATAGTCTGTCAGAAAGATGAAGAACTTCATATTGCTAGAGCCATTATTGCCATGTGGAACAAAGGTTCCAAATCTTTAGAAGACATCCTCGGGTCTCAATAAATGGGGTGTGACAAAAGTGGGCTAGGCTATGGTGCTACAGCTCATAAGGGACAGGTCTCTACTTCACATGACCCGAAGACTCAAGCAAAGGGAAAGCTGAAGGTAGACCAAGGTGATCCCTCTCTTCATCTACCTAAAGGGGGTAAGATCAACAAAAGGGAGGTAAAACTTGTTTTTATTTGTCATCACTGTGGTAGGTATGGCCACATTCGTCCTTATTGCTTTGAATTGTTTGGTAAGGTGTCTCAAAAGGGTAGAAATTTGAATACTTTTTGGGTTAGGAGACAACCTTACATGTCTAAGTGGAATACCAAGATTCATGAGGGTGTTCTCAACGCCAAGACATTTACCAAGACCAAAAAGATTTGGGTGAGAAAAGATAATTTGACTTGCTTAGTTGTTCACACTGCCCTAAAAGCACGTGACTCACACATGTGGTATCTTGACAGTGGGTGCTCTCGTCACATGTCCGGTAACAAATCCTACTTCACCTCCCTTGAAAAATATGAGGGAGGAATTGTTACCTTTGGAGATGGCGGCACTTCTAGAGTCATTGGTAAGGGCTCTATAAGTGTTGATGGTCTTCCCAAGCTCGAAAATGCTCTTCTTGTTGATGGTCTTAAAGCAAATCTTTTGAGCATTAGTCAAATGTGTGATTCCCATCATGAAGTATTGTTTTCAAAAAATAAATGTGAAATTTTGGATAAAAAGGGAAATACTGTCTTGTATGGGGTTCGCACATCTGATAACTGCTATGGGATTGTTACTACTAATGATCTCACTTGTCACTCTGCCATCATAAGTAACATTGATTTGTGGCATCAAAGATTAGGTCACATGAATTTCAAAGACCTAACTAAGATAGCCAACAAAGAGCTTGTGAGAGGAGTACCTAAATTGGGTAAGAATCTGAACCATGTGTGTGGACCATGTCAACTTGGAAGTAAACCCGTGCCCCTCATAAAAAGGTGAACATCTTTACAACCAAGCGTCCTCTTGAATTGGTTCACATGGACTTAATGGGACCTACTCGCACTGAAAGCATCGGAGGTAAAAGATACATTTTTTTAATTGTTGATGATTTTACTCGATTTTCGTGGGTAAATTTTTTAAGGAAAAAATATGATACGTTTGATGCTTTCCAGGCCTTAGTCCTTAAAATCCAAAATGAACAGGGTGTTTCCATTGGGCGTATCATAAGAATCCGAACTGATCATGGTCGTCAGTTTGAAAATAGTTCGTTTTCAAATTTTTGTGATATGCATGGAATTAAGCATGAATTTTCTGCACCTATTACTCCACAACAAAATGGAGTTGTTGAGAGGAAGAACAGGGTTGTTCAAGAGATGGCTAGGGTCATGCTCTTTAGTAAGAAACTTCCTCCAAAGTTTTGGGCTGAAGCCATAAATACTGCTGTTTATGTCATAATCGCATGTATTTAAGGCCCGGCACTTTACAAACTCCATATGAATTGTGGAAGGGATTGAAACCTAATGTAAAATACTTCAAAACTTTTGGGAGTAAGTGTTACATTTTCAAAGATAGAGAGCCTTCGGGCAAATTTGACTCCCGAAGTGATGAAGGTATTTTTCTAGGGTATTCAACCACTAGTAGGGCTTTTCGAGTCTATAACCTGCAAACTTCTTCTTTAATGGAATCTATCAATGTGGTTATAGATGATACAGGTTCCCCTACTCCAGCAACAAATGAGGATGACAATGGTGAGTCTTCAATCTTGGATACTGAACCACAAAGTCAAAGAGAAGCTGAGGTCCAAGCACAAGAAGTTGAGACGGCACCATCATCTCAGGTAAGTCAAAGTCCAAAGAGTGTACAAAGAAACATCACTCCTTATGCTTCTGTCACCGCAAGTCCTAATTTTAAACCATCAGCAAGGGTGAAACTAAATCATCCAGCTCAACAGGTGATTGGAAGTGTATCGGATCGAATGAAAACCCGAAGATAGATTCGAGATGAGGTATCACATATGTGTTATGTTTCATTAATTGAACCTAAGAATTTCAAAGAGGCCTTGCTAGATGATAGTTGGGTCAATGCTATGCATGAAGAATTAGGTCAATTTGAACGTAACAATGTTTGGACTCTAGTTCCCAGACCTAGAGACATGAATGCGATAGGTACCAAGTGGATCTTTAAAAATAAATCTGATGAGAATGGTACTGTGGTTAGGAATAAAGCCAGGTTGGTTGTTCAAGGCTACACACAAGTAGAGGGTGTTGACTATGATGAGACGTTTGCGCTTGTTGCACGTCTCGAATCTCTTCGTATTTTACTTGGTGTTGCTTGTTATCTTGGTTTCAAATTGTTTCAAATGGATGTGAAAAGTGCCTTTCTGAATAGGTACTTGAAAGAAGAGGCATATGTTGAGCAACCAAAAGGGTTTGAGGACCCTAAATGTCCAAATCATGTCTACAAGTTAGACAAGGCTTTGCATGGATTGAAACAAGCTCCTCGGGCTTGGTATGATAGACTTACTACATTTCTTCTTGATAATGACTTTCAAAGGGGTAGTGTGGATAAGACCTTATTTGTGAAACATACTAAGTCTCGTATTCTTGTTGCTCAAATTTATGTTGATGATATTGTGTTTGGATCCACTGCTGATCATCTTGTGAAATATTTTTCGGATTGCATGACACATGAGTTTGAGATGAGCATGATGGGAGAGTTGTCTTATTTTTTGGGTCTTCAAATTAAATAGTCTCCTTCAGGTATGTTTGTTTCTCAGTCTAAGTATGCCAAAAATCTTGTGTCAAAGTTTGGTCTTGAGTCTGCCAAACATGCTCGCACTCCCATGAGCACCAGTCTTCACCTTTCCAAAGATTCCTCTGGTATTGATGTTGATCCTACCCTTTATAGGAGTATGATAGGGAGTCTTCTTTACCTCACAGCCAGTCGTCCTGATATTGCCTTCAGTGTCGGTGTTTGTGCCCGTTACCAAGCCAGTCCTAAAGAGTCTCACCTTCTTGCGATCAAACGCATCATTAAATATGTAAATGGGACATTGGGGTATGGGGTTTGGTTTTCTACTGATACTACAGCTGAAATTACTGGTTTTTCTGATGCCGACTAGGCAGGGTGTGCTGATGATAGGAAAAGTACATCCGGGGGGTGTTTTTACCTTGGGAATAATCTTGTTTCATGGCATAGTAAAAAGCAAAATGCTATCTCTCTTTTGACTGCTGAGGCTGAGTATATTGCTACAGGGAGTTGTTGTGCACAAATGCTGTGGATGAAGCAAATGTTTCATGATTATGGAATAGAACAGAACACTCTCACTCTTTTCTGTGATAACACAAGTGCCATAAACATTTCAAAAAATCCTGTCCAACACTCTCGCACCAAACATATTGACATCCGTCATCATTTTATTCGAGAGTTAGTGGAAGAAGGCCCTGTTGTTCTGGAACATGTACCCACTGAGCATCAAAAAGCTGATATTTTTACAAAACCCCTTGATCTTCTACGATTTGAGTTTCTTAGAAAGACCTTGGGTGTAGTGCTCAGTAACTAGGTTGTTTCTTGTTTTTTTTATAGCGAGTGTGAGTGGTTGGCTTATTGCACTTGGATGTGATAATCTCATTGTCTTTGAGTCCTGATATCTTTGTATCAAAAATTTATATGAACACTGCTCATGTTGCTTACAAGATCTCATTCTTCTTTGTTCATAACTCATTCTGAATGCCCATACTCATTTACTTCATGATCTCATTCTGTACACATCCTTGAGATAAACTGTTGCAGGGGTTTCCGCACAAGTGATCAAAGTTCTCTATGGACCACTAACAGTGTGATTATACTTTTTCAGAGGAATTGACCTATACTATTATATCATGGGTGATGTTGAGTCTCTTACCCATCTACCATCTTTTTTTACTTCCATAATTTCTCCGTCAGTTCATTGAAATCCGGGTATTAGGAAAAGGCTACCTCAGAGGCACCAACCAGGCCATCCTTTTTGATTTTATTCTTCTCTGGTTTGGTCTCCATACTCTTGAGCGTGCATGCCACCAGTGAATGCCCACAAGAAAGAAAAGTTCAAAAAAAACATTAAAAAAAAAATAAAATCATTGATTAAGGGGGAGCCTCCGCGTTTACTCAACAAATACCTCGTGATTCCTAGTGGTTTGCCTTTTCTTTGTGATGGTCTGTTACTCTTGTCGGAGGTCCAGCCATCCGATCACTACGAGGATTAACTCTAGCTTTGTGGATCTCAAGGATTGCACACACACACATTCTTTTTATGAGCTCTCATGTGTGTTTTTGAGTTATGCATTCTTATGTTGCTTATGGCTTTGATTAAATTCTATCCTTTTTGTTCATGACCTGGTGCCTCAAATTTTTTTTACAAGTTTTCAGGACTCATGATTGATGGACTATCTTATCCTAGTGGTATAGTCTTCCAATTGAACTCCCCGATGGTAACAAGACATCTTAGGTGTTTTTCGTTTTTATTTTAAAAAAAAAAATTTTAAAAAAAAAAAAAGAAGAAGAAAAGAAAAGGATGTCTTGTCCCTGCTCAAGCGGACCTTTATACGCTCGAGCGTGTTTTTGAGCCTTACATCATTTTCGACCTTGCTTTACAGTTTTGTGAGAGGTGTTTTTGAGCTCGAGCGTCCTTCTTAGCGCTCGAGCAGGACTCGGCGTGCTTTGTCTCACGCTCGAGCGTTAACCCTTACACTCGAGCGGATTGATTTTGTATAAAACTCCCTCCCTCGACTCTTCAGTTCATTTTTTCCCCTCTTTTTCAGTCTCTCTTTCCTAGGGCTTGGATTGCGACATCATTGGGTTTGTCTTTGCGATTCTTTGTCTTTTTCCATCGCCGATTCCACCTTGGTAAGCTTCCTTCTCCTTCTCTCTTTTTTTCTGTCATTTCGGCTCTTGTGGGGGTTGTTTTTAGGTTTTTTTTGTGTGTTCTGTCTTTAGTTTGTTTTCCCTTACCTCACACACTCTCACTGAGTTTTGGTTTTCTCTTAATGGTACGTTTCCTGCATTTTTATGTAGTTTGATGTGTCATTAGCACTAGGGTTCTTCATTTATGATCCCCTGTCTTTCATTGTTCTCTCAACTCTCACTCATATGCCTGGTTTGGTAGGTTTTTGGTATTGATTTGCACGGATTTGGATCATAATTAGTGCCTTATTTTCATCATAATGTCCTTGTTCTTATGCTTTGAGTTTGTCTTTGATATTGTGTCTTGAGTCTGTCATCTATATTATGCATTGTGTCTGTCAGTTTCGTCATACTGTTATTCTCATATTTTTTTCTTTATTGTCATTATCATTGTTTTTTTTGGTTTTGATATTTTTCTAAAAGTGTTACTAATGATTGCTGTGATTTGTTTCTTTTCTCTTTGGGATTGTTTAGTTTTGGGTTTTACTTGTGTCTTGTATCACCATGTCTGCTCCTAAAAGACGCAACTCTACAGTGTTGCGTCCTTTATTTAATCCTGATAGATTTCCCTCTGCCAAACAAGCCAAGTTATTTCATAAGTCTTTTGCGGCTCGGACTGTTCACCTCGAACGTAATGTCTAGCCCAATACTTTCGAGTCGATTCCCATCCGACCCCTATTTGATCCATTAGGGGGAGACTTTGTTTTGTCTTTTTCTGGACATCAAAATCTTGATTGGGTTCGTGAGTTTTTCTGCAACATTGAGAATATTGATGACAATGGTCTTTCTTTCACTACTTGGGTTCGGTCTAAGTCTATTTCTGTCACTCCTGAGCTTATTAGAGGGCTTCTTAGTATTGACCAAGTGTTTCCGGAACATTATCCTTTTCCGGTTCGTCCCACATGTGATTTTGATGTTGTGGCTCAAGTGTTGTGTGGTGCTCCACGTACTTGGATTAAGGGCACTTTGATTAAACAGTTTGAACATCTTCCGGAGTTTCAACTGCTTAATCTTATTGTGTGTGCTAATATTATTGTCACCACACACTCTTCTGAAATCAATCAAGAACAGGGCTTCGTTCTTTTTTGTATTGCTCGTCACATGTCCATCGATCTTGCCACCCTCATTATTCGCAAAATGATTGCTGTCTTTGGGAACAAACAATTAGGTCTTCCTTATGGTTATTTGATCAACCGTCTCTTGACCCAGCTTGCAGTTCCAGTTTTAGAGGATGATGAGTTTACTTTTCCCTCTTGGCCATTCACTAAAAAGACTGTTTCCCAGAGTCATGCACACGTCAAGGGAGAGTCTTCTCGGGTTGGTACTTCTGCAGGTACAGCAGCTGGCCTTGCTGAGGAGGCAGAGTTTGATGCTGCCACAGCTGGTGGTGAGGAGGATGTTGTTCCACCCCGGACTGTTCATGACCAGATTAGCCATTTCGAGGAGGCTATGACACAGAGGTTGGATTTTCTGGATGCTAGGTTTGATGCCTTTGATGGCCGCCTCGGACAGTTGGAGCAGTCCGCCATCCAGACTACTGCTCAGCTGGTACACATTATTTCTTTGCTTTAGATTCAGCAGCCTCATCCTCTCCCTGATGCATGATTTGTTTGTTCGACTGTTTTGTTCCTTGTCTCCCGGCCAAAAAGGGGGAGAATTTTTAGGTTTGAAGATACAGTTATATTTGGCGGTACAATTTTTGATGATATTTGGTATTGGTTTTTTCATTTTGGATATGATGGATACTATGGATACTGTGTTTGTTTTTACCATGGTACATTGATATATGATGTATGGTACATTTTTCATTTTGGATATCGTATAGTGGTTTTCTTTATATATATGTTTTGATATCTTCTTATGTAGTTCCACAGTTTTTGGTGTTCTGGTATGTTGCTTGCTGTCTCACAGGTGGATGTTTGATAGATTATTCGAATGGCAGACTTGTTTGTTGCTTACAGAGTTGGTTTCTTTACTTATTTTCTAGATTGTCAAATTGTATAGTGCGTGTGTTTAAGGAAAATTTGTTAGAAGAGTTTTGTCTGGGAATTGACAAAGGGGGAGATTGTTAGGTCCCTTTATTGTCAAATCCTCGTACAAACTTTGTTTTGAAAAAATTGTAATTTTTCCTTAGTTTTTGTTTGTCCTGCTCGAGCGGGTCCATGGGCGATCGAGCGTATTTTGTGATGTCTCAGTAGTTGGTCATGTCTGTAAACATACTGAGATGTGTGATTTCGTGCTGGAGCGTGTGTTCTAGCGCTTGAGCGGAAACATGTTTGGTCACACGCGTATTTTACTGAAGCCGCTTGAGCGGGCTTCCATGCGCTCGAGCGGAGATCGCTAACTCTGTTTTCCTATTTATATCTGTTTAGGCTAATTTTAGGATTTACTTTTCTAGATCTTGTTTAGGAGTCTTAGGGTTTTGTTTGAGGTTTTCTTCTGGAGATTTTTGTGAGTTTTCCTTGATAAAATTGAATGAGTATTACACTCATGAATTGAGAAGCACATATCAAGGAGGTTGATCGAATGCATACAAGAGTGTTAATCTTTGATGGATTCTGAAGATACAAACGTAGAGGTTCAAAGGAGTTTGATTCTGTACATAGTCGTTGATTCGACAAGTGGAGTTGTGGATTCAACTTCAAATAAATCAGTTCCGAGACGAAGGCTTGGTGAAAGAGTTACAGAAGGTGTGAAGACAAATTGACTGAGTTGGGTAATTTGTGTATTATCTTTGTAATCTTTCTTTCTTCAGTAGTGGATTGATTAGTGGCGTTTCACCCGTGGTTTTTTATTACAATTGAAGGTTCTTCAATTGTGGTTTTTCCACGTAAAAATCATTTGTGTCAATTTATTGTTTATTCAGAAAAACAACAATCTAAATCTGTAATAACCCTCATCACTGCTTACAGATAAACTACTGATTACTGCTAAATTGAGACTGATTATGATTGATAACTGAAGTAATCGAAATACTGAACTGACTAACTGAAATCTGAAACTGATTGATTGAGTATATCTGTTATATTGCATTTCTATCTGTCGCCTGTTTGATTAGCTGTTCATGTTTTATGTTTGAACTGCAAATTGAAAGCCTTATCGGCGGCCGAACCAGAAATTGATTGATGTTTTAGGACCATCATAATTTATGTGAATTTATGGTGTAATTATCTGAAAATTGATTTGGCATGAGTAAATTAGATTAAAATAAGCTTAATTGCATAGTTTGCTTTAATTACCAAAATGCCATTGTGAGTGGCCACTATCTAAACATTTTGAGCTTCAATATACACTCAACCAAAACATTTCCTCAGCCTCTTTTGAGCACAAAACCGATCTAGAGAGAGAGGGAGTGAGAGAGTTGATGTGTTATTGAGGGATTTGCTTGGAATCTTGAGGATATTGTAGAAGACTTGCAACATTAAGCTCCTATACCGTAAACTCAAGACTTAGGTAAGGAATTGAGCCTCTCATTGTTGTATTTAAGATTGTTCTTGCATGATTCATGTCAAATTCAGTGGATTGAGTCATGAAATAGCTTCATATGTTGATTTGAGTTAGAATTCATGCGTGCATGTGTTTATCCTTGCATTGTGAGGTTTGATTTCATGGTAAATGTTACATGCATGCTCATATTTATGTTCAAGACCATGATTTCATCTTGTTTTGAAAGGAATTGGCTCATTAGAGCATGTTTTGAAGCTTGAAAGTTGTTTAAAATACATGCATGTCATGTTTGAAGATTGTTCATGAAATTTGGTTTGAAAAGGAGTTCAATTGAACTACCCTTCGGCTTTGATTTCTCAAATTGAGCTTTAAAACATGTCATACTATGTTTTTACAAGTGTTTTCAGGTTTTCAGCCCAAGAGGATCGATTTTAGTGCATTAGAACTTGGTTTTAAGCTTGAAGGTGCAATCTGGGTTTTCCAGATTTTGCAGTCCCGCTCGAGCGGGGAAAGTGGTGCTCGAGCGGGGAATTCGAGCATCCAGTACTTTGTTATGTTTTGCAGTCCGCTCGAGCGGGGTATTGGACGCTCGAGCGGGACCTTGTGTCTTACGCTCGAACGGCTATCGAGCGCCCTATCGAGCGTGATTTTCACACATCCAGTACTTTTGACCTGTCTTGCAGAACGCTCGAGCGGGGCAGTCCACGCTCGAGCGTATCCCTTTGTCTGCATGTACGCTCGAGCGGGGAAACCCATGCTCGAGCGGGACTCTGTTTTTCTGAAAATTCTGAAAATGCTTTTAAAGTGCATCTTTGCATCCTCATTTCATCCTAGGCATTCTTAGGCCTAGTTTCATCTTAATGAGAATATAGATGTAGAACACACCGAGGCAATTTAGGATTAAGTTATTATCTTTCCCAACCGTGTAGCTTAGTGTGTGTTCAATTTATGACTGTGTAGGGTTGGCGACTGGGGACGCGCTCTAGCTTACTGTAGCCTAGAACTCTGTGAGTAACAATTGTGTAAAGATATGTTCAACTGTGAATATTTTCTGATTGTTTCACTGAACTGTTTTCTGAACTGATACTGTTAACTGAATGAATGTATGTCCTATATTCTGAACTATATTGTGGCATCCTTAGCAACTACCGTTTACTGTTACTGCTACTATTACAGAGATCTCTGTCGGTTCCCTTGTTGGAACCACTACTGTTTACTGTTATGATGGCCATCATTGATTGTTCGGTCTTTTAAGACCTACTGTTTACTGTACTGCTATGCTAATGGATGTACCACATATGACTGAATGACTGAAATACTGAACAACTGGAATACTGATTTAATGAACTGTTTTCATTACTGTAAGGACATTCATTCTTAACCTCTTTACGCATTATGTTATTCACTGGGCTTTAGCTCACTGCTCACACACACATATATATATATATATATATGTAGGTGTACAAGCACCAGACCGCGGCTAGAAGCGTCGGGGTAAACTCCAGTTTTGTCAAGCCAACCTATGTGCCTCACTGCGAGGTTCCGAGCCTGTCAAGCTTTGGCTTAGGGGTGTTTTAATTTCCCCCGTCTGTCTCTGTATATGTTTTTGTAATAACCGCTTAGACTGATAAACTGTATTGTACTGTTTAATGGGGATTAAGTCCCTGCTCTGAATGATTGTATATAATGTACATACCGTTTTGTCACTAACTGTATATATGTGCATGAAAGTCTTTTTGCATACAGACTGTCACAGCTCATTGGACATTGTTTAATTACTGTATTGGCTTCCGCCAGCCCCTGTACTCTGTATTACTGTATTACTGTTAAGCAGGCCTTCGGTAATCTCGGATTACTGGCTGGTTACGGTACTAAACCCATAGGGGCGGGTTTGGGTCATGACAAAATCACTTTCGTAAGTGCTTGATGATTTAAATTGCGTATTTTGAATAATTGGGATTTGGAATATTTTAATCTTGATCTAATCATGAATCACTTAGGATTTTCATTTCTATTTTAAGATTTAAAATTATGTGTCATTAAATATGATAAACAATTTAACAAAACCTACCATTATCTATGCTATAACTAATATAGAAATCTTTTTCAAAATAATTTTAGGGCTTCAGTTACATAAGCTTAATAATGACCATTAACATAGTGGAGTAACATGTGAATAGTTTTCTTACATAAATATTTGCCAAAAAATTGAATGAGAAAATTTTGTTTAAAAAATAGGTTGATGATTACATTTATGGCATACTTGACAAAACTTAATTATTTATTTTGTAATGCTAAAAGTTTCAATAAAGTATAAAATTTTTAAATTACATAAATTTATTCACAAATTGTAAATGTGAAAAATGGTTGGAGCATTTGAAATATTAAATTTTCAAATGGTAAAAGAACTATTTGATTAAGTATAGAATTTTTCAATACACATTTTCAATCAAGTACACAATAAAAAACTTAGGCCTATGTGTTACAGTTAAATTTTTTTGCATACATATTTAGTTTAATTTATTTTCTTAGTATATTAGTTGTAATTTTTTTTAATATAAAACAATTACAATATATAAAAAATTAAAAATTAAAAATGATCTATTTAGAGTTCAAATTAAGAAAATGACTTTAGGGTTTGCAAAATATTCAATTGGTCTAACCTCTAAAACATTAGTAAATATAATTAATAAATAGTTTAACATGGGGTCATTTGCATTACAAGCTAAAAATTCACATGAGCTATCCAATTACAATCTCACAATTAAAAAGCGCAACCATTTTACAATTTCACAATTTACGAAACACATGTAAGCATTACATAGTCTTCATCAACCAAGCTACGCCGGACATGTCCGCCTGTGATGACCTGTCTGCTGGCACTCACTGCAACGAGCGATCAAACGCCTATTTGATATATCCAGCTCATTCGGAATACGGGACATAGATTTACAACCCCGTTTTACTTCTCGCAGACAAAGTACATTAGGCATTAAGGTCCACTGCGGATCATCCTGTAGACACCCCATTTTTGACCGTCCTCAAGACTTGGACGTCACCGTTTGAACACTCGGTGATGATCCATGTTTGTGTTCGTTTGGAGTTCCCGGAGTTCTCGGCTACGCGCCTTGTCTCAGGATCTCCGAACTCGACTGTTTTGTGTCTGGTTTTGCACCAAACACTTGTGTTTTGCCTTGGGAGGGCAGGGAATGCCTTGTGAGGCATCCCCACACACCACCGGCAGTGGCTAGAGGCCACCGGCTGGTTTTTGTTGCCACCGGCAATATATGTTGCCGGTCGGCACTCTTTATTGCCGGTCGGCAGTCATTTTTGTCAAAATGACATTTTTGGCCAGCCGACTACTGTTCATCTGCTTTTTCAGATATTTTAGGACAGCTGTTTGGCATTTTGTATGCTCTTCTTGTTAGCTTTCTTGACAAGCTTTACAAGATTGGTTGCCTATAAGAGGAGCCCTCCTCTCTTGGCATTAGGGTGAGAGATTTTAGAGAGGAAAACATTGCTAGAAGCTCTGGTTCTAGGGTTAGAACTCATATACATTCTACCTCTATCTATTTCTCTTTTGAGTGTTCTAGGTGCATTTGTTCATAGTATTGCATACAAACACCTACCATTACACCTTTCCTTGGCTATTGAGGTTCTAAGGGATTATTTTCAGAGTTTTGGGGCTGGTTTAAGCTCAAGGAGGCAGCTGGTCCTCCCTTTGTGAAGGTGGTCTTCAAGGGTAAGAAACTTCCCTTTTATTCCCCATTTTTACATCCTATTTCTATCTATCCTAGAGCTGTTTTTGTGCTTGGTGTATAACATAAAAAATTTCTGTTTTTAGGCCCTCTTGATAATTCATTAAGAGTGTTTTGTGCTTTGGGGAAGTTTGACCCCTCTTAGGCCTTGAAAGGCCTCATTCTGTGCTATTTTGTGCAAGTTTCGAGACTTTGGTGTTTGGGCCTCTTCACCACTGAAATCTTGAAGGATTTTAGTGGTGGAGATGGTGCCTTGAAGTCTCTAAAAGGGGAGGGCCACCCCTTCTCCTTGTTGTCCTTGAAAGGGACCATTTTTGGCCTCTTGAGGGAGCCTATGTTAGAGTGTGTGTTGATCATGTCTAGGCTGCATTTCATGCTTATTATGCCATAATATAATCATGTTGTGTGTTGTTTTTGGTACACCATGCATGCTTAACATGCCTACCATTTAATGCATTGTAATTGCCTTAATATGCCTTAGGTTGTTAGCCTTTGTTCGAGCATGTTTTAGGCTTAGCCTTGTGAATATTTTGTGCTTATTTTGCCATGCTTTAGGTCTGTCCATAGTTGTTTGGATCGATTTTGGCATGCTTAGTATAACTCCTTTGCATTTGTGGCTTGTCGGGCTTATATGCCTCAAGTATGTGAATGTGTAGCATGTGTTGATTGCATCATTTTGGTGGTTTGGAACCATCCAACATGTAATTTCAGTCCCTTTGGCATGCTCATATGCTTGCCTTAATTGCTTCTTTGTTGCTTTGAGGGAATGTGTTGTAAGCCTTATGTTTTGACCATTATGCATGCCTTTGAATTTGAGCCACTTAGGTGCCATCTAAGTAGTCCTTTGGCCTTGTTTTAACATGCTAAAAATCTGTTTTTAGTTGTTTAATGCATGCCATGTTTGATTGTACTAAGTGTGCTTCAAGGCTTCATGACTTGCCTCAAGTACTTGGACCATGCTTGCATACTTATGCTGGTCTCATTTGGGTTGGTTTGGCACCACATTTTAACATGATTTTAAAGCTTTTCATTCTATGCCAATTGTCCATGTTTAGCCTCTTTCAAGTGTGTTTGAGAGTTGCTTGTTTAATGCTTAGGTTTGTGCCTTAACATGTACATGCGTGTGTGTGTGCTTAGCCTTCATTTTTGGGCACTTTGGCTACTGATTTTGGGCCTATTTGGAGTTGCCTAAGTCATGTTTAAGTCCCTCTTTTATTTGGTTTGCATGCTTGCCTTGCATGCTTGCTTGTATGTTTGTATAAGTACCTTGCATTGTCCATATTGCATGCTAGCCAACATGTCTAGGATTGCATTGCATTGTGCATGCTTGGCCTCTTGAAGTGAGTGTGATAGAGGTTAGGCTTCCGTGTGCAATTATGTTGTTTGCATGCATTTGAAATTGAAAGTGCACACTTGATTCTTTGGGCCATCATGCATGGAAATGCGTGATTGGTGGTCCGAGAATCGAGGCACATCCTCCATTGAGTCGCAAACATGATAGGGGGCATGATTGGTGCATACATGGTTTGAATTGTGTTGCCATGCAAGTTTTGCCCTCTGCTGCTGTGAGTTGCAGGTTCTGCAGGTATTTTCTGCCGACCGGCAACATTTTCTGCCAGCCGGCAGTAAATCAACAACCGATGGATGAATTTTGTGCCGGTGATCACAATTCACTGCCGGTGGTGATTCTATTCAGCTGGTGGTATTCTCCAGTGTCCAGAAAGGCATCCTTGAGACTTTGGCAACCTTCAGAGGAGCAAAGCAGGGAAAACAGAGGCAAACTATGCATGGCAGTGCAATTCCGAGCGGGATCCGAGTGCGCACGGATTGAGCCCTCTTCCCGAGGCGATTTACTGTTTTCTCCTAGTTTAGTTAGTTCGTTAACTGATTAGGCAATTTGTAATATTTAATTAGCTCGCGTAGTTAATTAATTTGTATTATTTATTCGGTCCCTCCGAGCGAGGGCAAATCTGTAATAAGTGTGGGTGAGTGGTGTGCATGTCTTTCAACCTCCACTTCTTTTTCCCTTTTATTTACCTGCTTATGATAGTAGATTAGGGCACGTTTATTTTAGCATACCTTATGCAATGCATGCGTGCATCCATACATTTGTCTTACATGCACCGGGCTCGGTACATCATACAAACTGCATTGTATCTTCAAATCTAACTTGAATACGTGCTCCGAATGATTGCATTTCACATGCCATTTTAGGGTTAGCCGAGCCTATCCTAATCACATTCTGTATGCGATGCATTAGTCACTTAACATGAACTAGGATATGCATGTTTGCTAACTGGTTTCTGTTTTGGCACGGAGTACAATGTGAGTATTTATGCTTTAGCATCTCGCATGCGTGTGAATGTTAACATGACAGCATGATTACCATGTGGCTAAATGTTTATATGAGATAAACTGTTTGAATGCCTGTGGGTGAAGGTTGGATTGCTTGAGTTGGAAAAACTCGTTGAAATCCGTGTTTTTAGCCTACTTGCGAGTAGCAAATTCCAAACCCCTTTTCAAAACGAACGGATATGCAATGCTTATTTCCAAATTAGGCAATCTAGTCTATACTTGTTTGCCGTGCGCACAACATAGTAATTCTAGGCTAATAACCGGAATAAGAACACGTAATGTTTTCAAAACCGAATATCACGGTTAGTAGAGGCCGGTCTTCGGACCGGGCGAAAGGGGGTGCTCATAGCTGACCTTCCCCGATCGTACCCAAGCTCCCGAGCCAAGACAACTTTGGTAATGACGGACACGTGGCCTTCAGCACCGAGTCAGGGTTTCCTAAATTTCCCATTTTTAAAAATATTTAGGTGGCGACTCTGTATCTGGCAAAGCAGTCCAAGTTTGGCACTTCTTTTCAAAAAAAATCTGTTTTCTCAAACGATTTGCCAGAGTTGGACTCTTTGGTTCAGATTAAGAACCGCGACAAACAAAAAAGGGGAGTCCGAACTGTAGCATCGAGGTCCCCCGCGGGCGCTGTTACAGTTTCTGGCGACTCTACTGGGGAAATTAGAGAGCTTGACTCGAACTCGCGATATCTTGTTTTGATTTCACTTATGTGTTTCTTTGCATTGCATGTGCATTGGAACGCCTAGGACACCGTGTTGGCCATCTGCTATTCCTGAGCGGTTTGCTGGAGGCTTGTCTTGTCAAGGCATGACCATAAGACTGACCGGTTGCGGGCTCTGCCAGTATGGGAACACAAACCCTGGTTTTACCGGGGCACCCTTTTTGACCATTCGACCTAGTGCATATCGAAATCCATAGTGACCATTCCAAACTAGGACAGGTTACTTACCCGATAGGTTGTTTGAAACCGCTGCATGTGTAGTGAAACCCTAGTTCCTGACAAAATAGGACAGGGAAACCCTACCCCAACATAGGGGTGTATTGGCTCTCTTTTACCTGCTATGTGCTTTTAGAGTGTATTTCTGCAGGGAACACATATATCAGTTTGCAAAGTTTGAGCATCAGGCCCGAGGGCACTAGTATCAGTGTTGTTGAGAATCAGTTATGTCTGCGGGTATCAATTCAGTTTTGAACAGTGATTCTGGGGAACAGTGATCAGTAGTAGAGTGCAGTTGTTCGGCTACACCCGTGTTTGATCTGTTTGGGGCTGAAATACTGCTTGTTTTCTGTTTCAGTTCAAAGATTCAGAGAGTTGATCCAGAACAGCTAGTGTCTTCTCCTTGCTGAGGCGGGACTTAGCATGACATAGAATTCAGAAGAGATCGTGGTCATGACGGCCGCGTTGGATCAAGGAATCACCCTACACAGCGAGACTACTGTTGATATGCCGCATCCACCTAGGTCGCCTGCTGCACACCCAGTTTGGGCCCCTCAGCTATATCAGGCTCGTGAGCCTACTACTTTTGAACTGATGGGGATGATAGGTGATCTCCAGCGGTCTGTGGCGGATCTCGCCTATGGAATGTCAGCTTCACCGCCAGCTGCACCATACGCCGGGAGCTTCGTACTCCAGGAGCCCCCGCTGTTGGGACGGATTGTAATTGAACTCAGCCAACCAGAGATGGCCTCCAGCTATGGCAACGACGCATCAACCCAAGTTCTAGATCAGGCTAAGGCCAGAGACAAAGGCAAGATGAACGCGGATGCCGACCCTATCGAACAACTGCTGTGGGCAGTAGAGGCTATGAAAGCCGGGGGGATGAACAAGCAACAGATATCTGCAGTTGTGACAAAAGCTATGGAGGACGCTTTCCCCACTCCGCCTGAGGGCAGTTCCAGTCAATCAGAGAACCGAGACAGGCCCTGTCAAGCCAAAACAGTTCTTCCCGCTCCCAACCTTGTATCCGGGAAGGATCAGAAATCCAAAGCCGCACCCGCCGATCCGTTCGCTAGTGCGTCTAGCAAGAGTGCTCAGGCTCCGAAGTACCTGCCTCGAGGGCGCCGAGTCTTCCATCCTCTCTACATGCCTTTGTCTAGGGCACTTTTGATTTTGGCTAAAAAGGGTCACCTTACACCCCTGGAGCCTCGGCCTCTCCCGAAGAATCTCCCTGCTACTCATAACCCTGCTCAGTACTGCGCGTACCACCAGCAGACCGGTCACAGCACCGACAGTTGTTTCCGCCTTCGTCATGAAGTGCAAGATCTGATTGATGATAAGGTCATCCTCCCGCCTACCTCGGCCAAGTCAGTCACTACAGAGTTCTTGGATTTTGAGAATACCGATACTGTGAGTATGTAATCAGGCAGTGAACCGCCCACGGGCGATACTTGACGCATTTTGGATGTGGCATTTGGCACGCATTTTTGGGCATTTGTTAAATGTTAATTTTGTAAATTCTGACTTGGGTGTCGAGTCAGTCTTTTGTTTCGTCTTGAGTCTGTTTCTCTGTATTGAGTCAGTCTTTTTGCTTACAGGGTCTGTCTTGTTGTAATGAATCAGTCCCTCTTGTATAAAATACCGGGTGATTCCAAGGTTGTTGCCTCGAACGCCGTTTTGTAATTATCCTTTTGTTTTTCCTTTTGAGTCTGTCTCGGTTGAGGAGCCAGTCACAATCAGGGCATCTGAATGAAACAGCCGTGGCTATCACATTTCCGTATTTGTTATCGTTTCAGCTGGTTGTCCCAGAGGATGTGAATGGAACGACAGTACATACCACCTACTCTCTTGTGCCTTAAACATCGTTATAATGACCTAAGCTTTTCATAAAACCCCTTTTCGAACACTGCGGCGATGAAAACGAAGAGGAAGTAATTCCTCGGGTTTTGTAAAATTTTGATCATTTTGAGAGAAAGATAGGCATGCTAAGCCTTTTTATGTATGAAATCATGCTTGTCGGCGTGAGTACTGAGAAGGATCCTGGTTCGATCCGGACTGGTTCCACACTATCTTCTGCGCGAGCGATTTGTCGCTTTCTTAAAAACTTTCAAAAATGAAATGTTTCGCGCAGCCTTGCGAAGACCTGTGTGGAATCGCTCTTGAGATTGTGCAGCCCAGGATCGCTCTCAGCCCCAAGATTCAGTTTATCTGTTGTAAACTGGAATCCGTTCAAAAACGTTCAACAGTGCCATGAAACGCCTGTGTGGCCCATCTTGAGGCAGCCCTCGAGCAAGAAGCACCAAAGCCAGATTAAGAAGATCAGATCTCACCGGAAGAGGCTCGTGAAACAACCGTGATGGACTTTTCTGCAAATCAACACAACCGTCACTCTCCTGGATACAGAGAGGCTTCAATCTCAAAACCATTTGGCATGGGCTCGCTACACTTTTACCCCTTGAGAGTCTCGCTGGGCCGAAAACCCGGAAGGGCGACCCAGGCAAAAGTTAGAGCAAAGGAAAAAAGAAATAAGAAAAATACAAAAAAAGAAGCAAAAAAAGAGAAAAGAAAAGAACAAAGAATAGCAAAAGAAAAGAAAGAAAAGAAACAAAAATGCAAAAGAATCAAGAAAAAGAAAAAGAAAAACATAGCTCGCAAGGTCGAAAACCCGCATTGGGCACCTTGGCAAAAGTTAAAGCCTAAATGGTGAAGGTTAAAATATCCGAGTGTACCTTAGCCGGAACTACATAAGGCTTGATTCCCATGTTTGGGATACGTAGGCAACTTCATCTTGAAGTCCAGCCCCCAACGCTTCCATAGCGTCTCAGTCCATGTCATGGTTTTGATCACTTTTGCCTCCTCCGAATCCGATGTCTCGATTGCAGCAACCTGGAATTACGTGACCAACTTCCTCTTGAAGTCCAACCACCAATGCCTTCCAGGTGACTATGTCCATATATTGATTCAAACCGTCTTCGTCTCCTCCGCGTCCGAGGGTCCAATCGTCGTCAACAAGGACTGGCTTACAGAATGCCGCGGCATCATCTAAACAAGGGGCAACTTTCCGTTGCCATACAGTGCCATAAGTTGCCCTGAGTTACCGTCCAAACCAGGGGCAACTTTCCGTTGCCTTACCCTTCCTTTTAAGCCAGGGGCAATTTTCCATTGCCTCCGATCCGAGGTTGCATATCTCAAGAGTAAGTTTCGCGCTCGTTGAGCGTTGATTGTTCGCCAAAATAGTTTTTGAAAATTTTTTACTGAAGTTGACTATTTTCTCGAACACTATTTCATTTTCCAAAACCGGACCATTTTCTTGGACCCAGAAAGGAAAATTTTCAGTGCTCACAGCCTGATTTGCATGATTTTCAAATCAAAAATCGAACAAGTGTGTTAATCCAACTCTCATTTTGGTCAAAACTGTTTTAGGAAGAAAACAAAAATGGTCAAATTGACGAACTAGGGGCGCAAGTAAGTCAGGTCTTCTGTCTTTCCCCCGCCGTCAACATACTTGCCAGAAGGGCACTCTATCCACCGGAAGAAACAGTGTTGAGCTAACGGTGTTGTACACGAATCCGCAATTCCCTATTCATTCATTAATCACCCTGGGGAGGGATGGAAAAATGAGAGAATAAAGAATAGAGAGATGTACGATGAGAGGAAAAGTGAGAAAAGGGTTTTGAGGGAAAAACCGAGTCTGAGGGCCGAGCGATGTGAGAATCACAAATCAGAAAGGGGTGGGAAATAATACCCGGAGGAAGTGGCTCCCCGAGATTTGAGGTCTTTTTGTAAACATGTCCGTGTGTCGTGTCTTTTGATTTGTTGGTCTCGATTTTGGCTTTGAGTCTTTTCCGAGTGTGTCTCGTTGTGTTCAGGTCGTGTGCCTTTTGTTTCTTTATTTGAGTCCCTCCGCTGTGTTCTCTGGTAGGCTCGATACCCCGGTTGAAAACCCTTCTTTATTTCAAAAAATCGCTTGTGCTCAGAATGCTGTGCCATTCTCTACATTCATGCGAAGCAAGAGAAGGAAAGGGAAAATTTGGGACATCCGAGTGTGTTTCAACTGCAACCGTGTCAGTTTTGTGATCCGTCTTGTTAGATTGGGCTATCTGTTCAGGGTTTGCTGTGTGCAGAATGAACCGAGTATTGTATTATAGGCTGTATGCAGATCAATCCCCAGTAGAGTATGGGTTGTATTATGCAGTTTGAGTAGTGGTTTGTATGAGTTGTTTGCTGTTAGTTGGTTGGTTATTCGATTATCACAGTGCAAGTGTTTAATTTTCAGACAACAGATCAGTACCATTTACATTTGAGGTGTAATATGATGCAATACAGTGCAAGGTATGAAATGCACAAATGTAAACACTTTTTCAGACAAAAAGTTTGTTTCATTTCATATCATCTTTTCAAATACATAGTTTCGAAGGAAACAAAATCTGCCTGCGGCAGTACAAAGTACCCTAACTACTAACCAAAAGGGGAAAATGCAAAAGGAAAAGAAAAACAGTAAAAATCTGTATCAAATGTCAAAATGGCTCCGGGGCCGTCAATCTGTCCTGGTCCTCTTCCTGGACGAAGGTCCAGGAGCGTCATCAACAGGGGCACCACTAGGGGCATCGCCGTCTGAGCTCGAGTCCGAGCCATCACTGGTCTCCTCCGCCTCTGTCTCTACCTCCGACTCGTCATCTGGAACTAGAGCCCGCGAGCTGCTCCTGACATGAGTGCGCCCCCCTCTGGTGCGGGGATATACTCTGCCATCCCGGGTAGAAATGGGAGGTCCAGCCGGAGCACCGCCCACCAGAGGAATCTGGAAGGGAGGCTGAAAAAAAAAAAGCATGAAAGGTGAATGCATCAGTATACTGTGAACAGTTTATCAATGCAGAATGCAGTGTATGAGTACAGTGTATGTATGCCGTGAGCAGTGAATCAGTATAGAATGCAGTGTATGAATACAGTGTGTGAATGCTGTGAGCAGTGAATCAGTGCAGGGTGCAGTGTGTAAGTATCGTGTATCAGATGCCGTGAGCAGTTTATCAGATGTTGTGTTGTGCATCAGATTATGTAAAGCAGTTTGTGTATGGTTTGAGGCTGTGGTCAAAAAGAACATACCGGAATGCTGTAAAGGGCTAGGAGGTCGAATGTCCGCTGTAGCATCCCCATCATGGAGGCATTCATCTCCAATGACTGCCGGGTATACTCAGAAGACGCCTACAAAAGTATCAGATGCATCAGTATTCTGCGAAATATCAAATAAACTGAAATGAAATAACTGTACAAGAATGCAGTAATAAATACCGGAGGCAAGTCGGGGACACCGACAAACTCATGATCGGCCGGCGGAGGAGTGAAGGGGATCTGGTAGGTCGCCCCACCCTGCCCTCTAAAAGTCAGTGAAGTGGGCAGAGTAGGCCAACCGGTCCCTCATCCTCTCTGAACTCCGCCCCTGCCGCGGACTCGAGCTCTCCTCGGCCCTCCAGCTCCTGCTCCAGCCGCTGGCGCCGCAGGTCTCTCCCTCTCCGCTCGGCGGCCGCCGCCCAGAGGTCGCATGATGAAGGTCCGGACGTACTCCGAGTAATCGCCCTCACCTCTGAAGTCCTCTGCCTCCCAGCCAAGGGTGTAGTCCGCCATCTGATCGGCGGTGAATCTTTCGGTATCCCTCATATGCTCAGGAGGGTGCACCGGGACTATCTGCTCCGGTAAACCCAGGGTCTGGCATAGGAAACGCTCGCCTAGGTACCAAGCCCGACAGACCGGGCCCTCGAGCAGAATCCGGTAACGCGAGGTCTCATCGGCACCGGCAAACCGATCCCGCATCATCGCTGGCAGTGGAGCCCAGGGCTACCAGGTGATCTGAAATTGAAATACAGTCTGTTATCTACTGTTATTGAAACATGCAGTGGAAAGGTGAAGCTTAAATGAATTGCAAGTAGAACATACCTCTGTGGGGGTGATGGTATCGAAGTAGCGGCGGAAGAAGCTAAATGTCTCGCGAGGCCTCCGCGCGCACCTCCCGTCAAAGCAACGCGAAAAAGGGACGACCAGAGGAGTCTCCGTCTCCGGTATGGGAGCGAGCCTAGGAAAGTAGGCATAAACCCACAACTGCAAGACAAATACCAGTGCATTTATCAGATAAAGCAGAGTATATAATAAAAGCAGAAATAGCAGAGCCATGTTTTGTGCAGTATATTGTGCAGAGTGTACAGTGTGAGCAGTGTACAGTCAGTGTAAAGTAGAGTATGTGTGTGTCGTGTGTACAGTATACAGCAAGTGTAAAGCAGACTACAGTGTGTGCAGTGTACAGAGTACAGAAAATATAGAACAGAAATGTAAAGCAAAGAAGAAATGTACCTCCCAAGCACGCCAGTAACCCCCGAGCAACTGTCCGCTGCCACGAGAGGCTGAGCTCATATATCCATAAAGGGTGGCTAGAGCGGCGCCACCCCAGTCGAAATGTAAAATGTCCCTGACATCCACCAGTGCGCTGAGAAGGCAGAGAGGCACTGTGTTCGCCCGGTCGGCAAAGATGGTCGTCCCAAAAAGGAACATGAGGAAGCCGCGTGCATATCTCTCCACGGTCTCTTGAGTCATCGGGGCTGCACCAACAAGGAGGGGCTGGACCCTGAACTGCACCTCAAACCAAGAGTATCGAACAAAGCCGGGACTCGCAAGAGGCGGTGCCGCGCCGAGCAAGTAGACCTGAGCTGCGGTCCACTCGTCCATATCAACGTCAAAGGGGATCGGATCACCCCCTACCCCGATGCCTGTGAGCATCGAGAAATCATAAGGGGTCATCGTCATGTCCCCAGTCGCAGACAAGTGAAATGAATCGGTGGTGTCCCACCACCTCTCCACCAGAGCGGCGAGAAGAGGTCTGCATGTAGTGAGCCTGGAGAGCCCTCTGCAGAATGCGCCAAAGCCGGCCTGGTCCACAATATGGCGAACTGCGTCGGGAAGCTCAGTGTACCAATCACGAGCGACAGTATTCCCATACCCGCGGATGGTATGGGAATCTCCCTGTTTTCAAACAAGCGGTTGCGAAGCAATTTAAAGTGTATAGTTTTGAAGAAACAGTCAAAATCAGTGCAAATTTGGCATGCGTGCAAGTTTATCAGATTCAAACAGATACCGGGTGCCGGTGTGCTTACAGTGGACTACAACGTGTGATGCGTCAGCGTGTTTGAGTGGTTCAGTGCAAATTTGGCATGCGTGCAAGTTTATCAGATTCAAACAGATACCGGGTGCCGGTGTGCTTACAGTGGACTACAACGTGTGATGCGTCAGTGTGTTTGAGTGGTTCAATGCCAATTTGGCATCCATGCAAGTTTATCAGATTCAAACAGCTACCGGGTGCCGGTGTGTTTACAGTGAACTACAACGTATGATGTGTCAGCGTGTTTGTGTGGTTCGATGCAAATCTAGCATGCATGCAAGTTTTTCAAATTCGAGCAAATGTTGGGCAATGGTGTTTGCAATGAAATACAGTGTGTGCCGTGGTTTGAGTGATTAAGGCTAGTGCAGTGTGTGCGCGTGTGAGTCTTAAACAGATAATCAGTTGCCAACGCGTTTGTAATCGACTACAATGTACAGTATATCAGCGTATCGGAACTAAGCAGTTACAGGCTGTAATCGGTTATGGCAATTGGCGGTTAAAAATCCTACGTTGCAGAAAGTAAAGTAGAGAAAGAAAGTTACCTCGGAAGCGCCGGAGGATAGGTGGGAGGCAGGCTCACGTAGCAGGAGCTCGGGATCCAACGCCATGTCGAAACTCCTGAACTGGCGCAGTCCGTCGGGTGGCAGAACATGAATCGCCAGCCGGTAGGTCGCCGGGTCGAACGGGCGCTCGCTCAACGGTAGGAGCTCGACCTCGGGATCCATCTCGTGATCCGAGGGAGTCCCACCGCGCGGAATGTCGTCGGCCATGTCAAGAGTGATGAGAAAATGGTCGAGGAATGAAAATCGGGTCGGAATACGAAGAGTCAACTGAAAAGTCAACTCCCGGGAGGGTGGAAAATGGCCGGAAAGGTCGGGATGTGAAAAGACACAGAAATGAAGAGGAAATCGAGGGGAACAAGTCCCAAAAAGGTCGAAATGGAAAAAGGAGCGTCGAAACGAAGTTTCAATCGGTCCAAAATGTTCGAAACGCGATGAACTTCGCGAATCGAACGACGAAAAAGGCGCGAGAACGCAAAGAAATGAGGAAATGAGGAGAGAAAAAGGCCCTAGAGAGAGGGTGTGGTTTTTCGGCGGAGGAGAAGTGAAAGAATAGGGTTTCAAAACCCTATTTTAAAACACCCGAAGCGAAAAGTCGAATCTGCCCCGACTCAGCGACTTTTTGCCGGTCGGCAACATTTTGTGCCGGCCGGCAGAATATTCTGCCGATGAAATTGTTTTGTAGCCGGTGGACAGCCGGTGGCCTCCTAGCCCGGCCGGTGGTGTTCCCACAACGTTGTTTAGGCCATATGAGTAGTTTCTGGTCTTCATAGCTCAAGAAAGTGCAAGAAAGTGTATCTCCGATGCTCAACCGGCTTCCGTTTTGACCTCGGACCGTGTCTTCTGTGCGTGGCACTCAAATTCATGCAATGTTGCATCCTTTTGTATCCTTTTACCCCTTTTACAAGATTCAAGAGTTGCCCCGCGTGCGTTGCATTGCGCCGTCATGCACATCCCTCATGCATTGTCATGCATTTTATTACAAGCGTTGTCACGCATTATCATGCACCTCAATACATAAGTCACCTCGCACGTCATTCGTGTTGTCGTTGCCTTCGCACATCATTTGTGTTGTCGTGCATCTCCTTGTTTTGCATTATCATGCATTTCAAAAAAAAAACAAACGTGCGTTGTCGCGCATTCGAGCTCATTTGCATCATTTTGCATCCTTTCAGGCACGTGTACCTCATTGGCTTCATTTTGCATCCTTTGAGGCACGTGTACCTCATTGGCTTCATTTTACATCTCCTTTGAGGCACGCGTACCTTATTGGCTTCATTTTGCATCCTTTGAGGCACGTGTACCTCATTGGCTTCATTTTACATCTCCTTTGAGGCACGCGTACCTCATTGGCTTCATTTTGCATCCTTTGAGGAACGTGTACCTCATTGGCTTCATTTTACATCTCCTTTGAGGCACGCGTACCTCATTGGCTTTATTTTACATCCTTTGAGGCACGCGTACCTCATTGGCTTCATTTTACATCCTTTGAGGCACGCATACCTCATTGGCTTCATTTTACATTTCGTGTGGCATGCGTGTCACACTTGCATCATTTTACATTTTGTGTGGCATGCATGTCACACTTGCATCATTTTACATCTCCGTGAGGCATGCGTACCTCACTTGCATCATTTTGCATCCTTTGAGGCACGTGTACCTCATTGGCTTCATTTTTCATCCTTTGAGGCACGCGTACCTCATTGGCATCATTTTACATCTCCGTGAGGCATGCGTACCTCACTTGCATCATTTTGCATCCTTTGAGGCACGCGTACCTCATTGGCATCATTTTACATTTCGTGTGGCATGCGTGTCACACTTGCATCATTTTACATCTCTGTGAGGCATGCGTACCTCACTTGCATCATTTTGCATCCTTTGAGGCACGCGTACCTCATTGGCTTCATTTTACATTTCGTGTGGCATGCGTGTCACACTTGCATTGTTTTACATTTCGTGTGGCATGCGTGTCACACTTGCATTGTTGTACATTTCCTGTGGCATGCGCGTCACACTTGGCTTCATTTTGCATCCTTTGAGGCACGCGTACCTCATTGGCATCATTTTACATCTCCGTGAGGCACGCGTACCTCACTTGCATCATTTGCATCATTTTCAATCTCCGTGAGGCATGCGTGTCTCACTTACATCATTTCACGTCCCGTGAGGCATGCGTGTCTCGTTTGTTTCATTTGCATCATTTGCATCATTTTACATTTCGTGTGGCATGCGTGTCACACTTGCATCGTTTATCATTCCCATTGGCATGTGTGCCCCATTTTCATCGGCATGCGTGTCTCATTCCCATTGGCATGTGTGCCCCATTTCCATCGGCATGCGTGTCTCATTCCCATTGGCATGTGTGCCCCATTTTCATCGGCATGCGTGTCTCATTTCCATTGGCATGTGTGCCCCGTCTTCATCGGCATGCGTGTCTCATTTTTCATTGGCATGTGTGCCCCGTCTTCATCGGCATGCGTGTCTCATTTTTCATTGGCATGTGTGCCCCGTCTTCATCGGTATGCGTGTCTCATTTTTCATTGGCATGTGTGCCCCGTCTTCATCGGCATGCGTGTCTCATTTTTCATTGGCATGTGTGCCCCGTCTTCATCGGCATGCGTGTCTCATTTTCCATTGGCATGTGTGCCCCGTCTTCATCGGCATGCGTGTCTCATTTTTCATTGGCATGTGTGCCCCATTTTCATCGGCATGTGTGTCTCATTTGCATTGGCATGTGTGCCCCATCTTCATCGGCATGCGTGTCTCATTTCCATTGGCATGTGTGCCCCATTTTCATCGGCGTGCGTGTCTCATTTCCAATTGGCATGCGTGTCACATTTTTCGTTGGCATACGTGTCGTCATTTGCATTAGCATGCGTGCCTCATTCGCATTGTCATATACACATTGCGTGCATGCGTGCATTGCTTTACTGATATGTGTTCAAGTTCCTTTATATACACATTGCGTGCATGCGTGCATTGCTTTACTTATATGTGTTCAAGTTCCTTTTTTTATACACATTGCGTGCATGCGTGCATTGCTTTACTGATATGTGTTCAAGTTCTTTTTTATACACATTGCGTGCATGCGTGCATTGCTTTACTTATATGTGTTCAAGTTCCTTTTTTTATACACATTGCGTGCATGCGTGCATTGCTTTACTTATATGTGTTCAAGTTTCTTTCTATACACATTGCGTGCATACGTGCATTGCTTTACTCACATGTGTTCAAGTTCTCTTTCCATATACATTGCTTGCATGCGTTCATTGCTTTACTCACATGTGTTCGATCCCACTATCTTGCTATACACATTGCATGCGTTGTCGTGCACTTTCATTGCATTGTCATGCATATTGTTAACGACATTGTACCTGTTAAGTTTGCTTTCTTTGCAGGCACGATATTGTATGTACGGTTCATTTGAGGCCGGTGCAATCGGACGAGCCGCACAGGTATTGTATTCTCCGCGTGAGACGTTTTGAGAATTGCATAATTCTCTTACATCCTTTCTGCATTGTAGTGTAGATTGGCGTATGCCAGCTTATAACTGTCGCATGTGTGCTTCATTACAGCTCTCTTTGCATGATCATAAGTTATGCTCGGCTTCTTGCATTTTCAGCTGCATTTTGCCCCTGCCTTCGGGCGCATATCTTGTTTGTCTTGCATGTTTGTCCAAGTCTTCGGCCTTGTCAAAAATGGGTCGTCTCTGGGCTTTGACATTCACTCTCGTCATTGTTATGACTTCCGAGTTCTGTCAAAGAGGGGCAACTGTAGACACCCCATTTTTGACCGTCCTCAAGACTTGGACGTCACCGTTTGAACACTCGGTGATGATCCATGTTTGTGTTCGTTTGGAGTTCCCGGAGTTCTCGGCTATGCGCCTTGTCTCAGGATCTCCGAACTCGACTGTTTTGTGTCTGGTTTTGCACCAAACACTTGTGTTTTGCCTTGGGAGGGCAGGGAATGCCTTGTGAGGCATCCCCACACACCACCGGCAGTGGCTAGAGGCCACCGGCTGGTTTTTGTTGCCACCGGCAATATATGTTGCCGGTCGGCACTCTTTATTGCCGGTCGGCAGTCATTTTTGTCAAAATGACATTTTTGGCCAGCCGACTACTGTTCATCTGCTTTTTCAGATATTTTAGGACAGCTGTTTGGCATTTTGTTCCCCTCCATACACGTGTATGGAGGGATGCTCTTCTTGTTAGCTTTCTTGACAAGCTTTACAAGATTGGTTGCCTATAAGAGGAGCCCTCCTCTCTTGGCATTAGGGTGAGAGATTTTAGAGAGGAAAACATTGCTAGAAGCTCTGGTTCTAGGGTTAGAACTCATATACATTCTACCTCTATCTATTTCTCTTTTGAGTGTTCTAGGTGCATTTGTTCATAGTATTGCATACAAACACCTACCATTACACCTTTCCTTGGCTATTGAGGTTCTAAGGGATTATTTTCAGAGTTTTGGGGCTGGTTTAAGCTCAAGGAGGCAGTTGGTCCTCCCTTTGTGAAGGTGGTCTTCAAGGGTAAGAAACTTCCCTTTTATTCCCCATTTTTGCATCCTATTTCTATCTATCCTAGAGCTGTTTTTGTGTTTGGTGTATAACATAAAAAATTTCTGTTTTTAGGCCCTCTTTATAGTTCATTAAGAGTGTTTTGTGCTTTGGGGAAGTTTGACCCCTCTTAGGCCTTGAAAGGCCTCATTCTGTGCTATTTTGTGCAAGTTTCGAGACTTTGGTGTTTGGGCCTCTTCACCACTGAAATCTTGAGGGATTTCAGTGGTGGAGATGGTGCCTTGAAGTCTCTAAAAGGGGAGGGCCACCCCCTCTCCTTGTTGTCCTTGAAAGGGACCATTTTTGGCCTCTTGAGGGAGCCTATGTTAGAGTGTGTGTTGATCATGTCTAGGCTGCATTTCATGCTTATTATGCCATAATATAATCATGTTGTGTGTTGGTTTTGGTACACCATGCATGCTTAACATGCCTACCATGTAATGCCTTGTAATTACCTTAATATGCCTTAGGTTGTTAGCCTTTGTTCGAGCATGTTTTAGGCTTAGCCTTGTGAATGTTTTGTGCTTATTTTGCCATGCTTTAGGTCTGTCCATAGTTGTTTGGATCGATTTTGGCATGCTTAGTATAACTCCTTTGCATTTGTGGCTTGTCGGGCTTGTATGCCTCAAGTATGTGAATGTGTAGCATGTGTTGATTGCATCATTTTGGTGGTTTGGAACCATCCAGCATTTAATTTCAGTCCCTTTGGCATGCTCATATGCTTGCCTCAGTTGCCTCTTTGTTGCTTTGAGGGCATGTGTGGTAAGCCTTATGTTTTGACCATTATGCATGCCTTTGAATTTGAGCCACTTAGGTGCCATCTAAGTAGTCCTTTGGCCTTGTTTTAACATGCTAAAAATCTGTTTTTAGTTGTTTAATGCATGCCATGTTTGATTGTACTAAGTGTGCTTCAAGGCTTCATGACTTGCCTCAAGTACTTGGACCATGCTTGCATACTTATGCTTGTCTCATTTGGGTTGGTTTGGCACCACATTTTAACATAATTTTAAAGCTTTTCATTCTATGCCAATTGTCCATGTTTAGCCTCTTTCAAGTGTGTTTGAGAGTTGCTTGTTTAATGCTTAGGTTTGTGCCTTAACATGTACATGCGTGTGTGTGTGCTTAGCCTTCATTTTTGGGCACTTTGGCTACTGATTTTGGGCCTATTTGGAGTTGCCTAAGTCATGTTTAAGTCCCTCTTTTATTTGGTTTGCATGCTTGCCTTGCATGCTTGCTTGTATGTTTGTATAAGTGCCTTGCATTGTCCATATTGCATGCTAGCCAACATGTCTAGGATTGCATTGCATTGTGCATGCTTGGCCTCTTGAAGTGAGTGTGATAGAGGTTAGGCATCCTTGTGCAATTATGTGGTTTGCATGCATTTGAAATTGAAAGTGCACACTTGATTCTTTGGGCCATCATGCATGGAAATGCGTGATTGGTGGTCCGAGAATCGAGGCACATCCTCCCTTGAGTCGCAAACATGATAGGGGGCATGATTGGTGCATACATGGTTTGAATTGTGTTGCCATGCAAGTTTTGCCCTCTGCTGCTGTGAGTTGCAGGTTCTGCAGGTATTTTCTGCCGACCGGCAACATTTTCTGCCGGCCGGCAATAAATCAACAGCCGATGGATGAATTTTGTGCTGGTGACCACAATTCACTGCCGGTGGTGATTCTATTCAGCCGGTGGTATTCTCCAGTGTCCAGAAAGGCATCCTTGAGACTTTGGCAGCCTTCAGAGGAGCAAAGCAGGGAAAACAGAGGCAAACTATGCATGGCAGTGCAATTCCGAGCAGGATCCGAGCGCGCACGCATTGAGCCCTCTTCCCGAGGCGATTTACTGTTTTCTCCTAGTTTAGTTAGTTCGTTAACTGATTAGGCAATTTGTAATATTTAATTAGCTCGCGTAGTTAATTAATTTGTATTATTTATTCGGTCCCTCCGAGCGAGGGCAAATCTGTAATAAGTGTGGGTGAGTGGTGTGCATGTCTTCCAACCTCCACTTCTTTCTCCCTTTTATTTACCTGCTTATGATAGTAGATTAGGGCACGTTTATTTTAGCATACCTTATGCAATGCATGCATGCATCCATACATTTGTCTTACATGCACCGGGCTCGGTACATCATACAAACTGCATTGTATCTTCAAATCTAACTTGAATACGTGCACCGAATGATTGCATTTCACATGCCATTTTAGGGTTAGCCGAGCCTATCCTAATCACATTCTGTATGCGATGCATTAGTCACTTAACATGAACTAGGACATGCATGTTTGCTAACTGGTTTCTGTTTTGGCACGGAGTACAATGTGAGTATTTATGCTTTAGCATCTCGCATGCGTGTGAATGTTAACATGACAGCATGATTACCATGTGGCTAAATGTTTATATGAGATAAACTGTTTGAATGCCTGTGGGTGAAGGTTGGATTGCTTGAGTTGGAAAAACTCGTTGAAATCCGTGTTTTTAGCCTACTTGCGAGTAGCAAATTCCAAACCCCTTTTCAAAACGAACGGATATGCAATGCTTATTTCCAAATTAGGCAATCTAGTCTATACTTGTTTGCCGTGCACACAACATAGTAATTCTAGGCTAATAACCGGAATAAGAACACGTAATGTTTTCAAAACCGGATATCACGGTTAGTAGAGGCCGGTCTTCGGACCGGGCGAAAGGGGGTGCTCATAGCTGACCTTCCCCGATCGTACCCAAGCTCCTGAGCCAAGACAACTTTGGTAATGACGGACACGTGGCCTTCGGCACCGAGTCAGGATTTCCTAAATTTCCCATTTTTAAAAATATTTAGGTGGCGACTCTGTATCTGGCAAAGCAGTCCAAGTTTGGCACTTCTTTTCAAAAAAATCTGTTTTCTCAAACGATTTGCCAGAGTTGGACTCTTTGGTTCAGATTAAAAACCGCGACAAACAAAAAAGGGGAGTCCGAACTGTAGCATCGAGGTCCCCCGCAGGCGCTGTTACACATCCCAATAATCTTGATGCGGTATTTGATTGAATTTAGTTTCCCAAACCCTCATGTATATCGGAAGCCTATATATTGGATCAACGTACTCGAATGGATTGTCACCGCTTTCAAACATAACAGCGAGCATATGGGAACATGGACAGTGTTATCTCGTATTTGCCACAACTGCACGTGGGTTAATTCATGTACATAATCTGTGTATTGCGTCCTCGTCCATAGCGAAAAGATGTTTGCACCTCAAATATGCGGCGGGACCTATCAGACAATATTTATAGAAACTAATCAAGTTCATGTTTTTAGGTGTAATTAACTTCATAACATAATAAGCACAATTTAGTTTACATTACAAACTAACCTGTTGTACGATATCAACTGGAAAGTATTTCCCCTTACGATGCCCTCCTCGATAGTTTTTTGCATCTCTCTAGGGTATTGGAACTCATTCCGTGCATCTATTTCTACTTGGGCTCCCATCTCGTCAAAATATTTTACGAGCCGTCGAAATATAAACTCAACCATAGCTGAGATAGGTAGGTTCCTTGCACCTTTCAAGACATTACTGAAGCACTCTACGTCATTGCTGGTCAATACCCCCCACCAATATCCACCGTCATACGCAAGGGCCCACTCCACAGGATTCATCTTGCGGACCCAATTGATGGCATCTTGGTTAATGGCCTGTATCTGTTCTAAGTAAGCATTACACTTTCGTCGTTTATGAGCACTCCCTGCTTTCCATAGAAGTTGTTTCAGCTCCTTATTTTTAAACTTTGTGTTAAAGTTACTACAAATATGTCGAAGGCAGTGCCGATGATATCCAACAAATTGGAGCGAGGGATTCAGCCAATGTCGCCTCACAGCAGCTAAAATACTCTCAGCTCGATTAGATATCAAAGTCACTCCCTGTCGGTCCATGACAATATATTCCCTGATATTTGAAATGAAGAACGACCAAGACTCCAAACTCTCCGTGTCGACAATAACGAATGCAAGCAATAGTACTTTGCCATTGGCAGTGACGATCGTTGCTACAAGCAACACACCAGTCTATTTGCTGTATAAGAATGTACCATCTATGGTTATAACAGGCCTACAATATCTGAATCCATTGATGATGGGTTTGAAAGACCAAAAAACAAAAAGTGAAAGACGGGCATAATGGTTGTACCTCCGATATATCTATGCTTCCATTAAACGATGGTACCAGGATTAGATGTCTGTAATGCATGCATGAATAAAGGCAACTACCTATATGATTCATCCTAATCCCTGAATACCATTCTAATTGCCTTTGACCTTGCATGCCATGCCTTCTTATATGATATATTGTAGTTCATGGTCTTTTTGATATCTTCGATGACATTCTTAATTGGCATATGAGGTTCATTCTGCATACAACAATCAAATATGAGTTGGATTATTTGGGTGTGAACACTATAAACCAAAAATATATATATATATATAAATTTATTTTTTATACTCATCGCAACTTGTCCCAAAAGATGAGAAACAATGTAACCGAAGTCAATATTAGTGTGGTCCCAGTTTATTCGTGGGTATAAACAATGGTGAGGACCCTTGTACTGCTTTATTTCAAAAAGACTATGTTTCTTATTAAGAGATGCATGCAACCATCACCTACAATCGTGCTTGCAAGCAGACACCCAAAGGTCTCGCTTAGAGGTTATGACCTTATACTCTCGATTATTTATTGTGCGGTACAATTTCACAACATGTACAAGTTGCTTCTTATCGACGAAAACCATCCCTTTGTCCAACTCTGCATTTTAAATGTTCCAGATCCGGTTACGGGGAACGACATCACGGCTACTCATGTCAAAATCACCACCCATGTGATGTTCTTATAGAATGGGATTTCAGGTCTAGGTGATCTTACGGGGAACTGTTTGATCATTTTTTTTTTTTTTTTATAGACCCAACGGTCTGATTCTAGTATAAATTACATAATGTCAAAGTATAAATGCACGTGTGTTCTATGTTGAGAGCAAATATGGATTTCCTCATAATGTTGAAATTACTAAATGTAACATTTCAAAAAATATATATCTACAACGTATTTTTGTACAAGGTAATTTCTCATAAAAATCAGTTTTTTGTATTTTTAATCCCAAAAGTAAAAGATATCTACAAGGTCTAGTACAATTAGAAAGTTTGTCACAAAAAAAAATTATAAATTGCCTTAAAGATAGTTTTAACAACATGCAACATGAGACTCTCAATCAAAACCATTCACTAGGTGTAACATTCTTAAAATATATATATATATATAGTTTTGGATACATAGTCTAATATCTTAAAGATAGTTTTACATCTTATTTAAGAATACTATATAATATGCAATATATACATAGTCTAATATCTTGTCCAACTTTTGGATACATAGTCTAATATCTTAAGATGTAGGTTTATGAAGAGTTTTTACTACAACTCTTTTACTCACTTGCCCATATTAGAAGATTATAACTTTACCTTTACCATATCACAAAAATGATATGAGATCCCAAGAGGAAATCAGCAATGAGTCAAATCATAGGCATGTTTTTGTGAAGAACTTGTTAGACACATTAAAGGAATGGAAAAGAGTTGTATAATTTTATATTTTGCGTACGCTTCCAAATACAATTGTCTATGGAAAAGAGTTGTTTGTAAATTTTTCTTTTTTCATATTTCTTCTTCTTTGTTTTGGTAATATTTCAGAGACCAATGATTTAATTTACAATTTAATTAAAAATTTTCTCTCTCTTTGTAAGAGATAATTGGACAAGTATTCTAACATGAATAATGTAGACTAGTACTCTAAAAACACTAAATAATGGAAATTTTAAAATAAAAAAAAAAATGGTTTAGGTTATTATAATGAAACTCGTAATGCACTCTATGTCTTCGAACAATACTCTTCAATACAAATCGAGGACTAAATTTTTTATTTTTCATTATTTTTGTGAACATTTGTCTGACAATCATAAAAAATAAAAAAAAAACCCTTGTGAATTCAAATTCAATTCAAAACCCTAGAATTGGGTTAGGGCTACGATTCAATTTGCATTACGAGCTTTGGGTTAGGGCTAGGGTTCAATTTGAAACCCTAGAATTGGGTTAGGGCTAGGGCTAGGGTTCAATCTGTGAATTCAAAACCACAATTTCAATTCACAAACCCTAATACAGATCTAGATTAGTAGTTTTAAAGGCTAAAAGTGCAAAAATAAATAAATAAAAGAAAAGAAAAGAAGAAGGAAAAGTCTAGAAAATTGACATGTAGCTTGCATGTGAAAACCCGAATATACAAATCAAATAAATAATTAAGTGATAATTATTTTACAATCTCAAATATTTTTCTTGTGAATCTTTTAGCGCAAATTAAGTATTTGAATGGTCTTTTAATTAATTTTAAACTTACAATAAATTTATGGTGGAAATCTCTAATTTAGAGGTAAGATTTATTATTAAAAAAAAAAAATAGGGGGCAAGTTAGTAAGTATATTTTGATTTAATAATAGTTGTATTTTATTTAAATTAATGATGAGAGGAAACATAATAAAATAAAACACAGGATAATTATTTAGAATCTTTTAAGTTTAGATATATATAAAGCAACCCTAGTTTCCCTAACGACAGCCCTAACTCTTATTATAATATTTTTCCACAACACTTTCAATACATAGCAGCCGTGAGAGAAAGAAAAGACAGAGGGAAAGAGACGACAAGGTGGTTGGGTGAAGGGTGCCTAAGATTGTTTCAGTTTTGTAGTGTCCATTATCAAGGTAATTTTCCTCACTATCTTTCCTTTTTGTTCTTATTTTCTTTTTCTATTTCCTTATCGCCGTTGTGAGTGTTGCGTGGCTGGTGGGTTTTGGAATTATTTATATAGATGTACCTACATACATACTTATACTAATATTGTAACGCCCCGAAATAATTCGACATGAACCATCCACATTGATTAACATTCACTAAATCTTGACAATAAACCTTCTAACTTTACATATATAATAAATGGGTTTAGTACAAAAGTTCCACATACGATATACATTCACAAGGTAAAGAAACATAGGAATCAATAGCATGAGAAGCATCAAATCTCAAAGCAGTAAAATGCCCTTAAGGGCTTACATCTTCAAAGACAATAGCCCGGTTACACAAAATGGCCTCTTGGACCCAAACACATTAGCCCTTGGCTTACAAAAAGATCACAACAAAAATAAGAGCTAGGTGCTCTCTACGATTATCCACGCTCTCAACTTGGCGGGATCACCACTGTAACGCCCTCAAAATAAACCCATAACTCATACATTCATGATACAAGAAAGAGATATCATATTCCAAACATCAGAGTATTAAGTACAAAAGTATTACATGTTGACAACAAAAGTAAATGCCCTACGGGCTTACAACTTTCCAAGTCAACACTTGGGTTCAACAAAAGAAGTGTTCTAACTCTTTATACAAAATAAGCCCTTGGCTTGAATTACATGTAATACAAAAAAAAAATAAATAAAAATAACAACAAAAAGATCCGTCAGCCTCTAAGCCTCCCAAGCTACGTCCTTGGAGGTGGCATACCATTTGTACCTGCAAATGATGTCCCATAAAGGATGAGCCAAAACCCAGTAGAGATATACTAAACCAAGTATGAGAAATAACTAAAACATTAGCATTCGATACATGGTTAACACTCGTAAGTCAACTTACAACACTTTCCAATTTCATGACAAATACATCAGTGTTTCATTCCACTTTTCCTTTACTTATCCAATTCAAATTCATAAACATGGCTCACTATCTAGCCAAACAATTAGATGAGACTACAACTCATGTTAAAACACTTCCATTATCCACATTTCAAATGAGACTACAACTCATATTAAAACATTTCAATACTTTGATTATCTACGTTATGCAAACATAATCAAGATTTCAGGACTTTCACCCTGGACACTCCGGCCAACTTAATTATCAATGGAGTTTATCTCCTATCTCCTCCCAAACAGGTTTGAGAGTACATCCCCTATCTCCTCTCAAACCTTAGAGTACATCCCATATCTCCTCCCAAAACAGCATACATATGCAATGTATTTAAACACTTATCATATACAATGATCAAGCAAAGCACATATTCAATGTGTTATTCCATCCGTCATATTCAATGACATACTCAATCAATTAATTTTAATTCACCTAATCATCATGCAGTGTCTACAACAATCAAGACTATCCTTTACCGATAGCCCAAAGCAATTATTTCTAAACAGATAATAAATTGCCAAACAAATAAATTATCTACAATTTCAAAGGTGAGTGATTAATCAATCTAACTCTACCATTAAATCTCATAATCTTCCAATTTCATGGTTTTTAACTCAATTTCATATTTCCATAGTTCCCGGATTAATTATACGAATTAATCATTTACATTAAATTAGGGTTTTCTCCCCCTTTTCTCAAATATTGCTCCCTAGGCCAAATTTCATAAATCAAACACCACAACTTCATTTTAGGGACCACTCATACACTTGGAACCCCAAAAATAGAAAACCTCTCTTTCATAATTTCAATTTCAAAACCCTAACTTCACCCAAAAACCCCAAAATAACACCATCTATACAAAATACATAACATCTATGTCAAAACTCATAGAAAGGAGTAGGTTATCCCTACCTCAAATTTCGGAGCTCAAAGGAGAAGAAGGACAAAACTCAAGATACTCCGATCACCAACTTTTTCGGATCAAAACGAAGGCCACGCCAAGCTCCATGCTCTATACAAAGGGACTAGGATGGAAGATCACTAGAGCTAAATGATTTCGTAGAGAGAAGATGTATTCTAGAGAGAGGAGCTCTCAAATGAGGGTTTTGAAAAGCTAGAGAGAGAGAGTAGGTCAAAAAAAGTGATTCAAAAAGCTTCATCTCGGACTGATATACAACACAGTCAGCTAGAGCGTGGAACGCCCCGTTCGAGCATCAGACACAGACTCCCGCTCGAGCGTCAAAAGCGCCGCTCGAGCATGGAATGCACACTTCCAGAAGTTCTACAGACGAAGGTCCCCGCTTGAGCGTGAAAGTGGACGCTTGAGCGTCCGATGACCTGGAGGAAAAGTACTGAAAGTGGAATAATCTCGCTCGAGCAGAGGAGCAAAAGCAAAGGGTCCCGCTCGAGCGTCAAAAGCCCCGCTCGAGCATAAAGGCCAAAATCTGGACATAAACTATTTGTTTCTAAACACAACCAACCTGTTTCAAACCTGCCCAACACAACCCAAAACTCAAATACAAAGAGTAAAGGATGGAAATGCGACACAGACAACAACACTCATCCACGGAACCGAGTCCGGGATACGATAAACAATGAAGGGGAAAACTGGGATCGTTATAACCACGTTTTTACCTGCACCAAAATCCCATAGGGGTGACCATAAAGCCCAGTAGAGAATTCTTCCAAAGTATATCCAGTTATGCAATTCTCAATGTAAAGGTAAATGCCAATGCCATGCAATGCCCTTTTTAAAGAAAACTTCATTTCATGCTCTTCTCAAAGATTTCCATTTTTCAATAAAAGCTTGCAATCTCAACACATTTCAAATCTTCCAGTTTTAAACAATAGGGGCGGTAAATACGACACTGGTAATCCCTAGGCTGGTGTCTGCAAGTAGACTCTACGAGTACTACCAAACTGTCATTTTTACCGGTATTAACCGAAAGGCTTGACACCTATCCGCGCGGTTTTCTGGTCTTTCACCATGGACACTCAGGCCAACTTATCAAATTCATCTACACCCCCTAACCGGACTTACCACCGTATTTACCCCATGCACATTTTCATGATTCGTATCACAACGTTATTTTCTTTCATGTAATAAATATCTTCAATAAGAATTTACAACGCAAAAATAATAATGGAATAAATATGCAATGCAATGATTTTCCATAACCCATAACATTTCTCCATTCAAGTAACATGACAACAGTATTGAATAAATACATTTCTCATTTCTTTTCTTCAATGTTATTTCACAAAATAACATATATGCCTGCGACTCATAGCAATTCCCACAATCCATGGCACAAACCAATTTTTCATTTCCTCAATCATGCATGCTCATGTATTATATAATAACTTCATAAATGATTTCCCATTTTCATAGTCTCTACAACAATGCCAACGACCACATTTTCCATTACCTCTTTTCGTTTCTCTTTCCCAAGATAACCATATGTTATCTACACTAAGCCACAATTTCACCTTTCACAATTCTTAGCAATATAATCTCATTAAGACTACATGTAATGTTTTTCAAACATTAATTCTCACAATCCATAAGGTACAACAATTATCATCTTCCACTTAATACTTCCATACATTCATCAATAGTTTAAAAATGAGTCCTCCACTCTTTTATATCAAGAAAATTATCATTTCTTTATATCACATTGTGAAATCCACACTCATTTACTTATTTAAACACAAAAAGAAAAGAAAAAAAAGAATTTTCATAGTTTTTCTCATGTTTTCAAAAACCCCCAATTTCTAGGGTTCTTTCTCAAAACCCAAAACACCTCCCATTTTCATGTGAAAGGTCATCAAAATCATTTTTCTTATATCATAGGTAAAAGGCTTTAAGGGTCAACTTAGAACATTTAAAGTTTAAACCCTCATTTTGAAAAAAATCTCATCAATTTGAAACAAAAACTAAAATTTCATAAAGGAACTAAGGTAAACATAAAATCAACATTAAACTTTGCAAAACATGTATATATAACTCAAGAATGTCCCTACCTCAAGCTTGATGAAGAGAGAGAATATGAAACCCTAGCTTTGATGAAAGATCCTTCAACTTTCCACAACACCAAAAGGAGCTCTAGTTTGATCTTCAAAATTAGAAGAAAAATATGATGATCTTGACTCAAGATTTGCAAGAACCAAAGTGTTTTTGTGTTTTGGTGAGGATTTCTAGAGAGAAGGAGGAGAAAATAGGGTTTAGAGAGAGTTGGAGAGACCCAAAAATGAGATACAATTCGGCCAAAAAGAGAAATAAAAACAGAGCCTCAGAGCCTCGGATTTGGGCTTTTCCCGCACGTGCGGCCATCACTCCCGCACGTGCGGCACATCCCCGCACCTCCTCACGCACATGCTTTTTTAGCAGAATGCAACCCACTGAAAAACCTCTCTTCCCGCACGTGCGGCTACGTGCGGCCCTGGCCCAACAGACCAAAATTCTCAAGTTCGGCCCCCGAGCACCCTGGACTCAACCGCCCCCTCTCCGAAATGGGTGAAATTCAATCACCGAACAAAACAAGGATAAGAACTTTATTTGGAACAAATTTTTCGACATTTTCAAACTCAACGAGAGCAAAAGAACGGAGTGAAGAAGAAGAAGAAGAAAAAGAGAGGAAACAAGGACCGGATCATCACAAATATAAACAATAAGGTTAATTGGTTAGTCATATATATTACATGTGTATCTCGGTGGTTTGTGTAAGAGTAGTGCATCAGTGGCAAAGGAATTGTTGGGTATGGTAGTGTGAAGTAATAGGATTGTTGTGGTGTGTTTTGATGATTAGATATGTAGGGATATTATTTAGATATCTATGTATGTAACTAAATATATAAAGGTATGCAGGTGGGGTTTTCTTATTTCTTTATATTTAATTGGTGGATTGGATATGCTACGAGGGAGTTAAATTAAGGTATAAAGAATGTGTAATTTTTACTCCAAAAATTCTGCACAGAATCACAAACTTTAGAAATTAAGAAATCATATCAAACGAATGAATTTTAAACTGAAATTTTTACAGTAGATTAATTACATATTTAATTTCATATCTAAATTGTCTCATAATTTTTGGGAGTCAAATATAAACTGATGCGTTCAAATCTGTCCAGAAAACTTATTCAAAACAATAAGTTCGGAAGCATCGTTCTCTTTGGGTATAAATCCGAAAATTATCAAATTAGTGTCATTAGAACCGGTTACGAATCTAGTTTCGTACATTTTTGGCATTGCGCTGATTGCTCGTGTATACTAAGAGAACCATTAATTTCTTTAAAGTGTTGCAGAAAACAACCTGTTTGGGTGTAATTAATTGTAAATAATTATTTTGATAAGAAAATCAAGTAAAACCAATTGGGTTTGAAACTTAGGATATATTAGTTGATATCTGGAGGGTTTTGAAATTTTTGGAACAGCATGGAGTGGGTTTTTAATTTTCAAAGTTAGAGAATAGATTGGGAAAACTTGTTTAAAGCCCTGTTTTATCTTAAAATTACTTTTAGTTAAGTTTCAGTCAGAACCTATGTCTTGGGTAATTTTAGACCTTGAAGAACATGAACTTAGGTATTATTTAAGAGTAATAGTGAGGGGGGTTGAGCTGTGTTATCACGCTTTAGTGTGGGACACTTAGTTTATTATTCTCTTTAGTATTTTTAAATTAGTAGTGACGTGCAGTCTTCATACTTGGTTCAGGGCACTAGTTAGACTTTCACACTCTATTTGAGGATTATATTATTTCGTTTTCAAGTGAGTAGTTACATGCTATATATTTTTATAAATGTTTCCCTATCCTGAACTGTTGGAAAACTAAATTGTTGTTTCAAGACTAAACTATTTTAATAAATTATTATATTATCAATGGAATTAAATTATTTCTGAAACATGTTTAAACTTGGCATACTGTAAACTATTTGTTTTTGGTCTCATGTTTATATTGATGAACTACCATGTTTTGCGAAATTGATGTGTATTGATTATTGGGACCATCTGTATATTTTAGTTTAGGGAAATTATTCCACTGTGTGTGGTGACTCTGGCCACTAGGGAACAGATCCGGATTGGGCCGTGATGACTCTAGTGCTCAACGATTGGAAGGAAAAGCCCTAGGTTAGGCTAGGTGACCTTCAATCGGATCGTCTTAGAGAAAAGGCACGGGTTACCACCCTGAGGATGACTCTTAGTTTGGTATTGGATCCAACGGGGCTTATAGCCTTGAGAACTGTGTGGCATGTTGCTTGTTATTTCTTGGTACCTAGAAAATTATTGGTGTTCATGTTGTAATCGGTTTTAAGTGGAAAATGTCATTTATCATGTTCTTGAGAGACATGAGTATTTTAACTGTTAAACTGTGGAACCTTCTTTTTGAAACAGATTGTCTTTATCAAACTGTATGTCAATTTAGTTTCTGTGATATATATCTTATTTTGGAATTGAACCCTATTTTCAAAACTGTATTTACTATCCATGTTGCTACTCACTGAGCTATTAGCTGACTTAGTTGTTTATCATTTCCAGGTGTTCAAAGGACTTAGAGTGGACTCATGGCGTAACGGGGACTCAATTGCATGGACCTCTAGGACATGCATTTTTTTTTTTTTTGTTTTAGATTATTATGTCAAGTTTGTGCATACTTCTTTTTATTTTTATTAAGGTTCATTTAGGATTATTTTGATATGTGGGTTGTTTATATCCCATAAGTTTGGATGGTTTTGATTACGGTTGGTTTTGCCGTTTATACTTGTGGCATGTTACTGGATTGAGTTTTGTTATTTATTATTGAACTATTGTTTAGTTATTCAATGTGTTCATGGATTCATGTTTAGGCTTACGTGTGCCTTGGGCTAAGGTCCTATGGGCTACGGCCGGTCATACCCGGGTTTGGGGTGTGACATTGCATATGTTATCTCAAATTTTGATTCTATTCGGATTTTAATTTGATTATTATGTGTTAGTTAATCCGGGATTTTTGTAGATAGGAGTTAATATTTTTTTTAAATTAATTTGTATATATATTTTTAATATCCTTCTCAATTAATATTATGGTAAATCTATTTAATTTTTCTTCTAACATAATTGCTCTCAATAATAATTTTAACAATTTTAATTTTGAAAATTTCATTTCAACAAGAGCAACTATTAAAGTATTATCAAAATACATTATAAGCGATGCAAACATTATAAGCTTCTATTTGAAGTCATAAGTCCCAACTTATTTTGAATGCTTTTGCATAATTGGGTGTTGTATATCTGTTGGGCTTGCATTTAATATTTTAGGATAAAAATTCTCTTCAAAATAGACAAAAGGATTAAAACATATATTAATTTTAATAAAATACATTAAATTCAATGCAAATCGCATTTCTTGATCCCTATGGGTACTTTTTAGCAACAGTCATATTTAAATATGGATTGGTTTTTTTTAAATTCAAATATAAACTTGAGAAAATTTGAGTGGATATCATTTCGATAATCTAAACTATTCTTTAGCTCTAAAACTTTTCGTATATATAATTTATGAAAAAAAATTAAGTCAATCTGATGATTGTATTTTTCATTTTATTATATTTGTCTTTAAAAATGGATGTTCTATTTTTAAAAATATAATTGTAGTCCATTTTTTCAGTAACAAATACTATAAAAGAAAAATAATATGATTATCGGATCGACCTAATTTTATCCATGAATGATATACAGCGAGGGTCCTCCAAAAAAAAAGGCTTGAATTATCGAAATAAGACATGTGATGGGTCTCACCACATCCTCAAGCTCTCTCAAGTTCAGTGAAATTGAGAAAAGCTCACCCCTTATATATAAGGCAATCATGTTCACATTCTATTTTTAGTGAAAGGTTATTTAGTGGTTTTCAAGTAATATTTCATACCATTAAACATGTATAACAAGCTACGGTATGGAATGATATAGTGAACATTTTTTTTTTTTTACCATTTTTTTTTGGGTTAAATGTATGTTATATGAATTCACAAAACCCTAGCCCTAATTTGTGAATTCAAATTCAATTCAAAACCCTAGAATTGGGTTAGGGCTATGGTTCAATTTGAAACCCTAGAATTGGGTTAGGGCTAGTGTAATATTAAATGAATTTATATCTCTATCATGATTTTTCTCAGTTGGTAGAGAGTGGCCTTAGTAGTTTTTCAATCTTTAGCCAACAATATGGGGTTTTGGTTAATACATTTTTGATTTTGTTTGAATTTAAAATGAAAAAATACTATAAGTAAAATAAAAAAGGAATTAAAGTAAAATTTAAAATCAATTATAAAGACTATCAGTGTAATATATTCATTATATTATTGCTCTTTATAATTTGTTTTAAATATTATTTTGATTTTTCTAATTTTGCACTTAATTTTTCTATTTCAATTGTTAACAACATTTGATGGAGGGACCATCTTGCAACAAAATTTAAAATGTAAAGACCAAAATGTTCAAATTAAAATTACGATAACTGAAATGACACTTCACTTAAATTACAGAGACCGATGATTTAATTTACAATTTAATTAAAAAAAAAATCTCTATTTTGTAAGAGATAATTGGACAAGTATTCTAACATGAATAATGTAGAGTAGTAGTCTAAAAACACTAAATAATGGAAAATTTAAAATAAAAAACAAATGGTTTAGATTATTATAATGAAACTTGTAATGCAGTCTATGTGTTCGAACAATACTCTTCAATACAGATCAATGACTAAATTTTTTTATTTTTTATTATTTTTGGGAAGATTTGTCTGAAAATCATAAAAAATAAAAAATATATAAAATATAATTTAATTTGCTAACCAGTAGCCTTGGATCTTCCATGGAATGAAGATAGGGAAAATGGTAATGTTTAGTGGATAAAATTACCTTAAATTGATAGTTTTTGTATTTTGTCTCATATATTATTTTGATTCATACATTTTTAATTGATTTGATTTAAATTTTTATGTAACGCCCTCAAACTAAACCCATAAATCATACAATATTGACATGCTTAGACATGAGAAAATAAAGCATAATTACATTCCATCAGAGTATTCATTACAAAATGTATTACATGTTGACAACAAAAATAAATGCCCTATAAGCTTACAACTTTCCAAGTCAACACTTGGTTACAAAAAGGAGTACTAACTCAAAACACAAAATAAGCCCTTAGCTTAATTTACATGTAATACAAAAATGTAATCACAAAAGATGTTCCAGCCACTAAGCCTCTCAAGCTACGTCCTTGGAGGTGGCATGCTACATGTACCTGAAAATGATGTCCCATATAGAGTGAGCCAACGCCCAGCAGAGATGTGCTAAACATAACATGAGCAATAACTAAAACATTGGCAGTTGATAAATGTTTAACTCACACGAATCAATTCATAAACCATTTCAATTACATGACAAATGTGACCATGTTTCATTCCCTTTTTCATTTCTTATCCAATTCTCAATTCATAACTATGGCTCAGAACCTGACCAAACAATTTGATTGAGATCACATCTCATATCAATGATATTTCTATTTCAGATGAGATAATAACTCATATTAAACATTTCACACTTCATAACAGATACACATTTTGGTGCTGTATCAATAACACGTAACAACACTTCCATACTTCACAAATGATACACATTTTAGTGCTGTATCAATGTCAAACAAAAACACTTCCATACTTCACAAATGATACACATTTTGGTACTGTATCAATGGAGTCCATCCCCTATCTCCTCCCAAACAATATCCGGTTTAGAGGTTCATTCCCTGTCTTCCCCTAAACCATGGAGTACATCCTCTATCTCCTCCCACACAACACAATGTATATAAACACATATCATATACATAATCAAATCAATACATAAAATTCATGTATTTTATCAACCGCCATATTCGATGGCCTACTCATTTGATCAGTTTTAGTTTGCCTAATCATCATGTATCATCTACAACAATCAAGACTATCCTCCACCGATAGCCTAAAGCAATTATTTCTAAACAGATAATAAATGCATCAATAGATAATTTATCAACATTTTCAAAAGTGAGCGATTAATAAATCCAACTTCATTATTCCATCTCATATTGAGCCAATTTCATTATTTTCAACTCAATTTTATATTTTCATCATAAATGTCATTAATTACACTAATGACCCAAATATACCCAAACATGACATTTTTTTCCCCTTTTCTCAATATTGGCCCCAATGGTCCAAGTATTATCAACAACATCAATATACTCATTTTGAAACCCAAAAACACATTTATGGTTCAAAAGAAACAAAACCCCTTTTCTAAAATTTACTCATTTAGAACCCTAACTTCCAAAATCCAAAACCATTTATACAAAAGCTCAATATTCATGTCAAAGCTTATAAAGATGAGTAGGAATCCCTACCTCAAGAGATGAAACCAATGGGGATGATGGAGAAATCTCGAAATGCTCCAAACTAAGAAATTTTCAGATGGGTAGGTGGATCTCAACAAGCTCCACACTTTTTACAAAGACACTAAGAGAGTGGATCACTCTAACTAGATCAAACCCTAGAGAGAAGGTAGATTCTAGAGAGAGGAACTCTCAAAAGAGGTTTTTAGAAAGTGAGAGAGAGAGTGAAAGTGAAAAAGTGATCTAAAAGACCCAGCTGATATCTGATATACGTATGACCCGCTCGAGCGGAGAATAGGATGCTCGAGCGTCAAGCACAAAAAACTGGACCCGCTCGAGCATGAAGGGTACCTACTCGAGTGCCAAGACATAACTGCAAAACACACCCGCTCGAGCGCAGAGGGAAAGCCGCTGGAGCGTAGATTTCCCCCTTCCAGTACTTTTATAGAAAATGAACTACTCGCTCGAGCGCCAAGATACCCGCTCGAGCGTAAGAAAATCCGCTCGAGCGTGAAAAACACATCTGCAGAAGTTTTGCAGAGGCTCGAAATACTAAGAGTGTGTAAACCCCGCTCGAGCACAAGAAGACCCGCTCGAGCGGACAACCAAAAATCAAACTCCGCTCGAGCGCAAAGGGACCCGCTGGAGCGTACCACCAAAATTCTGGACAACAAAGAATGGGACTAAAGCTCAACCAACCTGTTCGAAACACGCCCAATACATCCTAAAACTCAAGCACACGGAATTTAAGGATAACAATAAGATATACAACCACCAACTCCACGGAACCTAAGTCCGGAATACAACAATCAAAGGAAGAAAAACCGGGATCGCTAAAACCTCCCCCCCCCTTAAAGAATGTCGTCCCTGAAATTAAGTACAAGTTTTTCAAAAACATGTTTTCTCAATACCAACATTACTACAATACAAAATTCAACAACTTGACCCATTACCGGTCATTCCATCTCTATTCAAGAGGCAAACTTCCATATAGTCTCCAACATGCATTATCAACATGTATCTCAAAATATATTCAATGCCAACAATACATTTGCATTTCTGAAACATCATCAACATATACAATGTTAAAATCAACTTCCATTATGAGGCAAGTTCCAAACTATATTTCCATAAACTCAAAACATACACCATGTTTTACAACTTAAGACATAATCAATGCTCTTAAAGTTTATCAATATTACAAAATTTTTAAAACATGATTACACATGAACAAATAAGTCCGGATATTTCTCACGGACCTCCAACTCACGTTCCCAAGTGGCTTCCTCCACTCCGTGATGTTTCCACAAAACCTTTACCAAGGGAATGGTATTGGCTCGCAAGACTTGCTCCCGCCTATCCAAGACCCGAACCGGTCTCTCCTCATACGAGGCATCCTCATCTACCTCTAAGTCGGTCAAATCCAACACGTGCGATGGGTCCGGCTCGTACTTTCGAAGCATACTAACATGAAACACGTCATGTACTCCGGATAACTGCGGCGGCAAGGCCAAACGATAAGCAACCTCTCCAATCCTCTCAAGGATCTCAAAGGGACCGATAAACCGAGGGGATAACTTCCCACTCTTCCTAAACCTCATCAAACCCCGTCTAGGTGATATTTTCAGAAAAATATGATCACCCATCTCAAATGCCAAAGGCCTCCTCCTACGGTCGGCATAAATCTTTTGGCGACTCTGGGCTGTAACAAGCCTCCTACGGATAAGTTCAACTTTCTCCGTCGTTTCCCTCACCAACTCCGGGCCCAACAAAGGTGCATCACCCACCTCGGCCCAACAAACTGGAGACCTACACGGTCGGCCATACAAGGCCTCAAACGGTGCCATACCGATACTCGACTGAAAACTGTTGTTGTAGGCAAACTCCACCAAGGGCAAGTGCCTCTCCTACGTCCCACTAAAGTCAAGGACACAACCTCGAAGCATATCCTCAAGGATCTGAATAGTACGCTCGGACTGCCCGTCAATCTGAGGATGATAAGCCGTGCTAAAGGTCAATCTAGTACCTAAGGCACTCTGCAAACTCTGCCACAACCTAGCAGTAAAATGAGGATCTCTATCAGAGACGATCAGCACTGGGACCCCGTGCAACCTCACTATGTCCCGAATATACAAGTCGGCAAGATAATCTACCGAATCTCTCACGCGCATAGGAATAAAGTGCACTAACTTAGTCAACCGGTCTACAACCACCCAAATAGTATCACTACCCCGCTGAGTCCTCGGAAGACCTACAACGAAGTCCATAGTGACATGCTCCCACTTCCACTTGGCAATAGGCAAGGGTTGCAACAAACCCGCTGGCCTCTAATGCTTGGCCTTCACTTGCTGACAAGTAAGGCACTTAGACACAAAAACTGCCACATCCTTCTTCATACCCCGCCACCAAAACTGACGACCCAAGTCACGATACATCTTAGTGCTTCCCGGATGTACCGCAAGGCGCGAATGGTGAAACTCTCGGAGTACGTCCTCTCGGCAAGACTCCGACACAAAAAAACGGTCTCGGTATCTCACACTCAAGTCGGGATACACCGTCAAAGCCTTCTCAACCTTCCCACTGGAGATTTTTTCCCAGAGGGATTCTACCTCAAGGTCACCTCTCTGTGCCTCTAACACTCGACTCACAAGTGTAGGCTGCGCAACAACAGAAAACAAGGTCGTAGCCTCCACGGATTCGCCCAGAAGCAAATCAAACTCCCAAGTGCACCCAACATCTCCCATTCCCGGATGGCTATACAAGCTACATCATTAATGGATTTCCTGCTAAGGGCATCAGCCACAACATTGGCCTTTCCCGGGTGATAGTGCAACTCAAAGTCGTAGTCCTCAATGAACTCCACCCACCTTCTCTGCCTTAGATTCAAGTCTCTCTGTGTAAACAGATACTTCAAACTCTTATGATCCAAGAATACCTCGAATCTCTCACCATAAAGGTAGTGCCTCCAAATCTTCAAGGCAAAGATCACAGCTGCTAATTCTAGGTCATGTGTAGGGTAATTCCTCTCGTGTATTTTCAACTGACGTGAGCCATAGGCTACCACTTTCCCCTCTTGCATCAACACACAACCCAAACCCTCTGGTGAGGCATCACAATAAACTGCATAACCCAAACCTCTCTCCGGAATAATCAAGACCGGAGCGGTGGTCAATCTAACCTTCAGCTCTTGGAACGACTTTTCACAAGTCTCATTCCATACGAATTTGACCCCTTTCCGCGTTACTGTAGTCAACGGTGAAGCTAGGCTGGAAAAATCTTTCACAAACCGGCGGTAATACCCTATTAATCCCAGAAAATTGCGGATCTCAAATGCACTCTTAGGCTGTGCCCAATCCTGCACTACCTCTATCTTGGATGTATCAACAGACACCCCTTCCCCGGAGACCACATGGCCTAAGAATTTGACCTCTCCTAGCCAGAACTCACATTTCCCAAACTTGGCATATAGCCTATGGGCTCTAAGCAACTCAAGCACCACTCTCAGGTGTTCCTCGTGCTCCTCCTCAGAAGGCGAATAAATCAGGATGTTGTTCACGAAAATGACCACAAAGCGATCTAAGAATTCCCGGAAGATCCGGTTCATCAAATCCATAAACACTGCCGGTGCATTGGTGAGCCCAAAAGGCATCACCAGAAACTCATAGTGGCCATACCACGTACGGAATGCCGTCTTCGGAATATCCTCCTTCCTGACCCTCAACTGGTGGTAACCCGATCTCAAGTCTATCTTAGAGAAACAACGGGAACCCTTCAATTGGTCAAACAAATCATCTATATAGGGCATAGGGTACTTATTCTTGACCGTAGCCCGATTCAACTTCCGGTAATCGATACAAAGTCTCAAAGTACCATCTTTCTTTTTAGCAAAGAGGGCCGGTGCTCCCCACGGTGAAACACTAGGGCGAATAAAACCCTTATCCAGCAATTCCTAGAGTTGAATCTTTAACTCACTCAACTCGGTTGGGGCAAAATGGTAAGGTGCCATAGAAATCGGTGCTGTGCCGGGCACTAAATCAATAGAGAACTCTATCTCTCGATGAGGTGGCAAACTGACAAGATCCTCGGGAAAAACATCCGAATACTCGCAAACCACTCTCGGCAACTTAACCCCGGTCTCATCACACTCACTACTCATAAGGCTAGTAAGAAGACCACTAAGCTCACTCTGTCCTCGCGGATCATACACCGGCGGCAACACACTACCAACCCGATCCCCCAAGAAATAGAAATAATCCCCGCTCAAGGTACATACTGTGACCCTCTGGCGGTAACAATCAATAACAGCCCGATATGACGATAGCCAATCCATACCCAAGATAACATCAAAACCCGACATAGGCATAACTACAAAAGGAAATGGAAGTCGGCGATCTGCTACCTCTATAGCACAACCTCTACACCCTTGTTTCAAAATCAACTCACCCCCAACAGGTGATACAACACAAATAGGAGATGCTAACTGTGCCAACTGAAAACCCAAAACAGATGCAAATGCAGCAGATATAAAAGAATGGGATGCACCTGTATCAATCAATACATTGGTAACCGAGTTGCAAAACAAGAAGGTACCTCTCACAACCGATGGAGCCGGTACAAGATCCTGCGCGGTAACAGCATACACGCGCCCTGAAGGCCCGTGATCTACCTGCTCACCTCTAGGAGCAAAAGACTGCTGCACAGACTGGGATGACGAAGCTCCCTGATTGGCCCTCGAGGCCTGAACTGACTGTGCTGGCTGAAAACTCTGCGTCTGCCTAGGACTAGACGCCTCCGAAGTGGCACTCAACTGCGGGCAGTACCTATTCAGGTGCCCCGCCTGACCACACTGGTAACAAGAGAGCAGCTGGCCTCTGCCCTAACTCTGGCTCTGAGGTCGAGCCGAAGATGAAGTTGCTCTCTGCCCTCTGCCCTTTTGCGGGCAAGCTGGAGACTTGTGGCCCAGCTGACCACATTTGAAGCAAGTAATGTCTCCCTGGCTACCTCTCCCAGAACCTGCACCCGGTACTGGAAAGGTTGATCTAGCAAAAGCTCCCTGAGACTGCTGAGGGTTAGAACCCCTCTGTCTCCTGCCACCAGCCTGGCCATCATGACTCCTCTTGGAGCCTCTCTGCCCTTCCTCCTCCTCCTGCATCATGATCTCCATATGGGCCGCAGCATCTACAAGACGCCCATAATCTCGAGTCATAGACCCTCCAACTCTCATCTTGAGCCCGCACCTCAACTTCCGCTCAAACTCAACGCAACGGCGTTCTTCGGACGCTACAAGCTCAGGTGCAAACCTGGACAAACTAGTAAAAGTGGCCTCAAACACGGCCACAGACAAGCTCAGCTGCTTGAGCTGGTAAAATTGATCCCTCAGCTTCTCCCGGACAGTTGGAGATAAGTACTTCTCCTGGAAAGCATCCACAAAAGCCTCTCTTGTGCCACTAATACAGCCTCTCATGAACTTCCACCACTGACCCGCATCCCCCTTCAGCTGGAAAGATGCCAAGGTCACTGTCAATGCTCCGTCTTCAATGCCAAGCATCTCAAACGTATTCGTCATTTGTTCCAACCACTCGTCCGCCTTAAGTGGCTCCTTCGGGTCCCCGACAAACTCATCCGGATTAGACCGGAAGAACTCCCTCTTCCGAAAGGAAGGCCCTGCATCAACAACCTGGGCCTGAACCTGGGCCTAAACTGGATTCTCAGCTTTGAGAATGCCCATGGATTCCCTCAAAGCATCTGCTATCCCATGGGCTAAGGCGGCCATAGCCTGCTGACCTGCTGGCTCGGCCACATTGGCCTGACCAACCCCCTCCTGCTGTACCAGAACATCCTCAAGCATAGGCATCTCTTGCCTACCACGCCTACCACGCCTATCACCTCATCCTCGTCCTGACATCCTAATAAAGGTAACGAAGACATTAGTACATTCACAAATGTGCCGAAGCTACAACACTCGTGTCCTAATACATGGACAACTGTAATTCATTCCACGTAAGCACATAATCACATAAGCACTTACAAATTTCATTTCAGGATAATGACAGTCCCATGGTGTTACTAGAGTTCCAGTTAGAAACAGCATTGATCAAATGCTTTTCCAACAAGACTCAGAGAAACCCAAGGATCCAATCAACATCCTAGAAACTAAATCACATACCCATATAGTCACATAATCATGTTATCACATAAGCACATAACACTACATCTAAGTCTCTAACAAGCAAGACAAACCCATTGTGATACTAATCACTTCCCACGTACCCAAAGTATTCAAACTCGGTACGCTCTGACACCAAGTTGTAACGCCCTCAAAATAAACCCATAAATCATACAATATTGACATGCTTAGACATGAGAAAATAAAGCATAATTACATTCAATCAGAGTATTCATTACAAAATGTATTACATGTTGACAACAAAAGTAAATGCCCTATAAGCTTACAACTTTCCAAGTCAACACTTGGTTACAAAAAGGAGTACTAACTCGAAACACAAAATAAGCCCTTGGCTTAATATACATGTAATACAAAAATGTAATCACAAAAGATGTTCCAGCCACTAAGCCTCTCAAGCTACGTCCTTGGAGGTGGCATGCAACATGTACCTGAAAATGATGTCCCATATAGAGTAAGCCAACGCCCAGTAGAGATATGCTAAACATAACATAAGCAATAACTAAAACATTGGTAGTTGATAAATGTTTAACTCACACGAATCAATTCATAAACCATTTCAATTACATAACAAAAGTGACCATGTTTCATTCCCTTTTCCATTTCTTATCCAATTCTCAATTCATAACTATGGCTCAGAACCTGACCAAACAATTTGATTGAGATCACATATCATATCAACAGTATTTCTATTTTAGATGAGATAATAACTCATATTAAACATTTCACACTTCATAACATATACACATTTTGGTGCTGTATCAATAACACGTAACAACACTTCCATACTTCACAAATGATACACATTTTAGTGTTGTATCAATGTCAAACAAAAACACTTCCATACTTCACAAATGATACACATTTTAGTGCTGTATCAATGGAGTCCATCCCCTATCTCCTCCCAAACAATATCCGGTTTAGAGGTCCATCCCCTATCTTCCCCTAAACCGTGGAGTACATCCCCTATCTCCTCTCACACAACACAATGTATATAAACACATATCATATACATAATCAAATCAATACATAAAATTCATGTATTATATCAACCGCCATATTCGATGGCCTACTCATTTGATCAGTTTTAGTTTGCCTAATCGTTATGCATCGTCTACAACAATCAAGACTATTCTCCATCGATAGCCCAAAATAATTATTTCTAAACAGATAATAAATGCATCAACAGATAATTTATCAACATTTTCAAAAGTGAGCGATTAATAAATCCAACTTCACTATTCCATCTCATATTGAGCCAATTTTATTATTTTCAACTCAATTTTACATTTTCATCATAAATGTCATTAATTACACTAATGACCCAAATATACCCAAACATGACATTTTTTCCCCTTTTCTCAATATTGGCCCCAATGGTCCAAGTATTATCAACAACAACAATATACTCATTTTGAAACCCAAAAACACATTTATGGTTCAAAAGAAACAAAACCCCTTTTCTAAAAATTACTCATTTAGAACCCTAACTTCCAAAATCCAAAACCATTTACACAAAAGCTCAATATTCATGTCAAAGCTCATAAAGATGAGTAGGAATCCCTACCTCAAGAGATGAAACCAATGGGGATAATGGAGAAATCTCGAAATGCTCCAAACCAAGAAATTTTCGGATGGGTAGGTGGATCTCAACAAGCTCCACACTTTTTACAAAGACACTAAGAGAGTGGATCACTCTAACTAGATCAAACCCTAGAGAGAGGAGCTCTCAAAAGAGGTTTTTAGAAAGTAAGAGAGAGAGAGAGTGAAAGTGAAAAAGTGATCTAAAAGACCCAGCTGATATCTGATAGACGTATGACCCGCTCGAGCGGAGAATAGGACACTCGAGCGTCAAGCACAAAAAACTGGACCGCTCGAGCGTGAGGGGTACCTGCTCGAGCGCCAAGACACAATTGCAAAACACACCCGCTCGAGCGCAGAGGGAAAGCCACTCGAGCGTAGATTTCCCCCTTCCAGTACTTTTACAGAAAATGAACTACCCGCTCGAGCGCCAAGATACCAGCTTGAGCGCGACCCGCTCGAGCGTAAGAAAATCCGCTCAAGCGTAAAAAACACATCTGCAGAAGTTTTGTAGAGGCACGAAATGCTGAAAGTGTATAAACCCCGCTCGAGCGCAAGAAGACTCGCTCGAGCAGACAACCAAAAATCAAACTCCGTTCGAGCGCAAAGGGACCCACTCGAGCGTACCACCAAAATTCTGGGCAACAAGGAATGGGACTAAAGCCCAACCAACCTGTTCGAAACACGCCCAATACATCCTAAAACTCAAACACATGGAATTTAAGGATAACAACAAGATATACAACCACCAACTCCACAAAACCTAAGTCCGGAATACAACAATCAAAGGAAGAGAAACCGGGATTGCTATATTTTATATTAATTTGATTCAATTAATAACGTCAATTAGTGTTTTTGAAGTAAAATCGTTAATCATATGATTGAGATTGACTCACTTACTTAAGAAAGTGACAAATATCATTTTGGGTTTATCCAAAATTTTATTTGCAATAAAAAAGTTTAATTTATCTGTGTGCTGACCCAAGTTTTGGGACATGGATTCTGTCTACATCGGCCTATCTACACAGAATTTGAATTTACAAACAAACACAGAGATTGGTGCAACTCATAATTAATCAAAATTTGAATTCACAAACAAACACAAATGCATATAATAACCAAAATTTGAATTCACAAAACCCTAATCCTAATTTGTGAAATCATATTCAATTCAAAACCCTAGAATTGGGTTAGGGCTAGGGTTCAATCTGTGAATTCAAAACCACAATTTCAATTCACAAAACCTTATTGGTATTAAAATGGTATCAATTCTAGGGTATCAATTTAAAATGGTATTAAAATGGTATCAATTCATAGAACCCACATTGGTATCAGTTTGAATTCACAAAGCCCCCAATTTGAATTCACAAACTATTCTATGTACCCACATTCACATTTTCACAAACGAAATCAACATAAAAAAAATTCAAACTAAGCACGCGCGCGCGAGAGAGAGAGAGAGAGAGAGAGAGTGCACATGCCAGCGAGAGAGAGAGTAGAGAGTGACCCACAGAAGAGAAAAAGAGAGAGAGAGAGAGAGAGAGCAGCGAGCGACCCACGAAGAGAGAGAGGGAGCAAAGATCAACAGAGAGAGGGAGAGCTGGTTCGGGTTGTGGGGGAAAAAAAGATAAGTATATGAAAAGCGTGGTTGCAAATGGGAGGGGGGCATTTTATATGGCTTTTAAAAGTATGGTTACGAACCACACTTTCTTTTAAAAGCACATTTTCTTTAAAAGTGTGGTTATAAATCACGTTTTCTTTTGAAAGCGTGTTTCAAAATCGCGCTTTCACTTAAGCTGAAAACACTAATAGGAATAGCGTTTTCTTAATTAAAAGCGTGTTTTGTAACCACGCTTTTATGATTTTACTTATTTTGTCCGTCTGAGCGAGAAACATGCTGAAAGCGTGTTTTGTAAGCACGCTTCAGCCTATTATGGAAAATTCGGCCAAACTAGGCTTAGTTTGGGAAATAACTTAGTAGGGAGGCCAAATTTGGGAAAAGGCTCACATTCTTCATGTACCTATTATTTGAAAGGTTTTTCTAAGTTCATAAATCTTGTTCATGGATTATAAATTTAGTTCATGTAACATTTATAACCCTCTATATAAAATATTGTAAGGCTATTAACAAAGTAGATCAATACAATTATACAATAAACAATAATATTTCCTCATTGAGAAAGTTCTTATCAAAAGCTAACAGGTGGAACAAGGACTACGAGCATCGGTTAGATTTGGTTGTTTTCTTGTAAGATTTTGTCAATGGGGTGGGTCAGCCAAGGTTGATGATTAACACTATCCAGAGTTGAACACAAAGGCAGGACGAGTTGAAAACGAATAAGAGAGGAAAAAAAGAGAGATCCATGGGTAAAGAAGAGGAAGAAAGGAATAGAGAGAGAAAGGGAGAAGAATAGTGGAAGGACAGACGAAGGCCCACTTTTCTGATTTTTTTAGCGAGCGAAATTGATAAAAAAAAAAAAAAAAAAAAAAAAAGGAATGTGATAGAGCATGAGAAGGGAAGCAACCAGATAATTTCGATTCCAGATATAAGGGTAAAAATGCAAGAAGGGATTTTTTTTTCGTGGCACGATACTAATTATGCGTGGCATTAGCGGCCTCCTTTTTTTTTTATATAGAACTTTATTAACAATTCACAAAATTGATAAATTCCTTATGAAAGTAATACAAACATGTGGATTGTTGAGTTTTAGAATGGTTGCTGATAATTTTAAATGACTCATGGCCTTCAGTCCGATGATGCTGCTTAATTTTTTATGTCCCCCTCGTGCATGATTATTAACAAATTTTTATCTTCTGTGACTAGCTTTATACTGAATAACAATAAGTATTGGCATCTGGGAAGTAATTAAATAAGACGAATTTTCAACTACAAATAGTCAAACTGATAGATACGATCAATTATTATATGATATATATACATATATATGGTCTGGATTGCCTCCGATCCATATATATATATAAAAGAAGTTGTGATTCACTTGTGCTATGACTGGTCTACATAGTTAGAAAAGTTAATTCAACAGTCCACCACAGTGCATAATAAGTGAAGACAGTAGCTGCATATTTATAATCAGTACACAATGGTTCCTAGCTAGCTATAGTTGAATGGTTTATAGCACAGCATGGCATATATCCACTGTTTTCTATAAATTAAATGTCCATCTTAATTTTCAACGGTATCTCTATGAGATTTGACGTATTGTTCTTGCTTAATTTACACATTTTAGACATGGGGGTGCTGCTCACTATGTTCAAAAGAGGTATTAGATTCTGTACATACAGAGAGAGAGAGAGAGAACCACCATTTCTGCAGTAGCACCACTCAAAAGATGCTTATTTATGGGCTAGCTAAATATAGTAATATTCATAAAGGAAAAAGATATGATCACATGGAAAAGGGAAAAGTTAGGCATCATGAAATTTTTATCATGAAAGAGTTATAATCCTTGGATTATCTTGATTAGTGTGTAGTGCTTTATTCTAAGTGTAATCCAAGGGTCACAAAGCTTTCATGATTATTTTCATGAAAAGTTTTTCATGATACCTAGCATTACTGTTTTGAGCCTGTGGTCTAGTTGGGCCTCATGTATTATGATGTGGGCATTTAATCTGGTGCTTTATACATCAATCATTTTCTTTTGTTAATTTGAGCTGGGGAAACTGATTCCCTGATAATATTCACCATTTGTTGGACAGGGTCGGTCAAAAAGAGAGCTAAAAGAGAAGAGAATATATAGATTATATATATATATATATTAAACTATGTCAAAGTTGGTTGCTTACAGCATTGATGTGATTTGAAGAATTTGATCTTGCTTTGTGCCTCCACTTATTCCCAGAGCTCCGTCCATCTATTCTACACCACTCTTATAGAGATGTGTGGCTCAAATAAATTATACTCAATTTATAGAAAGACAGACAAAGACTGAGTGAGTGAGTCATAGTTGAGACTTGCTTGATATCTGAAATTTGAGATGAAGAGCTGTGAGGAATGGAACCCTGTATTTGCAATGTTAGGGGTTGATTTTGGGTTTGCAATAGTGAACATACTTCTGAAAAAAGTCGTTGATGGTGGAATGAACCATTTGGTCTTCATCGCCTACCGCCAGTCAATTTCAACCATCTTTTTAGCCCCAATTGGCTACTTTTCGGAAAGGTACCTAACTAATCAAGTATTTTCAATCACTCTACTTATTATTTCAGGAGAGTCAAATTTATTGCTTTTTCTTTTCTTCTTATTCAATTCTAACTGAATTTTAATTTTTCTATGTAGCACTTAAGTAAGTAGAAAGATTATATAAACCAAAAGCTTGCTTAATTTGCAGGAACAGCAGACCGAAGCTGACATTTGGTATCTTATGTCATCTTTTCTTGAGTGCAATTGTGGGGTTAGTAATTAAGGGCTTTAATTAATTAATTTGCCAGGGCAGGCAGCTAAAGTTGCCAACTGCTTATGCCTTGAAAATAAATAATACGATATGATGTATTGATTGTTACATATGGACACTTACACATAAAATTAAGGGGTTTCTTGTAGGGCATCCCTCACGCAGTACTTTTTCCTCCTTGGAATTCAATACACATCTGCTACTTTCTCCTGCGCTTTCATCAACATGGTGCCAGTAGTCACATTTCTCATGGCACTACCATTTGGGTATGTAATCAACAATATATGTAATTCATACGACCATATATCGCAATGTTATTCTGTGTCTCTGATGATTTAATTATTTCAATCGCTAACATAACACGTACATACAGCTTGGAGAAAGTGCAGCTAAAAGGCAGTGATAGTGGTAGTAGTGGAGGAAGAGCCAAAGTGGTTGGTACACTAGTTTGTCTTGGAGGTGCAATGATATTAACCCTTTACAAAGGAATGCCATTATTTAACCATTCACATGAATCATTGTGGCAAGGTGGAGCTGGAAATATAGATCAAGTTCATGATCATGTAATGGTACTGAGCTCGGGGAGAAGGAAAGAGAGATGGACGATCGGTTCAATGGCATTGATGGCTGGTACACTGCTGTGGTCTTCATGGTTCCTTATTCAATCGAATATTGTGAAGAGATACCCATGTCAGTATTCAAGCACGGCCATCATGTCTTTCTTTGCTGCCATTCAATCGACTGTCTTAGCTTTTTCCGTAAACAGAAGAAACCTTTCCATTTGGGCTCTCAACGGCAAAATGGAATTCTTAACCGTCTTCTATGCCGTAAGTATTATATATATATATATCACTCTCCTACACACCTTTACGTTATATTTGGTTAGGAGATTTAGAGAGGGATTTGAAAAGAGAAAGGAAAAAGGTGTGTGAAACTAGGTGAAATATAGATATTTTTATTCATATTTCACCTACTTTTTCTATTTTTCTTTCCAAATCTCTCTTTAAATTCTCCGACCAAGCAACTGTTTTCTTATGGATGATAGGATGACAACATTAAAGTTAGGAAGAAGAATAGTCTCCTGTCAAAATTTGGAGTTGACCACACAGTGCTGTTTGGCGCTATGAAGCCTACTCCAAGTTCATTTTGATAATTTAATTTATTTATGTCACTCATTAAAAAAAAAATAATAATTTGATCTAATAATTAAAGAAAAATTATAATCTTCACAAAAATAAACGAAGAGAATAATTTTAAAACTGAATCACCTATTTTTAAAAAAATTAATATATAAAATCATACCATTATTATCCAATTAATCATATTTTTTTCGTTACACACACCGATTAAAAAAATAAATAAATCATATTATCAAATTGGAACTTTTGGAAGATTTCACCATCCCGAACAACACTCCCTAGTCTATAATGCGGACTGAATGCAAGCCATTCCTTAAATTTGTACCTATGTTTTCTAACTTCTCTCTTTTTCTTTATATATATATATATATATATGTATATGTATATATTTTTATAATTGTTTTGTATTAGTATGAAGCTAATTTAAATACACGTCAGGAAAGGAAGAACGTTTTTTTATGCAGTGTACTTATGTAGTTTTTCGGGTGGTGAGTGAGAAGGTGGGGTCCATGCTGATCACTTGTCGGAATAAATAAGGTCATTTGTGGGGTAAAGTATAATTTCAAAAACTTTTGAAGCAATAGTTTTAAGCTGTACTTTTTTGAGTAATGCTAGGAATTTTAGATGAATTGTTCAATATTTTAGTAAATAATTACTTCGGGTGGTTTTTATACCATGTGAATATTTGATACAATATTTAGTAATTAATATTGATATTTTTATTTTTTTAGTCCAAAAGAAGAAACTAAATTGAAAGAATACGTTATTTTTACCTATTTGTTTACGTCACTTATATGTTCTCATGTCATCAATATATCTATTTTTATGTTCACGTAAGTTTCATTTATCTATCTACTTAATATGTCTATTTGTCTATATCACCGCAACTACCAGTAGCTGGTGTCGTCGGCTACCTTTGGCAACTTTTCTGGCTATTTTTTCACCGACCGGCCGGCCGTATGGCAGAAGTCATTACAAAAAATTAAGGATTTAGAGACCAAAATTTAGGGACTAAATTATTTTTTAGGGACTAAATAATTTTGTTGCGAAAAGTGTTGTCATTATATTTTTAGCAACAAAAATTCGACATTAGTGATAAATTATTATTCTTTAGAAAGAAAATTTTTTTGTCTCAAAAGTAGACCATTTTGAGACCAAATTATTTTGTTCCTAAAAGTCTATTTATTAGTGACATTTTCAATATTTTGTCGCTAAATGCCTTATTTTTTACTTTTCAGGACGACGTTTTAGCGACTATCCTCAAGATGTTGAAAATTAGTCCCTAAATGTCTTTTGCAACAAAATTTTCACTTTTAGAAACTAAAAAGTCTCTAAAACTTTTATATGTTGTAGTGAGTGAGTTTAAAATTAAAACGTAAGAAAAAAAATATTAAAAAAAAATATTTTTCTTATTAAACAATTTCATTAATCATATCTTTATCACAAAAAATAAATAAATAAATAAATAAATCAAATCAAATCAATCATTGAATGCAATGTCAAATCCCTTTAAAAATAAACGTTATCACCAATAAACCCAATAAATGAATTATAAAGGCCAACTTGGTTTGAACCGAATTGTTTTAGGAATTGGTCTTGTTTGGCAAGTGATTTTTTTAATCAAAAAGTTAAAAAGTTACTAAAAAAATTAAAAAGTCAATAATCCATACCAAAAATTCAAAGATTCCCTTTTCTCTCTACTTTTTGTACATCTTTTCGTAAAAAGCTAAAAAGTCATTCCAAACATACTAATTTTTTTTACATCACATTTTAGCCAAAAAATCAAAAAGTTACTAAAAAAATCTGTCCCCAAACGAGGCCGAGCAAATTTATGTGCTACTAATTAGGGATTAATATATGTCAATCTATTCTGTTGGAGTATTTTTAATTGACTTTAAATCCCCATTAATATAAACTATTAGCACAGTTAGCAAAATATTAAAATTAATTAATTTTTTAATTTAATGTTTTCAAATAAATTTGTTAATAATGTTGCTAGTTTTGTCAATAGTTAAAACTGTTATAGGAATTGTTATGGTATGGTGCATATCATCTGCATTTTGTTAATATTTTTGTGATATATGTTATGTATTTTTTGTTTAATTAAAAAAATATTATGTATTTTTTGTGACAAATATTACGTAATCTTCTAACAAAGTTACAATAATTTGTAATTCAAAAATAAAATTATGCATTTTTATGGTTCAAAAATATTTTGATGAAAAAAATATATAATTTCCTTTTTGAATCATAAATTGGCATAACTCTACCTAAAAATTATGTAACATTTATTATAAAAGTACATAATATGTATCACAAAAATGCTAAATAAGTTGCATACCATATTTTCCAATTGTTATTATTTTGGAGAGGGGTTTGGCAAACCTGGGACAGAGAGAAGGGAAAGGGCACAAGGCGAAATGATAAAGGAAAATGTTTGGGACTCCATAAAGGAGGACTCCCACAATTTCTACTGATGTATTGACCATTAACGTGTTTGAATGTTTTTTAAGAATTATATTTGACAATAACATAAATAATTCATATAATTTTAAAAGTTGTGGGGTCGTGTTTTTTTGCATGAATCTCTATAATAAAAGGGTCATTGCACAAAAGTCACAAGTCAGACTTGGAACAGACTTTTTCTACTTTATTTTGGACTTATTTTATGAATTAGACTTTTTTTAAAAACAATGGTGGCCCAAGCCCAAAGCTCAGTTTGAAAGTCATTTTTCTCGCCTAAGGTTTGAGTTAAAAAACACAAATTTATATTCTTCCAAGCTGAGGGAAGGCCAGACCGACCCTCTCACATGGCTGGACCAACTGGTGTTTTGCGTCGGCGATTTTGACCTTTATATTCTTCACCTGCGTAGTCGATCTTATCAATTTCTGATTTTGTGCAATCCTATACCGAATTTCATCATTCTAGACCCTTCCTAGGGGTCCATAATATTTTTTTATGTACGTATCTTCCGTTCTTTTCTCTTATATAAACAAAAAAAGACTATACACAAATTTTTTTATGTAAGTATCTTCAATTCTTTTCTCTTGTAATTATCTTTCGTTTTTATGTACGTATCTTTCGTTCTTTTCTCTTATATATTGCCACATCATTGTAATTATTTTTATATGGATAGAGTTTCTCTTCTCCATATCTAATACACGCAACTTAACTCATATTTTAGTTGCACTATTGGGTCGATTGGATTCCATGTCAAACATACTTAGGTGTCATTTGGAAAGTAGATTGGCTTTTTGACTTGTTTGGCTATTTTAGCATGGGGCTAAAAAGCTTGGCTTTGGAAAGGCTTTAGGCTTTTTTGACTTTTTAAACTTTTTTGTGAGAGAAAGAATGTAATGATTATGGGTTGGATGTGATGTTTTGTCTTATTGGGGTAAAAAACTTATTTTGTTTTTGTGGCTATTTTAGCAAAAAAAACAACAATGCTAGAGGGCCACAATTTTTGTGGCCACAATGGCTCAAAACTGCCAAAACGACGTCGTTTTTGGTGCAAAACATGCCAAAACGACGTCGTTTTGACAATTTTGAGCCATTGTAGCCACAAAAATTGTGGCCCTCAAACATTTTCCCCAAAAAAAGCCTCAAAACTATCTTCCCAAATGGAGCTTTATTAATCCATTGTTTAGTTTAAAAAATGAAAGTAGACTAATAATCAAATATACATCATTTTTTATAAAATAATCCAAAGACTACTTATCTCAATACTAATAGTCAATTTCATTGCAATTACTCAGTATTTATGGGTTGTTTGGGATGATCTAAATAAGTGCACTTTTTGTCTTTTTACGAAAAGATGTGCAGAAAAGTAGAGAGGTGATGTGATGGAAAAAAGATAAAAAGATGGATTATATAGGGGATGTCAAACCACCAAACACCCCATTTAGAGTACTCACATTCTAAATTAATAACTATGACAAATTATGCCAATAGTTCCTATAATTTTGTTCGTGTCATTTTGATTCTTATAATTTTAATTGGCTTAATTTTGACCTTGAATTTATGACTTTGCCTCAATTTGGTCTAATTAACTACAATTGTTGGCATTTTCTTATAGAAAATACAAAAATAAGTGTTATATATCATACTTTTAGGGGGGAAATTATAGATTTACTTAATTCAGTGAGTTAACCTCAATCAACTCAATAATAATTTACCATAAAAAAACCTTAACGGTTTTATTAATTGGATCAAATTGATACAAAATCTAAAATTAATGATCAAAATTGAGACAAATAAAAGTATAAGAATCAAAAAGACGCAAATGTTCAAAAATAACACAAAATTAAATCTTGCTTTTAGCATTTTTAACCCGTTACTACATTTTAATAGGCAAATTTTATTATTCGAATGGAGATGTTAGTCCATGTTTGCATTCTTTTTATTTGCCTTGAGCTTCACTTAAGCCTTTAAATTTTTTTCCAAAGTATGACCCCTTTTATTATGTTGTGATATGTATGGCATTAACTAATGTAAGTAGTAATTAATGAATGGGTAAATGGTGGGGGACGCAGGGGATGGTAGGATCAGGTTTGTGTTATGTGGGGATGTCATGGTGCGTCAAGAAAAGGGGTCCCCTCTTCACTGCTGCATTCAGTCCCCTTGTTCAGATAATGGCAGCCATGGTTGACATTCCCATCCTCCATGAACAGCTTCATCTTGGAAGGTAACCTCTTTTTTTTTTCAAAAAAAAAAAAAAATTTAATGTACTACTTTTCAAATATTGATCATGAATAAACATATATATATATTACCAAAATTTTGGATGTATTGGTCTTTTGATGAGCAGCTTGGTGGGATCAGTTACTGTAATTGCTGGATTGTACATTCTTCTGTGGGGTAAGAACAAAGAAATGCAAAATTGTGCAACCAAAGTAGCCAGCAAGGATGGAGAGCCACCCTTAGCCTTACAAGTCATCGTCAATTCTATCGATTGTGACTCTCGCCATCCTTGACCCCCTCTACCGCCCTTAGTTTCATTTGTCATTTTGATTAACTAGAAAAACGCCATAGGGGTTTGTCTGTCCTTGTTCTATCTTATATGTACCTGAATTTTATTTCAAAATACTTACGATAAATGTTGTTCATTAATTTAAAATATGTAATATTATATTAATCTTATATTTGAAAAAAGTCATGGTTATGAAGTTTGAAAACAAAAATATTCTTTTTATTCTCAGAGGACTGGCCATCAAGGCCAAAACTGTCTGGATCATTCGTGCCAGTGAACAGTGTCAAGGTTGTCGAAATTTTAGAATCTGAGTTTACGATGGAAGAATTTTGGAGTGCTGTGAAGGAGTGTAATGGGAAGAAAGCGCCTGGACCTTATGGCTTGCGTTCGGAAATGTTGGAAGTATATGAGACATGATTTCTTTCAGCTTATGCAGGAGTTTTACACCACTAATAAGCTAGTGAATGGTTTGAACAGTTCGTTTATTACCCTCATCCCTAAGAAGATCAGTCTTAGTGGCTTGGCAGATTATAGGCCAATTAGTTTAATGGGTGTAGCCTAAGATCTTGGCCAAGATCCTGGCTTAAAGACTGAAGAAGGTGCTGCCAGAGATCACCAGTGAAGTCCAAACTGCTTTCTTAGGAGGTATAAATATTTTTGATGGGATGGTGATTGCAAATGAAGTAGTGGACTTGTCACGACCTAAATCCGCCCCTAGAGGTTTAGGTTATGACCGGTCAGTAATCTTAGATTACTTTCGGCCTCAAAGACAAATACAAATTATCTAATAAATTACAGAGCATAGCGGAAGTATTAATAATAAATAAACAAGTCCATTGAACGGTGCTTACATGACAAACTTCATAAGAAACTTGGATTTCATTCATATATTCCATTGTAATATTTACAATAAACTTAAACTTTCAACTTCACATGTACAAACAAGTTCTTCAAAAAGCATAAACAAAAGACTTCACAAAGGGTTTGAAAAATCTAGAAATCCCCTAAATGTTGATTTGTGATTATGTATCAATTTTAAGCAGTATATAACAATTCCAATCAAACAATCAAGACAAATCGACACAACGATTTTACGTGAAAAAACCACAATTGGACACCTCCAATTGTGATAAAAAAAACCACGGACAAAAGTCACAAAATATTCCACTAAAAAGACATAAAGGAATTACACAGGTATACTCTCAATTACCTAGCGAATCCACGCCCGAATTGAACCAACCCCTATGTGCCTCTTCCAACCCGGTCTTCACCTCGGAATTGTCTTGATGATGAGCCACTCCAGAATCCCCCAAAGCTTCAGGCTCAAATTCTTCAGAATCCACCGAAGAACAACTCTCTCTTTTGTGTAGAACAAATAAATAATCCTTTGATGTATACTCTTTAAACCATGAGTTGAATACTCAATCAAAACATCAAAGAAAACTAGCAAAATATCCCCAGATATAAACCCTAGAACCTAAGAAGAAGATCTAAAGAGATGTAATACTAGATTTGGACTGAAACACGAATTTATAGAAAACTGTCCCACGATCTCCGCTCGAGCGTCAGATTGGCCGCTCGAGCGGACCTACGCTCGAGCGCGGAAAGTTCCGCTCGAGCTGGAAAAAACAACATCCAGTATTTTTGCAGGCGAATAAACTTCTGGAACTCAGCATTCTCCGCTCGAGCGGACAAGCAACTTGGAATGCATTTTTGCATTTTGCTTCGGGGGCGCTGCCCCTCGACCCCAGCGTGGCGCTGCCCCGGACCCGCCAAGGAGCGCTGCCCCCTGGACCCCCGCGAGCTGACCGGGCAGCTCGATCCCCGTCATAATCAGCGAAGTGGCAATCTTGAAAGAATTAAACACCACAAACTTCTCCGCAAGGCACGATTCGGGTTGGATTCGCATCTAATAAACTCATAGCCTTACTGAAATAAAAGTGCAAAAACAAGTACAACTGAAAGGAGTTTTGTCAAACAGGATTGCCAAGAATAAAAACCTAACAGGGTTGACAAAAGCTTGGCTCCTCCAAAGACTAAGCACGCCCCATCACGGAGGCACTTCACAAACAGCTTCTCAAAAGGGTAGACTCCCCGAAAGCAACTCTAGACTTGACGATCCACGTGCTCACCTATATATATATAAGGAAGAGGGGTGAGCTGGAGCCTAGTGAGTAATACCAAAATAAAGAGGTTAATGAATGAAGTCCATCACAATATAAAACATGTCTTATGTTCCAAATGAATCATATATCAAATTCAAACAAAGCATTTGCCATATCGAAAACCATTATCAAAACATCATACGTGAATAGAGTAACAAAGGGGCCAAAAAGGCCTAAATCAAAGGGACCATCTAGGTCTAACGAAAGGACTGCTCAGGTCTAATATCAGAGATCTCCATAATTCCAATAATCGAAGGGCCATGGTATTGTGTCTCCCAAGCAAAAGCCTCACTAAAAGATGTCACGAATACATTTCAAAAAAGACATTCATTCATTCATATATAAAAATAAAATTTCAAAATATCATTCATGTAACAATTTTCAAACACATTTTGAACATATCTTTATAGAGATACTACTCACAGTGGTTTGAACTAATGTTAAGTTTCAGGTGACCAACCTACACAAAACACATAACAAAGATACAATGAAACATACCACTCAATAATTAATTAATCCAATCCTATTCGGATTCAATTCAATTTCTGAAATGGTTTCCAACTTATTCCTTCATTAATGATGCATAAACAATGTCCAAGAATGCCTAAAAGGACATGGGAATGAAAATATGCATATTAAAGTATTTTTCAAAAGCTGCTGAAAACAGGGTGTTCGCTCGAGCAGTCAGTTCATTCGCAAAAGTATTAGATGCTCGAAATCTAGCACCACAGGAAATGACACATTTGGCGACTAAAATATTAGTGGCCAAAGCCCCCTTTTTTGGCCGTTGAAAGTCAATGGCGACTAAAACTTTTTGTCGCCCAGGTGGTCGGCTAAACCATGTCGGCGATACTATTGGCGACTAAATTGTAATTTGGTCGCTAATGTAAAACTTTAGGCTACTAAACTGGTATTAGTCGCCAAAGGTCACCTTTTGGCGACTAACATATTGGTCGCCGAAAGTTCTAACATAAAAATGAATTCAACTATTAGAGACTGAAAGATTTAGTCACCAATACAAATTTTTGTCGCAAATAATGATACATTTCGTGACTACACATTTTAGTTTGTAATATAATAATACATTTAGTAACCAAATACTTTAGCCGTTGTTAGTTTAACGACTACATAGTTTAGTCACCAAAAGACTACATATTTTCATTTCATTCTTTTTACGACCAAACATTTTAGTCATCGAAGGATGCCGTATTTTTTCATGACTAAAATATTTAGTTGGCAATAGTTTTTTTCTCTCATTCTCATTTTTTTTTTCGCTATTATTTGGTCGCCAAAAGCCATTTTTTCTTTTTTACTACCAAATATTTAGTCAACAAAACCTTTGCTTGTATTTTGGCTACCAACGTATTTAGTCACCAAAAACTGTATAATTTTTTTTTAAAATTTAATTTCTCCACCACCTGTATTTATTCGGGTAAACTACCAATAGGTTCTGTGAGGGTAATTTATATGGAAATTGGGCTGAGCTGGATAATGGGCCGTTTTGGGCCGCAGTACGAAGGGCTGAGTAAAAGGGCCATAGAGTTATACTGAACTAGGAGAACCTTGAAGTTACTCCGGTCCCGAAGAGCTTATGGTAAGCTCGGTCGTCGCACAAAGTTATCTCGGTCATAACCCGATGCGGTTATCTCGGTCACCATGGCAGAATAGGCACAGTTAGCTCGGCCGCACTATTTGGAACCAAGGCATGATGGAGACATAGCAGGCCTCACTCTTAAATTGGCTCGGTCCTAGTTTATTATGGTTAGCTCGGTCTCGGCAGGGAAACCGAGGTACAAACTGCGGAGTAAAGGACCAGGCTAGTTGGAGCTCGGTCATGATTGCTGGCATAGCATGGTCATGTTATTTCGGTCGTATGGTAGTTCGGACGTGGTAAAACCATCTCACTTGGTTTTAAGCAGTGAGGGGGGTGTTGGAGGATAAGCATTATCCTTCAGGAGTATGAATCCTAGGAGGACTCTGCATCGAGGAGTAAAAGTCCTACTAGGATTGTGCCACACGAAACCTATAAAAGCTCACAAATATCACCTATGGAGAGGTAACGCAACTTTGATTCCCGAATACGCTGAGCTTTTGACTATTTGTCTAGTTTACTGACTCAAGCATCAGAGAGGTTTCCGGCACACACCCGCCGGCTAGCTCACGTTTGTATTTTCAGGGAATAGAGCGACGTCGTACGGAGGAGCGCAAACTTGATCAACAAGATTATACGAGAAGGTTTATTTCTTTCCCGTACAATTGGCGCCGTCTATGGGAACTCAGGCAAGAACAAAACCTCTTGATCAAGCTTTTCCTCTCTAGAATCAATGGCGCACAACGAAGATTTGCCACAGTCCGCCATCGACGGACAAACACCAGAAGGGGGTGCAAGGCGCGAAGGTCTACCTTCTATCCCTCCTATGGCGGATTTAGAGCCACATCGGCAGAATCCTAAGAGGGATGCAAGGGGAAGACGGCGGACTAACAGCCCCCATCACTCTCGTTCGCAAAGTCCAGAGAGACAAAGGCGGAGGTTTGATCCTCAAACTTTAGAGGATCGCGTCAAGGAGCAGGACGAACTAATATGACGGATGGTGGCGGACATGGAGTCCATGAAGCACCAGATAAAGGAAAAAGGAATGGCGACAGGAGAGGGGCGCAAAGGCAAGATGCCCCCTCGCCACTCGAAAGATCGTAGTAGACATATCACACCATCCCAAGCAGAGAGTAAAAGCCTCAGGACAGGCGACACTCAATCCAGAACCTCCAGAACTCGTTACTCCAGGTCTGAGAGAACGAGGACTGAGAGGTTATACACTGAGGGAAGCACCTATTGGCCCTCGCATACGCACCAAACAAGATCCAAACAAACGGAGTTGCCCAGATCATCCGACCTACGAACCGTGCTAGAGGAGAAGGCACGATGGAAGGAGGATGCCAGGGCGCGTGATCCATACAGAGTGTCCGCCCTTCAGCGGTTAGCTCCTCGGACGCATGGAAGCGTCGAGGTTGGAATGCCAATACCGCGCCCAGCCTACGAACCGACGGACAAAGCGTTAGTGAGGCTGCAGACCTCGCCATTTGTTCCTGCAATCGAAAACGCGCCCCTACCATCAGGCTTCCTTCAGCCCAAATTCACTACGTATGAGGGAAAGACGGACCCCTACTCACACCTGAGCCACTTTCGCTAGGTCATGGCTGTATATCGACGAAACGAGGCTTTGATGTGCATCCTCTTCCCGTCTAGCCTTGGCGACCTGGGCTTGACCTGGTTCGAAAAACTTCCAGAAGGCAACATAGCCTCCTGGGCGCAATTGGCGGAGGCGTTCGTAACAAGGTTCAGAACGAACACCAAAACGCCAGTGGAGATCGACCAGCTTCTCTCAATTGATATGGGTGACAAGGAGACACTTAGATCCTACAATAGTCGCTACTGGGAGACCTTCAACCAGATTGGGGATTGTCCCACCAATCTAGCCATTGCACAATACAAAAGAGGCCTTCCAGTCGGGAACAGACTAAGGGACTCGATCACCATGACGCCACCCCTCACCATGGAGGCCCTGATGGAAAGAGTGCATCAGCACATCAGGGTGGAAGAGGATGGCGCCCGTGCCAAAACAAAGTCTAGCACGACCGCAATACCAGAGAAAAAGGCCTCAGCAAAGGTCAACGCGGTAGACCGCCCGAACAGAAACGGACGAGGCAGGAGAGACAACGGAGAGGACCAGGATAAAAGATGGTTGAGAGTCCGCACTGCCATAACCACGGTATTCAAGAAACCGATCTACCGGATTCTAAGCAAGATTCGCGATGAACCTTTCGTCAGATGGCCTGCTAAGTTAGGAGAGGCTCAGAAGGACTACGACGAAAGATCACGGTGCACCTTCCACAAAGAAAAGGGGCACTGCACTGAGAATTGCACGCCATTGAGACAGCACCTAGAAGAGTTGGTGGCAACAGGTCACCTGGATAAATACATTGAAGGAGGGACGCAACCAGCCCCCCAGGACCACAATAACCCCAATGGGATGCCAATCGACGCCCCACCTCAGGGCATAATCAATGTGATACATGGAGTCTTCGAACCTGAGCGTGTATGCGAACTCAGAGGGTCAATCAAAAAGGCTGAGCACTTAAGAGAAGTACTAAGTGCGCAACCTACCATAAAAAAGGGAAAGACAGAGGCCACAAACGTCATGTCCTTTTCAGATAGAGACTTGGCGAGGATATATTGCCCTCACAACGATGCCCTGGTTGTCACTCTCCGAGTCAAGGATTTTGACGTCAAGCAGATTTTGATTGACCAGGGTAGTTCATGTGAAATAATGTACTATGAAACATTCAAACAATTGAAGTTACAAGATAAAGACTTGGCACCTGCCGTATCTCCCCTGATTGGATTCAACTCAATGCCAGAGTGGCCAGTCGGCAAGATAATTCTTCCAGTTAGAGCAGGAAGTGTAACGAAACAAGTGGAGTTCTGGGTATTGAAAGTCCCTTCCACTTACAATATCATCTTGGGCAGAACATGGCTGCATGCCATGCGATCAGTGGCGTCATCCTACCACCAAGTAATGCGGTTCCCAAACGATGTCGGGGTAATTGAAGAGGTCTATGGAGATTAAATTATGTCCAAACAATGCTTTGTCACGGCGAATGGCAGCCGCGCTGCCAAAGGATATGTTCATTCGGTGGAAGAACCTGAGAGTAATGAACTGTTCGCAGATGTGGGCAAAGCAGCTAATCAAAAAGCGGTGGAAGACTTGGTAGAGGTAAGAATAGATAAAAAGAACCCGGACAAGTTCTTTTTGCTCGGTTCGTCATTGTCCAGCACTGAGAGATTAGAAATCTTGGAATTTTTGACCTCTAACATCGAAGTGTTCGCCTGGACACCATACGACATGCCAGGCATTGATCCTAACTTCATCTGTCACCAACTCAATGTCCACCCATCCGCCAGACCAATCATTCAGCGCACACGCAGATCGGCACTCCACCACGCCGAGATAGTGGCGGAAGAAGTAGGAAACCTGCTGGACGCAGGAGCAATCAGAGAGGTGCACTACCCTAGATGGATTTCCAACACAGTCGTGGTGCCAAAGAAGAATGGCAAGTGGTGTGTCTGCGTCGACTACAAAACAGTCAACAAAGCATGCCCAAAAGACAACTTTCCTCTACCACGAATAGATCAACTAGTAGACCTAACAGCAGGGCACAACCGACTTAGCTTTCTGGATGCATACAGAGGCTACCATCAAATCGCCATGCATGAACCAGACCAGGAGGTCACATCCTTTACAACTCCAAGAGGACTATACTACTACAAGGTCATGCCCTTTGGCCTAAAGAACGCTGGGGCGACATTCCAACGGATGGTCACCAAGATGTTTGAACCATTGTTAGGCAGAACAATGGAGGCTTACATCGATGACATGGTGGTCAAAAGCAAGGATGAGAACGACCATCTCAAGGACCTAGGTGAGATGTTTGAGATCCTGAAGAAGCACAAGTTGCGCCTCAATGCGTCCAAGTGTGCGTTCGGAGTAGGGTCTGGCAAATTCCTAGGTTTCCTAGTGACCAACCGGGGTATCGAAGCAGACCCCTCCCAGATTAAAGCAATCCAGGATTTGGAAAGACCAAACTCAGTAAAAGAAGTGCAGCATCTCACCGGCATGGCAGCCGCGCTCAATCAGTTCATAAGCCGATCGTCAGACAGACTGCGACCATTTTTTCATGCTTTAAAGGCCAAATTTGAGTGGGACGAAGAATGCGACCGCGCTCTGGAAAGCTTAAAAGAATACATGTCTTCTCCACCACTACTTGTCACCCCAGTACCTGGAGAAGAACTCTTCCTGTACCTGGCAGTCTCTCAGCACGCAATTAGCGCAGTATTGGTCCGTGCGGAAGGAATCCAACATCTACCCATCTTTTACGTCAGCAAAACATTGCTGGGCGCCGAAACAAGGTACTTGCCACTGGAAAAACTAGCATTAGCCTTGATGATGGCCTCAAGGAAGTTGTCGCACTACTTTCACTCCCATACCATAGTCGTCCTCACAACTTTCCCATTAAAAGCTTTGTTTGAAAGGGCAAACTTTTCTGGGCGAATCTTGAAGTGGGCAGTAGAGTTGGAACAATATGACATCAAGTTCCAACCCAGGACCGCGATAAAGGCTCAAGCTTTGGCAGATTTTGTCGCAGAATTCACACCAGGAAGTCATCATATCTGCCCAGTCGACCTAACTGAAACAACCGAACTAGGGATGGAAGTTGACACCGGAATAGCATAACCCCTGGTGCAGGATATTCAGTCAGACCCCAAGGCAAACCAAAGCAAAGCAAGGAAGGAAGAAGCAAACCATGCTACACCAAGTCTAGACTCACCAACAAATAAAGACTTGGTACAATCAGATAGCGAGGGGCAGACAACAAGCATGGACTTTGAAAAAAACACCAGCAACATAGAAGACCCCAAGGCATCATCTGATCCCTCCACCTGTTGGAAGTTGTTTGTTGGGGAGATGTGGAAGCTCTTCGTGGATGGAGCATCCAACCGGCATGGAGCAGGGCTTAGCATAGTCCTCATCTCTCCAGACGGCCTAGTAGTGGAGCAAGCAGTCAATCTTGGCTTCCCAGCATCAAACAACGAAGCGGAGTATGAAGCGCTTCTTGCAGGCCTCAAATCAGCATTCTACATGAAGGCCACCGAGCTAATGGTTTACAGCGACTCACAGCTGGTGGTAAACCAAATATCTGGCGACTACGAAGCAAAGGATGACAGGATGGACAAATACCAAGAGTTGGTCATAACAGAAATCAAGAAATTTGAAGTAGTCAGGATAGAACAAATCGGCAGGGAGGAAAACAGCAGAGCGGACGAACTAGCAGGCTTTGCCTCAATGGCAGACACTTCCATCCCTCATCCATTGCTGATTGACTACCTACCTAGACCAAGCATTGAAGACCCCGAAGCAGAAGAGGTGTGTTGGGCAGAGCTAGGCCCCTCTTGGATGGATCCCATCATACTATTTTTAAAAGACAGCACCCTGCCAGAAGAAAAGAAAGAAGCCAACAGAATAAGAGCAAAGTCGCAGCAATTTTGGCTCTCCCCCTCTTTGGCATTGTACAAGAAATCGTTCTCAGGACCCTACCTAAAGTGTGTTCACCCCAACAAAGTAGAAGCATTCTTGTTTGAAATACACGAGGGCGTATGCGGAAGCCATCAAGGAGGAAGATCATTAGCATACAGAGCAATCTCGCAAGGATATTGGTGGCCGTACATGCAGGTAGACTCAGAGAAATATGTGAAGAAGTGCGAGAAATGTCAAAAGTTCGCACACCAAATACATCAGCCAGCCAGAGAGCTCTTACCATTAACAAGCCCATGGCCCTTCGCAATGTGGGGCTTGGACATAGTAGGGCCACTTCCAACAGCACTAGGCAACGGGAAGTTCTTTCTTGCAGCAACCGACTACTTCACAAAGTGGGTAGAAGCAGAAGCCTTGGCATCAATCAAGGAAAAAGATGTGAAGAAGTTTGTCTGGTAGAATATCATCACTCGATTTGGCATACCAAAGGCACTAATATCAGACAACGGCACGCAGTTCAACGGCAGAATCTTCAGAGACTTTTGTGAAGAGTACAAGATAGAGTTCTACAATTCTACACCGGCATATCCCCAAGCAAATGGACAGGCAGAAGCATCAAACAAAGTAGTCTTGGATGGATTAAAGAAAAGGCTAGAGAAAGCAAAAGGCAAGTGGGCAGAAGAGCTCCCTCATGTTTTATGGGCTTACCGCACCACACCTCGGCGACCAACAGGAGAAACACCATTCTCCTTAGCCTATGGTATGGAGGCAGTAATCCCACTGGAAGTTGGCCTCCCCACAATTCGAAGCGAGAATTTTGATCCAAACTTGAATGGCAAAGCCATAGCATTAGAGCTCGACCTTGTAGAAGAAAGAAGAGAAAGAGCACTGGTTCACATTGCCTCATATCAACAAGAGTTATCCAGGAAATACAACAAGACAGTTCATCCAAGGCAATTCAAGGTTGGAGATTGGGTACTGCGCAAAGTGATGGGAAATACCTTGGTACCAGGAGATGGCAAGCTAGGGCCCAATTGGGAAGGTCCATATAAAGTGGTAGGATTAGCAGGCAAAGGGACATACCACTTAGAAGACGAGGACGACAAGGAAATTCCCAGGCCATGGAATACTGCAAATCTCAAGTTATTTTATTTTTAGCTTTTTTCTTATTAAAGTTTGTGTAATTTCTCCCTTTCTCAATAAAATAAGTAGTTTTCTTTTCAGTTAGACGTTTTCTTCTGTAAAAATTTGTTTTAGTAAATTAGTGAGTTAGGGGCATAAAAAACACAGTTGGCCAGATTAAACCAACACCCCTCCTAAGCCCAGGATAAGGATCCAGGCTGCAGGACGTTTGGTCGGAATAACCAAACATTTTATTCTAAGTTGGTCGGAAAAACTAACTTAGAGGTTGGCTGGATTAAACCAACACCCCTCCTAAGCCCAGGATAAGGATCCAAGCTGCAGGACGTTTGGTCGAAATAACCAAACATTTTATTCTAAGTTGGCTGGAAAAACTAACTTAGAGGTTGGCTGGATTAAACCAACACCCCTCCTAAGCCCAGAATAAGGATCCAGGCTGTAGGACGTTTGGTCGGAATAACCAAACATTTTATTCTAGGTTGACTGGAAAAACCAACTTAGAGGTTGGCTGGATTAAACCAACTCTTATTACACTTCAGCCGAAGTAAGAGTATGAGCTGAAGAGTGGTTGGCTGAATTAAACCAACTCTTTGAACTCTTCAGCCGAAGTAAAGGCATAGGCTGAAGAGTGGTTGGCTGGATTAAACCAACTCTTATTACTCTTCAGCCAAAGTAAGGGTATGGGCTGAAGAGTGGTTGGCTGAATTAAACCAACTCTTTGAACTCTTCAGCCGAAGTAAGGGCATAGGCTGAAGAGTGGTTGGCTGGATTAAACAGACTTATTACTCTTCAGCCGAAGTAAGTATATCGGCTAAAGAGTGGCTGGCTGGATTAAACCAACTATTGATACTCTTCAGCCGAAGTAAGTATATCAGCTAAAGAGTGGTTGGCAAGTAAGCTTAGTCAGATTGATCAGCTAGGCCCGGAATAAAGTATCTCGGCCAAACTGCAGTTAGAAAGCAAGCTCAAACAGCAATTTAAACCGAGTTAACAGTTGGAGCAAAAGATCACGGAAAAGTCACTACAAGTACAAGCATACAGATCAAACCGAAATAAGTGTTGAGCAGAAAAGATGATTTTCATTAATCAAGTTCAAAACAAGTACAAAGCAGGGGCCACAACCCGGTTACACAAGAAAAAAGAGAAATTACAAAATTAGTTAAAAAGATCATCTAGATCGGCGTCTACGTCTACGCGAAGCTCGGTGTCAGTTGGTAGTATGGTCTCACGAGGCAGCTCGGTGTCAATGGGAAGCACAGTTTCAGTCGTAAGGTCTTCAACCGTTGGCTCCAACCGGACTGATTGGTCGTTGGCATGTTCATTCACAACCGAGGTATCATTGGGCTCGGTATCTTCATCTTCATCATCTGAACCTTGAAGAAATTGTTGTTGAACGGATGCAGCGTACTCTGCCAGTGAGCTCGGTATGAAGTACTGAGGAGGATTGTATACCTCGGTCTCAGGTTCACAACCGAGCTACACCACCGCTGCCCGCCAACCGCACTTGAAGAACAAATCTTTTGCGGCCTCACATTGCGGAATATAGAGGGTTTCCCCCTCCTTGAAACCTGCGGCGTTCGCATCGTCCGCCTTTTTCTTCAGTTCGGCAATCTCTGCGTTTTTCTTTCCTTCGAGCTTGGCTAGCTCGCGCAGATATTTGTCTTTGACCAAAGCTGCAACCTTCTGTTTTTCCGCTTCAGCCGAGCTAACGAGTCCGGTCAGACGACCGTTCTCGGATTTCAGCTCGGCTAGCTGCTTCTTGGCATCTTCCAGGTCGGCAGTTTTTTCAGCTACTTCAGTTAGCGCCTGCCTTGTGGTCTTGCGAAGCTCAAGCACTCGCTTATGAGCGATATGACTCTTCTGCATAGTCTGTAAAAAGAGGGCAGACTTGTAATCAAACCGAGATGGAAGTTGTAGAAAATTAGAAAGGTTAAACAGGAGAGGTTACTTACAAGCACCATGGATTTGGTGGCCGAACGAATGGCTCTTAGTTCAGTCAGGTGCTGGTGGTGCTCCATGTCTGCTGGGAGGCACACACTTTTGGCTAGGTTAAAAGCCATCAGATAATCCTTTTCAGCGACAACTAAGTCAGTGTCCTGAATATCTCGGTTTTGGAAGGTGAGTTTGGGGGCCCATTTGGAGGAGCTGGCCCGGTCGGAGCGCTCCGGCTGAAGGCTCGGTGGAGGACTTGGAGGCAAAGTTGTTTCATCTTCATCAACAAGACGCTGCTCGGTTGGCGTAGACCGGGCGCGCTTGCTTGGGCGTGATGAAGAGGGTTGTTGTGATGGCAGGGCCACCATGGTTTCTTGTGTTTGGTTTGGTGGCAGTACTTCGGCTCTGTTTGTTTCAGTCAGCAAGGCCCTTACTCTGTTTCTTTTTGCCATTTCTTGCTCAGCTGTCAGAGGGACTAGGTTAATTTGTGGCAAGGTTGGGTCCGGTTTGGGGGCGTCCTCTAGCAAAAAGTCAGTTACTCTGGCTTTACGTCGACTACTATATCTGTAGGTCGGCTCAACATTCAGAAGCTTGGCCCAACTTCTCTCTTCGTATCGTAGTGCGGCACGAAGCGTGTTCAGATTCGGATAACTGTACAGTGATTTAAGATGGGCTATATTTGCAAAAGAAGATAACTGTTAGTTCGGTTCTAAAGGAGGAAACTGAAATAAAGAGGAGCGTGCAATAAAGCCGAAGTAATTATACCGGGGATGCCTTTATTCCAGTTTATACTACGGCCAGGGATCTGGTCTTGGTGATCTTCAAAATTCCCAGATACCCAGAAGAAGTCATCATCGTTCAAGTCTTTGTCCGGTGTATCCTTTATTATTTTCTCTCGGCGGCAGCGTATTCTTAAGTAGTAGACCCAGCCGTCTTCTTTTGATCCTATGGAGTATTGGTGGAATATTTCGGCTAAACCGAGGTTAATTCCAGCTCGGCGGTTTAGGTCGGCTATACCCATTATTATGCGGTATGAGTTGGTGGAAAGCTAGGTTGGGCATATTCTAGTCTGCCTAAGGAATTCACAAAGTAATGGTTGAACTGGAAATCTTAGCCCAGTTTCTATTATAGACAAAAGGGTAAAGGGTACAAAACCTTCGTTCCCCCATGGAGTAACGTCTTTCTTGGCCAAGGTTAGGTGGACATCATCAAGGATGTTGTATTCCCTTCGGAATTCGGCTAGACCACCAGGTGTCTCTACTAAGAACCTATATTTACCCATTTGTTCTTTAAGTTATGAATAAATTAGATCGGTTGAAGAATTGTGCTCAGTAGCTCGGTTGAGCCCTCAAAGGAGTGCCTGGGCAACCTAAGTCTGTAAAGTGGAAAACAAAGGTGTTAAGCACAGCTCGTTGGACCGTGCTACAAAGTAAAAACAAGATAAAAAAAGGTCCTACTTCGGCTATGTAGGATGTTACAGGTTCTATCTCGGTTTCAGCAAGGTGCTTGGTAGCTCGGATTGAGCAGGGGTTTTGTTAGCTCGGTCTTGGCGAGCGATTCGATATCTCGGTCGTGGAGAAGGTTCTGTTAGACCGGTTGAGCTTCTAGGGGCAGCTTTCTGAGTTCGGTCTAAAACTAAGAAAGCTGGTTTAGCCCCGAAGGCCTAGTTCGGTCGACATTAAGGTTTCCCAGTACACTAAGTGCAGACTTAATTCGGTTTGTTATCTCGGCTAAAGTAAGTCAAAGTTGGTTTGGTTTCTAGGGGCTACAAAAATGGTGCGAGTTTCAGTTCGGTTGTGAGGTATGCCTAGGCCTCGCAAGGCAAACAACCTATCAGTTCGGTTGCATGGTTATTTTGAATCAAAATTAGTGTTCTAGAGGTTGTTTCATAGATTCAAGTGGTTCTTATGAAGTTTTTTCCAGAGAAACACGAAGCTAAGCGGAAAAAGTGTTTTCCAAAACACAAAACAGTATGCTATGGATTAAACAAAAGCAAAAAACAAGAAAAGTGAAGCAGATTTGAGTAGCTTACCGAATGAAAAGGAAGAAACTGGAGATAGAAGCAACGGCAGTCGCAAAACACAAGCTCCAAGGTTGCAGGGTTGAACAGCAATGGAGATTCAGAGAGAGAGAAGGGGTTGAACAGTAAGATGAGTAATTTGAATAGAAAAACGAAAGAGTTTTTTGTTGAAAAGCCCCAAAATTTGGGCGGGACTGTTCAAAAAGCTCGAGGTACGAAGACGGCGTAACAGCTGCTGTAGGCCAATGAGAGCGTGCCACGTGCCATGGGAAGGAGAAACGATTCAGTTGTTGTAATTGAAGAGACGTTTTGACCGGACAGGTTCAGTTCGACTTGAGTTCGGTTCGGCTGGAAAGGCTTAAACTTTATCACAGCTGGAGAAGCTTGAGAAGTCTAGCTCGGCTGATAGACAAATAATCCCTATCATGCTACGCAGATGGAATTAAGGGGCAATTGTGAGGGTAATTTATATAGAAATTGGGCTGAGCTGGATAATGGGCCGTTTTGGGCCGCAGTACGAAGGACTGAGTAAAAGGGCCATAGAGTTAGACCGGTCTAGGAGAACCTTGAAGTTACTCCGGTCCCGAAGAGCTTATGGTAAGCTCGGTCGTCGCACAAAGTTATCTCAGTCATAACCCGATGCGGTTATCTCGGTCACCATGGCAGAATAGGCACAGTTAACTCGACCGCACTATTTGGAACCAAGGCATGATGGAGACATAGCAGGCCTCACTTTTAAATTGGCTCGGTCCTAGTTTATTATGGTTAGCTCGGTCTCGGCAGGGAAACCGAGGTACAAACTGCAGAGTAAAGGACCAGGCTAGTTGGAGCTCGGTCATGATTGCTGGCATAGCATGGTCATGTTATTTCGGTCGTACGGTAGTTCGGCCGTGGTAAAACTATCTCACTTGGTTTAAGCAGTGAATGGGATGTTGGAGGATAAGCATTATCCTTCAAGAGTATGAATCCTAGGAGGACTCTGCATGGAGGAGTAAAAGTCCTACTAGGATTGTGCCACACGAAACCTATAAAAGCTCACAAATATCACCTATGGAGAGGTAACGCAACTTTGATTCCCGAATACACTGGGCTTTTGACTATTTGTCTAGTTTACTGACTCAAGCATCGGAGAGGTTTCCGGCACACACCCGCCGGCTAGCTCACGTTTGTATTTTCAGGGAATAGAGCGACGTCGTACGGAGGAGCGCAGACTTGATCAACAGGATTATACGAGAAGGTTTATTTCTTTCCCGTACAGGTTCTAATAATTGGACTTAATTCCCATCAAATCTTATTGAAAATAAATCTTGATAAAATCGTAACTAAAAATAATTTTTTTGTGACGATTTTTTACACATGTAGCTAAAAATTAACAATTAGCGACTTTTTTTGTCATGATTTTTACAAATTCTAAAACTTACAATTAGTGACTTTTTTTACGACTAATTTTTTAAATTGTCGCTAAAAGTTGTGAATTAGTGACTTTTTGTGACGATTGTTTTAAACTATCGCTAAAACTTATAATTAGTTACATTTTTTGTGGCAAAATTTTCATATTATCGCTGAAAATTAACAATTTATGACTTTTTTTAATATTGTTTTATTAAAAATGTCATTAATTATCATCGGACCTATTGGACAATAAATCCACTTATTATGACCTACATGTAAGTCCCCTTTATTCCATTATTAGTGCAACTTGTGCCTTGTATAAACAAAATAATCCATGAATACTGATTATATTGTCAACCATTCAACAAAAAATTCATATTCAACGTCAAATTCTAAATGTAATAAGAATTCCATACAAACCAAATATATAATCCAACCTCAAAAATATAATTCCATACATAACAGATGATTAACCAAATTTAATATCCACAAGGTAATCTGTATCATTCCAAAAGAGTAATCTGTACCCCACCAAAAATTTTATCTGTACCGCCCCAAAAACTGATTTGTACCATGTCCAATGGTAATCTGTACCATGCCATTTTTTAGATATGTACCACGCCAAAAATGTAATTTTTACAAACAATTATAAGGACGGAGGTATTAAAACAATGTCTTCCTCCGTACTCGTCAAAAAGTCGTATCCAAAGGTGCACGTCAAAAATCATCTGTAAAAATAAAATTAATCATTAGGATTGACTAAATATTGGCATATTTAAAATTATTATAAAAAAAAAAAAAAAAAACAAAACATATACAACTCGAGCTTAATTAATCCTTTCAAAGTAATCATTAGTTTTGCATACTCAAATATATATGAAAGAAAAACATGTAAAACTCCAACACATGTATTACCCAACCAGTAATATTTTACAAGTAATCATTGTACATAATTAATACATATGTTTCTATTTTTGGGCCTCGAACGTCGTTTTCGACTACGTTTATGGCATTTTCGACTCTAACTCCTAACCTACGCGTCCTATTTACGTACCATCTGTCCCTACAGGTCACATTTGGCATCAGGAAGCTTCCCGCTACATCACAACAATGGTTGGGGGGCTGTTTTGCATTTTCACCCCCCCGAACGCCTTTTTTCGACTAAGTTTAAGGCATTCTTGACTCTAACTCCCAACCTACGTGTCCTATTTACATACCATCCATCCCTATAGGTCACATTTGCACTAGGAAGCTTCTCGATACATCACAACAGTGGTTGGGTGGCTGTTTTGCATTTTCGCCCCCCGAACGTCTTTTTTCGATTAAGTTTAAGGCATTCTCAACTCTAACTCCCAACCTACGTGTCCTATTTATGTACCGTCTGTCCCTACAGGTCATATTTGGCACCGGAAAGCTTCCCGTTACATCACAATAGTGGTTGGTGCACTGTTTTGCATTTTCGCCCCATGAACGCCTTTTTTTCAACTAAGTTTATGGCATATTCAACTCAAACTCCCAACCTACATGTCCTATTTATGTACTGCCTATCCCTACAGGTCACATTTGGCACTGGGAAGCTTTTCGTTACATCACAACAGTGGCTGGGGGGCTGTTTTGCATTTTCACCCCCTGAACTCCTTTTTTCGACTAAATTTATGGCATTTTCAACTCTAACTCCCAACCTACCTGTCCTATTTACGTACTGTCTATCCCTACAGGTCACATTTGGCACCGAAAAGCTTTTCGTTACATCACAGCAGTGGTTGGGGGGTTGTTTGGCATTTTTGTCCCCTAAATGCCTTTTTTCGACTAAGTTGAAGGCATTCTCGACTCTAACTCCCAACCTACGTGTCCTATTTACGTACTGTCTGTCCTATTAATTGTTAAAGCTAACATATTTTAACAAAGTATATATGACATTAATAAAATTGTTCTTACCAAACAGTGAACGTCGGATGACTAGCTTACACCCCCAAGAGGTGTGTTAGTTTGGCGACTATGTTATTCAGATACTCAACCTTTGTATTTGTCTCCTCCCGAGCTTTCTGTCCCAGCTCCCGCTCTTTCAACATCTCATTGTAACATCTCTCACGCTCCTCTCGCTCTTTCAACATCTCATTGTAATATCTCTCGCGCTTCTCTCGCGCTTCTCTCGCTCTTTCATCAAGTCGTCACGATCTCTTTGTTGCTCCTCACAAAGTACCTGCATCTCAGCTCTTATTGCCTCCATGTCCTTATCACGTGCTCGTGATGCAGCTATGGTAGAGGGTTGTGGGTCAATCTCAAACCCAAGTACTTTTTCTTCTCTCCAAACACTTTTATCTACCATTGCATCAAATGTGAAAGAAATATTCCATTAAATTACAAATATGCTTGCAGGAAAAAAAAAAAAAAAAGAACCAGCTTGCTTGGTTTCATTTTTCTAAAAACATTTTTTAGAAAATTCTACTTTCTTATTTTTCGTATTTTTTTTATTTTTATTGAATTTTTTTAATATTTTAAGCAATTTTTTTACTTTTTAGATACACCTAACATAAATACACCTAAAAAGTAAAAAAATTGTAAAAAAAATCTTTTTAAAATTCATTAAATACCAAAAATACAAAAAAAAAAATACAAGAATTCAGTACATTTTTTGTATTTTTATGTATTTATTAATTTTTTAAAATATTTTTTTACAAATTTTTTACTTTTTAGATACATCTAAGTAAGGTGCATCTAAAAAAGTAAAAAAAAAATGTCTAAAATTTAAAAAATATTCACTAAAAACAAAAAAACACGAAAACCAAAAAATTCAATTTTCAAAAAATTTAATTCAGAAAACTCAAACGAAACACACTGATTACTATTACCATTATATTGCAACTTTGAGTGTTTTATGAGTAATTGGAGGTCATATGATGTTGTTTCTGAATATATATATATATACATATAAACATAACCAAAAATGAAAGAGAGACTAATATATAGGGTGGCCTAATGCATCTTAGTCAGTGGCTTTTTTTTATTACACAGACTCAAATCCTGTGTCCTTAATAACCAAACCACCACCCGAGGGTGGCTTTTTTTAATTAAAAATTAAAAAACCATTTTCCGGATCAAATTTCGATCCAAAACTGAGGAGGAAATGTTTCATTGGGCAATGATACCCCCACTTTATCACAAACCAATGACAATGCAACACCTCAGTCAGTTCCAATTAAAAATCAGCCAATCAATAATTTTTTTTTCTGAAAATTATATAGATAAGCTACAGACTACCAAGTAAGTTTTTATTAGTGTGCAAATGATGGACATGGTCAGATGGCAATATCAAGTTTACAACATGATGACATAACAGATTGCAAATAGCAAAAGATGATGCTAACCAGTAACGAACATCAGTTGCTTTAGTTTGCTGCATTTGTAGAAGAAAAGCAGCCTTATAGCTAAATAAGCCCAACAATCTCAAAATTAAGTGGCATCTTGTCTAACACTCAGCTAATATCAGCTCTAATGCCTCTGCCGTCAGATGAGGTGCATAGCTTTGTGATCTTAATTTCTCCATCTGCTATTGAATTCTCATTTCGATGTTCAGAGATTCAAATATTTATTAGTATTGTAACCTACCTGAAGGATCGACATGGATCCATTGAAGTCAATCAGACGATACAATCCTAAAACCCAATTCACATAGATCAGAGCACACCCCTATAGAGACCTCTATACATCAACAGTAGCCATCTGGACAAACAATTGAAACCCTCATAATTCAGTTTGCTTCCAAAATACACAATACCAATAATTGAACTCCCTGAAATGTTCGACCTTGGAGATAAAAAAATAAAACAATAGATAGAAGATCCAAAAGATCTGTGTCCCAAAATCACATTACTCACTGTAGGCATCAAACATGTAAACATTTGATGCAAAACAAATAACATGCAAGGCAGGTAGTAGATTCAGCATTTCCCTAATATCAATAACATCTCACCCCAAGCAACTGTCACCTAATCAATGTATACTACTAAATATATCCATATTTGGATGACATTACCAATGTATAATCGATTATATAAAGCATCAAAGTTCCGTATATATGATTTGTGTGTGTATATATATATGTGTGTGTGTGTAAACACACACACACACACACAGAGAGAGAGAGAGAGAGAGAATGAGACACAGAAATCGAGAGGGAGAGAGAGGCGAGAGAGACGAAATAGAGGACATACCTAGGAGACAAAGCGATGATGGTCCAGCAACCCTTGCGATGGAGACAAAGAGATAGAGAAGAGGGCAGAGGCGTGAGTGAGAAACAGAGCGACAGAGGTGCGAGTGAGAGAGAGAGGGCAATCGACTTCTTTAGTCTTTTTTTTCCCGACAAACCACAAATTTTCATCGCTAATTTATTTAGGAATAACATGAAAATTTTAAGCTATATTTGGTTTAGATTTTAAAATATAGTTTCACCACTGATTTGAGTGTGGTATTGGATTATAACTTTCAAATTATAATTCTACATTTATTTCTCAAAATTCATTTCAAATCATAATTATTACTTTTCAAAACTCATAACCAAATACACAACTCAAAACTCTTTTTAAAACTCAAAAACAACTTAATTTTTATTTTAAATATTTTTTATTTTTTATTTTAAATATTTTATTTTATTTTATAGGAATATTTTAATATTTTAATTTTCATAAAAATATTTTAATATTTTAATTTCCTAAATATTTTTAATATTTTTAATGTTTATACAGGCCTAAAAAATGAATTGACAGAAAAATTAATTGACATAAAATAATTAACAAAGAAGTTATTTGAAAAAAAAATTATTCAAAAAATTACTTAAAAACAATTAATTAAAAAAAATCATTTTTTTATTTGAGTATTTTAAAAATAATTTGGTTATGACTGTTGATCAAAAATATGGATATCGAGTTATGAGTTGTGTGTTTGATTATCAATTATAAGTTGAATTAAGTTTTGAAAACTATTTTGAAAACTCGTCACCAAACAAATTTTCTTATTTCACATATCACATCAAACTTTCAAAACTCAATTCCATATATAATTCAAAACTCAATTCAACACTCTATTCAAAAACCATAACCAAACAAATTTTCTACACTCAAATCATAATTCCACAACTCACAAACTCAAAATACAACTCATACTCTCAAATCATATTTACAAAACTCTACCAAACGCATCCTTAATCCTCCCTCCAAAACTCTTCGTCACAATTGGCTATTAAATTTGAGTCGGTAAAAATAAATAAAATACCGACTAAATTTTTTTTAATAGCTAAAGATCACTCATTTAGAAACCAAATTATTTTTTAATCGCCCAAAACTTTATTTTCCACGACTAAAATACAATTAGTAGTCAAAAGTGAAATAAATACCGATAAAATAAATTTTTCATAGATAAAGATCACACATTTAGGGACCAAATTATTTTTTAATCGCCCAAAACCTTATTTTACACGACTAAAACACAATTAGTAGCCGAAAGTGGAATAAATACCAATAAAATAAATTTTTAATAGCTAAAAATTGTACAATTAGCAACCAAATTATTTTTTAGTCTCCCAAAATCCTATTTTTAATGACTAAACCGTAATTAGTAGCCAAAAGTCAACTAAATACCAACTAAATTTATTTTTTAACAGCTAAAGAGTGTGTTTTTGTCGACCAAATATTTTTAGTAGCTAAAGATTGGATCTTTGCTGACCAAATTTTCTTTTAGTAGCTAATGCGTGTGCCTTTGGCAACTAAATTTTTTTCAGTTGCCATTTTCAGTCGCTGAAAGTGTAATTTCCTGTAGTGTAGGCTCGACGGTCGCTCGAGCCAAGTGCAATGAAAACTGAGTTCGCTTTAGCGAACTTTTGGTCCCTCGAGCGATGTGCAATGCCTCTACAAAAATATTGGATGTCAATGAAGTGCACTCGAGCGGTAACTTCACCGCTTGAGCGATGCGGTCAAAATCTGGGTTTTCAAAATAGAATTTTAGCTTTCAAAACGCAAGTTTGAAGTCCAAAAGCTTGCATGGCTAGGACAAACATATGGAAACACTTTATAAATCATGAATATTTGATCCTTTACAAGTTACTGGTCCAAAACCTCTTTCAATTCACAAAACCAAACTCAAAACTTCACAATTTAGCCATGCATGTAAAGAATTCAACTATTTCCTTTCAAAATGTCTACATATGAAGTAATGAGTGAACTTCATGCACGTAAGGGTTTTGAAAATCAAACTAAAAAATAATGAAGTAATGCATGCATGTCCATATTAAACCAATTTCCACCATCTTCAAGTTAATTCTACAATTCCTCTTACAAATTCTTAATTCTCATCTTGAATACACTTCTTAATTGAATTAAATTCAAGAATTAGAGGTTAAAGACATACCTAGAGCTTGAATTTGAAGAATTCTAACACAATTCTTGAACTCTCCTACAATTCTCTTCACAAATCCTCCTTTCTCACTCTATCTCACTCTCAAATTTTCAGCAAAAAGATGATCAAAAACTATGAGCTCAACCTTTCTAAACACACATATATAGGCTAGATTAGCTTAAGTTAATTAAGTAAGTTTAAGACTAATTAAACAAGCCTAAGTCTAATTAATCACACTCAATTCTAATTGATTATTCCTAATTAATTTAATCTGAATTAAATTTTAATTTTAATTTCTAATTCAAATTAGGTATCCTAACAGATATCCCATAATCAAGCAAGTATAAACAAAATTAGGCACAAAATACATATGTAAACTCTCAAATTGCACAAAATAAAATAAATGTATTAATAATATGCATGCTGGGGTTGTCATAGTCTCTCTCCCTTAAAAAGTTTAGTCTTCCAAACTTAAGTTACCTTCATTTGAAAACAAATATGGATACCATTATCACATTTCATTCTCTTTTTCCCATGTAGCTTCCTTTCTATGGTGTTCTTTCCACTCCACCTTTATTATAGGAATTGATCTATTTCTTAATTGCTTCATTTGTCGATTAATAATCTGCATTGGCCATCCTTCGTATTTCAAATCGTCATCTAAAGCTATTCGGTGATAATCTATGACGTGAAATGGATCGCAAAGATAACCTCGAAGCATTGACACGTGGAACATGTTATGTACTTGTTCCATTCCCGGTGGTAAGACAATTTGGTAAGCAACAGAGCCAAGTTTCTCTAAAATCTGAAACGGTCTGATGTAGAATGGAGCCAATTTTCCTTTTCTACCAAACCTCGTTTGCCTTTTCATTGGTGTGACTCTAATGAGTAAATGATCACCCACTTCATATTCCAAATTCCTCCTCCTCTAATCCGCATAACTTTTCTGTCGACTCTAAGTGGTATGATCTTTATCTTTTCAGTTGTTGCTTGCACAAGTTTCGATCCGTACAAAGTTCTATCCCCAATTTCGGTCCAACAAATTGGAGACCTACACTTCCTTTCATACAGTGCCATGTCGATACTAGCTTGGAAACTGTTATTTGCAAACTTTGCCAATGGTAAGTAAGTTTTCCAACTACCTTGAAATTCTAATGTATACATACGAAGCATATCTTCCAAAGTTTGGATGGTTCTCTCGGTTTGCCCATCAGTTTGACGATGAAAAGCGGTACTAAATCTCAGTTCTATTCCTATTGCTTTTTGAAGACTTTGCCAAAGCCCAAACACAAACTTAGGGTTCTTATCTGAAACAATAGATACCGAAGCTCCGTGCAAACGAATAATCTCATCGATATAGATGGTAACGAGTCTATAAGCATTAAAAGAGGTTTTCACAAGAAGAAAATGAGCAGATTTAGTTAACTTATCCACAATGACCCAAATAGAATTCATATCTCTAGGCGTCCGAGGTAGACCAACAATGAAATCCATGGTTATGTGGTCCTATTTCCATTTCAGAATAGGAAGAGGTTGAAGCAGTCCCGCTGGTCTTTGGTGTTCTACTTTGACTTGTTGACACTAAAGACACTTAGAGTTAAAATCAACAATTTCCCTCTTCATATTAGGCCACCAATATACTTGCTTCAGATCTTGATACATTTTGGTATTCCCCAGATGCATTGCAAACTTTGATTTGTGAGCTTTCTCCAAAATTCTTCTTTTCAACTCTAATACCATTCTATCACGACCCAGACCTGCCCCTAGAGGTCTAGGTCATAACTAGCCAATAATCTTAGATTACCTTCGCCTCAAAGACAAATACAAATCATTTAATAAATTACGGGGCTTAGCGAAAGCATTAACAATAAATAAACAAATCCATTGAGTGGTGCTTATATGACAAACTTCATAAGAAACTTGGATTTCATTCATATGTTCCATAGTAATATTTAAAATAAACTTAAACTTTCAACTTCACATGTACAAACAAGTTCTTCAAAAAGCAAAAACGAAAGACTTCACAAAGGGTTGACAAAAGCTTGGCTCCTTCAGAGACCAAGCACGCCCCATCATGGAGGCACTTCACGAACGGCTTCTCAAAAGGTTGGTCACCCGAAGCTTAACATTAGTTCAAACCACTATGAGTAATATCTCTATAAAGATATGTTCGAAATGTGTTTGAAAATTGTTACATGAATGATATTTTGAAATATTATTTTTATATGAATGAATGGATGTCCTTTTTGAAATGTATTCGTGGCATCCTTTAGTGAGGCCCTTGCCTGAGGGACACAATACCATGGCCCTTCGATTATTGGAATTACAAAGATCTCTGATATTAGACCCGAGAGGTCCCTTCGTTAGACTTTTATGGTTTCTTTGTCAAACCTTCATGGTCCTTTTGCTTAGACCTAGATGATCCCTTTGATTTAGGCCTTTTTGGCCCCTTTGTTACCCTATTCGATGTACCACACATGATGTTTTGATAATGTCTTTCGATATGGAAAATGCTTTTTAATTCGATATATATATGATTCATTTGGAATGTAAGACATGTTTTATATTGTGATGGACTTCATTCATTAACCTTTTTATTTTGGTATTACTCACTGGGCTCCAGCTCACCCCTCTACATATATATATATATATATATGTAGGTGAGCAAGTGGATCGCTCAAGTCTAGAGTTGCTATCGGGAGTCCACTCTTTTAAGAAGCCTTTCGTGAAGTGCCTCCGTGATGGGGTGTGCTTGCTCACTGGAGGAGCCATGCTTTTGTCAACCCTTATTACACTCATTACTTCATATGTATAAATTTTGAGTAGAAAGAGTTGAATTCTTTACATGCATGGCTAAATTCTGAAGTTTTGAGTGTAATTTCTTGAAGAATTCTTAGAAACAACAAGTGTGAACTTCATGCATGTAAGGGTTTTGAAAATCAAATTAAAAAATGATGAATTAATGCATACATGTCCATACTAAACCAATTTCCACCATCTTCAAGCCAATTCTACAATTCCTCTTAAAAAAATTTAATTCTCATCTCAGATACACTTCTTAATTGAATTAAATTTAAGAATTAGAGGTTAAAGACATACCTAGAGCTTGAATTTGAAAATTTCTTGCACAATTCTTGAACTCTCCTACAATTCTCTTCACAAATCCTCCTTTCTCACTCTAGAACAACTTGCTTCTCTCACTCTCAAATTTTCATCAAAAAGATGATCAAAAACTATGAGCTCAACCTTTCTAAACACATATATATAGGTTAGATTAGCTTAAGTTAATTAAGCTTAAGATTAATTAGACAAGCTTAAGTCTAATTAATCGCACTCAATTCTAATTGATTATTCCTAATTAATTTAATCTAAATCAAATTTTAATTAAACTTCCCAAATGGTTCTAAATATTTTAATTAGTCTATTAAACTTGTCATTTTTCTGTTTTTGAAATCATTTAGGCTTTCAATTTCTTATTCAAATCAGGTAACCTAACATATATTCCATAATCAAACAGGTATAAACAAAATTAGGCACAAAATGCATATTTAAACACTCAAATTGCACAAAATAAAATAAATGCATTAATAATATGCATGTTGGGGTCGTCACAGGACTGGTGGAAGAAGTCTAAGAAGAAGGGAATTTTACTAAAACTTGATTTCGAGAAAGCCTATGATTTAGTAAATTGGGAGTACTTGTTCTCTATGACGGAGAGCTTTGGACTAGGAGAGAGCTGGTTGGGTTGGATGAAAACTTGTGTCTCCACAGCAAGAGTTTCAGTACTTGTCAATGGATCTCCAACTGAAGAACTTAGCCCTAAAAAAGAGCTAAGACAAAGAGACCTCTTATCCCATTTTTTATTTAATATTGCTGTAGAAGGGATCAACATGATGTTAGAAAGGGCAAAAGATTTGGGGTTGTTCAAGGGGGCCACCATTGGGCATTCAGGGCTGAAAGTATCACATCTCCAATTTGCCAATGACACCATAATATTCTGTGAAGCGGAGTGGGAAGAGATAGTGAATATCAAAAGAATGCTTAGGTGTTTTGAAGTAATGTCGGGCCTTAAGATAAACTTTCATAAGAGTGTGGTGTGTGGCATTGGAATTAATGATGAGTTACCTCATGTTTACGCTTCTAAACTCTATTGCTTGTGTCAGAAATTACCCCTTAAGTACTCAAGATTACCACTTGGGGCTAATCCAAGAAGAAAGAAAACTTTGCAACCTATGGTGGAGAAGATCAAAGCTAAACTAGCACTGTGGAAGAGGAAAATGCTTTCATTTACTATTAGGTTAAATTTGACTAAGTTTGTTTTTGATAGCTTACTTACTTACTACCTGCCCATCTTCAAATTACCTAAAGGAGTAGCTAAGGAAATTGAAAAACTAAAAGCAACAATCTTGTGGGGCAGCTCAGAGTTAAAAAGAAAGATGCATCTGGTAAGCTGGAAAGAAATAAAAAGATGAGGGGTCATGGGGGATTAGGGATAAGGTAGGCTGTAGATATGAATGAATTCTTGTTAGCCAAGTGGTGCTGAAGATATGGGGTGGAAGATATAGCACTGTAGAATAAAGTTATCATCAACAAGTATGGAGCTGAAGGAGGCAGGTGGCTACCAACAGCAAAGATGGTAGGTAATAAGTCCAATGTTTGGAAGAATATCTTACAGGTTGCAAGCTCTAACCCAACTTTGTTTGACTTCTTTGTATCTAATTTTAAAATTGAGATTGGAGATGGGAACAAAATCAACTTTTGGACTGATAAGTGGTTCATGAACTTAATGTTAAAATAGAAGTTTCTAAGTCTATACAAGTTCTCTGTGGAGAATGTAGGCACTCTAAGTATGCTCATGTGAGGAGGAACAGATCAAGGGAATTGGAAATTATTGTTTAGAAGATCTCTCATAGCTTGGAAGGAAAAGGAGGTCATAAGTTTACAAGGGCTAATAAGTGAGGTACATAGGCTTAATTTGGATCACTCTTATTCAATTAGATGGACAACTCACCCTTATGATCTGTAATGCCCCTAAAATTATAATTCCCTTTTTGTAATTTAAAACATTTAATATACATGAAACCATTTCTAGAAATGCTATTAAAGTATACAATAATTTGGCCAAGACAATCTCTTTCACATTGAACTCTTTGAAATGATAAATACATTGTAGTTCTGGTACATCTGTTCATAAATAATAAAAAAAGAAAATAGTTCAAGGAGCAAGAGAAGTACAAAAGTCCGGTGCCCTGATGGTTCACACATTTCAAGGATGGTCCTTGATTACACAAAATGGACATTCAGTTCCAAACCACAAGATAGCTTCTAGCTTCAACAAATAACATCCATTGAGCCTTTATGCTCCATTCAAAACACTTCCACCGCCAAGTCACTTGGGTGGGGTCACACCATCAATTCCTGAAATATTGTTAGTTTGGGGTGAGCTAATACCCAGTAGGAATACTATTAACAAAGTATATATAAATGATCGAGATGCATATGATCATTCTACGTGTTAAGATAAAATCCATATTTTCCCCATTCAAAATTTATGATGCTCAATCCATGATTTCCATTTAAAATCTTATCCACTACAACGGGGTGGTAAATACACTACGACGTCCCGAGCAAGAGTCGTAAAACCATATCTACATATATATATATTTACAGATTGGAAATATTCACACATTTGCTGACTATAAAAATGGTGGGGCGATGGGCACCCAACACCTTTTCCTTTCACATTTGTCAATTCCCGAAACGGTAGGCTCGTGAACACCCAAACTTTTTTTGCCACATTCGTCCAACGATAAGCTCAAGATAGGGCAATTGGGCACCTTGACTCCTTGAGTGGGTTGTGACTCCCCAAAAATCAGGAACATCATGGAATATATTAATAAATAAATAGAGGATTCTTCTAAGGTTACAAGTTTATGAAACGTCAATAATGAGTCCTTCGATCAATAACCAAGTAAGATCCCAAGAAAAATTGAAGAAGTCAATATAGCCTCCCTTCAAAGTCCAATCTCTTTAGATAGCAAATCTACCTTTTTGACAGATCTTAATAAGGTATTAATACAAGGTCTACATAAGTTGACGAAAAAAAAATAAGGGATAGGTAATACAAAAGATACGTATAGATATATAAGCATAATAATAATTACAAAATCATGTCTTAAATACAACGGGAGATTTAATATTTACAATCCCAAAACATGTTTACAATACTAGTTTATAATTCTCCTAGGGTAGTCATATGCATTCAAATGTTTCATCTTTGCCTTTAACCAACTAATAGTCTTCAATACCTAGCATGAAACGCCGTGAGCTTCGAGTGCCCAGTAAATGCACACACACCCGGTCCCTTTTTTCCAATCCAATACACAATCACAATTACAACAAACAAGTAATGAAGCATGATATTCAAGTCAATAACAAAGGATTACAAGTTTAGATGTTAGTAATCTAGAAATCCCCCAAAGAGATTTCATCCACCGAACTACAATAATTGGACTCGACTTATTCGGTATGCCCCATCTTTTGTTACTTTACAGACCCTACCCTGGATGCCTACAATGGTTATGTACCGTATAGCACCAACTGAGGACCTCTAAAGAGATAGTAAAAATAAGGGCATTTCCCATAACCTCCTCCAATCTTATCCGTCATAAATAGCTAGGGTCAAAATACAATCGGTCTATTCAAGGGTTCCGAAACAACCATTTGCGCAAGACGTAGCCTTCAATTAGGGAACACATCCTATGAATGCATACTTGAAATTAATACACTATCATCTCATCATTATTCAAGTGATCAAAAATCCAATACCATCCCATTTAGTTTCCCCTTAAGTTAGATATTTTAAGTTGAGGTTAGAACAAGCTATTGAGACAATAAATTCCACACAAGTATAAGCATCATCAAAGCACCATTGCAAGGAAATATAGCCACAACATATGTAATTTCCATACTAAAGCTCAAACAAGTGATAAGAAGCACATTCATGAAATTATAAGTACGAAATTAGCAACAAACATAAATTTTCAAATTAGATACACTTTAAAGATCACAATTTAAGAGACATTTCTAGATTTTTCCTGAAATCGGCCTTTCCATGGTTTGTAGATAATTTTATCTAGTTTCTAAATCATCATTCGGAAATGGGATAGTTTTTCTAAATTTTTAGTTATTAAAGAAATACTCCAGCACTGTCCAGATTCGTTGACTGCTACAAAAATTAGATTTTCTCTTAAACTACTTACGCTATTTGGATAAAACCACTTTTAATTAAAAGATAACACTTTAAGGAAAGTTTTGACATAAAAATGAGGTCAATAGGAGTTTTCTATATTTTTCTAGAATTTTTGAAGTGCGCTAAAAATACTAGTCTTTTGTGCACATGACTTGAAATAAAAAGAATTACAAGAAAATCGCAAAACTAAGGGTAATTTTTCACTTTTCTTATGATGAAAACATGCTAAATAATATGTTAATAAGTCATATTTTTAGATTGATGGTGTGCCTTTAAAAATAATGTAAGATACAGGTAGAAATAGGTGACTTTACTTCAACAAAGAGATAATACAAGCAAAGAAGAAAGGGAAAATTACACTAACAGTCCTTATAGTTTGGGACTTGTGTCACTTTGGTCCTTAACTTTTCAATTGTGACACATTTAACTATGAATTTTGAATCTTGTTCCAAATAAGGACAATTGAAGATATAATTACTTAATTTCAAGGGCAAAATCTTCAATTTGATAAAATATAAACTAATTTGACAAAAATAAATGTCAAAAAAATATTTTAAAATTTTTTAAATTATTTCTATCCACCAAAGATAAAATTATGTAAAATTGATAAATCTTTTAGACATTTATTTATTTATTGTTTTTACCAAATTAATTTATATTATGTGTTTGAATGATGATCATGTAATGGGTGGTGGTTAGGCTTTTAATATGTAATCGATATATTTAATATATTAAACGTTTTTAGTTATGGATTTTTCGATTTAATGGATTGGTTTAATAATGATATCAAAGTTGTCGCCATATTTGACTTTTGAAAAAATAGAAACTAATTTAATGAAAATAAAAATAACCACCCATTACATGATTATCATCCAAACACGTAATACAAATTAATTTGGTAAAAAAATAAATAAATGTCTAAAAGATTTATCAATTTTACATAATTTTATCTTTAATGGGTAGAAATAATTTTTAAAAATTCAGAAATATTTTTTTGACATTTATTTTTGTCGAATTAGTTTATATTTTATCAAATTGATGATTTTGCCCTTGAAATTAAGCAATTGTATCTTCAATTGTATTTATTTGGAACAAGATTCAAAATTTACGATCAAATGTGTTATAATTGTAAAGTCAGGGACCAAACCCCAAACTATACAACCCGTTAGTGTAATTCACCCAAGAAGAAATCAAGGCTCAGCTTCTTTTATTCAAACACAAGAACACCATACATACACATCTGAAAACAATATCATAAGCATCTAATAATATGTATTTGGAAGAGAAAAGAAAAGAATAAGTTTTGTTGTGGCTTACTTGTTTACCTAGGAGGATTGTTTGTGCAAGACTTGCTCTTTCTTTCCTCCTTCTCCCAAAGCTTTCACTTTCTTTCCTCTTTGTCTCTCTCTCTCTAGCTGAAAATATGTGTGTGTGTGTGTGTGTGTGTGTGTGTTTGATGTGCAAAAGGTGTTGATGGAGGTGATGTATTTATAGGAAAAAAGTGGTGAAAGGTCCAAAATGCCCATTGGTTGGAATTAAATGGAATGGACTTGTATTTAGTTGAAATATACTAAAATTAGGGGTGATTAGGAAGGCTAAATGTAATCTACTTGTGCTTAACCCTTGCTTAATTGATATGGAACTAGATTAAAAAATAAGTACAAACATAAATCCATGATTTGGGGGTCCTTGGTCAATTTTTCTTCCATGAATTGATGATTCTTGTTACAAAAGTACACTGCATATATATGCTGGCTAGCTGTGGGATGCCTTTAGGGTTACCAAGCACACCTAACAGTTCGGACTCCTAATCTCCTGATCTAGTCCCACAAGTGCAATGTGAAACATAAATGAGAGTCCATACTTGGCAACTTATATAGAAAATCGATTTTATTCCAAGACCTCTTGGTTTTGTGAAGGATTCTCCTAGAAGTCTTGCTCTCTTGCTCTTTTCTTGAGGTAGGATTACTTTTAGCTTTGTATCTCTTTATTTTGAGGATGATTATTTGGTATTATTGTGACATTGATGCTATAATTAAAATTTTGAGTTTACAAAATTGGGTTTTGTTTCAAAATGAGATTTCCACTACTTCTCTTTGAGATTTTTATTAATGGCTATGGATTATGGAGATTTTAGTTTAAAGATAGCATTTTACATGGTTTATGGGCAAAAGCCCCAAATTGATGAAAACCTTAGTTGTCAAATTTGGAGAAAAGATGAAATTGATTTCAAATCTTTAAATTGATGAATGGATTATGATATTTTGAATAAGTATTGCTTGAGATTTATGAATTTGAAAGCCTTTGAGATTTTTCCTTAGAAATATTATGATTATGTATCTATAATAGTGCAATTATTTGCATGGTGATATTTACCTTTGTTCTTATGGATGTATAAATGCTTGGAATTTGTGGAAACATTGGAAATGTTCTTTTAAGGGGGTGGTAAATAGCATGTGAGTCCGGGTAGAAAGTCGGTTTTGAAAAGAGTTGTGTGCTGTTGGTACCCATGTGGGGAGTCAAGGTGCCCAATTGCCCTAGCTTGAGCTTATCGCTAAATGAATGTGGGAAAAAAATTTTGGGTGTCCACTGGTCCTGCCATATTGTAGTTGGTAAAAGTGGAAAAACGGATGATTTTGGGTGCCCACGTTTTGCCGTATAATAGCTGGTAAATGTGGGATTGTTTTTAAACAAAAACGGATGTTTTTAGATGTCCACGTCTTGCCGTATAACAGTTGGTAAATGTGGGGGTATTTTGGATATAAAACTATATATATACGTACTGGGGCTCTCTTTAGGGACTTCATGGCTCATTTACCCCTGGTTTTGAAATGTGATTTTTCATGGAAATGATAATATTTGATTTTTGATCCTTAAACATTTATCATGTGTTTAAAAAGGAAACTATTTTGGTTGTGATAATACCACATGGATTTTCAGATAATTAGATACTTTGTTAAAAGTATTTCTATTGGGCATCTAGCTCATTCCTATCTAACATTTCAGGAATTGTTGGTGTGATTCCGCCCAAGTGACAAGGCGATGAAGATTTTTGAATGGAGCACGTGGGTTCATTGATTGTTAATTGTTGAAGCTTCGAGGCTAACGTGTATTGGGACCATGTGTCCATTTTGTTGTACCAAGGTTATGCCTTGTTGTTTGTACGCCATTAAGGCATTATTATTTTTATTTTCTAGTTTCTTTGATTATGTAAATGTTATTATTACAAGGACAAAAACATGAAAATTGTAATATTTGATATATAGATCAATGGAAAAGAGGACTTTTGAGATTATTATTATTATTGGTTTGGAAAGATATCAGATTAATCAGATTAGAAGTGATGCTTTAGTTTAATAAATTTGGGGGCGTTACGTGTTAAGCCCTAGAGTAGTCCTTGTGAACCGGGGTTCCTAGGTGAACTCTTTTTTCTGCTAGTCAATTAAGAGTTTCTTGTTGTGAGTATGGTAATGTCCTTGAGTTTTGGGGTGCTAAATGCTCAGTCGTTGTTAAGTGTCGGTGTACGGTCAAGGTGTGGGTAATGTGCTTTTATTCATGTAGACGTTATTCTTGTAAAATTCTAGCCTAGTGGACTTTATTGAATTGTATGGGTCTTAGCGACATTTGTGGTCTACTTTGTTGGAGTCGTTGTTCCGAAGTTTGTACACAATGGGAAATTCTAATTTGATTGACCAATTCTTCCTTTCTGTTATAATAGATGAGTCCAGAGTGACTCACTATTCCTTAGCTTGTTGATCTTGTGACTCGGGGGTCCTTGGGGTACCAAGGCATTAAATGGGAAATTTGGAAGATTTTCCCAATTGTGGATCTAGACTTTGGAATGAGAGTTGTAGTCCCTTTTGTGATTCTTTGCCTTAAGCCTTGATGTAACCTTAATTTCGAGGACAAAATTTCCTAAGGTAAAGAGGTTATAGCACTTCGTACTTCTTGGTATAATGGAATTATAATTGATTCTTTGATTATCATAATTAAGAACCTTCTTAGTCGATATTTGAGCCCTGGTTGAGGCGTTACCATAATGGTTGGGCGAGATTGGATCAAAAACTCCAAATTTGAACAATTGTTCCTAAGTAGTCTTTACTATTTTATCATTTTCTCTCTCCATACTTTGAATCTTTATGTAAGGCTAGAACCATTGGAAATCTTATTTCTGGGGCTTCAATTTGGACACAAGAACAACCCAAAACAGAGTCCAAATGAGAGAGTTATGCTCGTTCGAAGGGTGCGAATCTGTGCTGTGTGCATAGTTTGCTCGAGCGCAAGTTTCACCGCTCAAGTTGTCCATAGACCCTTCTAACTTTGTTTTTCAAAATTGTTTGAGATACTGCAAGCCTTGATTCACCGCTCAAGCTCACTTTTGACTACTCGAGCGGTCTGTTCTGGAAAGTATAGATATTAAGAGAGTTCATTTACTACTCGAGTGCAGATTTGACCGCTCAAGCGGTTTATTCAGGATCAGCACTTTAAAAATCATTTTTAGGTCACTTTTCTCACACTTTTTTTTCTCTCCTCTCTCTCTCTTGTCTTCATTTCTGAAAAACCCTAAGCTCCAAACCTTGATTTCTTTTTTTTACCAAAGACCTACCTCTAGCTCTTGAGGCAAAGTGTAAAGCATGGAGAGATCGTCATTTGAACCGGTTAGACTGTGTTTTCCTTAACATCACCTCGTGGGTCTTCTCTCATCCTTTTCTCCTTTGAGGTGGGGATTTTTTTTGCTTCTTTTCAATATCTCACTATAGATAGATGTGTGGTACTTTCTATTACATAAAACATGGGTTGGAAGTGAGTTTTTCGAGAAGCATATAGAAGAGGTTAGGGGTTTTGGATTAAATGTTTGAAAAAATGAATGATTGATTATTTTAAAACTTTTCTCTAAAGTAAAGGTAATTTGAAGAATTTCTTTTGAATCATAATTGATAAGATGAAAAGATGATAAATGAGTTTTCCTTGAAAAGTAAAAAGATGGATTTTGAGAAGAAAGTGTATATATCTATGTATGTTTTATTTTGGATATAAAATAGCACATTACTTACCCAATTATCACCTAATAGCTTTCATGATCACATGTTATCTATTGGCCCTATTGTTGAGAATCATTGTAGATCCCTACTAGACCTTTGTGTTCATCCCATGTTGCTTAACCATTTTCAAGTACGGAGTCGGTTGCATAATTCGAAGACCAAAATGTTATTTATTTTGTTGAGGGTTCATTATATATAGTTTATGGGTCAAAAATTAATGTGTTGTGGAAATGATGTTGTTCTTCTAATGTAGTTATTTATTTTGTAACATTCAATGTAAGCCTAAGGGCATGGTTTGTAAATTGTGGTATTGTGGCTCCATCCTTTATGTTATATGAGAGGGAACATCTCCATTTATTATATTGAAACCTAATTTATATATATATATAGATATATATTTATGTTGTGTAATTGGACACTAATGAGGATTTGGTAATATATCCAAGTAAGTAAAATTGGGGGCATTACAAGTAGAATATATTTGGTCATGTCGTAAAACATATTTGGATGTTAACCTTGTATGTCGTGGAACATATCTGGATGTTAACCTTGTATATCGTAGAACATATCTGGTCATGTTGTAGAACATATTTGGATGTTAACCTTGTATGTCATAGAACATATTTGGTTGTTAACCTTGTATGTCGTAGAACATATCTGGTTATGTCATAGAACATATTTGGATGTTAACATTGTATTTTGTAGAACATATTTAGTCGTTAACCTTGTATGTCGCAGAATATATCTGGTCATGTCGTAGCACATATTGGAATGTTGTAGCACATATTCAGAAATTGGTGTCATAGTACGTATTTGATGTTAAGTATTGTCTTGTCGTAGTACATATTTGATTTGGTAATTGATACATATCTCATGTCATAGCACATATTTGAAAATTGATGCCACAGTACATATTTTATATGAAGTATTCTCCTATCGTAGTACATATTTGATGTTTGGTAATTGATGCCTACCCCTTATTGTAGAACATGTCTTATAAATGTCATGGAACTGTACGTTCCTTTTTGCTTGTCGTAGTACATATACCATAAATATTGCATAACCTCACATTGTAGTACACGTTAACTTTTCTAAAACTTTCTTGTCGTAGTAGGTATCTCATCATGGAAGCATATCTTCTATCGTAGCACACATCTGGTAATCAATGCATGTCTTATGTTGTAGTACATATTTGATTTGATAATAAATGTCTATCTCTTGTCATCTTTCGTCGTAGTACATGTTTAGCAATTGATGCATATTTCATAAGTGTTTGCATGTCACTTGTCGTAGTAAATATTTGATAAGTGATGAATCTCCTAAATCATGGCATGTCGTAGTACATATCATTGCAGGTCATAGTACATGTTTCCATAAGTATTGCATGTCTCTTGTCGTAGTACATATTTGGTAAAGTTTTGATCCTTCTTAACTCATACAACTTGCACAATTCGGCATATTTCTAATCACACTGCAGTGTGTATTATTGCTTCAAGTTTGTTTTCCTTGTGTACTCGCAGAGAGACGTGCATGGAGAACCTAGAACAAAATTGAACTTGGGACCACTTCGAACAACAAGGTGAGTATGACATGTATTGTCTTCTCCCTTTTGAATAATCAATTGTTGCATGCTTGATGAATGATTGAATGCTTGTTGTATGAAATCCCGTATTTTTATATAATAAAAATAATATATATTCTGAATTTTTTGGTACAATTTATTCACATTATTTTGAATTTAACAGTCTGTATACTTTTCATGCAAAAAATTTATTCAAAAAAATATTTTAAACTTTATATTATTATTTAATATAATTTTTTGAGCCTTTTGGTATTTTTTATGATATTTTTCTCTGTATTTTTCTCGAACCGAACTATAGTGAAACATAGGATTTTTTGTACCGAAACATCTCCTTGTTGCCCACGCCTACTTGGAGCCCCATGCCATTCTCTTCCATACTCTCTCCCTCACCAGTCTCTCACCTCTTTTCCCTATCTTTCTATCATCTATCTATAAATATACATATATCCATATGCATCATCATCCATATCCTCACCATCTCCGAGCACTCTCTCGACCTTTTCTCTTGGTTATCTCTCTCTATATCAATTATCTATCTATATACTATATATATTTATATATACATGTATATATGTATACTACACCCTCATCACCTTCATCAAACACCATCGCCACCGACTTCACCACCACCATTGTGAGCACCATCATCACAGCCACCCTTCATCACCAAACTCATCTCTTAATCACCCTCATCAAACCTCCATAGCCACCACCTTTAACTCACACCATTACCATCACCACCTCCATTAATATCACCTCTATTAGCCGTAAGCTTCTCTACCACTATCGCCGTTACCGGACTGCCGCCACCACCATCACCATCATCTAACTTCATTACCACCTTGAACCACTCTCTATAGTGTGCTATAGATGAAGAAGAGGAAGAAAAAGAAGGAAGATTAAGGAAGAAGAAACAAAAGATGAAAATTCTTGGAATATTCAAAGTTGGTTTCCGGGCTACTTTCGGCATGCTAAAACCACCCATTTTGAGAAGAAGTGAGAAAAAAAAAAAAAGGTGACGTAGGACGAAGTAGGAAGTGAGAAGAAGAGTTTGGCGAAAAAATGGAGTAGAACCATTAAGAATCGAGAAAGTTATGGAGTCCGAAAGATGGCTCGAAGAAAAGTCAAAAACAAGAAAAAAAATCTTATTTTTGGTCAACTTTTAGAGCTCTGACGGCATGCAAAAAGAGATGGAACGAAGTGTGTAAGGAGTGGAATGAAAACTAGATCGTGAGGTGAATCCAACGACGTAAAAATGAAGAAAAATGGAGTTATGGTGAAGGAGATACAAGAGCTTAAAGTTGTGGGTTTGAATCTTAATGTTTTTTTTTTTTTTTTTTTTTTTTGGACCTCTGTTCGTGTGTGCTACGAAGAAAAAGAAGTTGGATTTTATTTAGTGCTTCTTGGCTCATAGTGCTACAATGCATCCAAATTAATCGGGTGGTCTAATAACTTCGGGAATGTCCATTCTTAAGTTTTTATTTATTTATTTTTTTTTTTTTTGTCTGTGGAATCCATTTTTGGGATCACATTCTATAAATTCTGAATTCAAGACAATGATCAATAACCAACAAATTTGGAAGCATCAAATGGAAGATCAATAGTGAGATCATGTCTGATCGACATGAAATTTCAACAGGATAATCATGGAGCTAGGACGAACTTATCCAATGGCTAGAATCATAAAAGCGAAGTTGGACAATAAACCGTTAAAAACCTAACCATAGTAACAACTCCTTCAAATCCTTCATTTCTCCTCTTTTTGTTCTACCGTATTTTGTTCTTTTACTCTATTATGTAGATGATGATATATGTAATATTATATGTTGGTTAGATTATATATAATTATATAATGCATGAGATTGGTGATTATAACATGATTTCTTATTTATTTGGTAGTTGTCCCTACTATTTCAAAAATTGTTAAATTAGCAAATAATTATGAAATTGAAATCCATTTAAATAGGGAATTATTTGTTATGTATACCATGTGTAATTTTGGGTAAAATCTAAAAAGAAGTGTTTTAATAGTCCAACTAATTCTCAAGGAAGTATATAAAATTATTGATTATCATCCCTGTGCCATATCGCTTGTGTGTTTTAGTTTTGTGATATATATATATATATGCTTATTTTGTGAATTTATTTTATCATGCCTTAGTTTTTCATCTTTAGCTTTGGTTAACTCTGTTGTGATTATACATTGTTCTAACCTAAAGCATTATAAAATTTAAGAACGGGCAACTTAAGTGGGATGTTAAATGGGTTTTCGTTCATCTGTAATGAATTGGAATGATAAATGTAACTTTTAAGTGTTGGCATGGTAATGAGATATGGTGGGACGTGTTGTAACACCCCAAAAATTAGAAATATCAAGGAATTTAATAACAAAGAAATGCAGGATACTACTGAGGTCACAAGTTCAAGGATAAATAATGATACGTCACTAATGAGTCATTTGGTCAATAATACCAAGTAAGATCTCAGGAAAGATCGGCGGAGTGAAAGTAGCCTCCCTTCAAAGTCTAATCTCCTTAGATAGCAAAGCCACCTTTTTGATAGATCTTAACAAGGTATTAACGCAAGGCCTACATAAGTTGACGAAAAATAAATAATAGGTTACACAAAAGATATATATAGATATCTATGCGCAAGATAATACTTACAAAGTTGTGTCTGAAGTGACAACAATAGTTTTTATATTATAACCCCAAAACAAGATTACAAAGAGAGACTTAACAAATCTAGTTCTAGTTCCTTCTAAATAGCCATATCTTTGAACGTTTCCACAACAGCGTTTTCCAGATAAAGTTCTTCAGCACCTAGCATGAAACTCCATGAGCTTGGAATGCCCAGTAAAGTCACACACACCTCGTCCATTTTTTCCAATCCAATACACAATTACAATAATGGCACAATCATATCATATAGAGGGGGCAATAACCAAGTAGAGCTTATAATAAATTTCAATTATTAAGAATAACAGTCAATCAAGTTAGTTCTAGGCAACTCCTCGCGGAATGTTGTTCCTACCCAACACTCCAAGCTTGGCTTAAGGCAAGCTGGTACCCTTTCCTACTTACCATTCCAGATGCCCCACTCCTAGGGTTATGTATCCAGATCGTGTCATCTTGGATATAAAATAGTCACAACCTTTCGGCCACAAGAATTCTCATTTGTGTTCCGATCTATCATAGGAATTCTCATATGTGCCATAAGCATTCTCATTTGTGTTCTATAAACCACTGTACAACTGATATAAAGGACCGCATTTAAACCTAAACCAACTTGAGTTCCGCGACATAACTTGCACAAGATTTGACCCCACAATTCATCATTTTCCTTCCATTTCCAAAATAACTAGTCAATTTGTCTCATCAATTTGATTATCTCATAAAAACTTCTTTGGTGATCAAAAACCCAATACCACCCTTATTAAGTTTCCCGTTGAGTTAGGTGTGTTATGTTGAGGTTAGAACAAGTTATTGAAATAACATTACTACACAAGTATAAGCATTTCAAGGCACAAATTTAAAGTAATACAACCACAAACACATATAAATGTCATACTAAAACTTGAACAAACAATAAGAAGCATATTTAATCAACCAAGAGCATGAAACTTCTAATAAGAACAAATTTCCAGCTTCATAGTACTTTAAAGATAACTATCAAAGTGGCATTTTTAGAATTTTTCCAAACTTGGCCTCTTCATGGTTTGTAGATGTTCTAATTTCAAAATCAATTTATGGAAGTGGTGTAACGCCCTAGAAAACACCTCCCAAAACCTGTTTACTTGAACATTCCCGCCGTACAACACACACCATACAGATAGAGACAAAATACTGAAACAACATTCATTACATTTCATTCCCTTTTAAATTGTCCCCCAAGATTTACAATACTATCTCGTTACATCCATAAACAAAACAAAATAGTTCAAAATTAAGAAAATATACAACAAGACAAGTCGCAAGTTGACTTCCTTCAAAAAAATGTGTTTCTTGTTACACTAGCATAAAACCGACCTCCAATTACAATACAGCTTTAGTCTGGAACACAAAAAGATTTCAACAAGAGGTTTCACACTCCAAAAGGGTTTTCTTCTTCTCAAGAGATCACATAGGAGATGCTTAGTCTTTATTTCCCAAAATTGGTTAGCTTTGAGGTAAGCAAAAGCTCAGTAGGTAATGAATTTAACAAGTTATATAATTAATTGAAAGACACATGATCATGCAATGCAAACATTTGAAATATAGAAAGGAAGATGTATATAAGTGTCTATTTATGTGAGTGAAAACATACACTGCACGAAATTGCCCAATCTTTCCACATCATCCACGGGTGGTAAATCTACTATGACATCCTAAGTACAAGCCAAAAATCAAAGCATACATATATAGATATAGTTTTGTATGCTGAAAATAGTCCCACATTTGCCGGCTCTAAAAATAGCGGGGCGATGGGCACCCAAAAACATTTTTCCCTTCCGCATTTACTGGCTCTAGAAATAACGGGGATGCAGACACCCAAAACTATTATTCAAAAACCATGTTTTTCCACATATGCCGACTCCTGAAACGGCAGGATCATGGACACCCAAAAACTATTTTTCCGCATTTGTTCGGCGATATGCGCAGACAGAGCAATTGGGCACCCTAACTCCCTGCACAGGGACCAATTACATTACACAACTCAAAAACCAACCCAATTCACTACCCGGACTCATAGACTATTTACCCCTTTTTAACTTTCAACCGTTGGCACCAAGGTAATACCAAAAGAAATGAATAATGCATATGATGCACAAGTTTATAAATAATTCATTTTTCCTACAATGATTTCCATTCACAACAATTTCACAACTTCACAGGTCCATAATAGAGGATTTAACACCAAACCTTCATCTTTCAAAGGAATATGTAGAGAGAAGCTTAAAGTTTTACAATCTAAACCTCAAAACCAAGTAATTACACTCAATTTCATGTTTTTGAAAACAATTGAGCAAAATCCCTTTTTATAATTTTTTTTTTGGAAAACTAGGGTTTCAGTAAAATTGAGGTTTTTGCCTTCTTTATGAAATTGAGGCAATTACTCATCATAAACAATGATAATTATCCATAATAAGCACAAATTTTCTCTTAATCATGAAACATTTACAACGTGTATCCAATTATTCTTCCACACTACCAGATCCTCATAATATATATATATATATACATATATATACATGCATACATATATATACATATATATGTATGTATATAGTTACTCTCTACATGTACATCTAATGAAATTATCACATATGCATCCCAAATCAAGCATATAACAAGTTAAAGACACCCTTACCTCAAGATTGGAAGCTAAATATGAAGTCCCAACTTGAAACTCCAATGAAATCGAAAAACAATTGGTAAAAGTCTTGATCTATGCTTGTTTTTCAACCTTCTTGAAGGATTTGGGGTGAATCTTGGGTAAAAAAAGAGAAATCAAGAGTTTGAAGTGTTAGGGTTTCAAGTATGGAGGATTAGAAGAGAAGAGAGAGAAAGAATAAAGTTTTTGGGCCAAAAAGTCATTTTATAATGCCTAATATCGACCAGGCCGCTCGAGCGAAGAAAGCTTGGCTCCAGCGGAGTTATATTTAACTCGGTTGGCGGAGTAGCATGAGGAAGAGGCTATGTGATGGGTGTCTTAAGAGTTGGCTCTATAAACATCGATACCGTGAGTTAAGCGTGGAGTTGTTATGAATAAACAGAAACTTATGATAGGCATTTTGAAATAGCTGATGTGGTTAGGATAGGGAGATCTTCATAAGAGGTGGTATTTGTGAGGCCCTTGAAAATTTTATTTTCTTAAAAGTCCCTTACTTTTAAATTGTTTCTTTGAAGTCCCTTAGTTTCTTAATTAATTGCAATTCTAACCCTAGTACCAAAATGCATGCACCAACTAAAATCACGCAAACCCTAATCGATTGCGGTAACTTAGGAATCAATTCTAATACCCTAATACTGATTAATTGACTCCCTAAATATGGAATTACCACTTGAAAATCCTAGATTTTTTAGTTTTCATCATGTTCGTCGGTAGATAGCCTTTTTATTCGAAACAAGAATCCAGACCAAATTAGACTCTCTAACCCTAATTTAATTTAATTGTACACTAAAGTAAATATTCCAATTCAGAAATTATACCCAAAGCCCCCACATTTTTATTAAATAACACAAAGACCCTAAACAAGTACCATTATATATTTTTATATACACTTGTACCCTAAAATCTTTTTTTAAACATTATATTTTACAAATTCCAACAATTGTACACACACACAAAAAAATATATATAAAACAAGTCCATCAATTCACCATGACATGGCCGGCCATCACCTTGTAGGTGTAATGAATGTATTTTGAGACAATTTTGCATGATTTAAGGAAAATATCTTTGACTTGGTGCAAACTTTTATATATATATATATAAATATATAACTAGGTTGGTTTGATTAGGAAGAAAACCCTAACTAGATCATGTTTAAGAACCTAATTAAGGCCTCTAAACTTCCATTATTCCATTGGATTCAAACTAAATCCAAAACATCCCGTTCAATTCCAACCAGAGGGCGGCCCTGTTCGCGAACAGGGTGGTACCAAAGAGGAACATCAAGAAACCCCGAGCGTGGTGCTCTATCTCCTTTACTGTATCTAGTTTGGTCCCTCAGAAACGCTCCTCAAACTAGCTGTATCTAACCTGGGTTGTCTGGAACAAAGGCGAGCGTGCCCCTAGAAGCTCAATCCGAACAGCCTCCCACTCTCCCATATCAGGATCAAGGGAATCGGATCACCCCCTACGCCTAGGCCCGTGATCATGGCGAAGTCGTAAGGGGTCATCGTCTTCTCTCCGGTAGTGGAAAGGTGGAGAGAGTTGGTGGTGTCCCACCATCTCTCCACTAGTGCTCAAGAAGTGGATGGCTCACTATGACTCGTGTTAATCCAAAGCAAAATAGGCGGAAGCCTGCCTCGTCAACAATAGCTCGTACTCTAATAGGGAGCTCGTCGTACCAATCTCTGACTATTGTGGCCCCATAGCCCCTGTATGCTCGGGCGTCACCTTGTGAAAGAGGACAGGTGAATTAGTATAAATATAGTTCGATGGAAAGGAAGTGCAAAACAAATACAATCGCACTGATGAAAATACAGTGCAAGTGTGTGATTAGTGCGAGAAACGCAAGTAAAGAGCATCAGATGTGCAACTGCATAGAGTTAGTACCTCAACAGGAACGGTTGAAAGATAGAAGTTTGGCTCCCTTAGTAAGAGATCCGCCGGTGTATCAGCAAAATCAGTGAAGTGCCCAACGCCTCCGGCAGGCAGAATGTGCGTCTGGAGATGATACCTAGCCGCATCAAAAGGCCTCACTCCCAGTGGTAAGGGCTCCGGCTCTGTATCCGAATTGAACTCTGCCTCAAACTCCACCTCTAGAGAAGCCCCGTCATGTGAAAAGTTGTTTGCCATTTGGAATATAGATGAAGAGTCGATGAAAAGTGAAGAAAATGGGAAAAATAGGTGGAAAATACCAAAAGTCAAGTCCGGTCAAACCCTAGAAAAGAGAAAATGGAAGAAAAAGCCAAAGCCCGGGAAAAAGCCCCAAACCGAAGAGAAACTCAAGGAGAACAAGCCTCAAGTGGTGAAAATGAAGAAAAAACCACCGAAATCAGTTTTCAATCAGCTCAAAATTAAGGAAATCAAGAGGTTTTTAGTGAATCAACTTCGCGTGGGGCATTGGAAAATGCTTATAAAGCTCGGATCTAGAAAGAAGAAGGGTCTAGAGTGAGAGAGGGATGAATTTCAGACAAGTGGAAGTGAGGAAATGAAGTTTCGGTGTGTGTACTTAAAGACCCGAATGTAAAAAGACTGAAATAGCCCGACCTGCCATCGATGGCCGGTCGGCTACTACTGGTGGCCGACAGCCACCATTGGTGGCTGACAACCCTTAGGGGTGGCCGACAGGTGGCCAACATCCCTCCCTGGTGGCCGTCAAGCTTCCAGTGCTCCTCCTTTGAGTCTTGTCGCTGTTTTGTGTTCTTATTTCTTGAGAAGTGCAAGAAAAGTTCAATTTTAAGCTCAAATTGCCTTTGTGGAAGCTCTAAACCATGTCTTCGGTGCATGATGTTTATCACTAACCAACATGAATGAGGTGCATCCTTTTTAACTTGTTGTAACTCTTCCGAGAGGTAAATCGGATGTTGCTATTCAATCCATTGTTGCATAGAATATGCATTCATCCATTGTTGCATGAAGTATGCATTTCTCCATTGTCGCATAGAATATGCATAGAACATGCACTTCTCCATTATAGCATAGAACATGCTTCCAATTATCATGCATAGAACATGTTGTCACTACATTTGCATAGAACATGCTTTGTTTATTGTGCATAGAGCATGCACCCTTACTACGCTGTACCTGTTAAGTGTCTTTCTTATGCAGGCACGTTATTGTATGTACGGTTCATTCAAAGGAGTTCCAAGTGAAATCATTCCTGTCCTTCGAATTACTCGCCTTCGGTTAAAGACATTTGGGTGCGTCCTGGTGTTCTCATCACCTCTTTTTCTCCTCTCGCGTGCAGCGCGTTAGGACACTTTGGTTTCGAACACGCGGGTGCGTCCTAGTGTTCACCTCCTTTCTCCTCTCCTCTCGCGTGCGGCGCGTTAGGACGCTTTGGTTTCGAACACGTGGGTGCGTCCCGGTGTTCACCTCCTTTCCCCTCTCGCATGCGGCACGTTAGGATGCTTTGGTTTCGAACACGCAGGTGCATCCCAATGTTCACCTCACTTTCTCTTCTCGCGTGCAGCGCGTTAGGACGCTTTGATTTCGAACACGCGGGTGTGTCCCGATGTTTACACCTCCTTTTGGTTTAAAACACACGGGTGCGTCTCGGTGTTTACACCTCCTTCTGGTTAAAAGCACTCGGGTGTGTCCCGGTGTTTACATCTCCCTTTGGTTAAAAAACATTCAGGCGCGTCCTAGTGCTTACACCATCTTTTCCCCTCGTGCGTGGGGCGCATTGAGATTGTTTGTTTTGGTTAAACACACTTAGGTGTATCCCGGTGTCCCCCCCTTTTCCTTCTCATGCATGCAACACGTTAGGATTTCGATTGAGACCTCGGGTGTGCTCGACGGTCGCTCTTCGCCTTTCTTGCGCGTCGCGTAGTTAAGCTTGCACAATTTTCTTACATCCTTTCTACATGAAATGTGGCTTGGTCCGCAATTCCCACGCGTGGCGTGTTTACTTACTTTTGTGTTTGAGGTTGCCATACCTTGTTTCGGTTTGTATGAATGTAGCATTTCTTTGCATGACATTTGTATCTAGATGTTTCATTACAGCCTCATTGCATGATCATAAGTTATGTTCCTGCACCGTGCCTATCACTTACATCTTGCCTCAGAACCACGCTGATTTGATTCCTTGTAAAAGGATACGTAGGCAGCTTGCGAGTATAACCATTTGTTTTGTCTTGTTTGTTTGCTTGTCCAAGTCTTCGGCCTTGTCAAAAACAGGTCGTCTCTAGGTTTAACATTCACTCTCGTCATTTCATGACTCCCGAGTTCTGTCAAAGAGGGGCAACTGTAGACACCCCATTTTTGACCGTCCTCAAGACTTAGACGTCATCATCTGTGCACTCGATGATTGTGTTTTTTTGTGTTCGTTTTGAGCGCCCGAAGTCCTCGACGGAATGCTTTGTCTTTGAGCCTCTAAACCTTGTTCTTTCTGTGCCTTGTTCTGGACCAAAACTTGGTGTCTGGACCTCTTGGTGACCTGTCGGCCACCACCTAAGGCTATTGGCCATGGGATGTTTTTGTCGGCCATGGGTGTGGCCGGTCGCCCACCAATGGTGGCCGGTCGGCTATCAGTGGTGGCTGACAGCCACCAATGCCTTTTTCCAGATATTTTTTGACAATTGTGCCAGCTGTTGCACACTGAGCTGTATCTCCATACACGTGTATGGTGAGATGTTTCTCAACTCAAGGGGTGTTTTTCTATAAATAGGGGGGTTCCTCCCCCATTTTGGAGGGATAGAAAAATTAGAGCAAAAATATCTCTCTCTAGGTCTCTCTCTCTCTCTCTCTCTCTCTCTCTCTCTCTCTCTCTCTCTCTCGATATTTTGTACACATTTGCTCACAAGTCCTTAGCTTTTGCATACCAACCATTAACCAAATACTCTCGCCTTTGTGCTGAGATTACTTGGAGTCTTGTTTGAGCTCTAGAAGGTGGTTTGAGCTTGGATTATTGGCTATTTTGTGTTTTGCTTCAAAGGTATAGCACATACCTTATTTATACTTGTTTTGTATCTTTGTTTTGCCATCTATTTTAACTATTTTTGGGCTGGTTTTGAACTATCAAAAACTCTTTTTTTGTGACTTAAAAGTGTGGGTTTGAGGTCTCTTTGAGTTGGGGGGTGGTCCACCCTTCTTGCTCCTTTGTTTGTTAAGCTTTTGTATGTTTTTTTTCATCACTTTTAAACCAACTTTTTTGAGATTTTTTACCATTGAATTTCAGAGGTTTTTTAGTGGTAAAGACCTTGTTTTGAAGTCCAAAATTAGAGGGGTTAGCCTCCTCTCCTTGTGTCTTGTTTGCATGCCTAGTTAGCCTTACATGTTAGCTTATTATTTTAACTTTTTGTGGCTCCAGTGCAGCATGTTTTAAGCTCTGTCTTGACCTGTTTTGTCTCTATTTTGGGCTGGTTAATTCATTTGAGTCTTGTATTGCATAGTTGTAGTGTAGTTTTTTTCACTAGCTTGATGTTTTAATGCTTTAATCATCATTGTTTTTAGTTAATAGAATGTTTTGGTATTGTTTTGCACTTCATTTCAGCACTTAAAATCTCTGCAATCTCCTTCTATTCTTTACTCTTTTGTTTGCTTTGAAAATGGTTTCAAACCACTTGTTTACCTAAGTGTGAAATAGAGGTGTTGCACCTATTGGTTTAATCCCTTAGGGGATTCATTACCAACAGTGTAATGCCTTTTTCATGCCCAAAGCAACTTGTTATTTGAGTCATCTTTCCATTAGAGGACTCTCACTAATGGACTTAATCAATTAAAGAATGGTTTTGGTAATTAAAATGAGTAAACAAAATTGGACAAGTAAAAGAGGCAAGATAAGCATCTTTTGTGTTGCATTGTATGTGTTCAAATCAGACGTTAGTTTGAACACAACGGAAATGAGATATTTCATACTCAAAAGCGATGAAATGTGTCATTTTCCTTGGTCTCCATTGCCCTTGATCATGCATGATAGGGTGATGGTCCTTTGGTCTCATTTTGCATTCATTGAACTTGCACAATTGGTTTCACAAACTATCATGCAATGAAATTGCTTGATTGATGGTTTGTAAACCCAAATTTTGTCCCTCCTTTGATCCCCCATGAAAAGGAGAGGCAAAGTGTGCAAATAATCTGTGAGAATACATTGTTTTGTTCTGTCTGCTCTTAGTTGCAGCAAAAAGAAGAGTTCATGTCACCAGTGGCCGACCGGCCACCAGTGGTAGCCAACAGGACCTCTGTCGGCCACCAATGAAATTTGCACAGTGGGTTCCTGAAGTGAGGCAGAAGGGTTCTGGAAGTTAATTTTCAGTGATCAAATGCCCAAACAGAGGCTCGCAGCAACAAACGGTGACTTTTCGGGTGGAGAAACCGAACATGCATGCATTCCTTGTTTCCCGAGGCCGTTTAGTTAACTTGTCTAGTTAATTAGTTAATTAATTCATGTTGTAATTAATTAGTTTAAGTGTTGTAATTAATTAGTTAGTTTAAACTAGTTATTCAATTACGTTTTGTAATTAGTTAACTAGAATAGTTAATTAATTTGGCTTGTAATAATTAGTTAGCTAGTATGGCTAGTTAATTAGTTTCAAGTGTTGTAATAATTAGCTTAATTAGTTTAGTTTAGCTAGCTAGTTAGCTTTTATTCATTCGGACCCTCCTTTGCGATGGCGTAATGTTGTAATAAGTGTGTGTGTGTGTATATGTATGTCTTCCAACTCCACGTCTTTCTCCTTTTTATTTACCCGCTTTTGATGGTTAGATTAGGGTCATGTTTCAATTAGCATACCTTATGCTTGCTCCTTTCATTTCGTATTGCATGCACCGAGGCTCGGTGCATCATTCGAACTGCATTGCAATTTCAATATCTTCTTTGAATACGTGTTTAATCACATGTTGTTTAAATCGATTCATATGCCATATTAGTAGCCGAACTTATTAATTACATTATCGCATATGTTGCATTAGGCATCTTACATAGTTAGGATCATACATCTTTCTAACTAGTTTCTGTTTTGGCTTGGAGTACTTGGTGAGCTTTTACGCTTTAGCATACTTGCATAAGTGTGAATGTTGCCATGTCTAGCATGCTTGCCATGAGGCTATGTGCTTAAATGCTAAATTTCATGAATGCTTGTGGAATAGGGCTTGTTTTTTGAATTGGAACGATTTAACAAATGTGCGTTTTAAGCCCACTTTGTTGAGTGACAAATCATGTTTTAAGCCTACTATATTTGGTGGAAAATCCGCATCTTTAAGCCCACTTGAGGTGGCAAATTCAAACCATTTTCTCAAACAAATATGAGTTGAATTGTTCCAAGTCTTTCAAACTAGTCTATACTTACATGTGCACGTCACATAGTAAAGCTAGCTTAAATAATCGGACCAAGAACACATAACGTTTATAAAATACCATATCATAATTAGTAGAGGCCGATCTTTGATCAGGCAAGCGGGGATGCTCAATTCATGACCTTCCCCTCTTGTACCCAAGTTCCCGAGCCGAGGCAACTTTGGTGATGACAAACACATAGCTTTTGGCACGAGTCAGGGTTTCCTAAATTTTCCAAAAATAAAACATGTAGGTGGCGACTCTATATCTGGCAAAGCAGTCTAATTTTGGCATTATTTGATTTAAAATCGATTTTCCAAAAAGATTTGTTGGATTTGGACTCTTTGGTGATTATCAGTTTCACATTGCACTTGTGAGACTAGATTTAGAACCGTCGGAGTCCGAACTGTGAGCCTTTCTTTCAAACCTTTCCAAAAGGGGGGCGAGAAAAAGGTGAGTCCACAGGCACGCTGGAGACTTGTGGCCCAACTGGCCACACTTGTAATAAGTGAAACCTCCTTGCTCACCTCTCCCAGAACCCGAACTCGACACTAGAAAGGTAGACCTCGACTAACCTCCTTGGGACTGCTGATGGTTAGAACCCTTCTACCTCTTACTATCCACTTAAATGTCTTGACTCCTCTTGGAGCCTCTCATTCTCTCCTTCTCCATCTGCATTATGGTCTTAAGATAAGCCACTGCCTCCACAAGGCGTCCATAATCTCTAATCATTGACCTGGCCACCTTGAACATATGCCCGGTCCTCAGTCTCTTCTCGAACTCTAAACAACGACACTCCTCAGTCGCCACGAGTTCCAACCTGGACAAGCTCGTAAATATGGCCTCAAATTCAGCCACCGGAGTATTCAACTACACAAGCTTGGAGAATTGATCTCTCAACTTCTCCCTAACAATGGAAGGCAATAACTTGTCCTAGAAGACGCTGACAAAAGCCTCCCAAGTCACCCCAATGTGCCTACGCACATATTTTCACCACTGACCTACATCTTCCTTCAATTGGAAAGATGCCAAGGTCACTCACAATTGGTCATCCTCGATACCAAGCATCTCAAACGTTTTCACTATTTGCTCTAGCCACTCATTTGCCTTCAGTGGCCCATTGGGATCATCTACAAACTCATCCGAATTTGACCAAAAAAACTCCTGCTTCATGAAAGACGGCCCTGCCTCAGTTACTCGAGCTTAGACTTGATTCTCAGCCTTGAGAATGTCCATGGATTCTCGCAACGCTCTGGCCATCTCGCGGGCTAAGGTCCCCCTGGCCTGTTGACTAACTGGTTTGGCCACATTGGCCTGACCAACCCATTCTTCCTGTGCTGGAATATCATCTGGTAAAGGCACTTCATGCCTTTTAGGCCTACCACGCCTACCACCACCACGTCTATGTCCACGTCCTATCATTCTATTCAAGGTAACAGAAAAGATTAGCATATTTACAAATGTGCTGAAGCTAACTCACTCGCATCCTAATACAGTGGACAATAGTAATTCACTCCACATAAACACGTAGTCACATAAACACATACGAATTTCATTCTTGGATAATGACCATCCCACTGCGTTGCTAAAGTTCCAATTAGAAACAGCAGTGATCAAGTGCTCTTTTAATAGGACTTCTAGAAACCCGTGGACTTAATCAATATCCTAGAAATTAAATCTCATACCCATATAACCACATAATCATGTTATCACATAAGCATATCATATGTACTAATGTCTCTATCAAGAGAGACAAACCCATTGTGGTAATAACCACTTCCTATGTACCCAAAGTATTCAAACCTGGTATGCTTTGATATCAAGTTGTAACGCCCCCAAAATAATTGCAATAAACCAACTCCAAACGCTAGTGCAATGTGATGTAAATAAAATAAGAAGCCTTCATTAATCAGAGTTAATAAACAAAAGGTGACACATGCGACACACATTCAAAAATTGTTCATCCTGAATCTACATCATGTGTTACAAGAGGTAATAAGAAATGAAAGCTAAACAGGTATTCATATGCCCTAATGGCTTACATCTTTCCAAGACTGTGCTTGGTTACAACAAAATGAGTCATAAGCTTAATACAAATAAAGCCCTAGGCTTGTGAAAAGTAAATACAAAATGAACCAGAATTGAGCCTTCAGCTCCACAGTCCTCCCAAGCTAAGTCCTTAGCGGAGGCATATCACCAGCACCTGAAAATCGTTTTTCCCAAGTAAGGTGAGTCAAAGCCCATTAGAAACAATCTAGCACAATATATGAATCTTAACAAAAATATATGTATGATATGCATATACAATGCCCATGATAAAATCATTTGTATTGTAACAAAATCATAATATGCCCAGTTTCATATCTCAAGCCATTTTATCTTAATTCATTTCATGACAATTCATTTCACCTCAGTTCATGAGTCAAGTCCATTGTTATGTAGACAACCCAATTGAGGCTACAACTCAGTGGTTCTCTAACCAACACAACCATTACACAAACACTTCAATTGGTCATTTTACAGAAATTTCATCCGTGGGAATCGGCACCCATATATATACGGGCAGTTTTCGGGACTCTCACCCTGGACACATAGGCCAACTTAATTCAATGGAGTCCATCTCCTTTCTTCTCCCAAATATGAAGTACATCTCCTTTCTCCTCCCAATATCATACATATACAATGTATTAAAAATATAGTCATATTCAATGACAATCGATAAAAGATTAGTTTCAATTCACCTAATTCTCATGTAATTTCTACAACAATCATAGTAATCCTCCACTGATAGTCCAAAACAGATAAACTATCCAAATTTTCATAGGTGAGAGATAACACATATCCAACTACATCATTAATATAAACATCTATTCAATTTCACATTCCCAATACCAATTTCATTATTTATACAAAATAATTATTTGAAATATTTTAGGGCAAAACTCCATTTTCTTCTAAAATCCATTCCATGTGCCAAAATCAATAAATTTAACATAGCACATCCTCATATCTACACCCATTACCATTTGCAATACCTTCATTTGAAAACTCCTCTTTTGATTTTAAACTAAAACCCTAGGTTTGACTAAAAATCCTTTAAATCCTAACGTTATTTGCAAATCAACAAATAACTAAGTTAAAAATCATAGGAGAGTGTAGAAAGTTCCTACCTCAAAGTTAGAAGACGAGCAAAGCAAGGAGAAAACTTCAAAGACGCCCAAATCGACTTTTGTTCATATCAAAATGGAGCTCTTGAGATACTCTACTTTATTTTGAAAGACACTAGGGTAGAGAAATCAATGGATATAGGTAAAAATGTAGACAGAATGTGAGTTTTAGAGAGAGAGGCTCTAGATCTAGGGTTTTGAGAGAAAAAGATATGAAAAAGTGATGTAAAAAGATGCTGTTGTGAACTGATATACACATAGTTTGCTTGAGCGCAAGAAGTGATGCTCAAGCGTTAGACGCAATAAGTTGTTCTGCTCGAGCGTAAGAAAGGCCACTCGAGCACAAAATACACACTCCTCGTAGTTTTGCAGACAACAAACCAACGCTCGAGCGCAAGAAAGGGCTGCTTGAACGCAGAAAAAACCGCTCGAGCGTAGAATACACCCTCCCAGTAGTTTTGCAGACCTGCAAAAGTACTGAGAGTTTGCAAAGCCCGCTCGAGCGCAAGAATTGCCACTCGAGCGGAGGAGCAAAATCCTAGGCAACAAAAGTTTAGAAACTAAGCAACTAACCTGTCCCAAACACAACCACGACAATCCAATAGCCAAATTTAAGGAGATACAAGGGAAGCAAGATGTGAACAACAATATAAAACCATGAAACCCGAGTACAAGATATAGCAAGAGTCGGGTCAAAATCGGAATCGCTATAGCTACATATATGAAGTTAGAAAATCTGTTTTGCATAAATACTAATGTTTTCGTACATCTCATAAAAAGGTTTGTGACTTGTTTGGCTCAAGAACAAGATATTGTAGTTAAACCCATAACTGGGTCTTCACTTTTTCTCTCCCCAAAAGTATTCCCAACAAAAGAAATTGACAAAGATAGGGCCATGAATTATTATAGTAAAAAATTAATAATTTGTGATAATCGGCTACTTATGAGGCCATATATATATCTAAACAGTTTGATTTGGAGGCAACTTCAATTGTCATGAATGGCTCATGATATTTCCTTCAAGCTCCTAATTTTATTTCACTAATATAATTTCAAGAATTTATTGTTCAAGTAAAACTGTGAACTTCATTAAAAATTTTGCATGATATAGTTTAAAGATATCTTGGTACACCAACAGTTGATGCCGACCGAAATCTTGGCAAAATCGAAGATCAAAGATAAGTAAGAAGTGTTTTTGGCAAGGCCGAAGACCAAAGAAGTCTTGCTGACCAAGTTCTTAGCAAAACCAAATACAAAGAGATGTCGACCAAGTGTTTCGGCACACCGAGAAGCCAAGAGAAGTTGCTAACCAAGAGTTTTGGTACATCGAAAAGCCCCTACACTCAGGAAGAAATTGATTGGCACCCACAACGAGTTAGCCTCCTCTTGACATCGATCACAAACAAAGAAAGCACCCTTCACTAGCTCCTAAATATTGAGATGAATTACCACCAAACTTGGGCACCATCTCTGTCTCTCTGTCAAATATATGCTAATATATACATGTATATACATATCAACATGAAATTTGTAACTTCATCTGTCTATTATTTATGCTTGAATTTGTGAGCTTTTCGGAAAGGTTCATTGATAAACAACTTGAAGAACGTCTCAAATTCGACGACCACTAGGTCAACTTTCTCTAGAGTTATTCAACGGGAATCACACCAAAGGCTAACGAGATGCCAAGCAAGCACCTCAATTATCCGTGTCGTAAGCAAGACAGAGCCAAAAAGAGTCGCCAACCAATTGTTTCGGCAAGCTAAAAATCAAGAAAAGTTGCCAATCAAGCATTTCGAAAAAGCCAAACAATTAAAACGAGTTGCCGATCAATCATTTCGTTTAGCCGAGCAACCAAGAAGAGTTGTCGACCTGCTAATCAAAATTTATCATGGTTGTGGACACAACATTGAACATGGTTCTGTTGTTAGGGAAAATCGATGTGATTCCCCACAAGTAAATCAATCAATGAGAATAAAAACTAATGTGGAAAAATTAAATCAAAGGCAACACAAGAATTTTACGTGGTTCCCTCAATGTGAGGTACGTCCACGGGATCGAAATCCGATTCCACTATCAACCAAATAAGTTCCAAACGATTACAAACGAGACACTAATGGTCTCACAAAACCACCCTTAGGTGAATTCCAAATAATCACAAATAAACAAGAGGAAAGACCTCACCAAATAGATGAACCAAAATCTTCATAACTAGAGTTGTAGAAGACCCAAAATAACGAACCAAATCAACTTCCACACAAAGGAAACAAAAGCTTGAACAAATCAAGCACTGTTGACCAATCTTCCCCAATTCTCAATTCATCGGCACTATTACTGAAGCAGTATATCTAGTATATCAGCCGCCGTCCACCTTGTTCTTGTGTGTAGAACAAAAATAATATATATATATATATATGATATATATTATTAAATCTTGAGTTTTTTAATAAAACCCTAATTGTATCCAAATTGAATTGGGTCTCCACAAATATAATATATAAAAATATATTATACTTAAACCAAGCCAAATTAAAACTCTTTTTCCAAAACCAATTGGGTCCCACACTCCAATAAGGAGGTATACCCAACAATTCTCCCCCTACCGACTTAGGTGGAGAAATCAACCATACCCGCCAAAGTTCGACACTTTAAATGTTTGTCCCTCGACAAAGTCTTTGTCAACATATCTGAAATATTATCATCTGTGTGAACCTTTTTGAGTTGTAACAATTTCGAATCTAACACATCACGAATCCAATGGTATCTCACATCAATGTGTTTCGATGTCGAATGAAAAGTAGAATTTTTACTCAAGTGAATAGCACTTTGACTATCACAATAAAGCACATACTTTTCTTGCTTTAAACCCAACTCTTGCAAAAATTTCTTCAACCATAACTCTTCTTTGCAAGCTTTTGTAATGGCAATAAATTCAGCTTCGGTAGTTGAGAGAGCAACACATTTTTGTAATTTAGATTGCCATGCCACAGCTCCCCCTGCAAAAGTCATGAAATAACCCGAAGTAGATTTCCTAGAATCAACATTACTAGCCATGTCAGAATCTGTGAACCCATCAAGCATCGGCTTACCATCCCCAAAACACAAACACATCTTCGAAGTCCCTCGAAGATATCTTAGAATCCATTTTACCACTGCCCAATGTTCTTTACCCGGATTAGAGAGAAACCGACTCACCACACCAACGGCATGAGCAATATCCGGCCTTGTACAAACCATGGCGTACATCAAAGAACCAACTGCTGAAGCATAAGGAACTTTCAACATCTCTTCTTTGTCTTTCTCACTTGTAGGACATTGATTCAAACTAAGTTTGAAGTGACCTGCAAGTGGACAACCAACCGGCTTTGCTTTATTCATGTTGAACCTCTCAAGAACTTTCTCAATGTAGCTTTCTTGAGACAACCAAATCAGTCCCTCTTTGCGATCACGAACAATTTTTATACCAAGTATTTGCTTTGCCGGCCCCAAATCTTTCATAGCAAAAGATTTACTCAACTCTAACTTCAACCTGTTTATCATGGTAGAATCTTGACCCACAATTAGCATGTCATCAACATAAAGCAAAAGAATAATAAATTTACCATCCGGAAAATTTTTCACAAACACACAATGGTCCGAAGTGGTTTTAGAAAAACCATTATTCATCATGAAAGAGTCAATTTTTTTGTACCATTGCCGCGGAGCTTGCTTGAAACCATACAAACTTTTCTTCAATTTGCAAACAAATTTCTCTTTCCCTTTCTCCACAAAACCTTCTGGTTGCTCCATGTAAATTTCTTCTTCAAGATCACCATGAAGAAATGCGGTCTTCACATCAAGTTGCTCAACTTCAAGGTTCATACTTGCAGCCATGCCAAGTACAACCCGAATAGAAGACATCTTTACAACCGATGAGAAAATCTCGTCAAAGTCAATACCTTTCTTTTGCCCAAAGCCTTTCACAACAAGACGTGTTTTGTACCTCAGATTCTTCCTATCATTCTTCAATTTGAAAACCCACTTATTTTTCAGAATTTTCCTCCCCTTAGGCAGCTTCACTAAGTCATAGGTGTGATTTTCCAGTAAGGAGTTCATCTCCTCTTCCATGGCCTTTTTCCAATCACCTTTCTTTGCATGCTCAATTGCTTCTTGGTTGCTCTCCGGCTCCCCTTGATCAGAAATCAACACAAATTCATTGGGAGGATACTTTCTTGAAGGTTGTCGGTCCCTTGTAGATTTCCTCAACTCAAGTTGTGGTGGCGGTTCTTGAGTTGGATGCTCTTCCTCAATTTCTGGCTCAACTTCATTAGGATTAGCATCATTCTCTACATCTTCAATAGGTGGCTGCACATCTCCCCCATTTTCATCATCCACCGAAGATGAAGGAGATGGATCTATGTCAATGAGATCACTAGTTTTTGGCTTCGGTTGATCACCTTTGTCAAAGTCTTCAATTGTTTGGTCTTCAAGAAACACAACATCACAGCTTCGAATGACTTTCTTGTCGACTGGATCCCACAATCTATACCCGAACTCATCACGCCTATAGCCAAGAAAAATACATTGTCTTGACTTACTATCAAGCTTGGACCTCTCATCCTTTGGAATGTGAACAAAAACTCGGCAACCAAACACTCTCAAGTGCTCATAAGACACATCTTTGCCAGTCCAAACTCTTTCAGGAATATCACCATTCAAAGGATAGCAAGGAGACAAATTGATCACGTCAATCACTATATTCATTGCCTCACCCCAAAAGGATCTTGGCAATTTAGCATGTGAAAGCAAGCACCTTGTTCTTTCCACAATGGTGCGGTTCATCCTCTCGACAACGCCATTTTGTTGAGGAGTCTTCTTAACAGTCTTTTGGTGCCGAATACCTTGGCTGCGACAATACTCATCAAATGGCCCAATGTATTCACCACCATTGTCTGATCAGATGCACTTCAATTTCTGCCATGTTTCTCTTTCAACCATGGCCTGAAAATGCTTAAATACTTCTAGAACTTGATCTTTAGTTTTTAGTAGATAAGCCCAAACTTTTCTTGAATAATCATCAATGAAAGTAACAAAATAAAGTGCACCACTATGTGTTCTAACTTTCAAAGGACCACAAACATCCGAATGAATCAACTCCAAAACCTTTTCTTTTCTAGAAGCAACATTTTTATGAAAAGAAATTCTATATTGTTTACCTGCCAAACAATGAACACAAGTTTTAAGATGTGTACCTTTCAAACCGGGTAGAAGCTCTTTCTTGAACAAAACTTGTAGCCCCTTTTCACTCATGTACCCAAGTCGCCTGTGCCACAATTCAGTAGAAGTATCATCTTCAAGTGTATTGACAACACCTTTACAAATTTTTCCTTGCATCGAATAAAGTGTATGAGTCTTCTTGCACTTAGCCACCACCAAAGAATCCTTTGTGAGCTTCCATATTCCATCACCAAATTTGTTGTTGAAGCCTTCATCATCTAGCTTCCCAGTAGAGATCAAATTGAGGCGAATGTCAGGAACATGCCTCACATCTTTAAGCAACAATTTGCAGCCCAAATTTGTTTCCAAGCAAACATCACCCATGCCGATAATCTTGGACAAACCTTCATTACCCATTCGAACAGAACCATAATCTCCTGCAGTGTAGGTAGTGAAGAAATCAACTCGAGAAGTCACATGAAAAGAAGCACCAGAATCAATCACCCAACTGCTCTCTTGGCCTACAAAATTGATACAATCATCTTCACAAACGACCATGAGATCATCGGTAGTAACTGCCGTTGTGTCTTCTTGCTTCTTATCCACACTTTTGTCACACCTTTTCTCCTTATTCTTGAGCTTTCGGCATTCTCGCTTCATGTGCCCTTTCTCATGGCAATAATAACACTCAACGTCTTTCTTTGAAAAAGAACCATCTCTTGACTTGTCACGGCTTTGATCACGACCATGAGGAGTCTTACTCCTCCCCCTTGTTTTGCTTCGGCCTCTCACAACAAATGCTTCCGAATGAGAAGAACCCGCTGATTTTCTTCTAGTTTCTACATTCAACAAACTACTGGTGACTTGGGCCATTGTGACAACTCCATCGGGCGCCGAATTACTAACTATCACAACCAAAGTCTCCCAACTTTCGGGCAAAGAACTAAGTAGCATCAAAACCTGCAACTTATCATCAAAAACAATTTTCATAGAAGCAAGTTGGTTAACAATACTCTTTATTTCATTCAGATGTTCCGGAATAGGGCTGCCCTCTTTATATTTTAAATTAACCAACTTACGAAACAGAAAGGCTTTATTTGTGGCTGATTTTCTATCATAAAGACTCTCTAATTTTTTCCATGGGCACATGATGAAACACACTGTCATCAATCCATTGACGGATAACACCAACAGCTTTTCGATTTAACCTCTTCCACTCATCATCTTTCATATCAGCAGGTTTGCCACTATCACCCTCAATGGGTCCATACAAGTCTTTACAGAATAATAGGTCCTCCATTTTAGTTTTCCAAGTTACCCAATTACTTCCATTGAAGCTAGACATGCTACCCACATTCCCCTCCATTGATTTACACAAATAAATAGACCCAAATAAACCATAAGCTCTGATACCAGTTGTTAGGGAAAATCGATGTGATTCCCCACAAGTAAATCAATCAATGGGAATAAAAACTAATGCGGAAAAATTAAAACAAAGGCAACACAAGAATTTTACGTGGTTCCCTCAATGTGAGGTACGTCCACGGGATCGAAATCCGATTCCACTATCAACCAAATAAGTTCCAAACGATTACAAACGAGACACTAATGGTCTCACAAAACCACCCTTAGGTGAATTCCAAATAATCACAAATAAACAAGAGGAAAGACCTCACCAAATAGATGAACCAAAATCTTCATAACCAGAGTTGTAGAAGACCCAAAATAACGAACCAAATCAACTTCCACACAAAGGAAACAAAAGCTTGAACAAATCAAGCACTGTTGACCAATCTTCCCCAATTGTCAATTCATCGGCACTATTACTAAAGCAGTATATCTAGTATATCAGCCGCCGTCCACCTTGTTCTTGTGTGTAGAACAAAAATAATATATATATATATGATATATATATTATTAAATCTTGAGTTTTTTAATAAAACCCTAATTGTATCCAAATTGAATTGGATCTCCACAAATATAATATATAAAAATATATTATACTTAAACCAAGCCAAATTAAAACTCTTTTTCCAAAACCAATTGGGTCCCACACTCCAATAAGGAGGTATACCCAACAGGTTCAACTCATTGCCAATCCAAATGATTAAATAGTAAACACACCCCATTGCAAGAATGAGACCAAGGTGGTTTGCCAACATCGTTATCGCGCAAGCGTTCGTGCTAGCCCGGAAAATAAACACCAAGTTAGGTGTTCATTTGCAGCACTTAACGCGATCGCAGCAATTGGTAATCCAAGGAAATTTCTGTCAAGGCATAAATAAGTGATCAGTAGTGTCATGCCATAATTCACTATAGTTCATAAACAAATGATATTAGCCAAAAAGATGACAATCAATCACGCCAACCCATGACCAACGTCAAGCTACATTGAGGGAAGCACTCTTTCTTGCACTCATCTTTTTTAAAAACCTTTTTATGGTTGCTAAGAAAAAATTATGTTTCTTGATAAAGGTCAATCAGAAGATGGAGCACCATCTTAATCGGCATCGTCGAGCTCCTCTGTAGTGCCCTCTCCATGCAAGAAATAGCTTTATCAAACAAGAAAAAAACAATTAATGGGCGGAACATAGAGAGAACCGCCGTCGAGCTACCGACTAACAAAAATCACGTTGGAGAATCATTATTTTCTCTCTAAAAATAGAAAAGTATATGTATTATTTATTTTTCCCAAAAAGTTTTGAATACTAACATGAATTGGCCAGGGATAGAATTCAGTGGCCAATAAAAGATGAGATCCGATCTATCGAATAAATTAGTCAATGAAGCTCGAACATTCGGCTCGCACCCCGAATTCTCCAAAGAAATTCAGCAACCAAGTTGCTTACAACTGATAATCACGGGTGAGCAAGAGCCTACCAGAATCTAGCAATCATAACATCTTAGAGAAAAAGTTATCCACGGCAAGACACCCTTCTCAACATTTACTCTATCTTGGAACAAGACCAACATTTGGGTCTCTATTTGCTCTCTCTAAAGAACTCTTGGGCGACCTCTCTCACCAAGAAGACAACCAGGTTTTTTATAGGCAACTCGGCTAACAATACAAGGTTTCTCATGCCAAGTCGCATGGTCAGAAGCATAGTTCTAAATATCGGCTGATACGCTACGCATCGGCCGATACGTATCGGAAAAATGGGGTACCATGACGGATACAGGACGATATACCACTGAGATTGAAAATCGCAGGAGTATTGGCCGAGTCCTGGTACGTATCGGCCTGTAAGCGTTACACAAGCCGTTACACAAGCCGCGACGAACCGATACTCACCGGTTTAGACCGGTACGGGAAAGAAAAAGTTGAAAAACCTTTGAAATCATTTTAAAATTTCACCGCCGCAACACCCGATTCCCGATACTTACCGATCGATACTATCGATACCGATACTCCGCGATCGATACCATTACGTTACCCGATACCGCGATTTAAAACCTTGGTCAGAAGACAAAAATTTAATCAAAACACTTAAGCTCAATGTTAGCCACCAAGGGAAGCCTACTATCTGTATTATTTTCTAAAAACATTCTTTGTTGTTATACATATACATATGCATGTAACTGTGCATTTATGGACGTTAGATCGTTGAATTAATCTATAATTGTTTGGGTAGTAATAGTAATAATAAATAGGTAGTCTTCTGTTCTTCTCTATCTAAAAACAAAAGTAACTATTTATGTCATCTATATATGTATTCATGAATTATCGACATGCAAGGACTCATAAAATATTTCTTTGGTAACTTTGTTGGCTAGGAAGCTTGAAAACAAATTGTTGGTCAATGCTCATAAACCTATGATTGGGTCATGATTTTCCCTCTCTAAAAGTTCTGTTTGGCTAGCAAAACTATTAGAATTGCTAAGAAAGAATGGTAGTAGCATGGTCAGCAAGACAACGAAATAAAGTCTCTCTCTCTCTCTCTCTCTCTCTCTCTCTCTCTCTCTCTCTCTCTCTCCAAAATATATACATTTATATACATATATATATATATATGCATGTATATATTTTACTTGAAATATATTTGTGGGCTTGAACTTACTAAAAGCTTATGAGTTAGCTAGAAATTCTTATGAATTATTGATTTTTGCTAGAAAAATTGAATAACAAGGCATTGGATCCACAAGTGGGTCTATATTTCTTCTCTCTAAAAACTTTTTTTGTTTTTAGGCAGGCAACCGTTGTTCAGGAAGTACCTTCCCTGACTTTGTTGATTTGGTGGAATATGGCTTATGGAACTTCTTCACAAAAAAAAAAAAAAAAAAGGGTTTGTCGAGGATGGCCATCTCCTTCATGCCCTAGCTTGGCAAGATGATCCGCAACTGAATGTCAAAATTGTTTGACAAACTTTTACAAATGTAAAAAGAAAGATTGTTCAGCAACCCAATGACTTGGCCAAACATCATCCGAAGTGCTAAGCATCATGTCACATGCTCTCATGAAGCAAAGACAACAGTTCCAAGCCGATGTTTTGCACTGAAATTCAACTAGCCTGGCGAACTCCCTCAGCACGTTTCCTTGGGAGAAAACATCTTCGGATCTCATTATTTATCCCAATATCCTAGCTCCATGGTGAGCACAACATGCCATCCAGCAATGACTCAGCCATAGAAGACTTGAGTTCCATGAAATATTGATGATATCTTACGGTTTTCAGATTTCTTAAAGAGTGGTGCTTAAACCATGATCGGATTATATGGGTTAAAATTGGCAACTGGTTGCCACCACCTAGCGAGTCAACGATAGTTTCTCGGCCTTCATTTATCAATTCGACAAGTTAGAATATGTCCACAACATTTAGCTTCAGCAACCATAACAACCGAAGGTGATCTATGTTAACACAAATCGGCCGTCTTGCATCCACAAGATGGCTAAATCTCTCAGCTTCGACAAACAAGATGTTGATGCAAACGTTCACATCGCTCGACAATATCTCACCTCTAAGAAACCATTCGGTAATATCTCCTTGGAAAAGAAGAAAAGTTGTTTAACAAGGTAGACAATGTAGAGAACATAAAGTTTTGTTGTGCATTTAAAGCTCTAATCTGAAGACCCTTGTATAAAGGTTCAGGTATAGGTATTTAACCGAATCACAATTCAAAAGAACTTAATGAAGATAAAAAAAAACGCGGAACCATAATAGCATCGAAGTATAGAAGAGAATCATGGATAAGCCAACCCAAGGTCGTTGGCCACAAAGACATATGAAGTAAGACCATCTCTAGGAGAGTCGTCCATAAGAAATAGTGGGAGCATGGTCTGAGCAATCCCTCTCAAAATTATTGGTGAGAACCTGATCTAGCTGAATTGATAAAGAAGTGGGCTCTCATTAGCGTAATCTTCAGTTCAGTTCAGTTCAATGCACCACATGTCAAAATCAAAGAAGTAATGAAAACCTCAGCTATCAACTTTACAAGTTCTATGATTACATCAAAACCAAGTGATGAAGAGCAAAAGCTCGAGAACAACATGGTTTATACAACCTTGAACACAAATATTGACTAGAAAGAATAAACTCTACATGTCAAAAATAAGCTTTGCCAAGATAGAATGAAGGCTACCAAACTTAAACAGTCAAAGCTCATCCCGATACAATTTGTTGAAGTAGTCATCACACCATGAAGAAAGTAATTGTGCCATGGCATAGTTTACCATTTGCTTGTACTTAGTACAACTCACCATTTGCATACACTTAGCAAAGTCCGCCATATGCCATAGTCTTCTTGAACTTGGGGGCAAGAATAGATAAGCCCTAGTCTTACTAGGCATTGGAAATTGAGTAAGCCTTAGCCGAGCTAAGCATCGAAAAATGAGTAAGCCCTAGTTTTACTAGGCATTGGAAATTGAGTAAGCCTTAGCCGAGTTAAGCATCAGAAATTGAGTAAGCCCTAGTCTTACTAGGCATTGAAAATTGAGTAAGCCTTAGCCGAGCTAAGCATCAAAAAACGAGTATGCCCTAGTCTTACTAGGCATTAGAAATTGAGTAAGCCTTAGCCAAGCTAAGCATCGGAAAATGAGTAAACCCTAGTCTTACTAGGCATTGGAAATTGAGCAAGCCTTAGCCGAGCTAAGCATCAAAAATTAAGTAAGCCTTAGTCGAGCTAAGCATTGGAAATTATGTAAGACCTAGTTGAGCTAAGTATCAGAAATTGAGTAAGACTTAGCCAAGCTAAGCATAAAAAATTGAGTAAGCCTTAGTTGAGCTAAGCATCATAAATCGAGTAAGCCTTAGTCGAGCTAAGCATCGAAAATTGAGTAAAACCTAGTCAAGCTAGATATCGAAAATTGAGTATGCCTTAGCTGAGCTAAGCATCGGAAATTGAGTAAGCCTTAGCTAAGCTAACCCTCAAAATTGAGTAAGACCTAGTCTTACTAGGCATTGAAAATTGACTAAGCCTTAGTCAAGCTAAGCATCGAAAATTGAGTAAGACCTAGTAGAGCTAGGCATCGAAAATTGAGTAAGCCTTAGTCGAGCTAAGCATCGAAAATTGAGTAAAACCTAGTCTTGCTAGGCATCGAAAATTGAGTGAGGCTTAGCTAAGCTAAGCATCAGAAATTGAGTAAGCCCTAGTCATACTAGGCATCGGAAAATAGAATAAACCTTAGTCAAGCTAAGCATCAAAAATTGGGTAAGCCTTAGCTAGGCTAAGTATCGAAACTTGTATAAACCCTAGTCTTACTAAGCATCGAATACTAAAGTCCTAGCCATGCTAGGCACATTCAGCAGTGTTATCAACACTAGGATCAAAGGAGCAAGCTTGGCTCTCATAGAAAGCCATCAACTCATAAAAAAATGGGCCGAGCAGAAGCATTCCATGCTTTTACAATAACAAGGGTGATGGGCAACCAAACAACACATCAAAGCCAATTGCTAAACAAAAGCGATCTTGCCAAAAATTAAGGAAAGGCCTACGAGGGTCTACTCTCAAAGCCCACTTATAGGTAGTAGTTTGATGACTAGGTCATCAGCTTACCTTGCCTAGGGTAAAGGAAAACCTATGAGGGTCTACAATTAAAGTCTACTTAAGGGTAGCAGTTCGGCGACTAGATCGTCAACTTATCTAAACATGAAAAGGGAAGACATGTGATGGTCTTAGTCATAGATCGACAAAACAAGAAAGATAACATATAGAAAATAAGTGACCACGTCAGAATGATTGTCAAATCAGAGGCATCATACAAAAAGATTGGAGGGCATGTGAAAAATGTTCACATTATGCAAGTCAAACACAAATAAAGGCAGTTCATGACAAGTACAGGACAAAAAACTCATTTGGCTACGGAAATAACAGAGATAAAGAAGTCTACCATAGATAAGAGAAGTTTCCACTTCTTCTCACTTCGATTGACTGAAGCGAAAACTTCGGGGCAATTGTGGAGAGGTAAAAATTAGCCCATGTGAGGTGGACCCACCGAATACCTACATGAAACAAGGATTAAGATAATAAAATAAACAGCTTGCAATGCAACTTGCTAGCTTTCCAAGTTGCTCTCACATAGATGTATCAGATGAGTTTTGGGCCATACAAATGGCTCATTTTCATTGGACCAAATTGGTGGCTTAATCTCATTGGACAAAATGTGTAATAACCCGACCCTCCTACATGTTTTCTGGCATGCTTTCGGACCCTGACTATGTGCATTTACATGTTTAATGTGAATTCCATGTGAAATTAAGTTTAATTGTGTGAATCTTATGATTATAGATTTATATCTGTCTATTATAAGATTTATTTGTTACAAGTGTGATGTTTGGATCAAAAATTGAAAGCCTTAGAAGCTTAATAATCCGAAATTGACCTCATATATGTGATCAACATGATTTTTAGTTTATAATATGCATTTTTGTGAAAATCTGATTCGGAATGATTAAACTGATTAAGTTTTGTTCTTTTGTGTCAACTCTTATATATCTTCTCAACTTTAACTTGGTAAGTTGATCTTCTAACCTAAATATCTCCTGAGAGAGAAAGAGAGAGTTAGAGAAGGAGAGAAGGCTTCAACAAGGAAGAGATTGGGAGATTGGGTAGAATTGTAGAGATTTGGGCTCAAGGTAGGTAGAATCCACCTTATATAATCTCTCTCTTGGACTTAAGTAAAGATTCCTTTCACAATCTTACAACCTAGGGTTTGTAGTTGGGACCAAGTGTATGATATTTGCTTAATTTGAGAGATGTTCTAATATTTGGTTGTTTTGGAACTAATTTGATGCTATATGGAGGGACTACATCCTATTCTTTAATTTTTCATGTTGAACTCACATGGTTATACATATATGATGGTTGTATGTTAAAGAGAAGTGAGTTGTGTTTATGAGTTTGAGGAAAATGAAGCTTAATTGAATTTATGATTCATGTTAGTATGATATTATACCATGGTATTGCTCTTATTTCTCCTATTTTCTACTCTATAATGTGTTGGTTGTGTGAATTTTGTCCAAATCCGAACTACTCAAAAAACAGAGGCAGCGATCGCACGTGCGGGGCTCATGGCCGCACGTGCAGGAAGCACCACCGCATGTGCGGGAAGCGCCACCGCACGGGCGGGGCTCACAGCAGCACGTGCGGAAAATAGGGGAATTTGAGGCTTGGCTACTGAAATAAAAGCACGTGCAGGGCGCACGTGCGGCAAGGGACCTCCGTACGTACGGCCCATGAAGGAAAATTTTGTATCCTTTGTTTCACCTGTTTGACCCTCTGGGATGGCTAAAATATGTATTTGAAGCTTTTAAAATGCTTATTAATTTACTGGGAAGTAACGAATCAAATGTGAATTAAAAAGGAAATTGGACTAATTTATGGGTTACATGTGTATGTAGGTCACTTACTTGAAGGGACTATCGATCCGCCACAGCACTGTAAGTAATAGTACTGTAGTAATATATTCCGTTTACTGTTAATAGTTATTATTAACGTTCTGTTATTTGTAAATTGACTATGTCTCCGCATGATAAACAATTGGAAAAGTTATGTGCATTATGGAATAATGATACCCTTAAGAACTCGAGATCATTCTGCTTTGTTAACGATGGGCCCAAGGCCGTTCAGTTATCTGCCACTAGCTATGGAAAACTCTGGAACTGAGGGAGGATGACATGCCAATGTCTTGCCGTCCCTAATCTGAATTGAATTGATTATGATTCATGGCCTACGGCCAAGGGAGGTAGTGTACATGTCGATATTCTACCTACCCTCTAATATGTGAACAGCTGTTAATATGTGGGCCCGAGGTCGTTTTGTATAATATGTGGGCCCGAGGCCGTTCTGTATAATATGTTGGGCCTGAGGCCGTTCTGTATAATAAGTTGGGCCTGAGGCCGTTTTGAACTGTTGGGCCCAAGGCCGTTTTGGAATTGTTTACAGAACAAGATCAAGAATGTAAACTGTACATTGGGTATATTGTAATTCATAATTGTTCCTCTGAAATTTCTTACATACTATTATTCACTGAGCCATGCTCATTCCGTGTTATGTTTGTCTCTGTAGGTAATCAACCCGGTGGTCAGCTTTTGTCCAGCTTTGGCAGCTTTTCTTTGCCAACCCCGTGGAGCCTAAGCAGCTAGTTGAGGCTTCTTTATTTTTGTGAAGTCCTATCCTAACTCCTAGCTTTGGCTTGGACTTTTACCAAGTGTTGATAAACATGTATAACCTCCACTTTTAATATCTTGTTTGTACCCCAATTGTGGGGTTGGAACTGTATGTTTGTACATGTGTATAGCTACCGCTTATGTGTGTGCCTTATTACGTATAGATTCAGGTTATAAGTCATTCTGTGATCCTGGCATGTAGACAATAGCTCAATGGATGATATTTTAAGTTGATAAATGCTTCTGTTTAGGCCCCATATTATATAATTATTGAGTTTTGGTGTCTGATAGCAAGTTGGTCATGCCCAAACTTTTAGGGGCGGGTTTGGGGTATGACAAAATGAGTGGCAGGTTAGCTTATATAAATGGATGTAATCTTCAACTCCTGGGGGGAGTTATGGCTAAGTTATTCTATTTACTTGTTCAGTTTGATTTAGATATATGCTATCTAACTAGCTCGTCGGAGTGCTCTCAGGTTGGCAACCACCGATTGGGAGCCATTAATTTATTCTTTTTACAGATTCGGAACAATGCGGCTCAATCCTTTGTTAATATCTCGATTAATATATATGAGACAATTTCTGCCTCCATACATAATATTAAAAAGAACGTCAATAAAAATTATAAGTGTTAAAATCTAAACAAAATATGAAATAGAAAATCAAAACTTCCCAACACAATGTATACACCAAATGTCCTAATACAAATTAGAATTAGTTATCTAGCAACAATACAAATTCAGGTGGACTATATCACAAGGAAATATTTTCTAAATTTAAAAAAAAAAAAAAAAATAGAAACTTATTTTATAAAAATAAACATCAAAATATATTTTTGAAATTTTAAAATTATTTTTTATTTTCTTCACGAAACTAAAAAACACTAAAGGAACAAATTTTTTAAAATCAAACCAAGAAGGCCTCTTTCTTAATGGCTATATAAGTACATGGGAAAAGTTAGGGATCATGAAAAATCTTTCATGAAAATAATCATGAAAGTTTTGTGACCATTGGATTACCTTGATTAATGTGTAGTGTTTTATTCTAAGTGTAATCAAAGAGTCACAAAACTTTCATGATTATTTTCATGAAAAGTTTTTCATGATACCTAGTATTGCTATAAATACATATATACATATATTTATATGTAGTTAAAACAATCTATGATTACTTGTACGTTAGAAACACTCTTCAATAAGAAAAGAATATTGACTATAAAAAACAGCACTCTAATCGATTACGAACTTGAAGTTAAAAAGTCCCTCTTATCTGGAATGGCAGTGCAGAGCACTTGTTGCAAGTCCCAATTATTTTTATTTTGAGTTACGTAATTTATTATTGAATTACTTTACTTTTTTTATTTCATTTTTTTATATATTTATGTGATAAAAATTATGTATATATACAGAAATCACTCTATATTAAAAAAATTATGAGACATACTAGTAAAAGTTTAGTAAAATAAATCAGTGATATAAACAACCCTCTTTTATTTTTTAGAAAACTCGAAAAAAAAAAAAATGTTAATTGTGTTTTTTCTTCTTCTTTTCTTTTTTTTTTTTTTTTTTTTGGGTGCTATACGATTATATTATTTTTTGTTTTGTGCTATACCATTAGATTTGGAAGTATAAAAATAAATACATTTTTAGATAAAAGAAAATATAAAAAAATATAAACATTTATTATAATTAATATCAAAAGGTCTCATTTTAAAATTTTGCTTAGACCACATAAAGGTTGGGCCGCCACTGGTAGAGCTGTAGGAAAGTATTTATAGGTTATGCCTAAACAGCTTATACCTTATAACTATGAATATAAGCTGATTTCTGACTTATAAATTAAGTATATCCTGCCTCACTCAAAGAATAAGCTGATTTCTGACTTCCAAAAAGCTATAAGCTAAACCAAACATATCAAAATAACTTAAATTAAGCTGAAAGCTGAAATAAGCAGCTTTTAAGCTGCACCAAACAGGCACATAATATATATTTGATTATCATGTATATATGCATTGTGTTTATAGAAAAAAATAAAAATAAAAATAAAAAATACCATCACTATTTTTTGGTTATAACATGGTCAAACCTAACTCAACAAAATTGAAAAACCCCAAATCAAAAGTTAAAACCCTTATTTTTTCAATTTCAATTGCAACTTCAATCCCAAATTTTGAAATTAACAAACCCTAAACCCTAATTTTGAAATTGAAAAACCCCAAATCAAAAATCAAAATCAAAATCAAAATCCTAAAATCTGAACTTGTACGTGATATTGGACGGTGGGAAGAAGAGGTGCAAGAGCTCGGACCAGATGGAGAGGTGAGACAGCTCTATTTCTGTTTCCTTTGTTCTTTGGTTTTCGTTGTCCAAAGTCGTGGCCAGAGAGAGAAGCGAAGACGAACACAAACATGGGAACTCCAACAGAGGACTGCCTATTGCGAGCAGTAGCCATCGACGACGTCTTTCCTCTTTCGTCTTCTGCTCTTCGTCTTTCCTCCCTCCCTCTCTCTCTCTCTCTCTCTCTCTCTCTCTCTCTCTTACACACACACACACACATAAATACACATTCACTCACTCAGCCGTAAGTGTTAACATTTGGCCCCTTTTTTTGGGGATGTGCATTGTACCATCACCCCAGAGAAAATCTCACCAGAGGATCTGAATGCTTGAATAATTTCCCGTTGTGTTGCTGTTCGATTTTTTATTTTTTTATTTTTTATCTCCTTTTGCTTTTTGCCTCGAGTGTAATTACCCCTTATAATTAATTTTTTTATTTTCTCCTTTTGCTTTTTGCTTCTGGAGTGTAATTACCCCTATAATTAAATGAATATATGCCTAAGATAGCCCTTAGCCAACAGGAAAGAAATTGCCACCCTTTAATAAGTAAGCTTATTTTATATGAATGGTATGGTAGCCTACTATCAAGATTTTATTTTTTTTTATTTATTTATTTTTGCTATGTACAATCAAGATTAAGAACAAGAAAAAAGAATGTGAGCATAAATCATATGAATCTCTCAACAGTAACCCGTACTAATATGGAAAGGAAAAATTAATAATAATAATAATACACTCTAGAAATATTAATATACAAAATTCTCTCATCTTATTTGTAAACCAATTGAGCTGTGTTTCAAGGATTCTTAACTACGAGTAGAAAATTGTTTAGGGAGTGTTTTGTCTTTTTATGACATTTCTATGTTAACTAATTATCTTATTTATACATTATTCAGTTTAAAAGGTGAATATAAAAAATGAACTTATATCATTTTTCTTTCCAAAATTATGTCACTAATAGTTTTTTTTTTTTTTTTTTTTTTTTTTTTTTTTTTTTTTTACGACTGAAATATAGTTCCTAGTATTTTTTTGAAGCATAAATTTTATTGCTAAAGGGGAGAAAATTTAGTCAATACACTACTAGAAAAGTGGTTTTTTGCGACTAATATTTTGTGACGGATTATTTTACCGTCGCAAAAAATAATATTTACAACCGCAAGTTCATAATTTTTCTTTTACTATTTATTTTGCATTTTTCTTATTCCTATGCCCTACCCCTTTTCATTGTGACTTTCCCGACAATTCACAAACAGAGTTCTCTGTCACTTTCGCTCGCCGTGGTTGCGCTCTCTCTCTCTCTCTCTCTCTCTCTCTCTCTCTAAGGTTGTGATGAGAAGCAACAGACAACAATGCCGGAGCTGCTAGGGTTTGATGATCAGAAACCAGTAGAGATCATTCGCATTCAGACCTCGAGACGCCAGCTCCGATTCTGTCATCTTCACCGTCGAATCCAACTTCAACCTCTTCTCCACAACTCACTTTTGAGATTAAACAAGGAAATGGCATTTTGAACTCTCTCGACCTCTCAATCTCATTCTCTATCTCTCTTTGTCTCTCTCAATCTTGCTTTCTCTCTCTGTTTCTCAATCTCCTGCTCTCTCTTTATGGTTCTTTTGATATCTATATTTTTCATTCATTGTCACTCAGATTGCCCCTTGGATTGTCCAAAATGATCTCTCCAGGGCAACACAAAATCAACATTTTTAGGTATTTCTTTCGATTAATCTCTGGCATGTTTTTTTTTCCTCTCTCTCTATATTCTTTGTATTTTGCAACAATTTATGCATATCTATTTATTGAAATTGAAATTATTAATTTTCTGTGCATAATGGAGTTTGATCCATTGGTGATTTGAGTATGATTCTGTGTTTTCTACACTAATGTGTTACAAATACTACTCATATACTTTAATTTAATTTTGTTCAATTTTAATGAAATAAGAAATTCTTAGCCTACTTGAGATCGTTCCGGTAGATGCTTAGTTCACATTTTTTTTTTTTTTTTTTTGCTGGGAATTTGGAGCAACATTATTTGAATTTTTTTTATTTGAATTTAATTTTGTTTACCTGTTTGTTGCTTTTATGTTATACTTCCAATTTTATTATGTCTCTCTTTTCTTTTACATTTTTGTTCTTTTTGTTTATAATAGTAAAGTTCGATTGTGTTTCTGTTTGGTGGTGATGAGATAAGTTGAAGCTCTGTTTGTTTGGATTGCAATTAATTTTGAAATTCCATAGCAGAGAGGATGTAATTGAGGTTCCAATTGTGTTCATGAATAACATGTCAATATGTCATGAATTTTGCAGGAAACATTTTTGTGTGTTGTTTTTTTTTCTTAGAGTCTACCAGTTTAGTTGGAATTTTTGGGAAAATTATTATTCCCTTGGCAATAAATTGAGCCTTCAATGTACTTAACTAAAAAATAAATATATACTGAGCCTTTGGGCATTTTTGAATGAGGCAATCAAATTGATACAACATGCTCTCATTAGATTTGAAAATGTTAATTTAATATGGGCGGCTCAAGTTCCATTTGGCATCAGGCACTTCCGTTATATCATGTCATTAGTTTCTACTGAGTTCCCTGCATGTCATCCATAAAATTTTATTTACTTGCTCCAATTTAGTGTTCTGACAATGGCACCTCAACTTAATGTTTTTAGGATGATTTCTTACCAAGAATGCCAAACCTTCGAAATATACATTTAAATTGCTCTTCTGGTAAGTTGTGTTCCTTTTATATGATGACTTTGAGAAGCTTTTGAATCTTCGTTTTACTTATACTGTTATCTCTTTAACTAGGCGTTAATGCTATGATTTCTTGATTTTTTTTAGTGAATAAGCTATCTGTGTTGGAAGAATTGGTAGATTGTTCATGATTCATCTTTAGCATATACACTTTCTTCTCTTTGCAGCTAACAGTACATGAAAATTTGATGATGTATCAATCAGAGGGTGTGGTTCTGGTGTGTTCGGTGCACCAGTGTTTGCTCTGTCTGCTTCCCTGCAGTCTCTGTAAGTAATGAATTCCTTTACTTATGACCTATGAACTTTTACATCTAAAAGTAAAAATCGACTCTGTGGAATCAATGATGACTAAATAATCATGTTTAAGGGTCTTAAATTGAATGCCAGTAACTGACATTAAATTATTCAGTCTGTAATGAACAATAATTTGTTGAGATACTAAGAATGGCAACTATTGGCATGCAAAATTCAATGGTTACTTGCAAGACACCAGTTCACAACTGATTTTCCATCTTATCTCCCATGCTCAAACATGTTCACATTTTTTTTTTCATTTTTCTTTTTCCTCCAGTTATTTTCTCAAAATTCTTGCTGAGTTAGTCATAAATCTTAGCTTGTAAACCATCAAAGGCCTCATATTATTCCCATTTTAAACATTTCTTAGTAAATTTGTCACTGCTCCCCATGGTAACAATTTTAACTGAGGCCTTCTCATATGTTTTCTAGTCAGGACATCATATCTGATATTGACATGAAGACCCTGAGATTTGTAGTTGTTATTTGTAGCTACGGAAATACAGTGGATAACGAAATGAAAGACCATTATCGTAAGCTTCTCAGTGAAACTCTAGGAATCATCTCAAATGTGAAGCATCTATATGCATCAAACGGGATGGAAGAAGTCATTTTGGAGCTTCGTAATCTTTTTATCTCTGGGCCTGCGGTCTCAGATACTCGACTGTATCAATGCAAACCAAGTCTAGCCACTTTCATGGCTGGCCTTGGTCATATTGAATTGGCAGAGAATGATAATAGTATAAAGAGCTCAACTGTATGGTAGTTGTACCACATTTTATTCAGAGAGCAGCACTGGGCATTTGTTCATTTGGCAATCACAGCCTTTGGATATTTCGCTGCCCATACTTCTTGCATTCAGCTCTGGAGATTTGTGCCACAAAATGCAGCCCTTTCATTTGATTTAGAGTCCGGGAATAAGGCAAATGAAGAGAGATTTATGTCTGAGTTGAAGACATTTCTGAAGAAGGAAATGGCTCTTCTTACAGTGATACCTAGCACTGATCAACTTCAATTGCTTGTAAAGGAAGGTCTGAAGCTAAAAGAAATGATTTGGAAATGTCAAACTATTGATCTGGGTGTTATGGAATATGAAACCATGGAGATTGACATTGAAAACCAAGCCAATAAAAGACGAAAACTTCCTGATGGAATTAACCAAGGGGTGGAATTGCTACAGAGCGGTTTGAAATTATTTGTGATGCTCTTCCTCATTTGCAGCGAAATCATTTAACTGCTCTAAGCTTCATGACAAGTTCTTGACTCACTTTTCACACCTTGAAGATGAGATTGGCCATTTAGTTGGCCTAGCTGGTAGCAGCTAATCACTGCTTTCAGCCCATACTGGAGAACTTTCAAATATGCTGAACAATTGAAAATTGGTATATATAAAGGTACAAGTATATTTCTGGTTTTCATTAACAGTGACACTGTAATTGGATTTGTACTGAAATATACTGTTCATTGTGTTTTGTATTGCATTTCAATATACCCACATTAGTTGTAGAAGAATTAGTCATTACCATAATCCCCTAGCTCTCTATACAGACATGGGAGGTTCCACTGTAGTGGGTTTTGTAAAGTTGCTTTACCTCCATAGTTAAAATTAGATGTGTCCACAAGGCTTTTCACAGATGAAATCATTATATGTTTTTTTATGTTTTTTATTAAAGTACCGATTTATATTATTGTGCAATTTTTAAAGGATTTGTTAATTTGTTTGAAATTTGGTGATGTTACTAAATTCACAATAATTGCCATGAATTTGAATTGTATTCTAACATCACAATAACCTCCATGAATTTAGAAATACATAATTGAAAAAGTGCTTTGTTGCTACAATCCGTCAAATGGATTTGTTAATTTATTGCTTGGATGGCATTTCAGATGAGTCTTGTGAATGATTCTCCAGTACACTCGTCAAGCAGCGAGGACTTTGCTGCATTTCTTGATGCAGAGTTGAATTCTACTATTCTACTTTTCACATATCGCCTGACCTAGATGGCGAGGATGAGGACGAGGATGACGATGAGGATGATTCTAAGCCCAATATTGAGAGGTACCAGTTGTTTCTTCCATTAGGTCTAAAGTTGTACCAGATAAAGCTATTTTATTTTATTACTTTGTTGGGTCAAATTTTATGTGGTTACCAGTTGATAGTTTGTGTGTAATGAAAACCAATATAGGAGTGAAACCAATCATTCAATTGATTATCATTATCTTGTCTTCATCACCACAATCTGTCTCATCTTCTTACTATCCTTGCCATTTTTCTTCTCTTAAACACATCTTATTTTCTTGCTTCCATGATTAGAATTGTTGTGCTTGTGCTCTTCTTAAACTTCCTCATTTTTCTTGTGCTCATTAGGCTACTCTATGTGACTCAATCCAAAACAACTTGATCCAATTGGGTTGATTTGGTTCAGTCTTGATTGTTTTCATTCTGGTTTCATAGTGAAAAAGCCTAAAACTGACAAAGGGTGGTCCGTCTTGGTTTCTTTGTTCTTTTTTCTTTTCTTTTTTTATAGCTTCAGTGAAGTCCTCTTTGCTTAATCTGATTGAAATTTGCTCTGTATTTTACATATACGTTTTGATTGTGTTTATTATTTTTTGAGTTTTATATGTCAAATCCTACTCAATTTAAGCAAATGGGTTTCAATTTAATTTGATTTTTAAAAACCAAAATTGTCTTGCTTTGATTTTTTGGAGGTAGTATTTTTTAGCTTGGTTTGATTTTTTTTTTTTTTTTAATGAATTCAATGTTATCTATAAATTTGAAACTATATATATTGACTTTCATTTCTTCTTTAATTTAAAATTAAGTATGGGTTTTGATGAATGATGTACAAAGTACTTGAACTTTGTATATGATGTTTTTAGCTAAATCTGCGAAGGTGAAGATACATGTTTCAAAAAATGGCTTGTTTTGATTTAGATTGATGTGGTTTCTGGGTTTTGTTGTTGGTTTTGATAAGAATTCTATAATTTGAGGTTCTAACGCTTGAAAATGGTGACACAGCTTTGCTGCTAGTGGTGGTGGTAGGTGATGAAATCAACATTTTTTGCGACGGTAACAAGATGGTCGCTAATACATTGTAGGCATTTTTTAAACTTTTTTGGGACTGTAATTTTGCGATCGCAAAAAGTATTTGCCACCCCCTCATTCGCGACTCCCATTTGCTGTCGCATGGGCAGTCACAAAAGGTTTTTTGCGACTGCATTTCTATTATTTGCGACGGTTTGTAGCGGTCGCAAAAAGTACTTTTTTTAGTAGTGATAGTCTAAAGATGACAAAAGTATCACATTCTTGTGCCTACCTTTGGATCCTCTATAGTGATAATGGTGTAGTGATCCTCTGGAGTGAAACAGGGGAGCGCCACGTGTCCCATTTTGAAGTGAATGGTTGAGATTAGTGGTCATGAAAACCAGGTCGTTTTAATTATTAAAAAAAAAAGACAAATTACCGATTCTCGAGGTTTGACTAAAATATAAATTTTTTTTAAATTTAAGAAATTATATCTCGTCTTTTGAGATTATATTTATATAATAAATTGCTCTTTTTATTATGTAAATATAAACCTTAGAAAATAATTTATAATTTTTCAAACTTTAAAAAAAAAAAATTATATTTTAATTGAATTTCAAGAAGGTGTTGGTAATTTGTAAAAAAACAAAAAAGAAGGCAGTCTCTTTCTCTCATCCACTTTCTAACGCCGGCTTCTTGCTGCTACAAACCGCTTTTCCACCCCATAGCCGCCGACTTCCCTCCCACCGATCCCCAATCTCTGAAACCCAAATCTAGATCTCACTGGAGAGAGAGAGAGAGAACGCACTAGATTGATAGCCGCTGCTTCCCTCATAACGATACTTAATCTTTGCAAAACCATACCGAAATCGCACCATAGAGAGAGAGAGAGAGAGAGATAACACACCAGCAGAGCAGTGGTGGTGGATTTGTTTCAGAAGAAAAAAAAGAAGGAAAATGAGGAGAGAAGGGGGCGACAATGGGTGGTGGGCGGTGATGACAGCGGTATTGGGTGGTAGGCGGTGATGTGGGTTTTTGGCGGTGGTAGATCTAGATCTAGGGTTAGAGAAGAAGAAGAAGGGAATGAGGAGGAGAGTGACGGTGGGTGGCAGGCGGTGATGGCAGCAACGGTGGGCGGTGGCGGTGATGTCGCGATATGGGTTAGAAGAAGAATATGGCTTTTTTCGTCGGCAGTGGGCTGGCTCTCTCCGTCGGTGGTAGGCGGTGATCTCTCCGGCGGAAGTCACTCTCTCTGTCTTTTTTTTTTTTTTTTGGGTTGTTTTCCCTCACCAAACAACAACGTCGTTTTGGTGAGGGAAAATCTCAACCCTTCACCTCTTTTTGTGGGCCATATGTCGCTCTATAAGATTTTCACTTTAGCAGAAGATCACTTCACCATATTGTCTTCGAAGGCTCAGAACTACTATAAGAAGAGAAGGCGTAGAGTGCATCAAGAACTCATTGGTATACCCTAAAATCTTTTTTTTTTTTTTTTTTTTTTGGTACAGCGGAATAGGAAAAGAAAATAAACAGACGTAGAGAAGAGAAAACAGAGGCACTAAAGCCTCCTATAAACCACTCCCACCATATCGGCAAGGACTTGGCTACTCACTTCAGCAGGTGGCTCCTCCACAACCACAAGGAATTCGTCTTGATCAGCTCCCATATTAGCGAGTATGTCTGCACATTGATTAGCTTCCCGCATGATGTGCTAAATGGAGCAGCAGCAACGCTGCAGTAGGTGGCGAGAATCCTCGACGATGCTTTGGTATGAACAATTTGGAGGGGGACCTTTGGTCAGAAGCTCCTCAACCATAGCAGAGTCGATTTCAATGATAACATCACGTAATCCTTTCTCCAAAACAATGGTCAGGCCGCGGTAAATGCCCTACATTTCAGCTTCAAGGCTGTAGCAGTTTTCGAGCTTGCCGAAGAACCTGGACAGCCAGGTTCCTGCTTCATCGCGAAATGCTCCACCAAAGCCTCCATCCCCTAGATTTCCACGCGCACACCCATCAGTGTTGAGTTTTATTTTCCTTGAAGAAGGAGGAGACCATTTAATTAGAGTGGTTATCTGTGGTGTGGAAATAACATTCATACTAAAGGCTTGCAAAATCTGATTAGCATAATTATGAATAAGGTATAAAGACTGATTCAAAATGGGATCCACATTAGCAAAAACTTTTTTATTCCAGTCAAGCCAAATTTGCCAAAGAGAAGCAATGAAAAGAAGATTCCAAAAAGGGTCAGAAAGCTGCCGAGGTTTCAAATTCTTTTTGATCCAAGAGGAAAGACACAGCTGACTATCAGTAGATAGCCATGGAGTACCAGCCACATTACTCCAAATAGCCTTAGTGACCACACAGTTGCGAAAGATATGCACAGTATCTTCAGTGTGAAAACCACACCGAGGGCATTTCGCATTATCAGACAACCCTCTTCTCATTCTCATATCATTGGTAAGAAGCCTACCAAGAAGGATCAACCAGAGGAAACATTTAAGTTTCTGTGGAATTCTCAGTTTCCACACCCACTCAAAATCTATATTCTCATCCATTTGATTAGAAGCAATTTTATAAGCAGTAGCAGTGGAGAAACCTCCCCCAATAGACCCCCTCCAATGAGGACTATCAGGAAATGTAACAAAACATGGTAGCATTACTTTCAGAACACATCTGAGAGCCTCACTGGGGAGTTTAGCGTGTAACACATCCATATCCCAGTTACCCTCAGCATCCAAAAGAGTAACCACCTTATCAGCGGTTAAAAGAGGATGATTGGGAAAAATAGAAGCCAAAGCCTCATCACCACACCACCAATCATACCAAATGGAGATACAAGAACCATCACCCACACTCCATTTAATCCCTTTCTTCAAGATAGCTCTAGTTTGGAGAATACCTCTCCAAATGTGAGAAGCAGATTTTTTGGAAGAATAAGAGAATAAATCACTGTCAGAAAAGTATTTAGCCTCAAGGACTTTAACCCAGAGGCAGTCCTCCTTAATCAAAAATTTCCAACCCAACTTAGCCAACAGAGTCAGGTTTCGAGTCTTGGCCATTCTCAGGCCAAGCGCCCCCCCCCATCTTTTTACTTTGGCACACATTCGTCCACTTCACAAGATGGACTCTCTTACTAGTTTCAGTATCTCCGCAGAGGAAGTTACGGTTTAATTTATCAATATCATTACATATACTCCTCGGAAGAGCAAGAGTTTGCATAACATAAGAGGGCAAAGCAGAGGAGACAGCTTGAACCAATGTAGACCTCCCAGCCAAAGATAGCAAGTTCGATTTCCAACTAGTAAGTCTACATTGAATTTTATTCGTAATAAACTGAAAGAAGGGACGATTACACCCCTTACGGATAAGAGGGATACCCAGATATTTCCCCAGATCAGTAGTCAAGGAGATACCACACACATTACTCAGATTCCTAGCTACATGGCATGCAATATTAGGAGAAATGAATAATTTGGATTTAAGTAAATTGATCTTGAGACCAGAAGCAGCGCTAAAATCATTCAGCACCTCCATAATGGTATTACAATTACTCACATCAGCTTTCCCAAACAATAAGAGATCATCAGCAAAAAAGAGATGTGAGATGAGAGGCCCCTTATGGGAAGCCTTAACACCCTTCCACCTATTTTGATGAACTTTCTCAGATATCATATTCGAGAGTTTCTCCATACATAACACAAAGAGGTATGGTGATAGAGGATCACCTTGCCTCAACCCCTTCTCTATAGGAAACTCCTCCAGTTTCTCGCCATTCCAAAGAACAGAAACTTTAACATTGGTAACACAATTCATAATTAACTCAATCCAATTTTCATTAAAGCTAAAGTCAACAAGGGTCTGATAAAGGAAATGCCAAGACATGTTATCATAAGCTTTTTCTAAATCAATCTTCAAGATCATATCACCTCTCTTGCCCTTAAGCCCTCTGAGCGTATGAATGATCTCCTGAGCAATAATAATGTTATCACAAGTCGTGCGCTGAGGGATGAAGCTGCTTTGAAAAGGACCAACAATGCTAGCTAAAAGAGGCCTAAGCCTCTAAACCAAGATTTTAGTGAGGGTTTTATACAAGACATTACAAAGGCTTATGGGTCTGAACTGATGAATAGACTCAGGATTGTCAAGTTTAGGGATAAGGGTAATAAGGAAATATTTAAAATTGTTAGGGACTCTTTTAGAGGAGAAACAATTCTGAATAAACTTACACACGGAAGGGCCTACAATATTCCAATGAGTATGGTAAAAGATGGATTGAATACCATCAGGGCCAGGGGCTTTGAAGGCTCTAATGCTCTTGATAGCATCCCACACCTCTAAATCAGAAACAGGTCTAGTGAGGGCACGATTGTGTTCAAAACTAACTTTCGGTTGCAAGAGGGTAGAAACACGGTGAGATCGCAGATGTTGATTGGCTTGGAAAAGAGACCCAAAATAAGTTTGGACATGGTTTTTTAAGACAGAGGAATCAGAAATCCAGACCCCTTGAGCATCTTTGATGGTGGACACCCTAGATTTTCTACGCTTAGCAATCGTCGATATGTGAAAAAACTTAGTATTACGATCCCCCAAGGAGATCCAATTAGATCTAGACTTTTGGTACCACAATAACTGTTCTTGATATAGAATGGTATTAAACTCTTTAACAAGATCCTTTTCAAGAATGAAAAGATTATGAGAATACTTAATGGATTGGGATTTTTGGATACCCTCAATTCGCCCCAAAAGCCATCTCTTTTTTCGAAAAATGTTTCCAAAATGGGTTTTATTCCAAGAAATAGCATTTTTAGTAAGCAAAACCGTGGCTTCGGGAATCGAATTATGGCTAATATTCCAAGCTTCTTTAACAAGTAACTTAAAATCAGGATCAGTGAACCAGGAAGCTTCCATACGGAAAGGCCTACTAGAGGGGGTGAGAGGAGAGATACCTTGTGTGTACACAACCATAGGAGAGTGGTCTTAGTAGGTTCGAGGAAGATTACGAACAGCCCCTTCAGTGAAAGCTAGACGCCATTCAGAATTACAAGCTGCTCTATTGAGTCTCTCAAGGGTATTAGCCATGCCTTTTCTGCCATTAGACCAAGTGAGATGAGGTCCAGAGCATCCCGGGTCCATGATATTACATCTATTCATCCTTGCATTGAATTTTTGGGTCCTAGCTTGGCTGATATTAGTAGAAAAACTTCTCTTTTCACTTTGGGATGCAATATCATTAAAATCCCCTGCCACCAGCCAAGGAGAGGTAATGTTATCTGCTGTAGCTTCCAAATTTGCCCAAAGGTTCCTGTTTCTGGGGTTGGGGCTAGCATAGATAGTTGAAAGAATCCAGTCCTCAAAATTATCCCTCTGAACTTTAGCATGAATAAACTGAGCGTTAACCTCTAAGGCTTTCACCGTTGCCCGAAAGGGGTCCCAAAGAACCCATATACCACCACCGCGCCCCACCGGGTCTACATGGGAGGAGGCTGTAAACCCCATTTTGTTAAAGAATTGCCCCATAGAGCTCAGTTCCACCTTTGTTTCCATCAGAACCAGGATAGATGGCTTGTGGGTTTGAGCAAGCCCTTTCATGGTTCTTTTAAAAACTTTGTTTCCAGCTCCTCTACAATTCCATAAAAGTAACTTCATTGACATAGACTTAGGGAAGAACAGAAGGGGACCGAAATCAGGGGTTCCCAGAATTTTCCATACTTTCAGCCGATCGAATACATCAGAGTTGATGGAGCTCAGCTTGGCTATGGTGTTCTTGCTACCATAGGGATTCATCTATTCTCTCTCTATTATGAGGCGAATTTCTCCGATCCACCAAACGGAGCTTACTAGATGAGTTGCTTCTTTCTCTTGATCTAATGCAAGATAGATCGAACTGAACTGGATTAAGTGTTGATTCTCTTCTGGTATCTCCATGATTCTCAACACTCAGAGGTTTGGAGTTCAACGGCTCAGAAGAGGAGGAAGGAGGGTCTGGGGGTTTCTTATTTTTAAAGATAAGGGAGCTCAAGGCAAGGGTGGGGGACTGGACGAAGGATGAGTTTCTAGCCACAGAAGGCTGAAGACAAGGAGTAGGTCTGACTGCCTCCGAATTTCCCATCAGTTCATCAGAGCACTCAGGCTGTGCATTGGAAATGATCATTTCCTCTGTACATACTAGGGCAGAAAAACTATTCTGAGAGGATACCTTTATATCAGAAATTGAATTAGAAGCAATGGTCTTATCACAGTAATTGGGTGGGGCCATGGATGAACTAGCTCCTTGAGTCTTATTTGGCTGAAGTGGTCTCCCTTGCCCCTTGGCATGGGCTCTCCCTTTAAACCCAACTCTGGTCTCCGATCTCAGCCCAACACTATTCTTTGGGCCTTTCCTACTCACTAGCATCCATGGACCGAAATTATCAGGGGTTGTAACAATGTTTGGATCATTATGAGAGTTGGGCCCATCTACAGATTCCATGGTCCTCGCTGTTAGGGCAAATCGATGTGATTCCCACAAGTAAATCAATCATTGGGAATAAAAACTAATGCGGAAAAATTAAATCAAAAGCAACACAAGAATTTTTACGTGGTTCCCTCAATGTGAGGTACGTCCACGGGATCGAAATCCGATTGCACTATCAACCAAATAAGTTCCAAACGATTACAAACGAGACACGAAAGATCTCACAAAACCATCCTTAGGTGAATTCCAAATAATCACAAATAAACAAAGAGGAAAGACCTCACCAAATAGATGAACCAAAATCTTTAGAATCAGAGTTGAACAAGACCCTAAATAACGAACCAAATCAACTCCACCAAAACATCCAACTATGAAGCTGAAAACCACCGAATTGGTTCTCCAATGCTGTAGCAGCCGCATAGTCATCCGAAAAGGTGGAAAATTTTGTAGCCGCCATCAATCCTTTTTTTTCAAGAACAAACAATATATATATTATTAAATCTTGGGTTTTGTAATCAAACCCTAATTGTATCCAAATTGAATTGGGTCTCCACAAATATAATATATAAAAATATATTATACCTAAACCAAGCCAAATTAAAACTCTTTTTTCAAAATCAATTGGGTCCCACACTCCAATAAGGAGGTATACCCAACAATTCTCCCCCTACCGACTTAGGTGGAGAGATCAACCATACCCGTCAAAGTTCGACACTTTAAATGTTTGTCTCTCGACAAAGTCTTTGTCAACATATCCGAAATATTATCATCTGTGTGAACCTTTTCGAGTTGTAACAATTTCAAGTCTAACACATCACGAATCCAATGGTATCTCACATCAATGTGTTTCGATCTAGAATGAAAAGTAGAATTTTTACTCAAGTGAATAGCACTTTGACTATCACAATAAAGCACATACTTTTCTTGCTTTAAACCCAACTCTTGAAAAAATTTCTTCAACCATAACTCTTCTTTGCAAGCTTCCGTAATGGCAATAAATTCAGCTTCGGTAGTTGAGAGAGCAATACATTTTTGTAATTTAGATTGCCATGCCACAGCTCCCCCTGCAAAAGTCATCAAATACCCCGAAGTAGATTTCCTAAAATCAACATCACCAGCCATGTTAGAATTTGTGAACCCATCAAGCATCGGCTTACCATCCCCAAAACACAAACACACCTTCGAAATCCCTCGAAGATATCTTAGAATCTATTTTACCGCTGCCCAATGTTCTTTACCCGGATTAGAGAGAAACCGACTCACCACACCAACGGCGTGAGCAATACCCGGCCCTGTACAAACCATGGCATACATCAAAAAACCAACTGCTGAAGCATAAGGAACTTTCAGCATCTCTTCCTTGTCTTTCTCACTTGTAGGACATTGATTTGAACTAAGTTTGAAGTGACCCGCAAGTGGACAACCAACCGATTTTGCTTTATCCATGTTAAACCTCTCAAGAACTTTCTCAATATAGCTTTCTTGAGACAACCAAATCAGCCCCTCTTTGCGATCACGAACAATTTTCATACCAAGAATTTGCTTTGCCGGTCCCAAGTCTTTCATAGCAAAAGATTTACTCAACTCTAACTTCAACTTGTTAATCATGGTAGAATCTTGACCCACAATTAACATGTCATCAACATAAAGCAAAAGAATAATAAATTTACCATCCGGAAAATTTTTCACAAACACACAATGGTCCGAAGTGGTTTTAGAAAAACCATTATTCATCATGAAAGAGTCAAATTTTTTGTACCATTGCCGTGGAGCTTGCTTGAGACCATACAAACTTTTCTTCAATTTGCAAACAAATTTCTCTTTCCCTTTTTCCACAAAACCTTCTAGTTGCTCCATGTAAATTTCTTCTTCAAGATCACCATGAAGAAATGCGGTCTTCACATCAAGTTGTTCAACTTCAAGGTTCATACTTGCAGCCATGCCAAGTACAACCCGAATAGAAGACATCTTTACAACCGGTGAGAAAATCTCGTCAAAGTCAATACCTTTCTTTTGCCCAAAACCTTTCACAACAAGACGTGCTTTGTACCTCAGATTCTTCCTATCATTCTTCAATTTGAAAACCCACTTATTTTTCAGAATTTTCCTCCCCTTAGGCAACTTCACTAAGTCATAGGTATGATTTTCAAGTAAGGAGTTCATCTCCTCTTCCATGGCCTTTTTCCAATCACCTTTCTTTGCATGCTCAATTGCTTCTTGGTAGCTCTCCGGCTCCCCTTAATCAGAAATCAATACAAATTTATTGGGAGGATACTTTCTTGAAGGTTGTCGGTCCCTTGTAGATTTCCTCAACTCAAGTTGTGGTGGCGGTTATTGAGTTGGATACTCTTCCTCAATTTCTGGCTCAACTTCATTAGGATTAGCATCATCTTCTACATCTTCAATAGGTGGCTGCACATCTCCCCTATTTTCATCATCAACTGAAGATGAAGGAGATGGATCTATGTCAATGAGATCACTAGTTTTTTGCTCCGGTTGATCACCTTTGCCAAAGTCTTCAATTGTTTGGTCTTAAAGAAACATAACATCACGGCTTCGAATGACTTTCTTGTCGACCGGATCCCACAATCTATACCCGAACTCATCACGCCTATAGCCAAGAAAAATACATTATCTTGACTTACTATCAAGCTTGAACCTCTCATCCTTTGGAATATGAACAAAAGCTCGGCAACCAAACACTCTCAAGTGCTCATAAGACACATCTTTGCCAGTCCAAACTCTTTCAGGAACATCGCCATTCAAAGGATAGCAAGGAGACAAATTGATCACGTCAACCGCTGTACTCATTGCCTCACCCCAAAAGGATCTTGGCAATTTAGCTTGTGAAAGCAAACACCTTGTTCTTTCTACAATGGTGCGGTTCATCCTCTCGGCAACGCCATTTTGTTGAGGAGTCTTCTTAACTGTCTTTTGGTGCCGAATACCTTGGCTGCGACAATACTCATCAAATGGCCCAATGTATTCACCACCATTATCTGATCGGATGCACTTCAATTTCTGTCATGTTTCTCTTTCAACCATGGCATGAAAATGCTTAAATACTTCTAGAACTTGATCCTTAGTTTTTAGTAGAAAAGCCCAAACTTTCCTTGAATAATCATCAATGAAAGTAACAAAATAAAGTGCACCACTATGTGTTCTAACTTTTAAAGGACCACAAACATCTGAATGAATTAACTCCAACACATTGTCTTTACTAGAAGCAACATTTTTATGAAAAGAAACTCTATGTTGTTTACCCGCCAAAAAATGAACACAAGTTTTAAGATGTGTACCTTTCAAACCGGGTAGAAGTTCTTTCTTGAACAAAACTTGCAGTCCCTTTTCACTCATGTGCCCAAGTCGCCTGTGCCACAATTCAATAGAAGTATCATCTTCAAGTGCATTGACAACACATTTACAAATTTTTCCTTACATCGAATAAAGTGTACAAGTCTTCTTGCACTTAGCCACCACCAAAGAATCCTTTGTGAGCTTCCATATTCCATCACCAAATTTGTTATTGAAGCCTTCATCATCTAGCTTACCAGTAGAGATCAAATTAAGGCGAATGTCGGGAACATGCCTCACATCTTTAAGCAACAACTTGCAGCCCAAATTTGTTTCCAAGCAAACATCACCCATGCCAATAATCTTGGACAAACCTTCATCACCCATTCGAACAGAACCATAATCTCCTTCGGTGTAGGTAGTGAAGAAATCAACTCGAGAAGTCACATGAAAAGAAGCACCGGAATCAATCACCCAATTGCTCTCTTGGCCCACAAAATTGATACAATTATCTTCGCAAACGACCATGAGATCATCGGTAGTAACTGCCGTTGTGTCTTCTTACTTCTTATCCACACTTTTGTCACCCATTTTCTCCTTATTCTTGAGCTTTCGGCATTCCCGCTTCATGTGCCCTTTCTCATGGCAATAATAACACTCAATGTCTTTCTTTGAAAAAGAACCATCTTTTAATTTGTCCCGGCTTTGATCACGACCATGAGGAGTCTTACTTCTCCCCCTTGATTTTCTTCGGCCTCTCACAACAAATGCTTCTGAATGAGAGGAACCCGCTGATTTTCTTCTAGTTTCTTCAGTCAACAAGCTACTAGTGACTTGGCCCATAGTGACAACTCCATCGGGCGCCGAATTACTTAACTGTCACAACCAAAGTCTCCCAACTTTTGGGCAAGGAACTAAGTAGCATCAAAGCCTGCAACTCATCATCAAAAATAATTTTCATAGAAGCAAGTTGGTTAACAATACTCTTTATTTCATTCAGATGTTCCAGAATAGGGCTGCCCTCTTTATATTTTAAATTAACCAACTTACGAAATAGAAAGGCTTTATTTGTGGCTGATTTTCTATCATAAAGACTCTAATTTTTTCCATAAATCATGTGCTGAAGTTTCAGTAGCAACATGATGAAACACACTGTCATCAATCCATTGACGGATAACACCAACGGCTTTGCGATTAAGCCTCTTCCACTCATCATCTTTCATATCAGCAGGTTTGCCACTATCACCCTCAATAGGCCCATATAAATCTTTACAAAATAATAGGTCCTCCATTTTAGTTTTCCAAGTTACCCAATTGCTTCCATTGAAGCTAGACATACGACCCACATTCCCCTCCATTGATTTACACAAATAAAAAAACCCCAATAAACCGTAAGCTCTGATACCAGTTGTTAGGGAAAATCGATGTGATTCCCACAAGTAAATCAATCAATGGGAATAAAAACTAATGCGGAAAAATTAAATCAAAAGCAACACAAAAATTTTTACGTGGTTCCCTCAATGTGAGGTACGTCCACGAGATCGAAATCCGATTGCACTATCAACCAAATAAGTTCCAAACGATTACAAACGAGACACGAAAGATCTCACAAAACCACCCTTAGGTGAATTCCAAATAATCACAAATAAACAAAGAGGAAAGACCTCACCAAATAGATGAACCAAAATCTTTAGAATCAGAGTTGAAGAAGACCCAAAATAACGAACCAAATCAACTCCACCAAAACATCCAACTATGAAGCCGAAAACCACCGAATTGGTTCTCCAATGCTGTAGCAGCCGCATAGTCATCCGAAAAGGTGGAAAAATTTGTAGCCGCCATCAGTCCTTTTTTTTCAAGAACAAACAATATATATATTATTAAATCTTGTGTTTTGTAATCAAACCCTAATTGTATCCAAATTGAATTGGGTCTCCACAAATATAATATATAAAAATATATTATACCTAAACCAAGCCAAATTAAAACTCTTTTTTCAAAACCAATTGGGTCCCACACTCCAATAAGGAGGTATACCCAACACTCGCCACCTCCTCAGTTCCAACGGTCGAAACATGACCTGGAGCATTGGCCGAATTGTTGCTGCCGGAAATCTTAGTCGGAGTAACAACACAACTCCCTACCTGATGACCTACTCTGCCACACCTGAAGCAAAAGGAATGAACATGTTCGTACTCAATACCATAAATATACTTACCAATAGCAAAACAGGACAACAGAGGCTGACTTAGATCGATTTCAATGCAGACCCTGGCAAACTTTTCGCGGTAAGAAGTTGCTGTATTGATGTCGATCTTAAGTGGTTTCCCAATTGTCTTAGCAATGTGGAAGAGAACCTTTTCATTATAATATTCAATGGGGAGTAAAGGAAATCTAACACATATAGCAGTAGAAGTTTCTAAAGCTTGAGAAGGTTTGAAATCCGGCATCCACTTTCTCACCGTGAGATAATGATCAAGAATAATCCAAGGACCACTGGTATAAACCTTCGCACAGTCCTCCTTCATCTGGAATTTAATAAGAAAAAAACCAATCCCCAAATCAATAGCTTCAAAATCCCCTTGCAAATCCCAGGTTTTCCTAAGCTTGGAAATAAGTAGTTTGTAGCCTATATTCCGACCCAACGGTTTGACAATGAGACAATCTTTCCAAGGTCTTCGGATTTTCTTCAAAAGGTTCTGTGGGAGTTTGATTCGGGAGACCCCAAAATCTGGTGCTTCATCTAGATTAGGATCCTCATCCAGATCTTCAGCCTCAGACTCATCATCATCCGTAGAGAGGCGATCAAGATCATCATCAAAAGCCCTTTCGTTAAATGGTCGATTAGTGAGAGCCTCCTTGAAAGACCTAATCGCAGGTGCTTTGAGGGGCAGATCTGGAGCATTAGCCCCCTGCAACAAAGGGGGATTTGCCATATTCTCATCATCCAAATCGCCATTAGCCTTGAGTTTCTTAGTACTTCATTGGAGGTGATCTTGCTCCTCGCGTGAAGCCACGTTCAAATCGCCAAAGGAGTCGTTGGGAGCAGACATGTTGATTTCGTTTCTCGTATACCCTGAAATCACCAACTAATAGCTCCATGGAATTGTTTTTTTTTTTTTTTTTTGTTTCCATTGCTCATTTCATTTCTTTCATTTGCGTTATACACCGATCAGCAGAACACGCTTGTGAAATTGAGACCGCATTCTAGTTTTGCAACAAGTCTTTGGCCTATGAAAATTAGGTCAAAGACTTAGGGTGTGTTTGGTTTGTGTTTGTAGAGTAGTTTTTGAGATAAAAAGAACGAAAATTTGTTTGATTTGCCTTTTTCAGAAATGATTTTGGAAAATTATTTTGGGAGAGTTTTAAAAAAAGTGATTGATTTGATGTGTATGAGAGAGAGAGAGAGAGAGAGAGAGAGAGAGAGAGAGAGAGAGTAATTTTGGACAGTAGGTAACCAAACAAAATTTTGAGATTTTTTTTGAAAAAATTTGTTTGGTTTGATTACTCTTGAAAATTTGTTTGTAGAGAATTTTTCTGAAAAACAAACCAAACAAGACCTTGATTTCTAGGATGACCATTGAAGAAAAGGTCCAACAATTGATCAACGATGCCACCGGGGTCCCTCGGCTTGGCCTACCACCACACCAATGGTGGTCCAAGGCCCTGCACAGAGTGGCAAGAATAGGGCTGGGCGTCAACTTCAATGCCACCATGCCCGATGCCCCTAGCTTTCCAGCAGTCATTCTCTTGGCCGCTAGTTTCAATAGGTCACTCTGGCTCGAGATGGGCAGGGTGGTGTCAACCGAGGCTAGAGCCATACACAATGTGTGTCTATGTCAACGTGTTTCGAGATCCAAGATGGGGTCAGGGACAAAAGACTGCTAGTGAGGACCCCTTTGTATTTGTAGAATATGCTGTGAACTATGCGCGAGGACTCCTGGAGGTTGGCCAAGATGGAAACTTCAGTGCCGTAGGGCTGAAAGTGGTGGCGTGTTGTAAGCACTACACCGCATATGATGTCGACAATTGGAAAGGAGTGGATAGATTCCACTTCCATGTAAAGGCATAACCAAAACATTTTTTGTTAGTGGTTAGTTGCAACAACGAAACATTTTTTCTTAAGGAGACATTTAGGGCATGTTGCTAATTATTTCATTTTTAATTTTCATTTTATATTTATAAATTTTTTTTAAATTATCATAAAAATTTATTTGATAATTTTTTTGATTTATAAATGGTTGTTTCAATTTGTAAATTTGAAGAAAAAACAAAAAATGAGTTTACGTTTGTTTTTAAACAGAAATTTAAAAACTTGACTAACAAATTTTTTTTTCAAATAATTTTTTTTGATTAATTTTTTTTTTCCAATTAATTTTTTTTTCAATTATAATTTGTATGATTCTATTGTCATAAATAATAAAAAACAACAATGATTCATCCCTCTAATTTAGGAGCACTAATAGGGTGAAAATTAAAATAAAATAAAATAAAAACTTAAGGCCAAAATATCACATCAATAAAGGGGGCCCACCCCTTAGAGCTTCTTTAGAGCTCATAGTTTAGAACTCCCAAATATTTTTTTAATAAAAATAAATATAAATATTTTGTGTGTGAACAAATATATTTTTTAATTTATGTTTTTAAAATTTTTCAAATATTTTTTTTAAACCAAACGCTTTTTTAGTTTATGTTTTTTTTAAAATAAATAAAAATTAATTTATAAAATTTTTATAAAAAAAAAAAAGGGTAAATATTACCCAACGCTACCTTAGTAGTTTGGTTTATCGCATGTAACATTGCAAGACATGGAGGACACGTATTAGCTACCTTTCAACGACTGCGTAGAGGAGGGACACGTCATCAGCGTTATCTGTTCTTATAACCGCGTCAATGGAGTCGCCATTTGTGCTGACCCGAACCTTCTTAAAGGCATAATCAGAGGCCAATGGGGTCTTGGTGGGTTAGTTCTCCTCACTTGCCATTTGGATTCCGCATTTTTTTTTTTTTTTTTTTAACTGTAGATGCTCAATCATATTTGAGGCATAGAAGAGACAGTGAAGGGCCATGGCCCTCCTGCTCAATTGAACATTACTGTTAGCTTGTCTATGAACTCTTTGCTGTTAGCCATGCAAACACAACCCCCCCCCCCCCCCCCCCCCCGGCGGCAAACCACACATTGAACATCTATGAACTCTCTTTCCTATCTCAAAATCAAAGAACTCTTTGCTTGTTCTTATCCTTTATTTATTAGTTGGACTTAGAATAATAATGTGATGAAATATTTTTTATAGGGCGAATTATACTAACAGTCCCTACAATTTGGGAGTTGTATCATTTTGGTTCCTGACTTTTCAATTGTGATACATTTGATCGTGAATTTTGAACTTTGCCCCAAATAAAGACAATTGAAGATACTATTACTTAATTTCAAGGGTAAAATCGTCAATTTGATAAAATATAAACTAATTTGACAAAAATAAATGTCAAAAAAATATTTTTGAATTTTTAAAAGTATTTCTACCCACTAAAGATAAAATTATGTAAAATTGATAAATTTTTTAGATATTTATTTATTTATATCTTGTTTCCACATCTCTCTCTATCCTCTCCTCATATCTCAGATCTCTCACATCTCCTCTCCTCTCCTTTCCTCATATATCTCTCTCTCTCTCTTTGTCTCTCTCTCAAGTTCCACCATTCGAAGCCATATCATCATAGTCCACTCCGCCGTTACCACCTCACTAGGATCCATCAATGACGTCGAAGGGCAATCTCAGAGTTCGTGAGAGGAAATGCTGGATTCAATCTAGTGAAGGGACAAGGAAGACTGGCCACCGAACCGCCACGGCCACCACCATGAAGATGTTTGAGAAGTCTCTCTCTCTCTCTCTCTCTCTCTCTCTCTCTTCATCTTCATCTTTGAACCACCACTATTGTCGCCTTTCACTCTAGTGTCACCGATGATCGGTGGTGATTTTCTGATGATACTCAAGTAGATCTGAAATCGCGAATAGTCATATCCCAAATCGTCTCACTTCGGCTAGCTCAGTCCTCGCCCACTCTCTCTCATTGGAGCCGTTGTCCCGAAGATTCAAATATATACGTATATATTAGATCCACCACCCATGTGTATATATATGTATATATCAGTGAATGAATTTGTGTATATACACATATATATTATTCCGGCACCAACTGTGTATATTTACGTATATATATCAGTGAGTGTATTTTTATATATATAATATATATTAGGGAATATATATACAAATTGAAAACACTTTGTAATATATGTTAAGGTGTATATTTGCAAATTGAAAACACTTTTTAATATATATTAGGATATATATTTGGATCTCTGTATATATATATTTGTGTACGATCAAAAAGACTTTGTAATGTTTAAATTTAAATATTATCAGCTCCATAACTATAATATTGATATAATATTCATTAGACAGATAAAAGATTAGAATTCAACCGATTATAAAATTTGAATAGATATTTGTACAAATATGGGAAAAAGCATGTAAACTTTGTTCTTCTGGTGATTAGATGATGATGAGGAGGATATGGAAAATTTGCACAAATCATCTTTTACCTCCTTCTCTTGAAAGAGTGTCTGATCCATGAGTTGGGTTATGCATTTTCTTAACTCCTTGGACTTGAGCTGAACAAGTATTACTTACATTGTTTAGCCGGTTATGTATATCCCCCATTTGGGGCCCTTCTAGCACTACTTCTAAGTTTATACTAGGCCTCTTCTCATCTTGCCCATTCAGACTTTTGACAAACCATGGAGTAAAAATATTATCTTCAACATTATCAACCCTACTAACTCTCTCTCTCTCTCTCTCTCTCTCTCTCTCTCTCTGTGTGTGTGTGTGTGTGTGTTCTCGTATTTACAACAAGTATGCAATCTATAGCCCTATCCTTGCCTTCGCCTTTTGGGTTTTCCATACTCTTACCCCTATCATTTATGCTTGGGACTAAAACCTAGCTGCCATAACCATCAATTCCCTCACCATCTTTATCATCAATCCTTTGTAGAATCTCCTTGTTATTATTTGCCACCTCAACCCACTCTCCATCCTCCACACCAGTCTTTGCACATGCCTCCTCATCAAACTCTCTTCCTCCTTCACCAAACTGAAATAACTCTAATGAATGCACTGTTTAACATATGTAATAATAACTCTAATGATATTTTGATGAAACTCAAGTGGATCTAATGATTCTTTATGGGCGATTTTCTGATGATACTCAAGTAGATATGAAATCGCAAACATCCATATCCTAGATCACCTCACTCCAGCTATCTCACTCCTCACTCACTCTCTCTTGTCGGAGACGCCGTCCCAAAGATTAGAATATATACGTATATATCTGATCCACCATGTGTCTATATACGTATATATCAATGAATGAATCTGTGTGTATATATATATTATTCCGGCACCAACTGTGTATGTATAAGTGTATATATCAGTGAGTAAATTTGTGTATATATATTTCGGCACCAGCAGTGTATATATACGTATATATATCAGTGAGTTAATTTGTGTGTATATACATATATATTAGGGTATATATATATACAAATTGAAAACACATTATAATATATGTTAGGATATATATAAATAGATCTGTGTATATATATCTGTGTACTGTGTATAGTGTATATATACGTAGTTCAACCCATTACACTATATGTAACCACATATATTATTATGTTAGTTATTTTTAGATTACACATATAAAAGATAAAGCACTTCCTTTCCAAAGATGAAGATGAGGTTGAAAGCTTCGCATCACTACTAATCATAAACTGATGCATTGCTTCTTGTTCGCGGGAACAACCAACCAAAAGGTGATGTTGCCTAAGTATTAGTCTCCTTATCCCAATCCAATCCAATCCACAATGCTTAGTTGTTTGCATATGTCTAATTTCCCAGTCATTTTCTCAGTCTCCTCAATGTTCACTTGGATTCTTTCAAATGCCACTAGTTGCCTTTTAGGTGTCCCAATCAACATCTGTTGTGCATTTGCTGCCTCCCAGAATACCAATACAACATGAGTTCCATCTTTTGGCCCATAATTTCTTAATCCAATCACCACGTCCAAGTATAAATTATGGCACTCGAAACTGGAAATGTCGATGGAGTTGAATGAGACTATCACATCTGTGTTGTCCCTAGGCCTCACAAGCACAGTGGAGGGGGCAGACATGATGAACTTTGAAAAAACTGAGTAGCTGAGTCGATGACCAAAGTTGTACATAAATTTTCTTGAGTAGAACTGATAAGTTCTACCTAGATAATTTCTTGTGGAATCTTCCCTTAAGTTCATGTCTGTCATGGGCACTTGATCAACAAAAACTTTGGAGATACCAACTAAAAAGGGACCTCCCACCTAACAATAGAAACAAAGTGTTACTATAGGATTATGATATATAGAAATATATATGTAGCTGACCACATGGGTGAGAGTGATGATGAACCTATATTGAATTTTTCAAAAATTACTTAGGCAATGGCGCAGTCTCCAGCTTGTCTAGGATAGCCCACCCAAAAGATCTCTCCAACCTTGGTATTATTAGCAAACGAAAGATCAACAAGACCACTAGACAGAACAAGAACTAATGGCCTCTTAGCTGCCTTGGTCGCTTCAATCACTAGCAATTCTTGGTACCCTGGCAATGTTAGGTTCAACCGGTCTACCATCTCTGCCTCAAATGATTGACTAATTCCAACAACTACGATCACTGCATTAGCTACAGCTACTACCTCAGTTGTTGCTTTGAGTTGGTTATTGTTACTATATGCCACATCATTGCACCCTGGCTCATAACTAACTTTGGAGACACTTTTCTAGTCCTTGCAAAGGACTTGTATATTTGAATGGTATCCTGGCGTAGATACTAATCATAACACTGTAGCATTTGCATTGAATCCTAGGACAGTAATATGCTTTGTAGTAGTTGGGGACAAAGGAAGTTGTCCATTGTTTTCAAGTAGAACAATGCCCTATTTTGCTGTTTCAAGAGTGAGAAATTGATGCTCATCCGTACAAACATCCGTTGGCCTTAATTTCTCAAATGGAAAGGAACTCTGTTCACCATCGAAAAATCCAAGCTACATGAGGACCATAAAATTGGATAGCAAAGCTTGGTCAACAACAAACTCTTTGACCATGTTCAATCTGATAGCACATTTTGTGTACTTTCCCAAATGGCGCCCACAATTCATGTTTAAGCATGCATTCAATGCAAGGGCTTCTACTTCCTCAGGCGATGTGGCATAATGGATATCGTCATAATATACTTCAACGGAATTACAATTTGATACAATATATAAAAGGTAATTAGTAGTGCCCTATTTGACAAGAACAAAACGAAAATCATGATGTGACCTTTTTCATGATTCAAAATGCAATTGAAATCCATGCAAAATAATGTAGTTAGGTAGTGAAAATAAATGATCAAACACAAGCTGAGTTGTGCTGTGCTGTGCTGTGCTGTGCTTAGGGATAAAACCAGACTTTTGAGGGAGGGGGGCCATTAAATAGGGGTATGGATTTACAGTGGTGATATAGTATTGTAAAAACACTGGTATTTTCCATGATTACATTACATCACCCCGAAAATGCAAAAACACCTTAAAGCAATAATGTAAATCTCTACCAATGAAAACAACCGAAATTACAAACTAAGAACGAAACTCCCTAATCACATCTTTTATTATTTCGCCTCTTCAATGCAAGATATGAAATCGTTGACCAAATACTCCTTTAGCCCTCTAAAATGACCTTACCTAACAAACAATACATACCAGAATCACATATGCAATCTTCTTTGATCCGAGACATCTTTGTTGAATATCACATTAGTATAGCTAACCACAGGCTCCATAATGTAACAAAAAAAAGAAAACCAACAAAATAAACATGGGAGGCATCTTCATGATTGAATCACAAAAACATCTATATGAAGATCTCTATGAAAGACAATGTCTTCTAATTAAAAGATCACGAGTGATGATCCTTTTCCTGAATAACTAACCAAGTGAAAGCTTGTACTTTAGGAGGAATGAAAAATTTTCAAGCTAACCTACTCAAACGCAAAATGTATGTTCCAGAAAAGTTATGAATCATTTTGATTTTATCAGGAATGAATATAGTAAAATTACAAAAAGTATTCTTTCTTGTAGGATATATATTACAGCCTTTCTCTAACAATGATTTTTAAAAATATATAACTAACTCTACATTGTCCATTAACTAGAAATCTCTCTTCCTCCTTCACCAAATTGAAATAACTCTAATGAATGCGCTGTTTGACATATGCAGCAATGACTCTAATGATATTTTGATGATATTCAAGTAGATCTGATGATGCTTTATGGGCGATTTTCTGATGATATAGATATGAATTCGCGAACATCCATATCCTAGATCGTCTCACTTCGGCTATCTCACTCCTCAACCACTCTCTCTTGTTGGATCTGCCGTCTCGAAGATCTGAATATATATGTATATATCAGATCCACCAACTATGTGTCTATATACGTATATGTCAGTAAATGAATTTGTGTATATATACATATAAATTTTATTCCAGCACCAACTGTTTATATATAAGTGCATATATCCGTGAGTGAGTTTGTGTATATATACATATATATTAGGGCATATATGTATAGAAATTGAAAACACTTTGTAACATATGTTAGGGTATACATATAGATCTGTGTATATATATGTTTGTGTACTATGTATAGTGTATATATACGTAGTTCAACCCATTACACTATATGTAACCACATATTGTTATAGTAATGATTTTTTGATGGCACATATAAGAGATAAAGCATTTCCTTCCCAAAGATGAAGATGAGGGTGAAAGCTTCGCATCACTACCAATCATAAACTGATGCATTGCTTGTTGTTTGCGGGAAGAACCAACCAAGAAATGATGCTGCCTAAGTATCAGCCTCCATATCCCAATCCAATCCAATCCACAATGCTTAGTTGTTTGCATATATCCAATTTCATGGTCATTTTCTCAATCTCGTCTATGTTCACTTGGATTCTTTCAAATGCCACTAGTTGCATTTTAGGTGTCCTAGTTAGCATCCCTTGTGTATTTGGTGGCTCCCAAAAGACCAATACAACATAAGTTCCATAATTTGGCCCATCATTTCTTAATCCAATCACTACGTCCAAGTATAAATTATGGCACTCCAATGCAGAAATGTCGATGGAGTTGAATGAAACTATCACATTTGTGCTGTCCTGAGGCCTCACAAGCACAGTGGATGGGGCAAACATGATGAACTTTGAAAAAACTGAGTAGTGAGCCCATGACCAAAGTCGTACATCAATTTGTTTGAGTAGAACCGATAAGTTCTACCTGGAGAGTTTCTTGGGGAATCTTCCCTTAAGTTCATGTCTATCATGGGCACTTGATTAACATAACTTTGGAGATATCAACTAAAAGGGGACCTCCCACCTAACAATAGAAACAAAGTGTTACTATAGGATTATGATATATAGAAATATATATGTAGCTGACTGCGTGGGTGAGAGTGATGATGAACCTGGATTGAATTTTCCAAAAATTACTTGGGCAATGGTGTCGCCTCCATCTTGTCTAGGATTGTCAACCCACAAGATTCCTCCAACCTTGGTATTATTAGCAAACGAAAGATCAACAAGACTACCTGACATAACAACAAGAACTAATAGCCACTTAGCCGCCTTGGCAACTTCAATCACCAACAATTCCTGGTACCTTGGCATTGTTAGGTTCAACCGGTCTACCATCTCTGCCTCAAATGATTGACTGAGTCCAACAATTATGATCACTGCATCCGCTGTAGCTATTACCTCAGTTGTTACTTTGAGTTGGTTATCGTTACTACATGCCACATCACAGCACCCTAGCTCATAACTAAGTTTGGAGACAAACTTTTTTAGTCCGTGCAAAGGACTTGTATACTTGAAAGGTATCCCCACGTAGATACTAATCATAACACTGTAGCATTTGCATTGGATCCTAGGACATCAATATGCTTTGTGGTAGTTGGGGACAAGGGAAGTTGTCCATTGTTCTCAAGTAAAACAATACCCTATTTTGTTGCTTCAAGAGTGAGAAATTGATGCTCAACAGTACAAATATCCACTGGCCTTAGTTTCTCAAATGGAAGGGAAGTCGGTTCACCATCGAAAAATCCAAGTTGCATGAGGACCATGAAATTGGAAAACAAAGCTTGGTCAACTACAAACTCTTTGACCATGTTCAATCTGATTGCACATTCTGTGTAGTTTCCCAAATGGCACCCACAATTCATGTTTAAGCCTATATTCCATGCAAGGGCTATTATTTCCTCAGGCAATGCGGCATAATGGATATCGTTAGAATATACTTTAATAGAATCACAATCTAATACAATATATTTGTGTCACAGCAAAAAAGTAATTAGCAGTGCCTTATTTAACAAGAGTCAAACCAAGATCATGATGCAGCTCTTTTCATGATTCAAAATGAAATTGAAATCCATGCAAAATAATGTACGTAGATAGTGAAAATGAAATATCAAACACAAGTTGTGCTATGCTTAGGGATAGAACTAGACTTTTGAGGGAGGAGGGCCATTAAATAGGGGTATGGACTTATAGTGGTGATACACTAATGTAAAAAGTATTTTCCATGATTACATTACATCACCCCAAAAATGCAAAAACACTTTAAAGCGATAATGCAAATCTTTACCAATGAAAATGACCCAAATTTCAAACTAAGAACGAAACTCCCTCATCACATCTTTTGTTATTTGCCCTCTTCAATACAAGAGATGAAATCGTTAACCATTTGAGAAACTAAGGCCAACGGATGTTTGTACTGATGAGCATCAATTTCTCGCTCCTGAAGCAGCAAAACAGGGCATTGTTTTATGTGAGAACAATGGACGACTTCCTTTGCTCCCAACTACCACAAAGTATATTGCTATCCTAGTACCTAATGCAAATGCTACAGTGTTATGATTAGTATCTACACCGGGATACCTTGCAAGTATACAAGTCCTTTCCAAGGACTAGAAAAGTTTGTCTCCAAAGTTTTCTATAAGCCAGGGTACAATGATGTGGCATGTAGTAACAATAACCAACTCAAAGCAACAACTGAGGCAGCAGCTGCAGTTGATGCAGTGATCGTAGTTCTTGGACTCAGTCAATCATTTGAGGCAGATATGGTAGACCGGTTGAACCTAACATTGCCAGGGTACCAGGAATTACTAGTGATTGAAGTTGCCAAGGTAGCTAAGTGGCCATTTGTTCTTGTTTGTATGTCGGGTGGTCATGTTGATCTTTCGTTTTCTAATAATACCATGGTTAAAAGGATATTGTGGGTGGGCTATCCTGGACAAGCTGGAGGCAACGCCATTACCCAAGTAATTTTTGAAAAATTCATTCCAGGTTCATCATCACTCTCACCCACACAGTTAGCTACATATATATTTCTATATATCATAATCCAGTAGTAACACTTTGTTTATATTGCCAGGTGGGAGATCCCCTTTTAGTTGGTATCCCCAAAGTTATGTTGATCAAGTGCCCATGACAGACATAAACTTAAGGAAAGATTTCATTAAAAACTATACAGGTAGAACATATTGGTTCTACTCAGGCAAATTGATGTAGGACTTTGGTCATGGCCTCAGCTACTCAATTTTTTCAAAGTTCATCATGTATGCCCTCTCCACTGTGCTTGTGAGGCATAGGGACAACGCAAATGTGATGATCTCATTCAACTACATCGACATTTTTGCATTGGAGTGCCATAATTTATACTTGGACGTGGTGATTGGATTAAGAAATGATGGGCCAAATGATGGAACTTATGTTGTATTGGTCTTTTGGGAGCCAGCAAATGCATAAGGGATGCTGATTGGGACACCTAAAAAGCAACTAGTGGCATTTGAAAGAATCCAAGTGAACATAGAGGAGACTGAGAAAATGACTGTGAAATTGGATATATGCAAACAGCTAAACATTGCGGATTGCATTGGATTGGGATAAAGAGGCTAATGCTTAGGTAACATCGCCTCTTAGTTGATTGTTCCCGCGAACAAGAAGCAATGCATCAGTTTATGATTGGTAGTGTTGTGAAGCTTTCAGCCTCATCTTCATCTTTGGGAAGGAAGTGCTTTATCTTTTTGTATGTGCCATCTAAAAATCATTACTGTAATAATATGTGGTTACATATAGTGTAATGGGTTGTACTACATATATATACGCTATACACAATACACAAATATATATATACACATCTATATATATACCCTAACACATATTACAAAGTGTTTTCAATTTGTATATATATACCCTAATATATCTGTATATATACACAAATTCACTCACTGATATATACACTTACATATGCTCAATTGGTGCCAGAATAATATATATTTATATATACACAAATTGATTCATTGATATATACGTATATAAACACATAGTTGTTGGATTTGATATATATATTCAAATCTTTGGAACGGCGGCTCCGACAAGAGAAAGTGGATGAGGAGTGAGATAGCCGAAGTGAGACGATCTAGGATATGGTTGTTCACGATTTCATATCTACTTGAGTATCATCAGAAAATCACCCATAAAGCATCATCATATCTACTTGAGTATCATCAGAATATCATTGGAGTTATTACTACATATGTTGAGCAGTGCATTCATTAGAGTTATTTCAGTTTGGTGAAGAAGGAAGATAGATTTCTAGTTAATGGACAATATAGAGTTAATTATATATTTTTTAAAACGTTGTTGGGTAAAGACTGTAATATACATCATACAAGAAAGAATACTTTTTGTAATTTTTCTATCTTCATTCATGATAAAATCAAAATGATTCATAACTTTTCTGGAATATACATTTTGGGTTTGAGTAGGTTTGCTTGAAAATCTTTCATTTCCCCTAAAGTACAAGCTTTCACTTGGTTAGCTATTTAGGAAAAGGATCACCACTCGTGATCTTTTAATTTGAAGACATTGTCTTCCTCAGAGATCTTCATATAGATGGTTTTATGATTCAATCATGGAGGATGCCTCCCATGTTTATTTCGTTTGCTTTCTTTTTTTGTTACATTATGGAGTCTGTGGTTAGCGATACTAATGTGATATGCAGCAAAGATGTCTCGGATCAAAGAGATTGCATAAGTGATTTTGGTATGTATTACTTGTTAGGTAAGGTCATTTTAGAGGGCTAAATGAGTATTTGGTCAGCGATTTCATCTTTTCCATTGAAGAGGGCAAATAATAAATGATGTGATTAGGGAGTTTCGTTCTTAGTTTGTAATTCATGTCGTTTTCATTGGCAGAGATTTACATTATTGCTTTAAGGTGTTTTTGCATTTTTGGGGTGATGTAATGTAATCATGGAAAATACCTGTGTTTTTACATTACTGTATCACCACTATAAATCCATACCCCTATTTAATGGGGCCCCTCCCTCAAAAGTCTAGTTCTCTTCCTAGGCACTGAACAGCCTGTGTTTGATCATTCATTTTCACTGCGTAAGTACATTATTTTGCATGGATTTCAATTGCATTTTGAATCATGAAAAGAGCTGCATCATTATTTTGGTTTGGTTTTTGTCAAATAGGGCACTGCTAATTACTTTTTTGCTGTGACACAGATATATTGTATCAGACTGTGATTCCGTTGAAGTATATTATGACGATATCCATTATGCCACATTGCCTAAGGAAGTAACAGCCCTTACAGGCTTAAACATGAATTGTGGACACCATTTGGGAAAGTACACAAAATGTGCAATCAGATTGAACATGGTCAACGAGTTTGTTGTTGACCAAGCTTTGTTTTCCAATTTTATGGTCCTCATGTAGCTTGGATTTTTCGATGTTGAACTGACTTCCCTTCTATTTGATAAACTAAGGCCAGCAGATGTTTGTACTGATGGGCATCAATTTCTCACTCTTGAAGCAGCAAAATAGGGCATTGTTCTACTAGAGAACAATGGACAACTTCCTTTGTCCCCAACTACCACAAAGCATATTGCTGTCCTAGGACTCAATGCAAATGTTATATTGTTATGATTAGTAGCTACGCCGGGATACCTTGCAAGTATACAAGTCCTTTGCAGGACTAGAAAAGTTTGTCTCCAATGTCAGTTATGAGCCAGGGTGCAATAATGTGGCATGTAGTAATAATAGCCAACTTAAAGCAATAACTGAGGTAGCAAATGCAGCTGATGCAGTGATCGTAGTTGTTGGACTCAGTCAATCATTTGAGGCAGAGATGGTAGACTGGTTGAACCTAACATTGCCAGGGTACCAAGAATTGCTAGTGTTTGAAGTTGCCAAGGCGGCTAAGGGGCCATTAGTTCTTGTTGTTTTGTCTGGTGGTCTTGTTGATCTTTCGTTTGCTAATAATACCAAGGTTGGAGGGATCTTGTTAGTGGGCTATCCTAGACAAGCTGGAGGCGACGCCATAGCCCAAGTAATTTTTGGAAAATTCAATCCAGGTTCATCATCACTCTCACCCACGGAATCAACTACATATATATTTCTATATAACATAATCCTGTAGTAACAATTTGTTTCTATTGTCAGGTGGGAGGTGCCCTTTTAGTTGGTATCCCCGAAGTTATGTTGATCAAGTGCCCATGATAGACATGAACTTAAGGCAAGATTCCACAAGAAACTATCCAGGTAGAACTTGTCAGGTCTACTTAGGCAAATTGATGTACGACTTTGGTCATGGACTCAGCTACTCAGGTTTTTCAAAGTTCATCATGTCTGCCCCCTCCACTGTGCTTGTGAGGCATAGGGACAACACAAATGTGATAGTCTAATTCAACTCCATCGACATTTCTACATTGGAGTGCCATAATTTATACTAGGACATGGTGATTGGATTAAGAAATGATGGGCCAAATGATGGAACTCGTGTTGTATTGGTCTTCTGGGAGCCAGCAAATGCACAAGGGATGCTGACTGGGAGACCTAAAAACCAACTAGTGGCATTTGAAAGAATCCAAGTGAACATAGAGGAGACTGAAAAAATGACCGTGAAATTGGATATATGCAAACAATTAAGCATTGTGGATTGGATTGGATTAGGATATGGAGGTTGATACTTAGGTAGCATCGCCTCTTGGTTGGTTGTTCTCGTGAACAATAAGCAATGCATCAGTTTATGATTGGTAGTGATGCGAAGCTTTCAGCCTCATCTTCATCTTTGGGAAAGAAGTGCTTTATCTCTTATATGTGCCATCTAAAAATCATTACTGTAATAATATATGTGGTTACATATAGTGTAATGGGTTGAACTAGATATATATACGCTATACACTATACATAGTACACACACACACACATATATATATATGCACAGATCTATATACATACCCTAACATATATTGCAAAGTGTTTTATCCTAATATATATGTACTAGCGTATGCCCGTGCCTGAAGGCACGGTGTAAATAATATTGGGATTAGAATATAATTGTAATCCCAACCCTTCAATCTTATTATATAGATTATAAATTTAATATAAAAACACTTTGATGAGGCAAACAAACCTTTTTGTCAAACTAATAAATAGACAAATACCATTGTATATGAGCCAATATGCAAAAACACTTCGATGAACACTATGATATTGTTTTTTGCACATAAATTGCTTCATACAGACAACATAAATGCTTCACTGAAATAGTGAATAGAACTCACTTGAGAAGTTGGGATGCCATAAGCAACTCAAGCTCTCCACCCCATACATAAGGTTTTCGAATTCTTTCCCCATACGCATCAAAATCTCCTTCAATGAACCTAAAACCCATGAAGAGAATGAATAAACACTTGCATTCCAATTTAACCATGTGCAATAACACTACCTATATACTTATCAAAAAGCTCACCATTTAGTCTCTTTCCGCCTCGTTAAGACTTCATCCACAACCTATAAATCACACTAACTAATGTACTTCAAAAAAAATATAAATCAAGTTAAACCATGCCTACTGTTTTCAATGTGTTTGATGGAGGAAGTCTTGAATTGCAGCAAAGGAAAAGGTTGTACACAACAAAATTATCAATCTCAAGGGAAAAGGTTGATTTAAAGGCTTGATTTGAACTCACCTAAAGAAGCAAGCAGCTGACAGTTACCAGAATCAAGTGGTCTGCCACGACCCCTTTTGGAAGAAGAGGACTCAGAAGAAGAAGAAGGAAAAGGAGGTGAGAAAGAAAAACCTGGTGGTGGTGATGATATATATGGTAGTCTCAAGTTACCATATGATTCATACTTTCGTGGCCTCCCTTTCTTCTTCACCAACAAACCACCGCCACCACCACCAACTACACCATCACCACCTGTAGTGGTGATCTGTAGGCTTCTCTCCATGCTCATGTTCATCACGTCAATAACAAATTGTATTAGTATTAAAGTATGAAATAAAAAAAAAAATAGAACAAATAAGTCCTAAATGCAGACTTGGACATCAAATCAAAGGGAAAAAAAAAGCCCTATCATTAACTAATGTACTTTAAAAAAAAAAAAAAAAAAAAAAAAAAAAAACGCACCAACAAATAGGGGGAAAAAAAAAAATCTAAATCAACAACCAAATTAAACTCACCTTGGTAATGAAAAAAGAAACAAAGAATAACATTCAGATTAAAAAGTAACAAAGAATAACCATCAATGGTGTATTAAGCATGCTAGATGATCTTCAACCATATATGTATTAAGCATACTACACTACCAGTTTTTTGATTATTAAACCAAATCTATATAGATAAATTGCAATCAACTACCAGTTTTTCTGATCATCTACTGTAAGGGAATGTGTTTGATTTTTGACCAAATCTATATAAATTCCAGGGCATACATTATAAAAGGTTAAGGAAGAAATTACAATGCCTTCCATTTTCAAAAAATTTTACTGGGAAAAAAATTACAATGATCATTCTATTTAATCAAAAATAAAACCAGCCAAGTGACAATTTTATCACATCAACACTGCATCACTGGAAAATAAAACGTTATCAAATATAATTTTGACAATGCCCTCAAGAGGGAGGTTTTGACCAAACCCTGTATCACTGGAAAATACAATGTTATCTGAAAAAAAATTAACTAAAAAAATTATGGGAGTTTCACAAACTTAAAAAATTTAACAAACTCAGAAGCTGTAGGAGTTTCCACTGAAAGTCAAAAAATTAGATTTGATTATATTATGGAAAATACAATGTTATCTGAAAAAAAATTCACAAACTCAAACAATTGTGGAAGTTTCACAAACTCAAAAGCTGTGGGAGTTTACAACAGCCAATAAAAAGACTTGAGGGAATAAATAATTTAATTAGTTAGAGTTAGAGGGATTTACCTGTTGCAAAGAATGTAAACACTTTAATGGGAACCTCACAAAAATGAAAAGACACGAAGGAAAAAAAGGTAGGTTTTAGACATCCTTACCTGCATATCTTCAGGCTTATTATCTTCTAAAATCTGTGGGATTAAGAGAATTCAATATTTTGGGATTAGTAAAAACCTTCCCTCAGCCCCCAACCAGTTAGTTGAGTTAATTTTTACAATGCCCAAAAAAAAAAAAATACAATGGTCATTCTATTTAATAAAAAACAGAACCAACCAAGTGACAATTTTATCACATCAACACTGCATCACTGGAAAATACAATGTTATCAGATATAATTTTTACAATGCCCTCAAGTGGGAGGTTTTGACCAAACCCTGTTTTTTTTTGAAAAAAAATTCACAAACTCAAAAGCTGTGGGAGTTTCCAGTGAACTAAAATGTATTAGATTGATTTTAAAAAAACGTAAATGACCCGTAACAAAACCCTAGTATCCAGCAAAAAAAAGTCCTTCAACTGTTTCTTATCAGAATCAATACTCAATACCTGCAATTCACACATTCCCAAAATAAAATAAAAGAAGAAGAAGAAGAGAATGAATGAAAGATTTTCAAGGATAAATGAAAATTCAGCAATTGAAACATCAGAAAGCCCAACCTGAAATGAAATTCAATCATTCAATATTTTTTTTGGGTAATTTTCTAATTAAAATTTCTGATTCCTTAACATTGCTGTTAAATTGAAACATTTGCAAAAACACAAAAATAAGCAATTGAAACATCAAAAGCCCAACCTGAAATGAATCTCCATCATTAAAAAAAAAAAAATTGTAATTTTCTAATTAAATTTTCCAATTACCTAATATTGTTGTTGAAACATTTATAAAAACATACACACATATAGTGGGACCTAATTTAAAATGAATCTCAACTACTGCAATATTTTTTCTGACTAATTTTTGAAGTAAAGTTTTTGATTCAATATTTTTTCTAACTAATTTTTGAAGTAAAATTTTCGATTACCTGACTAATCATGAGAGAAGCTTGGCTCCAATGAAATGCAAAGTAGGCAAGGATGCACCTATCAAACTCCTCAACCAACTTCACATGCAGCTCATCAACATTTGGCTCATCAGCAAAATACTCATAGATAGTAGTACTCTCACACTCTTTGGATTTTTTGAGGTGCTCATATGCTAATTTGCAAAGTTGGGGACATTCACTTCCATCTTCAAATCCTATCCAAAAAACAAAAACAATAAAACATTTTAGTTGTTGTAAAGTAGAAAAACATTATGAAAAAAAAAAGAAGAAGAAAAGAAGAATGGAGATGAATAGATTTTTACCAACATAATTGGAGAATCTTTCAAGTTTGGCAACACGGCCAGACTCATTCCTGTCTAACAATGGAACTATGGTTTGATCTTCCAACTGTTTTTGGGGCTTTTGTCGATGGTAGTAGTGAAACGCAGTGGCAGAGATGACTCCAATGGAGGTTGCAGCCAGGATGTGTGCAAGGATATGCCCATCTAAAGATAGAATTTGAGAGAATATTGTTACTATTGCTGCTGCTGCTACTACTATGAGAGAGAGAGAGAGAGAGTATTACCATTGAGTTGCATGGTTTTGTTATGCAGAGAAGAGTCACCAGACTTGGAATTGAACTATGCTTAGATTTGAGGAATTGGGATTTGCAGATGAGAACAGAATGAATTTCAATTCATTGGTATATAAGAGGAGTTGATACTACTATTGATACGAGTCAACTACTTTGCTACATATATTTCTAAAAAATGGTGTAGTGCTACCCATCCATAAGAAGAGTCCGGATCCTCTCTAGCCTCTCCCTCCGGGCAACGACTCAGATAGAGCCACGTCACCTATAAAAAAATAAACGGCTCAAATTTATTTTTTTAAATAAAAACAATACACATTCACTGACACACACTCACAGCACACACACTCTCTCTCTTCCTCTCGTCCCTTTCTCACTGACACACACACTCACAAAACACACCAAGGATCCTCTAGAGTGAATTTCCCTAGAGTGATCCCTAAAGTGCAGATCCAACGGCACAAAATTGAAGTTTGAATTTTTTTTTATTTTTTATTTTTCAAATTATATAGATGGTGTATAGATGGTGACTTTTGTGCCGTTGGATCTGCACTTTAGGGATCACTCTAGGAAAATTCACTCTAGAGGATCCTTGCTCCACAAAACACACTCCCTCTCTCTATATCACATTTCTAACAAAAAAAAATTAAAATATAATTTATTAAAAAAAAAATTTGAGGTCAAATTATACATGCGCCCAAGAGCCCCACACATAAAATAAAATAAAAAAATAAGCTTAAAACTCTGCACCACCCACCCACCCACCGACGGTCCTTTCTCGCTCTCATTTTCTCAGATTTCAAATTTTAAAACACACTCATCCTGTCTCTCTCTTCTCAAAACACACTCATTTATATGAAACCAAATAAAGAATAAAATAACTAAAAACTTGAGCTTTATTGAAGAAAGATTTTCATTTTATGTATGGCAAAGGATCAAAGATTTTCATTTTATATATTTTTTAATTGAATTTTTTTATAGCTTTGTTGCAATTATTGGTAGGGAGAATAGGAGAGTTTCAGAAAGTTTGAGAGAGGTGGTCCATGATGGATGGGATGGGAGTTTCAGACCCTTGCCCTTGGCTCTTCCGTGAGGGTTGTGTGCAACCACATTCGGTAGGCCATGGTCTAGCAATATGCAAGGTACAGAAAAATATGATGCCTCTCATATTTAAATAGCATTAATAAGATCAATAGGTAACAGATTCATATTGCAACTTCCAAATAAATTGAAATAAAGCTTTAATGGATAGAACATTCTAGCTTATGTGTATATGAAATCTCAAGAGCATTATCAGTCAAGACTTCTTAATGACTTTAATAAGGATTTTCTTTTTAACACTGAAGGAGTTAATACTGAATTTCCATGTAGACTATTGGAAGTGCAAGCATCAAGAATTTGAAGTTAATTTCTACTGAAATGAAAATGCTTATGAGAATATACGTTGAAGAGTTTTCTTTGCAGTTTTCTATGAGAATATAAGTTAATTTCTACCTCACCACATTTGAACACAAATAACAACTAACAATTAGTGATTGTCCTTTCTCAATTTTGCAGTTGAAGTATACCACTTCGGAAACAAAGAAACGACCTTGAAGCCCAATTCCAATAATCAAAACATCAATGTACAAAGAAACTCTTCAATCCCAATATAAGGAAATTAAACACAAACAAAAATAAAAGAAAATAGTATGATCCATCAATCTAGATATAAAAACCTAAAATCAACTCAATTTTGCAGTTGAAGTATACCACTCCGGAAACAAAGAAACGACCTTGAAGCCTTAAACACAAACAAAAATAAAATAAAATAGTATGATCCATCAATCCAGATATAAAAACCTAAAATCAACCAACAATGAGAGAGAGAGAGAGAGAGAGAGAGAGAGAGAGAAATTAAAAAGTAAAGTGAGGCTATCGATGCAAGAGAAGTTTCATGCAATCAAATAAACACAAATTGAAGACATGTATATATGTATATATACAGAAGAGTGACGTTTAATTTTTTTATTTTTTATTTTCTGTTGTTTGGTTGACATATTTACTAATACTTTGAAAAGAGGTGGGCTTTCCATAAATCCATCAAATGAAGACATGATGCGAATTCAAGGCAAGGGGGGGATTGATGTAACTTACTGTTAAAATAAAATTTCATTCAAGCATTTCATCATACATTTACAATGCAGAGGGAGAAGAAAGTTCACAAATTCAATTCCAGAACAAACTCATTAACATAAATGCAACACATCAATAAACACATGAAAACCCAACAAAAAGTATTCTTATCTCAAAATCAAAAGTGAAATAAGCTAAATATTTTACAATTTACAATTACTTATGATGCACAAAGAACGAAGAAAAAAAAAATTGAACTCCAAGCATACTTACCTAAACAGAATGCAAAGAATGCTTTAGTTGTGCCCCTCAATGTCCAAAACCAATAAGCCAAAAAAAAATGCTAGATTTTTAGTTTGATGGGGTAGATTCACCTCTTGAATTATATATGCAATGTAAACTTCTGGTTTTTTTTTTTTTTTTTTTCGTATATCATTGTTCCAAAAAAAGTTTGAAAGGGTGAGAAGATTGCAATTTGAATGACATTTCACAGGTAAATAGTCCAATTTCAATCACTAAACCAGAATTAACTTCAACATTTCAGCCCACCCATTCAATTGACAAACATATGCTGATATACATAAAAGCACAAAAGAACCCATGAAAAATACGCAGTAAAATTTATAAGGATTAATGGATAGAACTATAGTATCCAGCAACGTATCCACCTAATAACAAAGAACATCCACACCACAGAGGAGCAATAAGTCACAACAAAAAAAAAAAATTGAACAAAACTCTACAACAAGAACACATTTCAATTTTCTTTTCTTTTTTCCCTTACAAAAAACCCTAAAAAAAAAAATCCCAAATTCTACAACAACAACAACAGAATTAACTTTTCTTTTTTTTTGCCCCCTTAAAAAAATCTTTTAAAAAAACCTAATTCTACAACAACAACAGATTTCAATTTGTAGTTATATACCTGTAGGTTGGAGTCGGTGGACAGAATCGGGCTGGTCGGAGAGAGAGAGTCGAGAGAAGACAGATCCGTCGACAGAAGAGAGTCCGGCGGGACTGAGCGGCGAGAAGCGAGTCAGGCGAGAGACTCGATCGTCGGAGAGAGACTCGACTCGATCGTCGGAGAGAGACTCGACTCGATCGTCGGATGGAGGGAGGCTCGGTCGGTGACAGCCTCGGTCAGGTCGAAGAAAAGGGTTGTAAGGGAAGGAGGAGTAGCGTAGCGAAGAGGGAGGCTGGGTATCGAAGAGTTGGGTATCGAAGAGGGAAGGTGGGTATCGAAGGGTTCGAAGGGTCTTCAATGGCTGTGGTGATGAGAGACAATGTGACAGAGAACGTGGGAGAGAGGGAGCTGAAAAGAGAACGTGTTTGGGGACGTGGGAGAGAGGTAGAGATGAACTCAAACGGGTGGGAAAATGTATACAGACCGTTGATCTAAACGTATATGAACTCAGGATTCATCTTGGCCCTTAAAACCAAATGTATCTCTGATACATTTGAGACATTTTCAAAAACCTACATTTGAGACATTTTCAAAAACCTTTCTTTCATATTATATAGATACTAGCGTATGCCCGTACCTGAAGGCACGGTATAAATAATGTTAGGATCAAATTATAATTATAATTTATACAACTACACAATTGAAAAAACTCAGTTTGATCCAACTTTATAGACTCACACATATATTCAAGAACGATCACCACAGAGTTCTATTCAAAAAATAGCAACTACTCCCAAGTCTTCTTATTAGTCCCAACAATAATATGTCCCAGAAAAACCACCACTCTTTAGGCTATCAAATATCAATACAATTTACCCATTAAAATCAGCATATGTATTGATTAAAAATCAGCATCCAATTGTGCATGTAGTGACAAAAACCCAATAGACCTCATGTGTGAAATAATGAGAAATACAGAGGGCTAACCAAACCAAAAAGAGAATGTTGGTTTAAAAAAAAAAAAAAAGTGACAAAAACCCAATAGGCTTTATGTGTGAAAGAATGAGAGAAGAAGCGAGTGTTAACCAAAACCAATAGCGCATGCTGTTTTTTTTATTAAAAAAAAATAAGAAGAAGAAGAAGAAGAAGAATAAGAAAAAGAAGCAGCCTATGACAGTTTGTAATAAGGTGCTCATGGCTAAAACAATCAAATCCAAAATTCAAAACTTAGGGGTTATTTGGGGTGTCCTAAATAAGTGCACTTTTTGTCTTTTTGGACTAAAAAGTTGAGGGAAAAAATATGGATGTTTGGGTTAACTTTTTGACTTTTTATGAAAAAATGTGTAATAAAAAATTGTAAAAATTGGTTTGTAGGGAAAAATTAGAATTGAGAGTTGTGCAGCCGTAATTGTTGAAGATGTATTATATATATACATCTTCAATCCTTTATGAAGATGTATATGAAGATGTATGAATATGTATTATATATATATAATGGATGTATTAAAACACTGTATTATATAATGGATGTATTATATAATATATATATATATCTTCAATCCTTTTTTTTTTTATCGTCAAATTTAAATTTGATAAAAAAACATGCTCAAAATTCATCTCCAATCCATTCATCAAATGTTCATCAAATTAAGATATATATATATATATATTTTTATCAAATTAGGAATTCATCAAATCCTTCATCAAATTAGAAGTTAATGAAAATTTAAAAAATGAAGCATTGGAGGTGATTTTTTTTCCATCAAATTTGATGAAAAAAGAAATTTGGGATAAGCGTGGAACTTCTAAAAATATTTTAATAAAAATTTGATAAAAGGATTGGAATATTTCATATCAAATGAAGCTTTTAACTCAAATTTAGAATCAAATTAGATGGGAAAAAAAAAATAATGAAGGGTTCTCTCTGTAGAAGCAGCAAGCAAGCAACTAAATTTCAATTGTAGATTCAAGAAATGCTAAACAAAATTTTAAAAGAAGAGTAAGATATATCAAACTTTTTTTTTTTTCTAAACCCCTGCATTTGTTTGTTAGCAACCAGAGGAAAAGGGTAAGATCTCTTTCAGCATAGACAGCTAAATATATGAGGAACAAATTACAGAGAGACACAAAAGCTAATCAATTGCTAAAATAAAAATGGATGTATATATATATATAGAATGGACAATTGCTATCCATTATATATACATCCATTGCTATAAAAATATATATAATGGATAGTAATGAACGATCTATATATAATGGATGTATTATATATATATTGATTATATATACATCCATTCTATATACATCCATTCTATATATATAGATATATATCCATTATATACACTCTCTATATCCATTCTAAACCCGTGATTGCAATATTTCAAAATCAATGTATAATATGACTACTAAAGATACAATTTTTTAAAATCAAAGAAGCATAATTAATCCACAACCAAGAGGCCAAATATGTATTCCCGAGGCAACCAAATGAGCAAATTGCCTGAACAATAATTTCAATAAACACACAACCCAATTTCCATTCGACTCAAAATCCAATACAGTAGTAATATAATATAATCCCCAAAAGATGAAATCAGAGAGTCTTAAACCCAATACCACATAGAAGTACAAAACACAAAATTCAAATTTGAAAAGCAAAAACCCAAAAAGGGAAAAGGGTATTACTATTATAGTATACAGAGAAAAGAAAATACCTGTACTGAACCCCCATCTTGATACCGACCGACATGTCAACACTGCCAACAGCCTCAGCAATGGCGAAATACTTGGAAGGGTCATCAGCAACGTACCTAAAAGGCCTAATCCCAGCTTCTCTGACCAGACCCAGAAGCTGCCTCATACACACAAGGAAATGATGAGAATCAAGCAATAATTCCAGCTATAAGAAGAAATACAAACACCAAAAAAAAACTTAGTTATTGTGTTAACACAAAAAATAACAGTTTTAAAACTTTAAAAATAAATAAAAGAAAATCTTTATGTGGTGGAACTTGAGAAATAACACACTGCAATGCAAGATAAATGAGACCAAATGTACTCTGCCTACAGCAAAATCAGACGTTAGTATATGACATTAGTGATCTAGATCTCCGCTTTTATTTATTTATTTTTGGACGGGTGGTGTTCAGCCATCACAGCATAATCAGTTCTTCAACTGCGTCTCTGGTTTCTTGCTCTAACCCAATATGTGCTTCCGTAGTTCAAGCTGCAACTGCTGAATGCTCTTCACAGAGTAATCAGTGTGGTGACTCTTTTCAGTATGGAGATGGAAGAGGGACATCTGGTTATTATTTAACTGATTTGCTGTATTTAAAATTTTTACACAAATATGGGGGCTTCTTTAGTCGCTAACTCTTCTGCTCCAACTGTTTTTGGGCAAGTTGTTAATGTTAATACTGTTTGACACACAGAAAGTCCTTAATTTTTACCAAATATTACCAAAAATGTTCTTAGGTCATAATAAATGAAGTTAAACATTGATATAAAACTAAAACTAAAAATCAATCAAGCTAAACATTAAATCAATCATTTAGTACAAAAGCAGACAACCCAAATCAGAATCAAGCTAAACATTGATATAAAACTAAAAAAACCCAAATCAAAGATCTAACAAAACATAACACACCAATTCCCAATTCAAATGAATTGATTGAGCTAGGATACCAAAACAGAGAGGGAGAAACACAGAATCAAAGAGAGATCAGAGTCAATGAACACTCACCTGAGCCCACTTGTTTGACTCTTATGGACATATTGTCAAACAGATGGTGTGCGAAATTTGTGAATGCAATAACAAACATCAAGACAATACAGAAACATAAAAATCTAATATCAAAATCTGTACATAGAAAAAAAGAAACAAATTGCAAACCAGAAAATCACATAAAATATATATGGTTTTATATAATCGGTCATCGACTCACTGCCATAGAAAGCTCTGTAGCCAGATGATCTAGAAGTTATCAATTGCATATTAACTCGGCACACTCTGCAGATTTCTTTTCCAGCACACGTGATCGACCTTCAATTTTCTTACAGCAACAACGCCGAGAAATCCCATGTTTGCTGCAGGAACACATGGCATGGAAAACAAATTTCAATCGCGTAGAATGGTGTTGTACAGAAGTTTCAAGTGTTCGAGATCGTGAAGAGAGTCTGGTAAGCATCGGATTGTTTCAAAGATGGTGTTGTACAGAAACGTGGGTGAGAAACGTGGGCTACTTGTGCAGAGCTAGGGTTTCGGTCTTTGAGAGAGAGAGAGAGAGAGAGAGAAGCATGGACGTGGGTGAGAAGCGTAGGAGAGGGATGGACAGAGAGAGAGAGAAATGGCTTTGAGAGAGAGAGCGTGGACGTGGTTTAACACGTGGACGTGGGTATGGGCGGGAATCTAAAATTCTTAGATTGGTTTATACATTTTTGAGCATTGGATATTATTATTAAAAGTCATCTCAGCCGTTGAAATGTCTTAGTAGGACAATTGTCTCTAAGACATTTTCAAAAAGCCTCTTGTCTTATTATATAGATATATACACAAATTCACTCACTGATATATACACAGTTGGTGCCGGAATATATATATATACACAAATTCACTCATTGATATATACACTTATATATACGCAGTTGGTGCCGAAATAATATATATATACACAAATGCATTCATTGATATATACGTATATAGACACATAGTTAGTGGATCTGATATATAAGTATATATTCAGATCTTCGGGATGGCGGCTCTGACAAGAGAGAATGGGTAAGGAATTAAATAGCCGGAGTGAGACGATCTAGGATATGGATGTTCACAATTTCATATCTACTTGAGTATCATCAAAAAATCGTCTATAAAGCATCATCAGATCTGCTTGAGTTATTATTGCATATGTTTAACAGTGCATTCATTAGAGTTATTTTAGTTTGGTGAAGGAGGAAGAGATATTGTTGAAGTGGCATGTGCAAAGGCTGATGTAGATGATGGAGAGTGGGTTGAGGTCGTAAGTAATAATAGGGAGATTCTACAAAGGATTCATGATGAAGATGGTTAGGGAATTGATGGTTGTGGTAGCTGGGTTTTAGTATCAAGGATAGATGATATGGGTAGGAATATGGAAAACCTAAAAGATGAAGGCATGGATAGGGCTAAGGAATGCATGCTTGTCATAAATGTGAGAAGAGAGAGAGAGTTAGTAGGGTTGATAATGTTGAAGATAGTATTTGTACTCCAGGCTTTGTCAAAAGTCTGAATGGGCTTTAGAAGTAATGCTAGGAGGGGCCCAAATGGGTGATATACATAATAGGCTAAACAATGTAAGTAATACTTGTTCGACCCAAGTCCAAGGAGCTAAGCAAAGGCATAACCCAACTCATGTATCAGACACTCTTTCAGGAGAAGGGAGAACAAATTTTTCCCATATCTGATTAAGAGAAGAACAAATTTTACATGCTTTTTCCCATATATGTACAAATTTCTATTCAAATTTTATAACCGGTTCAATTTTAATCTTTTATCTGTCTAATGAATATTATATAAATATTATAGTTATGGAACTGATAATATTTAAATTTAAACATTACAAAGTCTTTTTAATCATACACAAATATATATACATGAATCCAAATATATGCCCTAATATATATTAAAAAGTGTTTTCAAATTGTATATATATACCCTAGTATATATGTATATATACACAAATCCACTCACTTATATATGTATATATACACTATACACAGTACACAAATATATATACACAGATCTAAATATATATACCCTAACATATACTACAAAGTGCTTTCAATTCACTCACTGATATATTGTAGACAACCCATTTTTGACCGTCCTCAAGACTTGGATGTTCTTGTAGGTACATCCGGCAACAAATTTGATTGCTCGTCGAGTACTCGACTTTTGCGACGGAATGCTCCAAGTTTAATCTTTCCAGACCCTATTTCCATTTTGCCTCATATTTGGACCATATGTTGGTCCTTGCATGGTGATGTCCTGGATGGCCTGCCAGCCATCATTGAGGGCTGCTGGCCACTTGCCATGCCGGCTGTCAATAGGCCCTGTTGGCCACCACTGATGGCCAGCCGGCCACCACTATTTCAGTAGATATTTTTGCAGATATTTTGACAGCTGTTTGCACAGGTAAGCCCATCTGCACCCACGTGGATGGCTGGATTTCTTCAAGGCTCTTTTGTATCTTCTATATATAGAGCTCATCTATATGCATGCAAGGGGGTTAGAGAATTTTGGCTGAGATATTCCTTCCTCTCTCTCTCTCTCTCTCTATCTCTAGAATACTCTCTCTCTATATTTTGTGCTTGAAAGTGTGTTTTCTTTACATATTTGCGCTAAAACACTTAGCCAAACACCTTCACCTTAGTGTTGAGGATCTTGGAGTCCTTGTTTGAGCTCCTTAGAGTGGTTTTGGCTTGGTTTTGGTTCAGAAGCTTGCTGTTTTCTTGCTGTGCTTCAAGGGTAAGAGTTTCACCCTTTTAAGCTTTGTTCTAGTTCATTGCTTTGCCATCTTTGTATGCAACTTTGAAGCTGGTTTTAGTCTCAAAAAAGTTATGTTTTTAAGGCTTAAAAAAGTTGGTTTGAGCCTTGTGTGGTTAGGGGGGTGGTTCTCTTCTTTTGCTCTTTGGCTTGCAAAGCCTCTTGAGCCACCTTTCTAAGCTTTTGTAACATCCTTTGTTTGGCCTTTCTACCACTAAAACTCAGAGGTATTTCAATGGTAGAAAGTTAGTTTTGAGGCTCAAAATAGGAGGGGGTGATCCCCTCTCATTGTATCTTGTTTGCTTGTGTTGATGGCCCCATACTTGAGCATGCTTTTCTACTCTTTTGTGACTTAGTTCAAGCATGTTTTTGGTTTTGTTTTGACATGTTTTAACTCTATTTTTGGGTGTTTGGGTCACCTCTTGCTTGCTTTTGATACTTGTAGTGCAATCATGCTTCATGGTTTAGCTTATCATCTTAGCTTGTGTTAGCTCTACCTCAGCATGTTTTTGTCATTATTTTAGCATGTTTTAGCTCTGTTTTGAGTTGTCTTGGCCATGTGAGACTTGTTGTGCATGGTTGTAGTGTGAAGGCCCTTGACTAGCTTTGAGTTTCAAAGTCCCTAGCATGCTTTGCTTGAGTTGTTTGCATGTCTTAGCCACATTTCTCACATGATTTCAGTGCTAGTCACATTCTCACATATTCCATTCTTTCATAGTTTTTGTGAGTTGTGCCTTATGCCTTGTTTGTGAGCCAATACTTGAGCATGATTTTATTGCCTCACGGACTTCCATCTCAGCATGTTTTGACCTTTATTTTGACATTTTTGAGCTCTGTCCAGAGCTGGTTTGGCTGTTTGAGTTCGATATTGCATGATTCTAGTGTAAAGCTCTTTACTAGTTTTAATGCTTAAGTGTCTAACATGTTGTACATGAGTTGTTTGCATGTTAGAGTCTTGTGTTTCATGCCATTTCAGCACTGAAATTCTGTCACGTCCCTCCCTTCTTCATCTTTTCATTTGTTTTGAGGATTAGTTAGTCTTGAGGATGCGTTTAATGCTTAGGATTGAGGCTTATGCTTAAATGGCTTTAACCCTCTTTTGAGGGTTCCTCCTAGTCAAAGGCATGGTTTCTCCCATGCTTTAAATCATCATTTTGGTTGACCTTCCCCTCATAAGAGGACTTTCACAATTGGACAAATCAATTAATGAATGGCTTGGTAAGCTAAAATGTGTAAACAAGAATTGATCAAGTAAAACATGTCAAGATAAGCATGTTGTTTGCATTGCATTGTGTTCAATCAAACGTTATATTGAACACAAGGTGGATTGGCCCATTTCATACTCAAAGTGATGAAAATGAGTCAATTCCCTTGGTCTCCATTGCCTTTGATTATCCATGATGAGGTAGTGGTCCTAGAGTCTTGTTTGTCTTGCATTTATTGAATGTGTACAAGTTGGATCTTTGGCCATCACGCATTGTGAATGCTTGATTAATGGTTTTGGATCCAATGGTGTCTCCCTTTTGATGTTTTGAGATGATAAGGGGTGGCACAGTACAAACATACCCTTGGGAGACCCTCAATTTTTCTCTGTTTTGTGCTCTGTTGCAGTTTGGTGTCAGAACACACCAGTGGCCGGCAGTTCTTCATTGTTGGCCTGCACCCTTTCATTGTTGGCCAGCAGAGGCCCACTCTTGGCCGGCAGATGGCTGGCAGCAGCTTCTCATGGCTGGCAGGCCACTGGTGCACTCCCCAGCATTGTTTTGGTAAGTTTCAGCAGAAGTTCTGAGAGACACCTTGCAAACAGAACCTCTAAAGAGCAAATCGAAAGGCGTTTCGGGGCGGCAACCGAGAGCATGCATTTTTCAATCCTCAAGGAGGAGCTGAGGCAGCCTAGCTTACATATTTTACCTGCTTTACTTGTTAGTTAGCTTAGTTCTGTAATTTAATTAATTAATTTGTTAATTAGTTAAAGTGTTGTAATAATTAGTAAGTAGTTTACTAGTTATTCAATTTATTGTGTAATAATTAGTCTAATTAGCTTAATTAGATTAGTTAGTTGGCTTATCTTAGATTAGCTTAGCTTATTCATTTGGACCCTCTTTCGCGAGGGCATAATGTTGTAATAAGGGTGCGTGTGTGTGTGCATGTCTTCCAACCCCATTTCTTTCTCCCTTTTATTTAACTGCTTTCGATGGTTAGATTAGGGACAGGTTTTGATTAGCATACCTTGTGCTTGCATGTTTGCATCATTCATTTGTCTTGCATGCACGGGGCTCGCGCGCATCATTCAAACTACATCGTATTTCAATACTTCTTTGAATACGTGTATCAAATTGTTGCATTCATATGCCATCTTAGATAGCCGAGCCTATTTAATTGCATTTTTGCATGTGTTGCATTAGGCATTTTGAATAGTTAGGATCATGCATGATTTCTAACTAGTTTTCTGTTTTGGCTTGGAGTACACTGTAAGTGTTTATGCTTTAGCATACTTGCATGAGTATGAGTGTTGCCATGATAGCATGCTTGCGATGAGGCTATTTGCTTAGGTGATTAACTGCATGAATGCCTGTGGGTGAAGACTTTGTTGCTTGAGTTGGAACAATTCGATAAATGCGAGTTTCAAGCCTACTTTGCGAAGTGGCAAAATCATGTTTTAAAGCCCACTCGAGGGTGGAAAATCTGTGCTTTAGCCCACTTGCAAGTGGCATTTTCAAACCATTTTTTAATACAAAACATGAGTCGAATTCGTTCAAAGTCTTGTGACTTAGTCTATACTTGTATGCTGTGCGCATCACATAGTAAAGTTTAGCTAATAATCAGAATAAGAACACATGTGTTTATAAAACAACATATCATGCTTAGTAGATACCGATCCTTTGATCGGGCGAGCGGGGGTGCTCATGTTATGACCTTCCCCTCTCGTACCCAAGTTCCCGAGCCGAGGCAACTTTGGTGATGACAGACACGTGGCCTTTGGCACGAGTCAGGGTTTCCTAAATCTTTCAAAAATAAAATATTTAGGTGGCGACTCTGTAATCTAGCAAAGTAGTCCAGTTTTGGCATTATTTGATTCAAAATTTGATTTTCCAAAATAATTTGCCGGATTGGACTCTTTGGTGTTTATCAGTCTCACATTGCATTTTGTGAGATTAGATTCAGAACCGTGACAGGAGTCCAAACTGTAGAAGTCCAATTCACACCTCTCCAAAAGGGCAGCGCGCGAAGAAAGTCGAGTCTACAGTTTCTGGCGACTCCCCTGGGGATTTAGAGAACTTGACTCGAACTCATGATATGTTGTTTTATTTACACTTATGTGTTTCTTTGTATTGCATGTGCATTGGTGCGCCTATGTCACAATGTTTGCCATCTGCTATTCCTGAACGGTTTTTCGGAGGCTCGCTTTGAAAAGCGTGCTATAAGGCTGACCGGTTACGGGCTTTGCCACGATGGGAACACAAACCTTTGATCTAGATCACCGCCGTACCGTTTGATCCACCTTTCACTTCTCGGTGTTTGGTGTAAGAGGTATATTAGGTGGTCTTGCTGAGGCACCCTTTTTTGACCAATTGACCTAGTTGCATATCGAAAGCCATAGAGACTGTTCCAAACTGGGGCAGGTTGCTCACCCGAATGCAGGATTGTATGAAACCGCATGCGTGCATAGTGAAACCCTAGCTCCTGACGAAATTAGGACAAGGAAACCCTACCCTACCATAGGGGTGTTTTGGCTCTCACTTGGTTGATATGTGCCCTTAGGGTGTGTCTCTACAGGGAATGTATGTATCAGTTACAAGTCTGAGTAATAGCTTAAGGATATCAATTTTCAGGCAGAATTTTGGGGCAGAATCCAGTAGAGAGCACAATCATTCAGCTATGCTCATAACTGTTCTAGTGAAATTGGGCTGAGATGCTGTCTGTTTTCTCTTTTGCAAGGTAGTCTTGGAACTATAGCTTCAGAAGGCTCCAATATCCCCCGGGTGCATTGGACTTGTGTTGATAGACTTTGTCAGGTCGGAGATTAAGTTCAAGTGCAACCAGTGTTTCTTTAACCAGTGGCAGGGCAAAAAAGGCCTGTCAAGGCTTATTGGTTCAACTGATCCGACAGTCACCACTCACATCACTTTTGTTCAAACTTAGCTGACCGTGATGGCACAGAGTTTAGAGGAAGTTGTGGCCATAATAGCAGCATTAAACAAGGGAATCGCCATGCAGAATGAGACCAATGCCGAAATGCAACGCCCATCTAAGGCACCTACCACACATCCGGTCTCGGGAAAACAGCCGAACTTTGACCCACTTCCGCCCGGGTTGGCTCAAGCTCGAGTTTTCAGACCCCTGATGCAGCCTAATGAGAGGCTTTATCCCTTTGGTACTAATGATCTCGAACCGAGCTCGATGAAAATTACTAAACTTGAAAAGCCAGTCGACATTGAAGATGGGTACACCGAAGCTGCCATACAACTTCCAGACAGATTCAAAATGCCACATATTGGCCGTTTCAACGGGTCTAGAGATCCTATGACACATAGCCGGCTTTTCGTGGATGTCTTGAAACCAACAGGTCTGACTAAGCCACAGAAACTTTCTCTATATAGAAGAACCCTGTCGAGTGTAGCAGCCACTTGTTACGCCGAGTTGGAGGATACAGTGAACCAAAACTGGGAAAAAGTGGCTGAGGCCTTTGTCGATCAGTATTCTTGCGATACCCAAGTTGAAATGACCATTCAAGAGCTTGAAGCAACCCACCAGAACCCAACAGAGCCTTTTGTGGAATTTGTTGCAAGATGGAGAGCAAAGGCAGCACAGATGACAGATCGCCCTTCTGAGAAGGATCAAGTGCGGATAGTGGTGCAGAACCTTGAGCCTTATATGCTGCAAAAGTTAATAGTTGTTCCACTATTCACTTTCGAAAGTTTGCATGACTTGGGGGTTCAGATTGAGAATACGTTCAACAGAGGGATTATTCCTAGAACAAGTGAACTGGTAAGGAGGGTTTTTGCCAGGAATACCAATGCTAGCGGTAGCACTGTTCCCAAACCCACTAAAACCAATACAGTCGCCATAGTCGACCCTTTTGCTAAATCAAGCCTACAAACAGCCAGCCCAGCCCAAGCTCAGGGCAGAACTTTCCCCCCTCTCTATACGATCGTAACTAGCGCACTAAAAATCCTGATGGAGAGAGGGTATCTCAAATCCCTTGATCCTCAACCTTTGCCTAACCCACTCCCTACTAGACATAACCCCACCAAATACTGTGTGTATCATCAGCAACGCGGCCATGGCACTGATTGTTACTACCGCCTTCGTCATGAGATCCAGAATCTCATCGACAACCGGACAATAGCTCCACCTCAAGATCCCAATGACCAAGTACCTCATCCACATCTCAACCTCGTCCATACACTGCCACCTACCTACAACCCCAGTATATACACCCCGACCCATCTACCCAAGCCTGAGGACTTATGCATGATGGATGCACCTGAACTCTAATCATCTCAAACTCATGAACCCACTACTTCTGAGTTGATGAGAATGATTGAAAATCTTCAGAGAACAGTGGCAGATCTGGCCTTTGGGGTATTGGCTTCGTTATCGACCACATCACATGCCAAAAATTTCATGCCAAAAGGCTCTCCAATCTTGGGGCAAGCTGCAATTAAAAATGGCCAACCTGAAGCCATCCCAGGTCTGGGCAATGACATGTCGACAACAACTGGGTTCCACTCTGATATAGCGACCCAATCCCTTGACAAAGTGGAGACAAGTGCTATGAACAAGGTAGGGGCAGGCATTGGTCCTTTTGAACACCTTCAGTGGGCTGTTGAGGCTTTGAAAGCCGAAGGGCTGAACAAACAGCAAGTGCTCGTAGTTGTTGCAAAGACTATGGATGACACTTTTGCCATTTGGAATGAGAGCAGTCTGAATCAAGGGGCAAGCCGAAAGAAGGGCTATCGTACCAGAAACACCCCCTTAAACTCTGATCCTACACTCGGAAGAGATCATCAAACCCAGTTAGTACCTGCCAACCCCTTTGCTAGAAAATCTGGAACTACCCCGCAACCTGCAAAGTACCAACCCCGGGGCCAGAGGGTCTTCGCCCCGCTTTACATGACTTCGTCCAAAGCTCTCCAAATCCTCGTTGGACAAGGCCATCTCACACCCTTTGAGCCTCGGCCTCTCCCAAATCCCCTTCCGGCTAAGCATGATGCGGCCAAGTACTGTGCCTTCCATCAACAAGCCGGCCATGACACTAACATGTGTTTTCGTCTCTGCCATGAAATACAAGATCTGATTGATAAAGAGGTTATCGTCGCACCAGGTCTTGTAAAGTCTATCGGCACTGGATCGATGAACTCGGGGGATAATGTGATTGTGTGATCGGGGGATGAACCACCTGCGGATGGCGCTCAATTTACTCCAGATATGGAGATGGCACGCACTGTTTTGAGCAATTTACGATTACTGTTTATTTTACTTTCTGACTTGGGTATCGGGTCAATTTTGTTGTGTTGTATTGAGTTAGTCTTTTTGTATGGAGTCTGTTTTGTTGTGTTGGAGTCAGTTGATTTTGGAAGTGTTACCTCAGACATCACTATCTTGTTTTGTGTTTGTCTTTTACACTCTTTCTTTTAAGTCTGTTTCTGCTGTGAAGCCAACTACCAGAAGGTTTGAATGAAATGGTAGTGCTTTTAACCTACTTTTATGTGCCTTGAAATCATTGCATTGACTCAAGTTTTTCAAAACTTTTTGAACACTGTGATGAAAACAAAGAGTGAGGAATTCCTCAGGATTTGCAAAAATTTGATCAAACTGAGAGAAAGAAAGGCATGCTAAGCCCTTAATGAATGAGATCATGTTTGTTAAAGTGAGTACTGAGAAGGATCCTGGCTTGATCCAGATTAGTTCTACATTTGTCTTTAATGCGAGCAACTAGTCGCTTTCTTAAAAGATTTCAAAAAATATTTTGCGTGGTCCTGAGAAGACATACGTGGAATTGATTTTGAGATTGTGCAGCATAGGATCACTCTTAGCCTCAAGACTCAACTCCTTTTGCTTTCAAATCTTGAACTTGGATTCAGAATGTTCAATGGTCAACCACAATGTGAGGCTTGTATGGCCAGATTTGAAGCAGCCCATGAACTAGGGGCAATAAGGTCGTATGACATCAAAGGAGGCCCGCCAGGCCAGATTTGAAGCAGCCCTCAAACTAGGGGCAAGAAAGCTAGATCAAGAAGATCAGATGTTATCAAAGGAAGCTTGCGAAGCTAGATCAGAAGTAGCCCTTGAACTAGAGGCAAAAATGTCAGATGTGCTCGAAGAGTCAAAGATGAGTCTTTTCGCAAACCAATGAAGACTGGCCAGAAAGCCAAATTCGAGAAACAGAGAACAGAAAGTTCATTGTTGAAGGACAATCAAGTTCCTATCCACAACACTAGGGGCAAATTCAGACTAGATTGGATGGGCTCCTACATCATTAGCGAACAACAGCCATTCTCCTGGATTCAGATGGCTTCGAGATCTCAAAACGATCAGCATGGACATGTTACACTTTTTACCCTTGAGAGGCTCGCTGGGCCAAAAACCCGGAAGGGCGACCCAGGTAAAAGTTAGAGCAAGAAAAAAAGGAAAAGAACAAAAATGAAAAAAATGGAAAAGAGCAGAAAAAAATGAAAAAATGAAAAGAAAAAGAAAAGATCGAAAATGAAAAGAAAAGAACAGAGCTCGCAAGGTTGAAAACCCGAAAGGGCGGCCTTGGCAAAAGTTAGAGCACAAAAGGAGAATGTTAACACTCGAGTGCACCTTAACCCAGAACTACGTCAAGCCTGATTCCCATGTTTGGGATACGTAGGCAACTTCATCCTGAAGTCTGGCCCCAATCATCTTCAGCCTGCTTAGCTCATCCATGTTGATTGGTTTATCCTTGTTCAAACTCGGCTATCTTGTCCATGTGCAAATTGGCTTGTCTTCATTCAAATTCAGTTGTCCTACTCCGTTGGAAGATTCAGCTGCAAGACAATTTAAGTTCAGATCTGAGGTTGTGCATCTCAAGAGTAAATTCTATGTTGGTCGAGCAATGGCCATTTGCAAAAACGTGTTTTTGAGAATTTTTAATGAGGTTGACTAGTTTTCTCGAAAATTATCCCATTTTTCCCAAAACTAGACCATTTCTTGGACCCAAAAAAGTTCAGTGCTCACAACCTGACTTGCATAATTTCAAATCAGAAAATTGAACAAGTGTGTTGATCTAACTCTCATAGTGGTCAAAATTGTTTTAGTAGAAAGCCAAAAAGAAAAAATGGTCAAAATGATGAACTAGGGGCACAATTGAGTAAGGTTTTCTGTGTTTTCCCCGTTGTCACCATACTTGCCAAAAAAGGCACCTTACTTACCGAAAGGGCACCATATTCGCCAGAAAGGGCACAGCTGAAGCTAACTGCAAAGGGCTGAAAGCTCTCTCATCCTCCAAGCAGAGTGAGGTATCAAGTTAAGTGCGAAGCACGAACTGGAACTGGAGCGGGATATTCGGTTCCCTCATCTGGATGATCAAATCAAAAATTGGAGTCTGACCCAGAATGGGGACGTAGAAAGAGCAATGTATCAGACCAATCAATTGTATACTTGGCCAGTGGGACATGCTATAACACACCTCGGTCAAGCTAAGCTAGAGGCATCGTCAACCGATGTCAGTTGCAGATCTGTTGCACATCGAGTCGCACCATAACCCCTTTGTGGGAGAGCTCACTAGTTGTGAGCGAAAGAAGAAGAATTTGGTAGAATACTGGGGGCAAGAGCCCACAACTTCCAGTTTATCCATCAACCATCCAGGGGACGAATAAAAAAGAAGAGAGATTAAAAAATAAAGAGATGTGCGCTAAGAGAAAAAGTGGAGAAAATGGCTTTTTCAGAAAAATAGAGATTGAGTGCCAGAGTGATGTGAGAATCACAAATGAGAAAGGGTGGGAAACAATACCCGGACAAACAGGCTCCCCGTGCACATTTGAGTCTTGTGTTTTGTTGTATTTTTGTTTGTCTCGATTCTTGTTTTGAGTCGTTTCGAGTGTTAATAAATGTGTTTAGGTTGTTTACCTTTTGTTTTCCTTTATTGAGTCATTTTGACTGTGGTCAGACGTAGGCTCAATACCCAGTTAAGAACTCATTTCTCAAATTCAATTTCAAAAATAAATTGTTTTGTGCTCAGAGTGCTGTGCCATTCTCCACATATGTGCAAAACAGGATTTGTTCTTTCATAAAACTGCAGGGTTCAACCCAGGTCATGTGAGAGCAATAAAACCAGGACCTATCTGAAGCTATATGGGTTCCAGACTGCAAAGCAAAAGAAAAGAGGAAAATTGGAGCATCTGAGTTTGTTTCATGTCACGCCCCAATCCCGCCCCTAAAAGATTTGGGCATGACCTATTCGAAGACAGACACTTAACCTGTTATATATATCATATGGGGCCTGAACGGAAGCATTAAATATTAAAATTTGACAATAGAAACAAACTCCATTGAGCTACCACTATCATGCCAGGATCATAAACTCTTAAGAGACAAATAAAATTTAAAACATACACCTGAACATTGGTTATATACAAACATATATACAGACCCAGCCCGGTAATTGGGCATATATCAAAAACATTGGAGAATGAAGTGTTGCACACATGTCAACTTTAAGCCAACAACTAGGGCGAAAACCAAAGTTCGTCAAAACTTCATGAAAATAAGAGCAGCTTCTCTTAGGCTTGGACATGGAAAGGTTGACCCAAGAGGACAAGCGTCATGGCTTAGGACTGACCACTTGGTTGGTTACCTATAGAAACAAACATAATAGGGAGTGAGCCGGGCTCAGTGAATAGTAATACATAAATAAAATGATGCTTAACGTGAAACATAATACATGTCAATGCAATAGTCTGATTCTGTGCTAAGTACATAACGGCCTTAGGCCCAATCTTGCAACACAAACTTGATGGCTATAAGCCCTTGAAACTTGTTTGACCTTGTAGCATATTCAAACTTGTAACATGCACTTGAAACATACCTGAGCATACTTGAACTTGTAACATACTAGAAACGTGCCTGGAACATACTTGAACATCATTCATTAATTCAAACGGAACATATTATAGCTAGAGCGTTTCTTGATGTATCATGTCATTATCGTACACTTAACAATGAGAGACTAATTCACATTCTCATGAGGGTCACATAATAATGTTAAACTTTGCACTTATATCATAGTTTCTGAATAACTTCCAATTCATAAGCAACATAGCAAAATAACTTCAAATTCATATGGATACATATAGTTATTCTTATATTTACTCAGAATCTATTCTTTAAGAATGAACAGAAATTCTTTTGGGTAAACGACTTAATTCACGTACTCTGTTAATTAATAGTATACACCATTGTTTAATCGTTCTTATATGTTAACATAGTTGCCTTGCCTTGTAATTAACAGAGTCCTATTGGTAACCATTATAGCATTCCCATGAGTTGACAAAATAAGCACATTTTCATTAGATTACAGATGACTTTATCGGTTTCACATAGCCTTTAGGTTTCATAGATTCACAACTTATTACATCGGCCTTCGGCCCTTTGGATTCACAAGTTCACAATTTTGGCCCTTGGCCTCATAGCTTCATAATTTCACAAATGGCCCTTGGCCACATAGATTCATAGCTCACAAATGGCTCCTGGCCACATAAGTTCATAGTTCACAAATGGCTCCTAGCCACATAAGTTCATAGTTCACAAATGGCTCCTAGCCACATAAGTTCATAAGTTGGCTCTCGGCCTCATAAATTCACATATGCCTAAATTAGCTTTTGGGTTTCATAAGTTCACAACTCGGCTCTTGGCTTCATAGTTTCACAATTCACAATTCGGGAATTCATACGTCACAAATGGCCCTCGGCCACATCATTTCATATTTCACAAGTTGGTGATCCATACTTCACAAATTCGAGATGCATATTTCACAAATCCTTTTTGATGTTTCCATAATTTCACAATGTTCTTCATATAGCTTATACCATAATTTCACAATGTTCTTCATATAGCCTACACCTTTGATGTTTCCATAATTTCACAATATTTCTTACATAGCATACATAACATATAAGTCAACATAATTCTTACGACGAAGATCATAACGTCAATAACAATAATCATTAACGGTTAAAGATATATCGAAGTACTACTACTCACAGTGCTACAACGGAGTGCTTGGCCCTCCTGAAGTGTGCCCTGTACACATATATAACTTAGTCATTAGTTCTTTTTCCTTCCTTCATTATTCTTCACAAGCCTACCATTAAGCATCCATCGATTATACCACAATTTCCTCCATCTCAATATATCTATATATAGAAATAGAAGATTACCATTCTTGTAAACATAGTATGAAATTTATAATCAATCACTTTGATTTCAAGATAGGAAGGAATTGTATGAACATCTTCCACATTTTTCAAAAAATAAATCATTCTCTTGATTTTAATAACTAAGCAAGCCCACAAGTACTTAGCAAAATAATTTGGGAGTAACCCATTTTGGAAAACTCCACAGTTTAGGTCATAAAAATCAAAATCAACATAGTCAATACCATCCTACACAAGCACCACAATTCAACATAAATAACATGAATCAACTCAACATCATTAAATAATTCAACATAATACAAGAGGAATCCTTAAATCCCATTTCCACATTCCAAACCCAAGTTCATATCATGCATATCATTATTAGATTATTTCCCCAATTTTTCCTTCACATTATAGCATGAATTACAATGTTCATATCAAAGTTCATTCGCAAATTTTAAACATAATTTTCAAACATTTCCAAATTCTAATTAAACTTGACCACATATACTTCAATATCTCAATTTCATTATTCTACTTCCAATTTGGGCCAAATCATTGGTTATCTTCATTAATCAACCTAGGGTTTCAAGAAAAACCTAGAAATTTCAAGAAAAAACCAAATTTCTTAACCCATTATTTTTTTTTTCCAATTTCCTCATTGATTACAAGTCTAAAGTTCATAATCCATCACCTTAACCCAACAATTACATCTCCAACATTATAAACCCGAAATCCCCCAATCTCAAGTTAGACATAATATGTTCAAAACTATAGATTTGTATTTATATACACAAATACCATAAATCCATACTCAAAATACCATAAATCCATCCATGAATGCAATATTGAAAGGGAATAAGGTCTCCTACCTCAAGATTCGAGCAAGAAAAGCAAGCTTTGAGAAGAATCCTCCACAAATTCGAATTTCAATCGGTTGAAAATGTTGCCCTCTTCTTGTTCTCCATCCTTGATGCAAGATCTATGGTGGATTTGTTGAGAAAAGTGAAGGAAATCAAGGTTTGGGGAGCTAGGGTTTCGGACATGAAGAGGGGAGAAGAAGAGAGGAAAAGAAAATGCAAGAAATGAGCTCAAAATCACGTTTTTGAGCTGCTGCCCCGCACATCGCCGCACGTGCGCCACATTTCCCGCACGTGCGGTCCTGCTTCCAGCACAGATATGAAAACTTCAAACGGGCGTAACTCTCTCATCCGGACTCCGTTTTAGGTCATTTTTGTGCCCAAATTGAAGCCCCGAAAATAATCTTTCCAATGGTTCTAACCTCACGTCCAAATTCAAAGTGTGGAAAAAGAAAAGGGCAAAAGAGTGACGGCTGATCGTAGGCGAATCATTCGAATTAAAGTTTTTGGTCCAATCTTACTTTACCATCACCCCACTACCTCAATCAATACCCCAAAATAGATAAAAACATTCTCAATTCCAATGGATGTAGTTGAATTAAAACACATTAACCCCCAATTAAATAAGAATGACTTTTGGGGTCATTACATTTCAACTTCCGGATGTATCTCTTCAGGCCTTGTCAATGCTCCGAAGTATGAGTGTGCCTCTACCTTAAGCTCAAGCTCAAGCTCAAGCCTGCTTCAAGCCAGAATGGCGATCAGAAGTGCTCTTCCTGAGTATCATTTCATGCAAGAGACATCTTGGCTGTGTTTGCGATGAGTTCCTAGGAGACCAATTGCGACGGTGGAAACTAGAGTTCGAATGGCTGATGCCTAGAACGCGAAGGTTCGGAATTTTTGAGACTAAAGTCTGGTTTAAATACCCAGGGGTGTATCCTTAGCTTGAAATCTATATGGAAGCCCCATAGGTTGAGGGTAGCGAGTATGAGCCTCAATTCTGGATACTGAACCAACCTAGTCTGTCACCCCGTTGGAGAATAGGGAAAGTTGTGAACATGGCTAGGAAGGAAAAGCAGTACCTGTGGTTTGGAAGCACAAAAAAAAGCAGAAGATCCCCAACAGCATAAGGCACGGTAATGTATGTACGGGTCACTCAGAACAACTCCAGGTAAGATCATTCCTGTCCTTTGAACGCCTCTGTTTTGGTTAGAAGTACTCGGGTACGCCCGGTGCTTACACCACCTTGTTTTGGTTAGAAACATTTGGGTACGCCCGGTGTTTACACCATACCTCGTTGGTTAGAAACATTCGAGTATGCCCGGTGTTTACACCGACATGCTTGCTTTGGTTAGAAGTGTTTGGGGCGGGTGCCCGACGCTTATACCTCTCTGCTTTGGTTAGAAGCGTTTGGACCGTATGTCCGACGCTTACACCTCACTTTGGTTGAGAGTGTTTGGACCATGTGTTCGACGCTTACACCTTGCTTTGGTTGAGAGCGTTTGAACCGTGTGTCCGACGCTTATACCACCCCGTTGGTCAGAAACATTTGGGCTGTGTGCCCAATGTTTACACCGACACCCCGTTGGTCAGAAACATTTGGGTCATATGCCGATGTTTACACCGACACCCCGTTGGTCAGAAACATTCAGACATGCCCGGTGTTTACACCGACACCTTGTTTCGGTTGGAAGCGTTTAGCGCGTGTGCCCGACGCTTATACCTTGTTTCGGTTGGAAGCGCTTGGGGCATGTGCCTGATGCTTATACCTTGTTTTGGTTGGAAGCGTTTGGGGCGTGTGCCCGACGATTATACCTTGTTTCGGTTGGAAGCGCTTGGGGCGTGTGCTCGAAGCTTATACCTTGTTTCGGTTGGAAGCGTTCGGGGTGTGTGCCCGACGCTTATACCTTGTTTCGGTTGGAAGCGTTCGAGGCGTGTGCCCGACGCTTATACCTTGTTTTGGTTGGAAGCGTTTGGGGCGTGTGCCCGACACTTATACCCCTTTGGTTAGAAGCGTTTGAATCGTGTGTTCGACACTTATGCCTCTCTGCTTTGGTTAGAAGTGTTTGGGGCGTGTGCCCGATGCTTATACCTCTCTGCTTTGGTTAGAAGCGTTTGGGGCGTGTGCCCGACGCTTATACCCCTTTGGTTAGAAGCATTTGAACCGTGTGTCCGACGCTTATACCACCTCATTGGTCAAAGACATTGGGTTGTGTGCTCGATGTCTATACTCCCTTGGTTAGAAACACTCTGGTACGCCCGGTGTTTTTACCAGCCCTTTGGTTGAAGCATTGGGTTGCAGACTCGATGTTTATACCACCCCTCCGGTTAGAAGCGTTTGGAACAAGTTTTGATGCTTATACCCCCCCTTTGGTTAGAAACATTAGAACGTGCTTCGATGTTTATACCATCCTTCGGTGTGTGCACCGCTCCTTTTTCCCTCTCGCGCATGGCGCGTTAGGATGCTTTGGTTAAATGCATCTGGACGGATCTCAATGCTTATACCGTTCTTCGTTTCGTTTGCATAATAGTTAGATGTGTTTCAATTGTTATTATGTGCTTTTGTTGGTTTGGAACCTTAGGGTGTGTCCCTGGGTTCGCACCACTTCTCTCTTCGTGTGTGCCACGCGTTGGGATCTTGTTTGCCGCCTCAGGTGCACCCGACGATTGTTGTTTCTTTCCCCTTTTTCACGTGAGGCGTAGTCAAGATTGCATAATTTTCTCACATCCTTTTTGCATAAAATGTAGTTCAGTTTGTAGTTCTCACACGTGGCGTGTTAGCTTGCTTATGTACGAGTTTGCTGTAGCATTTCTTTGCACAACACTTGCATCTAGATTGTTTCATTACAACCCTCTTTGCATAATCATAAGTTATATTCTGCATTATGCATGTCATTTGCATTTTACCCCAGCCTGCGGGCGCATCTATATTGTTATCTTGTTTGTTTGTCTGAGTCTTCAGCCTTGTCAAAAATGAGTCGTCTCTGGGTTTTGACATTCACTCCCGTCATTTCATGACTTTCGAGTTCTGTCAAAGAGGGGCAACTGTAGACACCCCATTTTTGATCGTCCTCAAGACTTGGATGTTCCTATAGGTATATTCGGTAACAAATTTGATTGTTCATCGAGTACTCAACTTTCGCGACAAAATGCTCCAGGTTTGATCTTTCCTCTGTCTCATATTTGGACCATGTGTTGGTCCTTGCATGGTGATGTCCTGGATGGCCTACCGGCCATCATTGAGGGCTGCCGGCCATGGGCTTTGCCATGCCGACCATCAATAGGCCCTGCCGGCCATCAATGAGGCCTTGCCGGCCACCACTGATGGCCGGCCGGTCACCACTATTTCAGTAGATATTTTTGCAGATATTTTGATAGCTGTTTGCACAGGTAAGCCCATTTGCACCCACGTGGATGGCTGCATCTCTTCAAGGCTCTTTTGTATCTTCTATATATAGAGCTCATCTATATGCATGCAAGGGGGTTAGATAATTTTGGCTGAGATATTTCTTCCTCTCTCTCTCTCTCTAGAATACTCTCTCTATATATATTTTGTGCTTGAAAGTGTGTTTTCTTCACATATTTGCACTAAAACACCTAGCCAAACACCTCCACCTTAGTGTTGAGGATCTTGGAGGCCTTGTTTGAGCTCCTTAGAGTGGTTTTGGCTTGGTTTTGGCTCAGAAGCTTGCTGTTTTCTTGTTGTGCTTCAAGGGTAAGAGTTTCACCCTTTTAAGCTTTGTTCTAGTTCATTGCTTTGCCATCTTTGTATGCAACTTTGAAGCTGGTTTTAGTCTAAAAAAAGTTATGTTTTTAAGGCTTAAAAATGTTGGTTTGAGCCTTGTGTGGTTAGGGGGGTGGTTCTCCTCTTTTGCTCTTGAGCTTGTAAAGCCTCTTGAGCCACCTTTCTAAGCTTTTGTAACATCCTTTGTTTGGCCTTTCTACCACTGAAACTCAGAGATATTTCAGTGGTAGAAAGTTGGTTTTGAGGCTCAAAATAGAAGGGGGTGATCCCCTCTCCTTGTATCTTGTTTGCTTGTGTTGATGGCCCCATACTTGAGCATGTTTTTCTACTCTTTTGTGACTTAGTTCAAGCATGTTTTTGGTTTTGTTTTGACATGCTTTAACTCTATTTTTGGGTGTTTGGGTCACCTCTTGCTTGCTTTTGATACTTGTAGTGCAATCATGCTTGTTGGCCTAACATGCTTCATGCTTTAGCCTATCATCTTAGCTTGTGTTAGCTCTACCTCAGCATGTTTTTGTCATTATTTTAGCATGCTTTAGCTCTGTTTTGAGTGGTCTTTGGCCATGTGAGACTTGTTGTGCATGGTTGTAGTGTGAAGGCCCTTGACTAGCTTTGAGTTTCAAAGTCCCTAGCATGCTTTGCTTGAGTTGTTTGCATGTCTTAACCTTATTTCTCACATGATTTCAGTGCATATAGTATAGTCACATTCTCACATATTCCACTCTTTCATAGTTTTTGTGAGTTTTGCCTTATGCCTTGTTTGTGAGCCAATACTTGAGCATGATTTTATTGCCTCACGGACTTCCATCTCAGCACGTTTTGGCCTTTATTTTGACATTTTTGAGCTCTGTTCAGAGCTGGTTTGGTTATTTGAGTTCGATATTGCATGATTATAGTGTAAAGCTTTTCACTAGTTTTAATGCTTAAGTGTCTAACATGTTGTACATGAGTTGTTTGCATGTTAGAGTCTTGTGTTTCATGCCATTTCAGCACTGAAATTCTGTCACGTCCCTCCCTTCTTCATCTTTTCATTTGTTTTGAGGATTAGTTAGTCTTGAGGATGCGTTTAATGCTTAGGATTGAGGCTTATGCTTAAATGGCTTTAACCCTCTTTTGAGGGTTCCTCCTAGTCAAAGGCATGGTTTCTCCCATGCTTTAAATCATCATTTTGATTGACCTTCCCCTCATAAGAGGACTTTCACAATTGGACAAATCAATTAATGAATGGCTTGGTAAGCTAAAATGTGTAAACAAGAATTGATCAAGTAAAACATGTCAAGATAAGCATGTTGTTTGCATTGCATTGTGTTCAATCAAACGTTATATTGAACACAAGGTGGATTGGCCCATTTCATACTCAAAGTGATGAAAATGAGTCAATTCCCTTGGTCTCCATTGCCTTTGATTATCCATGATGAGGTAGTGGTCCTAGAGTCTTGTTTGTCTTGCATTTATTGAATGTGTACAAGTTGGATCTTTGGCCATCACGCATTGTGAATGCTTGATTAATGGTTTTGGATCCAATGGTGTCTCCCTTTTGATGTTTTGAGATGATAAGGGGTGGCACAGTACAAACATACCCTTGGGAGACCCTCCATTTTTCTTTGTTTTGTGCTCTGTTGCAGTTTAGTGTCACAGCACACCAGTGGCCGGTAGTTCTTCATTGTTGGCCGGTAGATGGCCAGCAGCAGCTTCTCATGGCCGGCAGGCCACTGGTGCACTCCCCAGCATTGTTTTGGTAAGTTTCAGCAGAAGTTTTGAGAGACACCCTGCAAACAGAGCCTCTAAAGAGCAAACCAGAAGGCGTTTTAGGGCAGCAACTGAGAGCATGCATTCTTCAGTCCTCAAGGCAGAGCTGAGGCAGCCTAGCTTACATATTTTGCCTACTTTACTTGTTAGTTAGCTTGGTTTTGTAATTTAATTAATTAATTTGTTAATTAGTTAAAGTGTTGTAATAATTAGTAAGTAGTTTACTAGTTATTCAATTTGTTGTGTAATAATTAGTCTAATTAGCTTAATTAGATTAGTTAGTTGGCTTAGCTTAGATTAGCTTAGCTTATTCCTTCGGACCCTCCTTCGCGAGGGCATAATGTTGTAATAAGGGTGCGTGTGTGTGTGCATGTCTTCCAACCCCACTTCTTTCTCCATTTTATTTAACTGCTTTCGATGGTTAGATTAGGGACACGTTTTGATTAGCATACCTTATGCTTGCATGTTTGCATCATTCATTTGTCTTGCATGTACAGGGCTTGGTGCATCATTCAAACTGCATCGTATTTCAATACTTCTTTGAATACGTGTATCAAATTGTTGCATTCATATGCCATCTTAGATAGCCAAGCCTATTTAATTGCATTTTTGCATGTGTTGCATTAGGCATTTTGAATAGTTAGGATCATGCATGATTTCTAACTAGTTTTCTGTTTTGACTTGGAGTACACTGTAAGTGTTTATGCTTTAGCATACTTGCATGAGTATGAGTGTTGCCATGATAGCATGCTTGCAATGAGGCTATTTGCTTAAGTGATTAACTGCATGAATGCTTGTGAGTGAAAGCTTTGTTGCTTGAGTTGGAACAATTCGATAAATGCGAGTTTTAAGCCCACTTTGCAAAGTGGCAAAATCATATTTTAAAGCCCACTTGAGGGTGGCAAATCCGTGCTTTAGCCTACTTGCGAGTGGCATTTTGAAACCATTTTTGAAAACAAAACGTGAGTCGAATTCGTTCCAAGTCTTGTGACTTAGTCTATATACTTATATGCTGTGCGCATCACATAGTAAAGTTAGCTAATAACCGGAATAAGAACACATGTGTTTATAAAACAACATATTATGCTTAGTAGAGGCCAATCCTTTGATCGGGCGAGCGGGGGTGCTCATGTTATGACCTTCCCCTCTTGTACCCAAGTTCTCGAGCCAACACAACTTTGGTGGTGACGGACACGTGGCCTTTGGCACGAGTCAAGGTTTCCTAAATTTCCCAAAAATAAAATATTTAGGTGGCGACTCTGTAATCTGGCAAAGTAGTCCAGTTTTGGCATTATTTGATTCAAAATCTGATTTTTCAAAATGATTTGCCAAATTGGACTCTTTGATGTTTATCAGTCTCACATTGCACTTTGTGAGATTAGATTCAGAACCGTGACAGGAGTCCAAACTGTAGAAGACCAATTCACGCCTTCTCCAGAAGGGGGGCGCGCGAAGAAAGTTGAGTCTACATATGTATATACACGTAAATATACACTGTTGGTGTCGGAATAATATATATGTGTATATATGCACAAATTCCCTCATTTATATATATATACATAGTTGGTGCCGCCGAAATAATATATATATATATATGTATATATGTATATATACACAAATTCAGTCACTGATTATACATATATATACATATAGTTGGTGAATCTGATATATATATATATATGTATTCGAATCTTCGGGACAGTGGCTCTAACGAGAGAGAGTAGGTGAGGACTGAGATAGTCGGAGTGAGATGATCTGGGATATGGCTGTTCGCGATCTAATTGAGTATCATCAGAAAATCGCCACTAATCATTGGCGATAGCATCCCACAGCGACGCTGGAGTGAAAGGTGACGATAGTGTTGGTTCACAGATGAAGAGAGAAAATAAGAGAGAGAGAGAGAGAGAGAGAGAGAGAGAGACTTCTCGAACAGCCTTATGGTCGTAGCCTTGGTAGTTCGGTTGTCGGTCTTCCTCATCCCTTCACCGAAGCGAATCCAACATTTCCTTGAACGAACTTTGAGATCGCCCTACAACGTCATTGTAGACACCTCATTTTTGACCACCCTTAAGACTTGGGTGCCTCATGGTGAACACTCAATGATGAATTGTTATGCTGTACAATCGGTTAATTTCTTCAGCAAAAGGCTTCGGTTTTCCAGCTTCAAAGCACAAACCTTGCATCCTCTTTGAACTAAAACCTAATTTTTTCTAGCCTGACCACTCAGAGGTCTATTGGCCGAAAAGTGGCCAGTAGGCCAATTTTTATTGGCCGGCCGTCCCTCTTCATGGTGGCCGGCTGGCCGGTCATGTCTAGCAACCAGTAGATATTTCGCTGCCAGCTGTCCCCCCATGTGCATGTCTTGCACCAGCTAGCTCAATACAAATATTTTCGACAGAGGAACATGTTTTTCTATAAATAGATGACCATCCCTCATGGTTTTAGGTTAGAAAATTTTACCAAGAGACAAAAACTTGCCAAACACTCTTCCTCTATATCTTGCAATATGCATACACTATACATACACTATACATACACTTCCTAAAACAAAAATTTGAGATATCTTACTGAGATTATTGAGTCAAAATTTTAGCTCTTGAGGGTGATCACTTTGTAGTTTTTGAACCAAAGAACATCCTTTCTTCAAGAGGTATAACTTTTGCCATCTTTTCCCTTGTTTATACTACTCTTTTATTCTCTTTTATACACTGTTTTGGACTATTTTCAAGTGCTGAAAGTTGTGATTTAAAAGCTACCAGAGGTGGAGGGGTTAACCACCCTTTCTTGAACCTTATCCCATAGCTTATATCCTTGTTTTTCCACTTGTTTATTTACTTTTTGCTACTGATTTTCAAAGTTTTCAAATGTTAAAACATGCAATTTCAAGGTCCAAAAATTGGAGAGGTTGGCCACCCTTCCGTAGGCTTGCTTACTAGCTTTATTCTCTTCCATTTTTGCTTACTTTTTCTAGCTTTCCAAAATGATTTCAGCACTATTTTTATAGTTTTGGGGTTGTTTTAATTGTTTATTTAGTTTATGCTATGAATACTATGCTTGTGGTGTTGTAAGTCCTCATAAATTTGGTGGTTTAGGCCATAGACACCAATCTATTTGAGTTGATAGCTTTCTTTACATAATTTACATCTAAATATTCATATTTGTCATGACCACCTTTGCATAATCATCTCTGCAACCTCCGTCCTGTCTTTACTTTATTTGCTTTCTTTGATTAAGAGTTGTCTTAAACACTAGTTTGTTGCTTAAGGCATGAGAAAGAGGCTTTCCATGCTTAATGGTTTAATCTCTTTGGAGGTTCATTACCAAGGTATAACATCTCTCTCATGTTAAGCACAACTTCTTGTTTGATACTTTTCTTTATCGCTTTTTGCATTTAGTGGATGTAATTATCACTTTTGGACAAAAATGAATAAGGAATGGAAGGTAAATCCATGATAGGGGAAAGCTTTTGTTGGTCTTTCATTTCTTTTATTGAGCTTTTGTCCTATCGGCTCATAGATCATCACGCAACAAACTTGCGACGATTGATGATTTGTGAATCGAATCTACTCATCCCTTAATCATCTTCATGATAGGGAGAAGCAGAAAGGATAAACCTCTCCTGGAAACACTCTATTTTTGCTTTATTTCAATTCTATGGTAGCAGGGCAAAACCCAAAAATAGTGGCCAGCTGGCCACCTTTCCATCTGGCCAACCACTTTCCAAGGCCAGTCGTCTACCTTGTTGTATAGGCAGTGGTATTTTTCTTACAGAACAAAGCAGAAATTGAGGCAAAAATAGAATAATTTTCTGACTACAAAATAGAACAGAATCTGACAGCAAACAGAAAGGTTTCCGAGAGGATGTTCTTATTTGTGTATGCTCGACTCCTCGTCTTTCGTTCCATTAATTTAGTGCTTTAATATTAGTATGTTGTAATTAATTAGTTGATTCATTCAAATTTGTAATAGCTAGTTAATTTAGTTAATTCTTTCGGTGATGCAATAAGCAGTTTAAGTAAGACATTCATTCAGAGCCTCTTGTATGAGGGCACACTTGTAATATTATGTATGTTTTCCAACCCCTATTTCTTTCTCCTTTTTATTTACTTGCTTATGATGGTTGTATCATATTTTGGTTTCATATCATTACCATGTGTAAATATCCATTTTTGCATATATCAGGTTTGGTTCATCACTCTAAATTTATTGTCATTTCCTACTTACTTGAAAACGTGTGTTATCGCATGTACTAGGTGAGTATTTCTTACTTTAGCATATTGCATGTATGTTAGTGTTGCCATATCAAGCATATTACCATGAGGCTAAGTGAATATACCTCTTGAATGCATATGGATGAAGGCTAATTCGCTTGAATTTGGGTGATTTGATTAATGCATATATGTGCTGACTTTTTCAAGTAACACATATTCAAAACTCTTTTCAAACAAAATATGAAATCAAAGCATTCCAAAGCGAGTGACTTAGTCTACACTTGTGTGTCTCACATAATAAGTTAGCATTAATAATCAAAATAAGAGCATATACTATACATAAAAATCACATTATGATTAGTAGAGGCCAATCTTTGATTGGGTGGGGGGGGTGTTCAATTCATGACCTTCCCCTCTCATACTTAAGTTCCCGAGCCGAAACACTTTGGTTATGACGGACAAGTGGCCTTTGGCAAGAGTCATGGGTTTCCTAAATTCCCCAAAAATATTTAGGTAGCGACTCTGAAATTTGGCAATGCAGTCCATTTTTGACATTTCTGATTGTAAATCGATTTTTCAAAGATTTGCCAGATTTGGACTCTCATTTGGGTTTTTTTTTTTTTTTTTTTGTAAAACCATATTCAAAACCACAGGAGTCCAAACTGTAGGGCTATCGTATCCAAAGAGACTAACTGCTCCGAGCAGCACGAGAAACCAGCTACAGTTTCTGGCGACTCTACTAGGGAAATTAAAGATCTTGGCTTGGACTTCATGATGTGAAATTTTATTTATAGATACATGTTCTTTGCATTGCATTTGCATTGGTACTTTAAGTCACTGTGTTTTCCATCTGCTATTCCTAGACGGCTTGTTGGAGGCTTGCCTAGAAAACTTGCCAAAAGGCTGGCCGGTCATGGGCTCTGCCATGTTGGAAGCACAACCCTCGGATCTGGGTTACCATCATACTGCTTGATCCTCCTTTCACTTCTCGGTGTTAGGTGTGAGAGATATATTAGGTAATCTTGCCGAGGTACCATTTTGACCAATCAACCTAGCTACATATAGTAAAGCCATAGTGACTGTTCCAACATAGGACAAGATGTTCACATGTAGGATGCTCACCCGTATGCAGGATTTTGTGAAGCTACTTGCTTGAAGTAGTGAAACCCTAGTTCATGTCAAAATCCAAGGCAGGGTAACCCTACCCCCTCATAGGGGTGTTTTGGCTCTCTTTACCTAGTATGTGCTTTATAGTGAAACTGTACAGGAAGGCTCCGTATCAGTGGTACAGTTGGTATCTATTTTGGGACAGAATTTAGTGGGGAGTACAATCCTACAGCTTTGATCATATATGTTCTATTGAAATCTTAGCTGAGGTGCTGTCCGATTTTTGATTTTGTTTCTCTTTCTTTATTTCTTTTGCTAGGTAGTTTAAAAACATAGCTTCAGAAAGTTCTGATATCCCCCAAGTACTCTGGACCCGTGTTGAAAGACTTTGTAAGGTCGGAGATCCTGTTCGGGGACAACCAGTGTTTGCCTCACTGTCACCAGTTGCACGGCGAATAAGTGTTAGGCAAAGTTCACTGGTTCAGTTCTTTTAGCAATCACTCCTCAGCTCACCTACATTTAGTTCGCCTCAAGCACAACCATCTACTCCCAGAAAGGCTCAGTATCCGCCATCTAATTTGGAAGAATTACTACTCCATCTGCAGCAGTCAGTCGACTCACTCTAACACGACGTGACCAGTTAAGTTGAGGTCACAAATAGATTACAACAACAACAATAGCAACAGCAGCTAGCTACAACTTCTGTTTCGCACACACCTAATGTGACTATCCTCGTACCCGGTACCTCTGCCAATGTTGCTACAACTCAGGACCCACAAACTGAGGGTGTTCAGGTTTTTCCCATCCAAGCAGATCCCATCCCAGCACAAATGTCTAGAGCCCCAATTTATCAGACTGAGGCACCTTTTGAATTCGAGGCTAACTCGACCGCGCTCAAAATCAACAAGCTGGAAAAACTGTTCAAGAAAGCACAAAGGGTTAACTTCATTCTAGATATGGAGGATAGGTATATCGAATATGTAGTTACTTTGCTGAAGCGGTTTAAAATGCCGCATATGGACCGCTTCGACGGTGTCGAAGACCTAATTGTACATCTACGACTATTTTCTGATATCCTACGATCAATGGATTTGACCAGATTGCAGAAGTTATCACTCTTCAGCTGAACCATGTCAGGAATAGCTGCCATCTAGTACGCTAAGTTGGAGGATTTTGTGAAGCAGAATTTGGAGGAATTGGTTGAGTCTTTCATTGCTTAATACTCCTACAACACACAGATCGAGGTCACAACTCGTGATTTTAATGCAACAATTAGGGTTTCTCCGAGTTTGTAACTAGATGAAGGGCCAAAGCGTCAATGATGACCACTTGACCCTCAAAGAAAGACCAAATCATAATGGTTGTTCGGAACCTTCATGGTAAGCTATTACAGGAAATGATCGTTCTCCCCTTATTTACCTTCAAGGAACTTTATGAAATGAAGGTTCAGATCGAAGACATAATGAAGTAGAGGATCAACACTGATGACAAGGAGCTAGCCAAGAGGCCTTTTGTCCGTAGTTCAATGCTGCCGAGGGTAGCACAACTATGAGGCCGTCAGAAGTGAGTGTTGTCAGTACAACCAAAACTGCCAATCCCTTTGCCAACACGGGCCTACAAACTTCCAACCCTACTTGACCTCCGGGTATAACTTTTAACCAGCTCTACATGACTCTATCTCGAGCCATACAGGTGTTAATAAAAAAGGCGCATCTGAAACCCCTAGAACCTCGACCACTTCCCAACCCTCTTCCCCTAAAGCACGATCCCACCAAATACTGTGTTTTTCATCAACAACATGGCCATGAAACAGACCGGTGCTTCTACCTACGTCATGAGATTCAAAATCTTATCAACAACAAAGTCATAGCTCTATCCCAAAAGCCAAATGTGACCATTAACCCACTTCCTGCCCACAACCAAGTCCCTCCACCCAGAAAGATACACCTCATCCATACACTACCACCCACATTTGACCCAAGTGTTTATATCACCCCCTCCCACCTACCAAAGTCAGTATTGTTAATCCCTAATAGCACAAACTTGTGCATGATGAACATATCCAACTCACAACCTGAGCCTCACAAATCTGTGGTGACAACATCCGAGGAAGATAAGGTTTTGACCTCGGAGGGAGGTGTCGGTCTATCATAGGGAATTCTTGGGGAATCATCTGACCTGAGCCACTGTATTGTACCTATTACTCAAACCAGGCTTGAGGTAGTGTTTCTGACCTTGGTGGACATTAATGTGGTTAGGGAAGACGGCCCAAGCCAAGGGTTGGATGATCTTGCATATCTGGAAGAAGATTTGGACAACCTACAATTCTTTGAAGAACAAGACCAAGGCAATGTACAGATCGGTTGGTTTGATCTGAGCTTGTCGACTGACAATAGGGGGTGGTTAAGTGATGAATCAGAAAAAGAAGAGGAAACTGGGGTTAAACTAGAAGAAAAACAAGTCAAGGAAAATGTGGTAGCTGAAAAAGTTAAGGAGAAAGGGAAAATGCCAAAGGGCAATGGTGCAGAAAAACAAACCCAAGATTTGGGTGCTGTAGAAACTACAGACGTTGAACGGGAAGTTGTGCTGGGGCACTTTGAACAAGAAAGGATCGAAGATAGCCAGAAGACCGCAACATCTTGTTGCCCCTAGGGTGATACTTGTCCTGTAGAAGTGATCCAAGTTAAGCCGGACAATTGTTTATCCGTGGCCGATGGTAAATAGTGGGAAGATAGCGATTTGCATCTTGCCCAGATAGACGAGGACTATGGAGACCATATCCCAGACAATACTTGGTATGCAGAGGAAATAGACCATCTCACCAGAAGTGGACGGTATTTCAAACCTCCATATTTAGATCAAGCTGAACCCTCAGGAAAAAACTAGGAGGTTGAGAAGGAAAATGAGAAGAAGCTGGAGAACGAGCTGGTCCTGAAGCAACTTAAAAAGATCCAAGCTGATATATCCATTTGGGGCTTCCATATGGCCTCACGAGTACACTGACAAGTGGTATTGTTAGCAATGGATAAGGCTAAATTCTCCATAGATACTATGCTAGAGTAGCTTGTTGGCCTGATCTTCCCAAGTAGCACCAAGCCTATGCTCACCTTCTCTAATAAAGAGCTACCACTGGAAGGATCGACTCACAACAACCCACTGTACATATCTGTCAAGTGCAGAGGAAAGTGGGTGCCAGTGCTTTTAGTGGACACCGACTCTACTATCAACATATGTCCTTCTTGCATTGTTTATGCAATAGGCCTGAAATCCGCAGATTTCGTCGCCACAGCCCAAGTGATCCAGGCATATGACAACATAAGTAGAGAAGTTATGGGGACGGTAAAAGTACAAGTCCAAGTGGGCCTGCCTGAGCATGAAGTTAAGTTCCATGTACTTGATGTGTCAGCTACCTTTAACCTACTTCTAGGGAGGCCCTGGTTATATTACATGAAGGTTGTGTCCTCCACCCTCCATCAAATGCTGAAATACCCTCATGAGGGAGGAGTGGGCACCGTTTTTGGGAATTCATCTATTCATCCACTGCTAGAGGTAACTACGCATTTACTGGAAATTAATCACAATGATGAACATGTTTTTCTTTCAGATTCACTCTGATGGAAGCCCAAGTGGTACAGACAATCTTAGCCGAAGATAAAGGCATGTATATTAGTGCTCAGTCCATTTACTTCATGAACAAGTTACGATATATTCCAAGAATGGGGCTCAGAAGGAGTGGGAGGAAAGGTGTTGCGGTGTCAGCTGAGGTGCCACATAATCCACATGCCTTTGGGTTAGGCTATGTACCCACCAAAGAGGACTAGAGAAGGAAGGGAGAAGAAATGAGAGAAAGGGCCAAGGCCAAAAGAGCAGAGAAACATTACGAGTTGGTCCACAGGCCAATCTAGGGAACGTTAAATGGGTGCTTCGTTAGAGAATGAGAGGATTTCCCTTCTGCGGCTTTCCGGAGCCTTGGGTGGATTCTTTAATGAAAAAGCGTTTCGCCGAATTTGAAATCTTCTTCGACCACCAGCTCCAAGACAGTGATGAAAAGGGAGCTGATCCAAGCATCAAAGTTGGCCAGAGTAAAGAGGATGATTCAGACAACAGAGAGGTTGGAGTAGGGGCAGCACTAGCCAACCTCTTGATAGATCCTGAGACCAATACAAAGAACTTAGGGGATACATTTACTATCTCTATGATCGGAGAGAAACTGGTTGTGAATTCCACCAGTAGCATTCTAGACGCAACGAGGGTGCCACGCCTCACTTGGCAGTTGGAGAAGGGCTTTATTTCTAATTCTGAATCAGATGATGAGCTGGAATCTGATTCCAACGAATCTGTTGAATCCAAATCAGATTTGAGTCTATCTGAGGTGTCTAAGTCTGACACTTCCAGGGGTGGTAACCTGGATGCCAAGGTCCTGTCTAGGTCCTCTTTTGTATTTTCTTTTGAGTCTGTTGTAACCGAAGAGCCAGAACTTCTGAATTTGTAGATTCCGTTTACTTCTCCGTATCGTTAATTTATTGTATTGATCAAGATTTTCAAAATTTGAATGAAAACAAAAAGGAAGATTTGAAAAACTTGATTGACCAAGAGAAGAAGAGATGTGCTAAGCCCTGCATAGACGAGATCATTGCAATTAATGTGGGTATTGAGAAGGATCCTCGCTAAGTCCAGATCAGGTCCACGTTGTCTTCGGGGAAACGTAAGCATTTAATCGCTTTATTAAAAGATTTCAAAGATGTTTTTGTGTGGTCCTACGAAGACATGTTTGGAATCGATCGTAAGATTGTACAGCACTGGATCCTTCTTAACCTTAAGGCCCGACCTGTCAAACAGAAGCTTCACAGAATTCATCAGGATTGGGCACTGAAAATTGAAAAGGAAGTCACCAAGAAGATTGACGCTGGTTTTTTGTTGGTGTCTGAATATCCAACTTGGTTGGCCAATATTGTTCTAGTTCCAAAGAAGGATGACCGAATCAGAGTCTGCGTCGACTTCTGGGATTTGAATAGAGCTAGTCCGAAAGATGACTTTCTATTGCTGCACATTGACAAATTGGTAGACTTCATTGCCGGCCATGCGTTGTTATCATTCATGGATGGGTTTTCCAAGTATAATAAGATTTTAATGGCACTTGAGGACAGAGAGAAAACTTTATTCACCACGCCGTGGGGTACCTACTAGTACAGAGTTATGCCTTTTGGGTTGAAGAACGCCGAGGCTACATATCTGAGGGTTCAAACCACCATCTTGCATGACATGATTGTAAAATCCAAAGAACGAGAAGGCCACTACACCGCGTTGGAAAAATTCTTCGAATGGATTAAGGAGTATAGACTAAGGTTGAACCCACAAAAATGCACTTTTGGGGTGACTATAGGGAAAATGATGGGATTTCTGATTAAGCAAAGTGGAATTAAAGTAGATTCGTCCAAGATCAAGGCCATCTGAGAAATGCCACCACCAAGGACTAAAAAGGAGGTGCGCGGCTTTCTAGGCAAAGTGCAATTCATAAGACGGTTTATCTCAAAATTAACCTTGACTTGTGAACCACTATTTGGTATCCTGAAAGATGAGGAAGAAGTTCTGATGGGATGATCAATGTCAATTCGCTTTTGAACAAGTCAAGCAGTACCTTCAAAATCCACCAGTATTGTTGCTGCCAGAACCAGGGAAGCCGTTGATCATGTATCTATCGATAGCAGATTCGACCATAGGATGCATGCTAGCTCAAGAATCAAAAGCGAAGGTGGAGAAGGCCATCTATCTGAGCAAGAAGATGTTGGATTACGAGACTAGCTACACTTCCCTGGAGAAAGCTTGCTTAGCTTTGGTTTGGGTAACTAGGAAGTTAAGACACTACTTGTTAGCTCACTCCGTAATTCAGGTTTCGAGATTAGATCCCATCAAATATCTCTTTCAGAAATCGGCACTTACGGGTAGGCTAACTCATTGGTTCCTTCTTCTCTCTGAGTTTGACCTCAAATATGTCACTCGCAAATCCGTCAAAGGGAAAGCAGTAGCGAAATTTTTGGTAGACTACCCCGTGGAAGGAGATGAAGCAGTAGAGTACCTATTTCGGGATGAGGAGATTCTGCAAGTAAAAGAGCAAACATGGACGATGTACTTTGACATAGCAGCTAATTAGTACAGTTATGGAATAAGTGTGTTGCTGATGGCACCCGACTATTCCCATATACCCTTAGCCTTCGAACTTTGGTTCAAAGTGTCCAATAATGAAGTAGAATACAAGGCATGTATCATTGGATTGGAAGCTGCCCTAGAACTAGGGGCAATAAGATTGGACGTCATTGGAGACTCAAATTTGGTTGTTTCTCAAGCCAATGGAGATTGGAAGGTCAAGGAAGAGCAAATGAAGGTTTATCATCAAACCCTGGACATTTTGATTCCAAGGTTAGAAAAACTGACATTTACACATCTGTTGAGAGAGAACAACTGGTTTGCTGATGTGTTGGCAACTCATCCTCCATGGTAGACATACTGTTCGGGGTTAAGATGCGTCTGATCATCATTGAACAGAAGTATACGCTTGCTTATGAGATGATAGCCGTAATAGATGAGGCTTAAGACAAGAACCCCTGGTACATAACATTTGGAACTTTCTAGAGAATGATGTGTATCCACCAGGGGCAAATGCCAAAGATAAGCGGGGAATACGACGTCTGGCTGCCCAGTTCATCATCTGCGGAAATAAGCTATACAAGAGAGGCCATCTAGGAATGCACAAGCTCTGTGTCGAAGAAGAGGAGTCGAAGCGTCTCATGGAGGCCATTCATGGGGGAGAGTGTGGAGCACACATAAATGGTGTGATGTTGGCTAGGAAGATCCTCAGGCAGGGTTATTATTGGTCAACTATGGAGAAAGATTGTATCAAGTTTGTTCGACGATGCCACAAATGTCAAATTTACACTAATCGCATGAACATCCCGTCGTCAAGGCTTTACAACATGGCTTCACCATGGCTTTTCTCAGTCTGGGGAATTGATGTCATTGGGACAATCTCGCCAAATGGCTCAAATGGACATGATTTCATCTTGGAAACGTAGTCTTACTCAATGTTGAAAGCGTCACATGCGGCCAAGTTCATCAGAAACAACATCATCTACGGGTATGGGGTACCAAATGAGATCATCTTGGACGATGGCTTGCATTTCAAAAAAGAGGTGGTAGATCTGCTTGAGAACACAACGTGGCTTTTCACAAGTTATCAATGTACAAACCACAAACTAACAGAGCTGTTGAGGCCGCCAACAAAGAATGTCAAGATATCCTACGAAAGATGGTTGAAACCTATAAAGACTGGCCAGATAAACTGCCTTTTGCACTCTGGGGACATATAATATCAATTCAAACATTTACAGGGGCAACCCCCATATTCTCTAGTATATGGGATAGAAGTTGTTTTGCTGATTGAGATCAAAGTACTGTCACAGAGAATCAAGGCCGAGTGTTAGATAACACAGGCTGATTGGCAACAGAACAGATTCGAAGAATTGATGTTGTTTAATGAGAGAAGGTTGAAAGCATTGTATCATATCCAAGGATATCAGCGTAGAATTGCCAGGGCCTTCAACAAGAAAGTTAAATCCAGAAACCTCAAAGAAGGAGATATGGTGCTCGAAGACAACCGAGCTCCCATCCATGACCCTAGGGGCAAGATCCAATTGGACTGATCCTTACATCATCAAGTCTATCTGGTCAAGAGAAACGATTATTCTTATGGATTTAAATGGCTTGGAGTTCTCGCAACCGATTAACATGGATAAATTAAAGAAATACTATCCCTATGAGGCTTGCTAGGCCGAAAACCCGAAAAGACAACCTAGGCAAAAGTTAGAGCATGTAAAATTAGAAATAAAGAAAAATAGAGCTCACAAGGATGAAAACCCAAAAAGACAACTTTGGCAAAAGTTAGAGCGCAAAAGGAGAGAGTTAATACACGAGCGAACCATAACTGAACTACATATGGCCTGATTTCCATCTTTGGGATACGTAGGCAACTTCATCCTGAAGTTCGGCCATAAACATCTCTAACTCAATTGTCTTGTCTATCTGTTTGATCAGTCCATCTTTTTTCGTCATCGGTTAACTTGGTTGTGTTACCTCAATTTGGTAGAAGGGTTAGTTGCAAGACAGAACGGTAATGGTAAATGCAGTTGTGGGCAATTATGATCTTTCGATTCGAAATTGTACATCTTAAGGATTGATTCCCTGTTTGTCAAGTAATGACCATTTCTCAAAGTTGTTTTGAAAAGTTTTAATGAAATTGATTTTCTTAAAATTTTACCTTTTACAACACAGATCATTATTTGGACCAAAAAGAAAAATTTTCAGTGCGCACAACTTTAATTATATTATTTCAACACAAGTACATCCTCAAACTCTCAGGTTAAATCAAAGTTGCTTTTACATCATAAAAACTTGAAAAGAAAAGTTGAAGCAATAACCTAGGGGCACAGACGAATCAGGTAGTAGTCCTCTGGCTCCTACCCATGCTCGCGGAAGTCTCCGCATCCAAGGATAGCCCAACTTTTGAATTGTTCTCAAGCCAAGCCAAGCACTCGCCAAAAAGGGCATAACTGAAGCTAGCAACATGGGCCAGAAGCACTCTCGTCCTCCAAGCAACGAGGTATCAAACCAGGTGCGAAGCACGAACTGAAAATGGAGCAAGGTATTCCACCCCCTCATCTAGACAGGTCTGAGCACATCCAAACTGGCATCTGAACCGGAAGGGAAAGTGGAACACAGTGCCTAAGGCCGATCAACTATATACTCGGTTAGAGAGACATGCTGTAGCTCATCTCAGTCAAGTTCAGCCAGGGACAACGCCAAGCAATGTCAGCTGTAAATCTGCTACATATCTAGTCACACCACAATCCGTCTCTAGGAAGTCTACTAGCCTTGGGCGAAAAAAGTATGATCTGGTTGAATACTCGTAACAAGGGTCCACAACTTTTAGCTTATCCATCAACCATACCTGGGAAGAGATGAAAAATAAGAGAGATTAAAGAATAGAAAGATGTACGTTGAGAGGAAAAAGTAAGGAAAAGGGTTTTGAGAGAAAATAAAGAGTGAGTGCCAACTGATGTGAGAAATCATAAATAAGAGAGGGTAGGAAACAATACTTGGAGAAGCAGTGGACTCCCCGCAAACCCAAAAGTCTCCCATCGATGGAAGGCCTCCAAAAACCTATGCAACTCTTACCCTCCTTGAGGCATTAGGCCGCTTCGATCAACCTAATGCTAGCTCCGCTGCAACTAGGGGCAAGTAGGAAGTGTGCAAGTAAACATAAGCAGAGGGTATGTTAACGATAACCCCGCCAGGAAAGGTCGCCTTTATCTCCGACACCAAAAAACCTATGAATCAAGTCGGGTATATCTAACTCCCTGTCATAAGCTAAGGATTGAGCCTCGTGTAAAGTAAGCCATGCTTGAAACTCTTTGAACGTAGGATACATCTCTTGTGCTCTAAAGTGAAACACGTGTGTAACCGGGTTCTAGCATCGAATAGCGGCATGAAGGAACAGAAACAAAGCGAAATACGACTCAATGGAAAAAGAGCGTTTATGCCGAAACCGCAGAAATTTACCTTTTCTGTGCCGTCTAAAGTGGCCATCCAATCTTTGAGCCTCTCGGTAAGAAAGATCTCCATTTGCAGAGAACATAGTAGAAAAGATGGTATTCTGTCGAAGAAGGAGCAAGAGAACACCTTTATAGAGGATAAGGTTGTGTGAGTGGTTGACAGTTGATGCAAGTTGCCCAGCCACAGAGATTAGCCGGCCGGCCGTCCACATTTCCTAGCCAGCCGTCCATTCTAGTGGCCAGTCGACCAATACAGCTGGCCAGGCAACTAAGCAGCAGTGTTGTGTTTGGCCCATTTTGTTTTTGAGTCTTGTTGTGAGTCTTTTGTTTTTGGCAAGCGTAATTAGGTGTGTTTAGATTGTTTTTACTTTGTTTTTCCTTTATCGAGTTGTATTTTTCATTTTGGTTAGTTGAAGGCTTAATATCCGTTTACGAAAATCATTCAAAATGTAAGCATTTAGTTTCAAATTTAGTTACATTTCATGCAAGTGAGGTGCCATTCTCGAGATGCTGTTCAAAACAAAATCCTTTTTTTATAAAACTTTAGTGTTCAACACCGATCATAGTTTTTACAAAAGAGAAAATACAAGTGTTTCAAACAAAAAGTAACAGACTTATCGGAAGCTATACAAAGTGCTAAACTACAAAAAATAAATAAATAAATAAAAAAAAAAAATCAGAGTCAGGCTCGTGAGGCCCTCTTCGTCTTCTTCCGCGGAGGGGACTCAAGGGCATTGTCACCATCAGCGCCTCTATCGTTAGAAGGGTGGGACTTAGAGCCAGAGCCAGAGCCATCCTCCCCGCTCCCTGACTCTGAGCCAGCATTATCCTTCTCACTTCCTAACTTCAAGCCAACATCATCATCCTCACTCCAAGGCTCAGAGCGCCCCTTCACCAACTCCTCGGTGTCGCTAGTCTCATCATCATCTCCACTCAAAATCAGCTCCGAAGAGGAGGAAGTCTCCAGTGCCTAGGACTCCCCGCTCCGACTCCGGGCACCCCTACCTCTGCCCGGACCTTAAATCTTGCCCTTGCCACATCCAAGAACCTATCTGCCTCTTCTCCCTGTAGCCGGAGAAGGTGTCGCCGGTGCCACATGTGTGAGTGGAGGCTGAAAGCAAAAAGTAGAGTATCAGTTTAGTATCAGTGTAGAATTGGCATGAATATGGCCAAATCAATACAGTGTGGTGCAAAACAGCATGAATATGGCAAAAGAGAATCAAATCGGTCAATTGAATGAGAAATGTGGAATACCTGATAACCATGAAGTGTAAACAATGTCTCCCTCCTCTGCACCATTTGGACCAAAGAGTCGACCAACTGAAGGAGGTTGTCTACGTAGTCCACTAGCACCTGCAAATGAGTTTGGGGATCAGTATCTTGAAAAAAGAGTATGAAATGCAAACTGCTTGGCAAAGTATATACTTGCTGCACGTTAGGGTCTCTAATGTACCCATGCTCCTCCTCCGGCGGCTCAATCAAAATCTGGTAGGCTGTCTCACTCAGCCGCCAACATGGGATCGCAGTAAGAATCATGGACTGACTGGCTACATAAGCAATAGGGGGAACCCCTTCGGCACCAGGCTCGGCAGCGTGAACAGCACCTCCGGCAGCCGGTGCACCTACAGCATCTTCTACACGAGCTCCGGTCATAGGTGGCATCAGATGAATCCAGATTTGTCTTGCCCTGCCATGAACTGTATGATGGCCTCGAAAGGTAGACCATCAGCTGTCCTCATAGGTAGTGGAGGCAGAGCAGGAACAACAAGAGCGGGTGAACCCATAATTTGGCATACGAATCTCTTTCCTAGGTACCATGTCCCACAGTACGGGCCCTCCAGCAAGATCCGTAACTGGGAGGTGTCCTAAGATCCTGCATACTCATCCCATGTCCCAGTTGGCATCACCACTCACGGCTGCAACATGATCTGCAAATAGAGAATTCACAGTTGTCAGTTGTCTCAGTTGTCAGAGTATGGATCAAAGCAGTAGCAATGGAAATGAAGCAGAAGTGAGTATGCCTTGCGAGTCACCAATGTATCAGAAAATTGGCGATAGTCAGCGAAGATGATATCGCCACGGCGTCGGAGATGACACCTGCCATCGTATCGCTGGGAATAGGGCACAATGGCCTTTACCTCGTCTCGTGGAACCAGGGCAAGGGCGGCGAAATATGCGTACGCCCAAAGCTATAAGAGAGGATCAGTTTGTGAGTTAACAGGAAAAAACATAAATAAAGACAAAAAGTACAAAGCATAAAGTATAATGTGCAAACAGAAATAAAGACAGAAAGTGCAAAGTAGAAAGCATAATGAATAAACAGAATTTGAAAGTGAAAGCGTAGTGTGTACCTCTTAGGCCCTCCAATAGCCGCCGACCTTGTTCCCCTTCTTGCGAGAACTAGAGCTCATGTACCCCGTATACGGTGGTGAGACCAGCGTTGCCCCAATCATAGAACCGGACCGGTGGCAACACCACCAAAGCACTCAGCACATACGGACCTACGGTATTCCACCTGTTTGCAAACAAGGAGGTACCAAGAAGATATGTCAGGAAGCCTCGGGTGTACTGCTCAGCCTCCTCCTAAGTCTCAGGCTGGTTCTCGTGAAAGTGGTGGTAGAACCTGTATCTCACCATAGTCAGTCTGTCTAGAAGATGGCGCACCCCAAGCACATAAATCTAAGCGGCCTCCCACTAGCCCATATCTATGTCAAAGAGGATTGGATCACCCCCTACCCGTAGCCCTATAATCATAGAGAAGTTATACGGGGTCATCGTCATCTCTTCGGTGGATGAAAAATGGAAGGAGTTGGTGGTGTCCCACCACCTCTCCACCAAAGCGCCAAGTAATGCTCGGCTCGCCTGAAGTCGTACAAGCCCAGAGCAGAATAGGCCGAAGCCCACCTCATCAACTAGCTCACAGACTCGAGCAAGGAGCTTCTGGTACCAATCCTTGGCGGTCACCGCTCCGTAGCCTCTCCAAGCAAGGGCATCGTCCTGTGATGAAATAACAAAAGAATATGTGAAATGCATAACAGAGTGAAAGACTGTAATGAAATATCAAAGCAAGCAAAATTCCCAAAAGAAGGAAAGTTTCTTACCACAGTGGCGTTGTGGGAGATGTGAGAGACATGCTCCCTCAAAAGGAAATCCTCGGGCATGCCTATGGTGAAGTCCTCAAATTGCAACATGCCATCGGGACCCATCGCGTGTATTTGTGGATGGTAAGTGGCTGGGTCGAACGGCCTCACCCTTAGTGGTGGCAGCTCAAGCTCATGCTCAGGAGGGTAGATCTCCTCCGATACAAGGTCGGCAGCGATGTCCTCTGCCACTCCGCCGGCCTCATCTAGCACTGGCACCTCGTGGGGGGGCCCCCATCATATGGAATTTCATCTGCCATAGGGAAATATAGTAGTGGTGAGAGAAAATGAGAGAAAAATGAGGAACATATGTGGAAAATGCCAAAAGTCAAACCCTAGGAGAGAGAAAAAGTCAAAACTTGGGAAAAAGTATGGAAAGCCCAAAAAAAACCCCATGAGAATAAGCCCAAAACAATGAAAAGCCCAAAAACTCAACCAAAACAAAATCCAATTGATTCAAAGTGTAGAGGGCTACGTGTGTTTTACAAAAAAAGTTTGCGTGGTTTGTTAGGTAACGCCCGTAGGGTGAAACTCTAGAGAGAAAGAGAGCACCGAGAGAGAGAGGGGGAGTGTTTTTGAATGTTATAGATATGAAAAGATGAGCCGTTGTTATGTTTTAAAGACCTACGGATCCGAAAACCCCAAACTGCCCCATTGCCGCATCGGGTGGCCAACCGTCCAATTTTTTTGGTCGGCTGACCCTTCAGGTGGCCCAGGTGCATTTTTGCTGAAGCTTTGCTTATTCTGTGCATGGAGAGTCCTGTATTCATCCCAAAGTGAAGAATTCAAGAATTTAAGTTTGTTTTGGCTTTAGAAAATTTCGAAATGTGATTCCGGACGCACTGTTTCAAATCCCGTCATTTCTCCAAAGTGGGAAAGTGCCCCAACAGCTTGAGCAAGTTGTATCCTTTTTAAGCATTTAAGGACCTTTGAACTGTAAGTCGGAGATCTTTATGAGGTGTTTTCAAAATAACACTTTCTGTTTATGTTTTCAATTATGCTATGTTATGTTGCATGAAACATGCATCGTATTGTATTTTTGTATCAATTACAGCAATTATATCGCATTATGTTGCATCCATGCACGTTGTACTTTTCATTTTATCACCCTTGTTACACAAATGTGATTTGGCCTGCCCCCCATTTTTCTTTTCTACGCGAGGCATAGTTTGGCTTATACCTTTTGTCTCACCTCCTTCCTGAGTGAAACGTAGATTGGCTTGCATCCTTTTCTTCGGTTAAAACCTTCCCTCTCTTCGTATGAAATACGGTGAGATACGTCTATTGGTTACATCATCCTTGTTACACTTCAGTTAAAACCTTTCCTCTCTCTGTATGAAATACGGTGAGATACGTCTGTTGGTTACACCATCCTTGTTACACTTCGGTTAAAACCTTCACTCTCTCCGTATGAAATACGGTGAGATACGTATGTTGGTTACACCATCCTTGTTTACACTTTGATTAAAACCTTCTCTCTTTCTGTATGAAATACAGTGAGATATGCCTGTTGGTTTACACCACATTTCTTGTTCCCCCGGTTAAAAACCTTCAATCTCTCTGTATGAAAATATAGAGAGATATGCCTGTTGGTTACACCTTCTTCCTTTTCTCTCAGTTAAAAACTTCCCTCTATCTATATGAAATACATAGAGATATGCCCTGTTGGTTACACCACCTTTCTTGTTCTCTAGTTAAAACCTTCCCTCTCTCTCTCTCTCTCTCTCTCTCTCTATGAAATACAGAGAGATATGCCTGTTGGTTACACCACTCTTGATACACTTCGGTTAAAACCTTCCCTCTCTCCATATGAAATACGATGAGATATGCTTGTTAGTTACACCACCCTCATGTCCTTTCGCGTGAAACGCGTTAGGACGTTGCTTTGCCTGGTTACAACCTTCCCTCTCTCCATATGAAATACAGAGAGATACGTCTATTGGTTGCATTGTCCTTTTCCTCTTATCACGTGAAACATGTTTGGGAATTGTTGTTTGCTTACTTCTTTTCGTGTGAAGCACGGTTAGATTTGTTGATATAAGCTTGTCATTCATATATTGTCATCTTAATTATTGCTTATTGCATTGTCTTGCATGATCATGGATTTTTCAAAATCACCGGCTCCGCGAAGCATGTAAGTCCAGCTTTCAAGTGTATTCTTTGTGCATATCATTTGCATCTTGCCCATGAACTACACTAGTTTGATTCCTTCAACTTTCGAGTTCAACCAAATTGCATTTACATTTTGATTGCTTGGCCAAGCCTTATGGCCTTGTCAAATGGATCATCTTCGAACTTTGACATTCACTCACATCATTTCATGACTATGAGTTCTGTAAAAGAGGGGCAACTGTAGACACCCTATTTTTTGAGCACCCTATAGACATGGGCGCCTTATTATGAAACACTCAATGATGAATTGTTATGGTGTGCAATCGTTCAATTTCTTTAGCAAAAGGCATCGATTTTCTAGCTTTAGAGCCCAAAACCTTACACCCTCTTTGAACTAAAACCTAATTTTTTCTAGCCTAACCACTCAGAGGCTTGCTGGCCAAAAAGTGGCCGGTAGGCCAATTTTTATTGGCCGCCATCCCTCTTCATGGTCGACCGGCCATATCTAGTGGCCAGCTGATATTTTGCTGGCAACTATCCCCCCATGTGTATGCCTTGCACTAGCTAGCTCAATATAGATATTTCTGACAGAGGAACTTGTTTTTCTATAAATAGATGGACCATCCCTTATGGTTTTAGGGTAGAAAAATTTGCCAAGAGACAAAAAACTTGCCAAACACTCTCCCTCTCTATCTTGCAATATACATACACTATACATACACTTCTTAAAACAAAATTTTGAGGCTTCTTGTTAAGATTATTGAGTCAAAATTTTAGCTCTTGAGGGCGATCACTTTGTGGTTTGTGAACCAAAGAGGCATCCTTGCTTTAAGAGGTATAGCTTGTGCCATCTTTTCTCTTGTTTACATTACTCGTTTTTTTCTCTTTTATACAATGTTTTTGGACTGTTTTCAAGTACTGAAACTTGTGATTTAAAGCTACCAAAGGTCGAGGGGTTAACCACCCTTTCTTGAACCTTATCCCATA